>LR738710.1:6876279-6961046 GCA_902687465.1 Secale cereale | reverse complement strand
CCCCCGACCGCACCTCCAGCCGGTCGCGCTGACCAGAAATCATGACGGTATGGGATCATGCCAGTGAGGAGCACGCGGAGGGATTCAGCCCGCCGCCAGGGACCTGTCGTGCTCCTCTGCCCCGCCGAGGCCACGCACGAGCTCCTCCCCACGCTGCCGGGGGCGCCCACCGCGCGAGCTCCTCCCGCCGCGGTCTCGAGCTCCTCCGCCGGGGGCACGAGCTCATCCCACACCGCCGAGGCCTCCACCGCGCGAGCTCTCGTCTCCGCCGCTTGTGATGTGAAGAAAGGGGAAAAAGTGTGCGTTGGCTGGGGTGGTGATACGTCCAAAATGCATCACTATTTTGTATCATAATTTATCCTTATTCATTGATATATTTCACATTACGATGATGTTCTTATGTTGTTTTGGCCTATTTTACATAGTTTGCAACTTTCCAGTGCCGAAGCAGCAGACGCAGGATTCAGCGATAAAAAGTGGACGCTGAGTTGCTGAAGAAGAATACCTCCAAATTACCTGAAAATCGACGAAGGATATTTTCCGAACGAATCACGAAGACATGTGAAAGGGCAACCAGAGGGGGGCCACAGGGTGCCCAGGCGCCCTGGGGGCGCCCCCCCTGGGCGCGCCGGGGGGGCGCCTGGAGCCCCTGGCCCACCTCCGGCTGCCCCCTTTTGCCTATATACTCTCCTTTATCTGAAAACCATAAAACGAGAGTTTTTACGGAGTTCCGCCGCCGCTCCGTGGCGGAAACCTACAGAGAAGAAAAAGCCATCTCCGACGGGCAGATTCCGCCGGGGAGATCACCTCCCGGAAGGGGAGATCGTCGCCATCGTCATCACCATCATCACGGGCATCATCGAGATCATCATCAACATCATCCCCAACACCAGCACCATCTCCATCTTCATCCAAATCTCCTCTCACAATTGCAACTTGTGTTGTAACTCGTACTACCTATCCTCTCTACTCCATCGGTGTTGATTACTACTTTGTGGTGAATGCTATTGAGTTTTGTTGGAGAAATATTATTATGTCCAGATTGTTTATCACCCATTTATCTCCACTGATCATGATCTCTTTTATGTCTCGTGAGTAGTTACCTTAGTTCTTGAGGACATGGGGAAAGTCTTATTGTTAGTAGTCATATGTTGTTGAAGTAATATGTGTTGTTTGATACTTAAGTTGCGTTGTCATTCTACTAGTGGTGTTGTGTGAGTCGAACACTCAACACTTCGCCTTATTAAGGACCTAGGAGAATACATTGTGTACAAAGAATGCTTATGGTGGGTTGCCGGAGTGACAGCAACCTGAACCCCAGTTCGCACGCTTTTGCATAAGGGAATAATGGATCCTCGATCGTATTGCTATGGTTAGGCTTTTGCCTTAAATTCTATCTTGTATTTACGGATCCTTGCAAGGTGTTTAATCATAAGAGTGCACTCATCTTAGTCTAGAGAGTGTACTAGCATAGATCCACCCACTCAACACTTATCAACACATAACATAGTATCGATACGGAATATGGCGAAAGCACATGAATACCTCTCCCGTGTGTCCTCAGGAATGCTTTAGCCTTTATAAGTTCAGTTGGTAGGCCTCTCCTTTGCTAAGAAAGGATTGGGCCACTTGTTACTCTCAGTGCCTTTTACATTGCTTGCTTTAACTTTCCTGTTGCTTATATCGAGAAAACCCCTAAAAAGTTATCTTTCAGTGCTTGCAGTAATTTCTTGCTCAGAATCGCTTATCAATACCTTCTGCTCCTCGTTGGGTTCGACACTCTTACTTATAAAAAACGCTGCAATAGATCCCTTACGGTTGTGGGTCATCAAGTACCGTTTTCTGGCGCCGTTGCCGGGGAGCGTAGCGCTATTGGTAAAGTGAAACTGGTAAGGAAGTTTTTATAATTCCGTTTTTATTTTTGCTATTTCTGCTCTTTGTCCTTATGGACAACCTTGTTATTGGATTGTTGCTTACGGTAAGGCGCCCCACACCTGTGGTGGTTGATCCTCCCCCTACTGAAATTGTGCCCTATAAAATACCAGCTGGTATTATCGATTATGTTTTGGCTAATCGTTATGCAGGAGACAGACATCCCGGTGAACACTTGCTATATTTGTCACAACTATGTTCATTATTTAAGCTTGCAGGTGTATCGAGGGAGTTTGTCATGAGGAAATTGTTTGCTGTATCACTTATAGATAAAGCTTCAGATTGGTATAGGCTTCTCGATAACTCACACTTGCTTGACTGGCAGGAGCTTATGTCTCTCTTTTATACTAAGTTTTATCCTCTTCATGAAATTCATCGAGACAGGAACTATATCTATAACTTTAGGTCTCGTGACGGAGAAAGCATTGCTCAAGCTTGGGGGAGATTGAAGTCCCTAATGCTCAAATACCCTATTCATAAGCTTCCCAAGGAAATTATACTTACAAATTTTTATGCCAGGCTTTCTCGTCAGGATAAGGAGATGCTGGATGCCTCCTCTAGTGGGGTATTTCAGACAAAGAGTGTTGAAGAAAGGTGGGATCTCATTGAAAGGATCCAGAGGAACACCGAAGATTGGGAAATTGATAAAGCTATTGAACCCGCTAAAAATTATGAACATGATTATATTGAGAGCTTTGTGAAAACTGATTACTTCAATACTTTTTGCTCTAAGATTGGTCTTGATTCCCATCTAATGATTGATTTCTGTAAGAATTTTGCCTCTCACGTTGATTCTTTTAAAAAGAAGAGAGACCAGCATCATGAACCTTTTAAAGAGCTACCTGTTGATATTCATGTTGCCGACCCTATTTTGCCTGCAGTTATATATGAACAGCCTCCTTTTCCCGCAAGGATAAGGGAGCACTCTCTTGTGACAGGCATAATAAATAAAAGTGAGAGAAGAGTTGATGAGCCTGAGGACCAGATCAGGGTCGATCCTCAAGTTGCATTGATTAAAGACCTTGTTACTAATGATGTTTTGGATTCCAATATAATTTTTTGTGTTGTTTCCACTAACCTTGTCACAGCCAAGAATAAAGGCCCAATTTCAGGTACTCCAGTGGTATCTGTTAAAATAGGAGATCATAATTATTATGGGCTATGCGATTTGGGATCGAGTGCAAGTGCTATCCCCTATTCACTTTATGAAGAGATCATTGGTGAGATTTCCCCTTGTGAACTTGAAGAAGTTGATGTTACTATTCATCTTGCAAACAGAACAACTATCTCTCCTATCGGAATTGTGAGGGACGTTGAAGTCCTATGTGGAAAGGTAAAATACCCTACCGACTTTCTAGTACTTGGTTCAGAGAGGGACAATTTTTGTCCAATTATTTTTGGTAGACCTTTTCTTAGAACTTGTGGAGCTATAATAGATTGCAAGAAAGGTAAAGTTTCTGTTGAATTCGGTGGTGAGCCATATGAATTTAATTTTTCTAAGTTCTCTAAGCAGCCTCGTGGTACCAATTTACCTAGTGATGATAAACTTATTGAAAGTATTGCTTCTATTGCTATTCCCCCTAATGATCCTTTGCAGCAATATATGGAGGACCACGAGAATGATTTGCATATGCAGGAAAGAAATGAACCAGATGAAATATTCTTGAGGCAGCCTGCTATCCTGAAGCACAACCTTCCGGTTGAACCTTTGGGAAGTTTATCAAAGCCGAAAGAAGACCCGGTGTTCGATCTTAAACCTCTTCCCGATACGCTCAAGTATGCTTATTTAGATGAAAAGAAAGTATATCCTATTATTATCAATTCTAAACTTTCAGGATATGAAGAAGAGCGACTATTGGAAGTACTCCGTAAACACCGAGGCGCAATTGGCTATACCCTTGATGACCTTAAGGGGATTAGTCCATCTATATGTCAACATACTATCAACCTCGAACCTGATGCTAAACCAGTTGTTGATCATCAACGACGGTTGAACCCGAAGATGATGGATGTTGTGAGAACTGAGATTCTCAAGCTTCTAGCCGCAGGTATTATCTACCCTATAGCTGATAGTAAGTGGGTAAGCCTGGTACATTGTGTTCCTAAGAAAGGAGGTACAACTGTGGTTCCTAATGATAAAAATGAACTAATACCTCAGAGAATTATTATTGGATATAGAATGTGTATTGATTACAGGAAGTTGAACAAGGCAACCAGGAAGGATCACTACCCGTTGCCGTTCATCGACCAAATGCTTGAAAGGTTATCCAAAAATACCCACTTTTGTTATCTCGATGGTTATTCTGGCTTCTCTCAAATTCATGTTAACACTGCTGATCAAGAGAAGACCACTTTTACTTGTCCCTTTGGTACTTATGCTTACAGGTGTATGCCTTTTGGTTTATGTAATTCCCCTGCTACTTTTCAAAGGTGTATGTCTGTTATCGTTCATGGTTACTGTTGGGATATTATGGAAGTATTCATGGACGATTTCTCCGTCTATGGAACCTCCTTTGACCATTGTCTTCACAATCTTAACAAAGTTTTGCAGAGATGCGAGGAGACAAATTTGGTACTCAACTGGGAGAAGTGCCACTTCATGGTTAACGAAGGAATTGTTCTTGGTCACAAGATTTCCGAAAGGGGAATTGAAGTGGACAAAGCCAAGATCGAAGCTATTGAGAGGATGCCCTATCCAAGGGACATCAGAGGTATTCGCAGTTTTCTTGGTCATGCTGGTTTCTATAGAAGATTTATTAAAGACTTTTCTAAGACCTCGAGGCCCCTCACTAATCTTCTCCAGAAGGACGTTCCTTTTGTATTTAATGAGGATTGTAAGGAAGCTTTTGAAGTTCTTAAGAAAGCTTTAATAACCGCTCCTATAGTACAACCACCTGACTGGAATTTACCTTTTGAGATTATGTGTGATGCTAGTGATTTTGCTGTTGGAGCTGTTTTAGGACAAAGAGTTGATAAGAAATTGAATGTTATACATTATGCTAGCAAAACCCTTGATAGTGCTCAAAAGAATTATGCTACTACTGAGAAGGAATTCTTAGCTGTAGTATTTGCTTGTGATAAGTTTAGGCAGTATATTGTTGATTCCAAAGTTATTATTCATACTGATCATGCTGCCATTAAGTACCTTATGACAAAAAAGGATGCCAATCCAAGGCTTATCAGATGGGTACTCCTTCTTCAAGAATTTGATTTGCAGATTGTTGATAGGAAAGGGGAAGACAATCCTGTGGCGGACAATCTTTCAAGGATGGAAGATATACCACACGACCCCATCCCAGTCAACGATAGTTTTCCAGACGAGCAACGTGCCGTTGTAAAAGTACAATATCTTTCCGATCCTTGGTATGCAGATTATGCTAATTTTATTGTTGCAAAGTATTTGCCTCCAGGTTTAACATTTCAGCAAAGGAAGAAGTTCTTTCATGATTTGAGGCACTACTTTTGGGATGACCCACATCTTTTCAAAGAAGGTCCCGACGGGATCGTGAGAAGATGCATACCAGAACATGAGCAGAAGGACATTCTCAGACGGTGTCATGATAGTCCCTATGGAGGACATCACGCCGGTGAGAGGACTGCACATAAGGTTCTTCAATCAGGTTTTTATTGGCCTACTCTCTTTAAGGATGCTAGAAATTATGTTTTAGCCTGTGATAAATGTCAGAGAGTTGGTAACATTAGTAGAAGGAATGAGATGCCTATGAATTACTCACTAGTGATTGAACCTTTTGATTGTTGGGGTTTTGATTTTATGGGTCATTTTCCTTCTTCGCACAAGTACACTCACATTTTAGTAGGTGTTGATTATGTGACCAAGTGGGTTGTAGCAATCCCCACTGAAAGTGTTGATCACAAGACATCTTTGAAAATGCTTAAAGATGTAATTTTTCCTAGGTTTGGTGTACCAAGGTATCTCATGACTGATGGAGGGTCACACTTCACGCACGGAGCTTTTAGAAAAGCTTTATCAAAATACGATGTCAACCATAGAATTGCTTCACCATATCACCCTCAAACTAGTGGGCAAGTTGAGCTCACCAATAGAGAGATTAAGTTGATCTTGCAGAAGACAGTAAACAGAAATAGAAAGGACTGGTCAAACAAGTTAGGAGATGCTTTGTGGGCGTATAGAACTGCTTACAAAAACCCCATGGGCATGTCCCCCTATAAGATGGTGTATGGCAAGTCTTGCCATTTGCCATGAGAGTTAGAACACAAAGCTTTCTGGGCCGTTAGAGAGCTTAATGCTGACCCAAAATTAGCTGGTGAGAAGCGTCTCATTAACTTGACTTCTCTAGATGAATGGAGAAGTGAAGCTTACGAGAGCGCTAAAATGTTCAAGGAAAAGGTAAAAAAGTGGCATGATAGGAAGATTCTGAAACGTGAATTTAACGTTGGTGATAAAGTTTTGTTGTTTAGATCCCGTTTCAGGTTTTCTCCAGGTAAACTACTTTCCAGGTGGGAAGGGCCATTTCATATTGAAGAAGTTTATCGGTCTGGTGCGATTAAGATTAACAATTTTGAAGGCACCAAACCTCAAGTTGTGAATGGGCAAAGACTTAAACATTACATAGCAGGAGACCCTGTCAATGTTGATGTGAATATAATATACACAACAACTCACGAAGAACATGTTGCAGCCCTGTTTCAGACACCAGCAGAAGCAGAATAAAGAAAAGGTATGTAGTACGGTAAGGAAACATCGCGAACCGCCATAAAAGTTCCGTATTACGAGTTTTTGCAAAATGAATAAAATTCTGAGCCTATGTGGAGCCGGAGACGAGCTCCAGGGGGTCCAGGCGCCCCCCTGGCGCGCCCTACCCCCTGGCCGCGCCGCCAGGGCGCCTGGACACCCGGGAGTCCGTCTCCGACCCCGCTTTAGCCTGTTACCTTCCTTTCTGTGCATAAATTTTTGCTATATATTTGCACGGATTGTTCCGGCAACGTATCTTGCGATTTCGTGTGTTTTCTTTTCGATCTGTTTCTGCCAGGAAATCTTTCAGCTGAATCTAGGTGCCATGGCTTCTCAAGTTCCCCCAAGGACAATTTCGTTGTCAACATCATCAACCCTTACCTCGCTGAGGTGAAGAAGCACCCTCAGGTTGTTCGGATGAAGGACGGTGTCCTTCATCAAGAAGATCTGAAGGGACCTATCAAGGAGGGGAGCATCCAGGCCAGGCTAGAAGAAGTGGAGCAAGAAGTCTTCGAGTACAAGAAGATGATTGAGCATGGTGTTGAAGTTAACTTTGACATCATCAACGAGCTGAAGACCTACTTCCTGAAGGAGATGAAGGAGATGTGGAAAAGCATCACTGCATCTGAAGAAAGGATTGGGGAGCTCCAAGGGCAAATTTATGATCTACATAACCAGAACTGTGAGTATGAACTAAGGTTTTTGCGCATGGGTATGGGTGCTGAATGTAGGATTCAGGAGACAAACTTCTCATATGCGACTGGAGAACCCCTTCCATGGAGGCGTTTCGCCGGATACTACGTGATCAATGCCAACAAGGATGAGGAGTGAAATCTCCTTGGGTAACGGCATTCCCTTGGCTTG
The DNA here is from genome assembly GCA_902687465.1 of Secale cereale. Classification (NCBI taxonomy): domain Eukaryota; kingdom Viridiplantae; phylum Streptophyta; class Magnoliopsida; order Poales; family Poaceae; genus Secale; species Secale cereale. The sequence goes on along the minus strand of LR738710.1, from coordinate 6,953,536 downwards.
TTCCAAGCTTGGGGGAGTGCCCGGTATCTTTATCTTTACCTTTTGTCTTTTAGAGTCAAGTAGAGTCATATCATGTTTAGGGAGGTTATTATATGAAATAGGTGTGTGCATTGAGGTCTATCACTCCTTCGGTGGAGAGATTGTATCCGTGAGTGTGGAGTCGTCTATGGTGGAATATTAATGAGAAGTTTATTGGTTCCTTTTGCTGCACTCGGTATTCTCTTCACGCAATCGACCTTATATGATGATTCTTATGAGGAGTATTGACCTTATATCAGGTATGGCTGTGAAAACTTTATTCAGTCTTGGCAAACATAGCTTTGGTCATAACAACAAGCATGATTTTTCTTAAAAGTATCGACATAGCCAAAACCTTTATGTTATTATGCTTGAAGTGTTATGCTAACAAGGAAGACAACTTGATGTGTTATGCTTACCTCAATGTTTATGCTTTATATTTCTTTGCATCTTAGTCATCATCAATTGTCTGTTCTCTCAAAACCTTTGCTAGCCTAACTCTGTACTAAGAGGAATTCTGCTTGTGCATCCATACCCTTTAAACCAATACCTTCCATTTGAGTCCACCATACCTTCCTACTCGTGGTATTCCACTACCACCTCCTAAAGTACAGAATTTATGTGTTATCCTTAAATGTTCAAAAATCTTTTATTTTGTGCCTCTGTTTTAGCTCATGAGGAAGTAATAGTTAATTCATGGTCTTTTTGAGTTGGACAAGCTTCACCCCGGGATTGCATGTCTAATGTGCAAACCCATAATACGAGAAGGAACTGGCAAAGAGTGCGTCCGGCTCGAAAATAATATAACAAACAAACCCTCCTTCACGCTTTGTTCATGAGAAATCAGAAAACTTTGGCAGTGATAAACAAAGGAGAATAAGAGGATGTGATCGTCCTCGTGCGGAGCCGTTCCTCGAAACTTGTCCAGCTCAAGAAGCAATTGAGTTATCTATTAGCATTCGTTGACAAACCATGCACCTTTCAAAACTTGTTTTCATTCTGTTTGATTTAAGGATAGCACATGAGTTTTCCCTACTACCCTAGAGCAGGGCCTATCTTTTAATTTTAGATTGAGTCAGTTATTCTTACATCTTTCTATTTCTCAAAGAGAGCAGACATTTGATGTTGATAAGGATTCATTCATATAAAGTTGCATTAAGATTTGTCATATCATATCCTTGTTGACATTATCATTTGATAAGTAAGTTGTTTGTCAAGCCCAGCTAAGGCAAATATCTTCCTTTGTGTTAACACTTTCACTTCTTTCCTGATAACATGTTCTTTCAAAAGCTTCAATTAATCTCATCAAAACATAAAGAAAGAGCAAAAGTAAAAGTTATTAGTTGTTCGTTGACCAAAGGACATGTTTGCCATGATTCAATGAGTTTCCTTAGCCCTACTTCCGAATATAAGTGTTACCACTCTTTTATAAGGGCCTTATGAGTTGAAGATTGCTGTTGAGGATATTTGAGTTGGTGAAGAAACTGTGATGCTTCTTGTCCGTATTCTATTTATCAACACTTCACTCTCTAAACTTGTGGACAGGTTTACCAAGCTCAGTATTCGCTTGGGGACAAGCGAGGTCTAAGATTGGGGGTGTTGATACGTCCAAAATGCATCACTATTTTGTATCATAATTTATCCTTATTCATTGATATATTTCACATTACGATGATGTTCTTATGTTGTTTTGGCCTATTTTACACAGTTTGCAACTTTCCGGTGCCGAAGTAGCAGACGCAGGATTCAGCGATAAAAAGTGGACGCTGAGTTGCTGAAGAAGAATACATCCAAATTACCTGAAAATCGACGGAGGATATTTTCCGGATGAATCACGAAGACATGCGAAAGGGCAACCAGAGGGGGGCCACAGGGTGCCCAGGCACCCTGGGGGCACCCCCCCTGGCCGCGCCAGGGGGCCGCCTGGAGCCCCTGGCCCACCTCCGGCTGCCCCCTTTTGCCTATATACTCTCCGTTATCTGAAAACCCTAAAAACGAGAGTTTTTACGGAGTTCCGCCGCCGCTCCGTGGCGGAAACCTACAGAGAAGAAAAAGCCATCTCCGGCGGGCAGATTCCGCCGGGGAGATCACCTCCCGGAAGGGGAGATCGTCGCCATCGTCATCACCATCGTCACGGGCATCATCGAGATCATCATCAACATCATCCCCAACACCAGCACCATCTCCATCTTCGTCCAAATCTCATCTCACAATTGCAACTTGTGTTGTAACTCGTACTACCTATCCTCTCTACTCCATCGGTGTTGACTACTACTTTGTGGTGAATGCTATTGAGTTTTGTTGGAGAAATATTATTATGTCCAGATTGTTTATCACCCATTTATCTCCACTGATCATGATCTCTTTTATGTCTCGTGAGTAGTTACCTTATTTCTTGAGGAAATGGGGACAGTCTTGTTGTTAGTAGTCATATGCTGTTGAAGTAATATGTGTTGTTTGATACTTAAGTTGCGTTGTCATTCTACTAGTGGTGTTGTGTGAGTCGAACACTCAACACTTCGCCTTATTAAGGACCTAGGAGAATACATTGTGTACAAAGAATTCTTATGATGGGTTGCCGGAGTGACAGAAACCTGAACCCCAGTTCGCACGCTTTTGCATAAGGGAATAATGGATCCTCGATCGTATTGCTATGGTTAGGCTTTTGCCTTAAATTATATCTTGTATTTGCGGATGCTTGCAAGGTGTTTAATCATAAGAGTGCACTCATCTTAGTCTAGAGAGTGTACTAGCATAGATCCACCCACTCAACACTTATCAACACATAACGTAGTATCGATACGGAATATGACGAAAGCACATGACTACCTCTCCCGTGTGTCCTCAGGAACGCTTTAGCCTTTATAAGTTCAGTTGCTAGGCCTCTCCTTTGCTAAGAAAGGATTGGGCCACTTCTTACTCTCAGTGCCTTTTACATTGCTTTCTTTTACTTTCCTGTTGCTTATATCGAGAAAACCCCTAAAAAGTTATCTTTCAGTGCTTGCAGTAATTTCTTGCTCAAAATCGCTTATCAATACCTTCTGCTCCTCGTTGGGTTTGACACTCTTACTTATCGAAAACGCTGCAATAGATCCCTTACGGTTGTGGGTCATCAGGTGGGAGAGTGGATAAGCCGATGCGTTCGGTGGTCTTGTCGGTCGCCCCGAAGGCTCAAACAAAATGACGTGGCATTGTGCTCTGCATCAAGATCTGTGGGGCTCATTTTACGGTTTAGGACGTGTTCGGGACGAGATTCAAAAGTACAGATCATTCGGGAGTTATCGATCCCGTTTCTTTTTATTTTTTCCTTTTCCTCTTCGGATTTGGTTCTTCCTATGGTTTTTTCTTCCGTTTACTTTATTTTTTGTGTTTATTTTTTCTTTTTGTTTATTTATACAAAGAGTTTACCTGTGTATTAATAAAAAATACCATAAATTTTAAAAATGTTCACTGTATATCAAGAAAATGATAATGTAGTTTTTACGTGCTCATGCGTATTTAAAAATATTCAGCGTAGTGTTTATCACAAAAGTGTTCAATGCGTATTTAAATATTGTTGAACGTATATGAAAATATATATTCAATGTGAAATATTGTTCCGCTTATATCACAAAAATGTTGAATGTGTATTTAAATACTGTTTAACATATATTAAAAAAAATTATAGCATATATAAAAATATTAATCTTATATAAAGATTCTATAATTGTTCAGAATTTCAAAACTTTGTACACATTTTTCAAAATTTTCCCATTTTACAAAAATTGATCACGTTCTAAAAGTTTTTTTGAATTTCAAAATTTATTCATTATTTTCAAAGATTATTCGCATTTATGAAGGAAATTTGTTCACATTTTTTTCAACAATGTCAAAGCTTTTGAAAAATCCATATGTGCCGCTATACTTAGTATTTGAATTGTATAGCTGCAAATTGCTCACCAGCAGTTGTTAGCTTTTTTTTATTTTTTATTTTTAGAAAAGGAGGATGTCCCCCGGCCTCTGCATCTGGGCGATGCATACGGCCACTTTATTAATTATTCTCACAAGACCTTACAAAGTGATACAACAGTAAGACTAAAGCCGCCGTCTAAGCAACAGACAGTCGCTATACCTATCCAGTTGATGAAGGGGCGCAGATAGCCTGAGCCTAATACCAAACAGATATCGCAGCCAAGCCTAACATCTAAGACCTGAGACCCCAACCTAGCCACTTGCCGGGTCTGGGGCACACACTGGTGCGGCGTGCTATCAGAAGCCGCCGCCGCTAACTGCCACCGCTCCATCTTCAGAACTGTACTGATGCATCAACCTTGCTCGGTCTAGCTATCGTCGACGCCACCACGGCGCCCAACGGCACCTCCCCCCTGCGCGCAAACAGCTGAGCACGTCGCGGTCGCGACTGATACACCTCAGTGCCATGCTGCCAAGTACCACCAGTCGATACAGCTTGAAGTCATTGGAAGATCTGTTGTGTTAGCACCTGCCGACCAGGCATGACAAAGCATAGCACCTGTCGGTCAGGCATGACGTGACATCTCCACCGAAGCTCCGTGCAAGACGAAGCCGCTCCACCTCCTGCCTCTGACTTCCAGCGCTGCTCCACAAACGATGCTCCCAAGAGAGAAATGACACCGTAGTGCCGCCATCGTCCGATTTGGAAAACCAGATCGTAGGGTTTCCCCCGGAGCAGCACGAGTGGGTCGACAGTAGTTACAAAATGATGCCTTCATCAAGGTAACGCCGCAGAACGCCGCCATCGTCCGCCACCGGCTCGGTTTTCACCGGCAACTATGTTTCCCCGACTCGCAGCCGGGACTAGATTACAGATCTCGAGATCCGATCATCCAGTCTCAGGTCGACCACCTCCGACGTAGGAGATAACCACCACCGCCATAATCCTCGTGATGCAATGCATACCCGGAGTGCTTCAGTGAGCTGTCGCCGAATCCGATCAGATGCAGGAGTTTGAGGACGTAACGGCAGCCCGGGACGCGCCCCGGCCGCCGCTGCCGCCTTCTCGTACTACTCCCGCCGGCTGTCGTCAAACCCCTCATCACGCCCCGGTCGCCGCTGTCCGCCATCCTCGTCGGGAGAGAGATCCAAATCAGGCCGCCGTCGCCTCAGATCTCGGGACGCCAGAGGAGGTCCGTCGCCGCTGCGCCACGGGGCCTTCGCCCAGCGACGTTGCCGGCGGCGGCGGAGGGAGGGGGTGCACGCGGAGTCGAGGGGAGATCGGGATGTGGCCGCCCGGTACGGCCCGGCGGCGGCTGCACGGGGTCGGGAGGAGGAGTCGGGTCTCGTGTGGTCACCTTGGCCGATTAGTTAGGCAAACAAATCTCCTAAGTTGTAGTTTAGCTCAATCGGGTATTAACACTACAAACGAGCTAGTGGTTGATAATTCGACTCACCATTCTTGCACTTTCTCTATTTGTGAGGGTACCAAACAACTCGACCTCAGAGCATCTCCAACAGCGACACCAAAAGACGCGCGCGCGTGTGACTTTTTTGTGTGCTCCAATCGAGGCGGGAAACTAGCACGCGCATGAAACGATTGCGCGTGGGAGAAAGCGGATGGTCGCGCGCTAGATTTGGCGCATTGCTTCCGGCGCGCCTATAAATTGCGGCGCACGGCCGTTAGCGTAGCTAGATACTCCCTCCGTGCCCAAATATTTGTCTTTCTAGAGATTTCAACAAATGACTATATATGAAACAAAATGAGTGGATCTACACTCTAAAATATGTCTACATACATTCGCATATTGTAGTCCATTTAAAATATCTAGAAAGACAAATATTTAGGAACGGAGGGAGTAGATGTGTAGCGTGTGTGTAACGTGCGCGGAGCTTTACTACATCCATGAAAGGTTACGTGAGAGGAAGGCTTACTGGGTGAGATGGCAGTGGGGCGCGGGGCCCGCCCTGAACATCAGGGATTCGGGGGGGTGGAACTTTGATTAGTTGAGAACGTGAGATCGGAAAGTTTCGTAGGGTTACGTACAAGCCTTCGTAGGTGTAGCATTTTTTGAGCGGATCAGCACGCATAGCCGGAGCGAGGTGGTCAGTGTGCGTGCGTGGGCGCTGCGTCACCTCGCGCATAAAGACTAGACAATGCAGTCGTCGAGTTGTGCCAAACCTAGTGAATAAAGATTGCTAAGATACAGGCCGGTTCACGCCCACTCAGCATTCGTCGCCATTGCTATGAGTTTGTGCTCAAGTTGGAATTATCTTGTGCTTGTGGTTCCAGGTTTGCGCCAACAGACGTCGGGGAAAGGCACGACTGCGACATAAATCTCTTGCGGAGAGGTGTCATCATTGCTGCTGGCGCGGTTGACGATGGAGTGGATCATGGAGGCTTGCACGGTGGTGGTGAGGATGGTGCACCTGACACTGCGTGCCGCGAAGAGTGCAGCCATGTCGGCGATCGGAATGAGGTGGCCCGGGACGAGGAAGGGGAAAAAGAGGATGTGTAGAGGCGGCTGCTGCTCCTCGTCCTTGGGCGCCATGGCTGCCTTCCCACGCCGGTCTTACTTTGTCACTCTTCTTCCTTCTTTGGCAATGGTATTTGTGATCAGAGCAGAGCACAAAGCGACACTGGATGGCAATCACCAATCAGTGTACGAGGTGGGGCACTGGCAGACTGGTTGGTACGAGGTGCTGCTGCTGCTGCTGCTCATGGTCATCAACGGCCCTGTTTGAATACTCTAACTTGTTTAGAGGTTAGAGTTAGATTCTAACCCTGAACTAACTCTATCCAAAGAGGTGTTTGGATGACAGGGTTAGATTGACGGACTGGAGCACGATACGGTGAGGCGCCTTCACGGGCGCTGTGAGGGGGGGAGGGAGAGGACGAGAAGCTTCGAGGAAATGAGGACGGATCTACTGCGGAGAGAGCGGGAGAAAATATATATATTTTTAGTGATCTCGAGGAGAACTAACCCAAATAAGCACCTCTTGGGTGGGTTAGTTTTTTTGCATCTAACCCAAACTAACCTTCCTGTTTGGATACTTTTGGGTTAGTTGAGTTCAAACTAACCCAAACTAACTCTAACTCAAGGATCCTAACAGGGCCATCGATCATGCAGCACACAAAATAGCAGCATTAATACCAGCAGCCGCTCACCACTCGTCACTCATCTTGGTTGCTTACAGTGTAAGAATATAGATGGCAATCAGTTCCCGTGGGGCTGTCAACCATGACAGACACATGGTACCAGGTAGTAGTGCCGCTCAAGATCAGGATCGATCACCACACAGAATAGTAATGTTGATACGATATCAGTGGCTAAAATAACTGTTTTGACACTTCCTTAGGTATGGTATCTTCTGCAGGATAGTGAAAAAGTAAAACTAGTTAAGATATGAGAGCACACGTCAGAATTCAAGTAAAAGTAGCCTTAGTCAAAAGTGTACCTCTGTGTGTGTTATCCAGAACTTAGAGTCGGCATCAATGGTTCCATCTGGTTTCCTCCCCAACCATGTGTGCACTTGCATGTATTGCCAGAAAGAGTGAGTGGTTTTGAGTACGAGTATCTGGTTCTCCACCTGCAAACGGGAATACACCAACCCCCTTCTAGCAAGTAAGCCGTCGACAACACCTTGGTACCCTTCAACACTCATCTGGTTTCCTGCTGCACGTTGCTCTCAATGCACAATTCTAACAAGCAAGCATAATTAGCATCGTTCCATTGGGATCGATTACTTTGGCATGGTGCCCGATGATTACCCACCAAAAAAACTGTTGAAAATGAAGGAATTATTAAAAACTTAAATACATTGGCATGGTGCCGTGAATTGGTCATACAAGACTATGAAAAAATTTGGGCCTTTTAGGGATGTCGAGATATGAAGTGCTCCCAAACGTACCCTTCTCGTCCACCTGAACACCCTCCTTTGAACATGATTTATTTTTGGAAATGCATGAAATGAACCCAACTTTTGCAAGTAGGTGCGCATGACCGTGGTAGGCATTCATGTCATATTGGATGAATTACAACACATTACGCCATATAGGCATTTATGTCAAGTTTGGCCATTTATCGGCTATTTTTCACCAAGAAAACTCCACAAAATGGAAGAATTGTCAAAAACTCACACGATTTATCATGGCGACTTGAATTGGTAATACAAAAAATATATGCAAAAACGTTGAGTCTATTTAAAGGATGTCAAGAAGCAATGTGCTCTCAAACGGAGCCTTCTGGCCCTCTACGGCTCTACCCGTACATCCTCCGTTGAGCACGGTCTAGTTTTGGACATTGTTGAATTCACTCCAACTTTTGTAAGCAGGTGGGCTTGCCCATGTTAGGCATACATGCCAGATTTCGACGATTTTTGACACCATATGCATGTTGCGACACATCCGTCCATTTATCGGTCTTTTTTTTACTTAAATTTTGTTAGAAAGTGCAAAATTCGTAGAAAACCAAAACAACTTGGAACGGTGTTTTGAATTGGTCATGCAAGCCAATTAGAAAATTGGGGTCATTTGACGGATCTGGAGAAATAACATGCTCTGAGAAACAGGCTTCTCGCCTACCCGGTTACCCTACGTTGAACATGGTGTTTTTTTCAACATTCCTGAAATGATCCCATGTTTTTAGTAGATGGACATGACCATGGTAGACATCCATGTCATGTTTGAAGAAACAAGAAATAAACCCATAATTTAAACATGTATTTTAACCTGTTATTTTAAGTTTTTAACTTGACTAATAAATACAAAGGGATACAAATTGAAAACAGTAAATGCTTTTTTTAAAGCACTTAAATAAATAATTAAAGGTAAAAATAATTTAAAATGATAGTTTAGAACAGTTCCTAAATCTGTTATTTTGGTATCCAGATAATACTTCAAAATTTCGAACATATTTCAATAACAAAAATAAAAACAAAACAAACAGAAATATAAATTAATGTAAACAGAAAAAAAAATAAAAAGGTAGAAAAAAAACATAGGAGTTAGCTAACTAGGCGACGACATCGGTCCTGTCGGGTGCCTATTGGGCTGGCCCAACCGCTCACTGATTTCAAAAAAAGGAACTGAGGGATGGCTATAAAAGCTTGGTGCCCGGACAAATACTTTTCACGCGCTCCGTCGGTCTGACATTGCGAACATAATTTACTTTTTCTATCTTTTGGATAATTCTGTTTAACCAAATGGTTTTTGTTTTTGAACCAAAAAACCGAATGCCAAACAGTTTCCAAATTTTGAAACTGAAACTGAAATAAAAAACTGAAAATAAAACGGATAGTGATCTTTTTTGGTTTGGTTCGGTTTTGCATAACCTGACTATTTGCTGCCGGCAGGCTGCAACTAATTGAGGCAGCTCGTAGCGGCAGTGAGTTAGGCCAGCATAGTTACAGGTGTAACGTGCGAGTCGCTAGTGTTTTCTTCTTCTTCTTTTTTTAGTTTTCTATTTGGGTTTTTCTTTTTCTTTTTATTTTGTTTCTCAGATTTTTCTCTCTTCCAATTTGGTTTCTCCCCTGTTTTCTTCTGTTTTTTTCTTTTCCTCTTCAGATTTGGTTCTTCCTATGGTTTTTTCTTCCGTTCACTTTATTTTTGTGTTTATTTTTTCTTTTTGTTTATTTATACAAAGAGTTTACCTATGTATTAATAAAAAAATTACCATAAATTTTAAAAATGTTCACTGTATATCAAGAAAATGATCAATGTATTTTTTAAGTGTTCATGCGTATTTAAAAATGTTCAGCGTAGTGTTTATCACAAAAGTGTTCAATGCGTATTTAAATATTGTTCAACGTATATGAAAAATATATTGAATATGAAATATTGTTCCGCTTATATCACAAAAATGTTGAATGTGTATTTAAATACTGTTTAACATATACTTCAATTTTTTTATAGCATATTACAAATATTAATCGTATATAAAGATTCTATAATTGTTCAGAATTTCAAAACTTTGTACACATTTTTCAATATTTTTTCATTTTGATCACGTTCTAATTTTTTTTTTGAATTTCAAAATTTATTCATCATTTTCAAAGATTATTCGCTTTTATGAAGGAAATTTGTTCCCATTTTTTTCAACAACGTCAAAGCTTTTGAAAAATCCATATGTGCCGCTATACTTAGTATTTGAATTGTATAGCTGCAAATTGCTCACCAGCAGTTGTTAGCTCAATCAGGTATTAACACTACAAACGAGCTAGTGGTTTGTGTGGGGTCTGTACCCAAGCGGGACTCAATCCCCAAACCTTCTTTCTTGCGCACAGACAAGAACTATTGCTCAGCACTAGACGGTGTCAATGAGCTAGCTAGGGCCTAGGACTGAAGATTCACAGAAGTAATTTGACAGTGTCTCACCGAGCATGATGTACACGGAACTCAATCACCAAACCTTCTCCCCATCCTTTGACGTCAATGATTTTGAGGAATTAAACTTTTTCTCAGCTAGCAGATCCCCTAAAACGTAGGGGCTGTTTGGTTTCTAGCCACACATTGCCACACTTTACCATGCCTAACCTTAGGCAAGTTTGACCAAGTTAGGTAGGTGTTTGGTTCTAGCCACATTTGAGGCAAGGAATTTTTTATGAGCAGTGAACCCCATATGTCATAGACATAAAAAGTGTGGCAAGATTCCCTTAGGCAAGCCAAAGTGTGGCTAACAATTTGAGCAACTTAAGTAACGCAAGTGTGGCAAGTGTGGCAAAAATCATGTGGCAACATATGGCAAAGATAGTCACAATCCAAACAGCCCCTTAATCCCTCAAACGATCAAACCAACTCGACCTCACATGGAAGCCTCTCATCATCTTTATCTTCCTTCTTCTTTCTTCCTTCTTGCACACAGATAACAATGATTGCTCGGCACTAGACGATGTCCATGAGCTAGCTAGGGCCTAGGACTGAAGATTCACAGAAGTAATTTGATAGTGTCTCACCGAGCGCGATGTACACATGCAATGAAGGAGTCGAGAACGTAGATGAAATTAGCTTTCCACGGGGCACATTTTGAGCACTTCTTGGTGTGAATGGGTCATGCTCCTCATCCTTCTCCTAGTAGCATGAAGACATGGCCCAAAATGCAGTGAATCATCAGGCTGGCCGACAACTATGGTTCTATGTACAAACAAACTGCAGGTGAGTTTTGCTCCGTATGTGCCACGAGTATTGTAATCTCTGGTAGATTTCACCAACGGAAATGCCAAGATTTTACGAACTTCGGTTGTAGCCAGATATGATGATTGACTTTATGTTTGTTGCGTCCAAATCTACATACTATGCTTACACAAATAGCTTTACATGTTTTTTTTGTCAATGTACACTTCAATCACATAAATAACTTTACTCCAGTGCATATTTACCTATTGTTCGTGTACGTGACATGTTTGTTCATATGTACTGCAGCTCACTTCCTGAATAAGTTGTGAGAGACCAAGAAGCCGAGCGAGAAAGCAGCGATGGCGAGAGCGACCACCTCCTTGTTGTTCCTTGCCTTCTCCACCACGTTGTTCACCCATTTCATGTCTGTCAGCTGCTACAGCTCCCCTGCCACGCGCTCTTTCCAGCCGCTGCATGCCGTGGCCTTCTTCTCCAGCACCGCTTTGGCTTCCATGGCAGCGGCCGCAGCCTTGGCTTTCTCTTCCTCGCTGTGCCGTTTCACTGCCACCGCCAGGCTCTCCTGGTCAACCACCGCTTTGTCCTTCTCACCGATGGCAACCTGCGGCTCCGGCGCCGGCTTCTCGGGTGCCGCCGGAACTGCCGCCTCGGGCTGTGGAGTCTTAGAGCATCTCCAACAGGCGCCGAACGCGCCTCGCGCTAAAAACTGCTTTGCCGCGCGCCCATCGCCTGCTTTGGCGCGGCTGCATTAAAATGCAGCGCGCGCAGCTCCAGCAGTGCGCAAAAATGCAGCGCGCGTGAATTCTACAACATTTTTTTTAAATTGCATAGATAATAAAAAACGATACAAATGTATTTTACATCGGTGCAACAAGATAGATAGTTCGAAAGCATAGATAGATAGAACTACTGTGCAACTAGATAGAAACTACTATGGCATACATAGATAGAAACTACTCCAAGTCGCTACCACCATCATCATCATCATCCTCGTCGGTGTTGTCCGAGGTATCGACCCACATGTTGTCCCAACGTTCATTGTCTGACGTGAAGATCGACCTCCCACCCGCTGCAACGATATCGCATTGCGCATTCGCCAATGCCTTCCGCCGACGCCGGTCCGCCCGCTCCGCGTGGCGCCTTGCCATCCTCTCCGCCCAGTAGGCACGCTCGTCGGTGATGTCCTCTGGATAGCGACGGCGCCACTCCGCCATGGCTCGCTCGTCCTCCTCAGCGATGAGGAGGCGGCACTGCCGCAGAGCGTGATCGGCACGATCCATGTCGGTGATGAGATGCGGTGGAGGGGCGAGGCGATGCGCCTGCTCGCGCGTGAAGACGTCTCGTAAGTTCATCTGCAACCGGGGCCTCTCCAAGCGCCACGCAGCCGCGTCGTACGCGTGGGCCGCCTCGTGCGGGCTCCTGAACGACCCGAGGGCGAGCCGGACGTCGCCGGACCGGATCTCGACGGAGTACCAGCCGTTGGGGCGCTCGCGGATGCCGCGGTAGCCCGAAGAACCCCGGTGGCGCGGCGGCATGGTGGCGCGGTGGTGGCGTGGAAAGCGGCGAAGCGGCGAGGTGGCGATGCAGCGAGGTTGCGAGGGGAGGGCGCGTGGCTGTGTTCTGTGCGCGTGGCGAGCGCGGGATTTTATAGGCGCGCGCGAAGCGGCGCGCCAAATCTACCGCGCCGCGTGCCGCTTTCTCCCGCGCGCGCAGACGCTTCCCGCGCGCGGTAAGTTCCCGCCACCGCTGGAGCGTGCGAAACCAGCCGACGCGCGCTAAAACCAAACTTTAACGCGCAGGCGCGCCTTTTGTCGTGCCTGTTGGAGATGCTCTTAGGCTTCACTTCTTGCTCCTTCTTCGCCTCTGGTTCTCGTGCCAGCTTTGGCTGCTCTTCCTTTTGTTTGTTGGCCTCCTCCTGTTGCTTCTGCTGTTGAGCCTTCTTCGTGGCCTCGTCTGTGGCCTTCTTGGATACATCCTCCTCCTTGGCGAGCTCTTCCTTGGGCTTGGTGTTGTCGTCGCCGCAGGCCGCCTTCTTCTCGCTGCCGGCGACGTCTTTGCTTGGCGGCGGCCTGACGGTGGTGGTGGTGGCAGTCGCATCGTCATCCTTAACAACACCAGGTTTATCCCTCCTAATCTCCTCGATGCTCGTCGGCGCCGGGACACGAGAGTGCGCGCGCTTGGGCACGGTGAGCGTGAGCAGGCCGGCCTCGAAGCGGCCGGTGATGTCGTCGAGGCTGGCGGTGGAGGGAAGCGGGAAGACCTTGTGCAAGGATCCCGGGGTGGCGCCCGGCATGGCCCCGCTCACGGTGAGCCTGCCGGCGCCGTCCACCTGCACCCTGAAGCCCTCGAGGATGAGACGGAGCACATAGGTGCCGGCCTTGTCCGCCCATTCGAACTTTGGGTCCACGACCGATGTCCGCTTCTGCTTGGTGTTGGTGGCGGCCACCATGAGGAAGCGTAGGCAGGGAATCGTGGTGGACGCTGTGATGGATGCATTAGCTGGTTGATCGTTGATGGTGGACGTGAACGTGATCGAGAGAGGTGAGATGAGATGGGGGGTCGGCATGATGCGTCGTGTATATATTTAGGTGATGGATGGAAATGGAATGTATGGTTGATTCGGAACTTGTAAAAGGAGGAAATCGTTGGATGGAATTAATCCGGCGTACGCTCTTGCAATGCATTCATATGTAAGAGGGAAGGTTGAGGGGTCTTTCTGCGGGAGGGTAAATGGATTTGGAGGGGTTGAAGAAAGAAATAAAGGCGACACGGCGGGTAAACATGCACACATATCCTTACCGCTACGAACGCACACATGAACGCACATATGCACACACTATCCCTACAAACACCTCTCAGATACTAATCTGGTGCAACATTTTGAGATTAACGAAGCCATCACATATGCCTCGTAGTCAACGGGAATCTCTCCTTGTAGCAAAATGGAAGTACAAGTGCCAAGTGTAGGATTTGAACTCTGGTGGACTGGTTCCATCACAAATAACCTTCCCATCAGAGCTCCGCTCAATTAGATCTTAGCAAGCATGGACATACCCTCATAACAGAACAATTTAAGTCACTGAATTTTAGCCAAGTCATAGTCAACTCCCTGACCATTAGGTCATTGTTGCTTCAAGATTCGTGCAGAGTTGCGTGTTTTGTGTGAAATCGGTCATATAGACAACTGGGGCTGTGCAACTTTTTGTCTTGCTTCTATTGTGTCGGAGGCAGGGGCGTTGTCCCAACCCCTATTTGGCACCTCAAGTACCGGTTATAGTTCTTTTGCCAACCGGCGCACACCCGTTCCATCTTGGGCTCGGCCAATTAATGTTTTTCTTTCCTTCTAGACAGTAAATTTGGTTCATTCCGCAATGCACGCATTGTGCGTTGTTTTTTTAAAATGTTTCCGGTTGGTTTTGAAAAGCTTCTAGAAGCTTTCGATTGCTTTTGGGAAAGCTTCGGACCAGTTTTTAGGTTTTCCATTTGTTTTTTCTTTTGTTTTTTATTCGCCTTTTTTATTTCACACACTGTTTTCAAACTTGTGAACTTTTGGACTGGCATGTAATACACAAACTTTTCAAATTCATGAAAATTTTCAAATACCACAAACTTTTGGACTGGCATGAATGGAGGGAGTAACTATTAATTGATCATTGATCTCACAAAAGATACGGACTGGCATGTAAATTCCTTACATGGGTGGCACTTGAGAGAATGTTGGCGCTTCTTCTTTGAGTTGGTCTTTCGGATTCCAATTCTCCCCGAGTCCATCGATCTAGGCAGAGTGGACGAAGCTCCAACATGGATTCCTACCATCCACTTTGGGCAGCGGTCTGTACGCGATGGTAGTCATTTTGGATTGATTCAAGTGTTCAGAGGTGAGGATTACGGCTTGAGGGGTTGGTCCTTAAGGGCACATGCACGAAGACTTTTCGGCTGCCATCAATAAGGCCATGCCGGCTTTGATAGGGGTGTGGCGACAACACACCACTACTAGGAAAAGGGCTATAGATGGAATTGATACGAATGGCACACCAGACAAGCAGTGTAATGGCGCACCAACCTCTGATACGCCATTATAGTTCAAACTACTAATGACGCACCTGGCCCAGGGTGCGCCGTTAGTATCAAAAAGTTTTTTTTTGAACTAGTGCGCCTGTCCAAACATACTAATGGCGCATCCAGACAGAGTGCGCCATTACTAGTTGTAACTGGTAATGGCGCACCAACTGTAAAGTGCGCCACTAATGTTCTTTTTTTATTATATTTTTTATTCTTTTTTTTTGCAAAACTACTATTGGCGCACTGTTCCACAGTGCGCCATTACTAGTTTAAACTAGTATTTTTTTTTTCAAAACTAGTAATGGCGCACTAACTGAAGATGCGCCATTAGTAACCTTGATTACTAATGGCGCATTTATAGTGGGTGCGCCATTAGTAAGTGGGCAGCAACAAGATATTTTGGACAGCCTATCCTACCCACACTCACTTTCTCCCCACTTCATTCTCTCCACCACCTCCTTGTCTCGGGTCCCTCCTCTTTTTCACCTCATTTCCACCATAGATTCATTCAAATTAAGTGGTTAAATTACCTTGTTTTGATAGGTAGGTAAGGGGGGAAGCTATATTTATGTTGTTCTCTATACAACAATGTGCACATGCACTTTTTATGGCCTAGCTAGATCTATGTATGTTCGTGGTGTTGCATATGTTTGTTGTGTTGCATATGTGTTTGTGTTTGGAGGTGTACCGGTATTTGAAATGTGATAGTTGCCAATATTTTCCCGGAATGTTGATTCATTTCCGTTTCGGTGAGAATTTTGGCATTAAGCATTCTTTTTTTTCCTATTTTTAGGGAAAGTCATCGCAAATTTTTTCTTGGTTCTAAAATATCGTTTTGCTCTACCCCGCAGGCGACCATGGTGCGCACGATGACCGAAGGCATCGTGAATAGGTTTTTGAGGTCTGCGAAGGCCGAGATGCTTCAAAAGAACGAGACGGAGATTAGATGTCCGTGTCGAAGATGCAAGCTGAAGAGCCTTATTGCGGACCCGGATTCCGGGCAGGTGCGGGACCACTTGCTCTTGCGTGGTTTCATGGATGGCTATCGGTGGAAGGTGATGAAGATGACTACGAAGTCATCCATGGGGGCCGGGCAAGAAATGAGGAAGGGCAGCAAGACAACCACCGCGGCTCGGGCGGGCGAGAAGACGAAGAATCCCCAGGAGATGATCACGACGGTGATGCTGTACACAGTCATCATGTAGAAGATGCAGGACATGATGATGAGGAAGATGCCGGAGCAGACGACAGGCATGATCATGAAAATGATGATGCCGGCGGAGCAGACGACGCTGGACCATCAATGGGCTGGGTGCAAGACCCTCATATTCAAGAGCTGCTTCTCAAGCAGACCGATAACGCAAGAGCTGCCGCCCGAGAGAAAGCCAAGATGGATCAACTTGAGTTAGACGCGGTTACTCCATTGTATGAAGGATGCAGGCCCGAGGATACCCGCCTGAAAGTAACACTCATGGCTCTGGAGATGAAGGTAAAACACAAAATGACCGACGCATGCTTCGACGAGAACATGTCATTCTGGCACGAACGTCTTCTCAAGGGGAACAAGTGCCCCACCAGTTTGGAGGAGGCGAAGAAAATCGTGTGTCCTCTGGATTTACCGCACGTTAAATACCATCTGTGCATGAACAATTGCATCATTTATCGGGACGAGCACGCGGAGTCTACCATATGTCCGGTGTGCGGCGTCACTCAATACAAGAAGAGGAAGAAAGCTCCTCGAAAAGTGGTGTGGTACTTTCCGATCACTCCTCGTCTGCAGCGGTATTTCGCGGACCCTAAGGTAGCAAAGCTCCTGCGTTGGCACGCGGATAGGGAGGAGAAGAAGCGAGAAGATGACGCAAATGATCCGGAGATAGATAAAAAAGACAAGATGCTGAGTCACCCTAAGGATGCGAGCCAGTGGCAAGCGTTGAACTTCGAAGACCTAGAATTTGGGAACGATCCAAGGAACATCGTGCTGGGCGCGAGCACCGATGGAGTCAATCCGTTTGGCAGCCAGAGAAGCACACATAGCACCTGGCCTGTGTTTGTGTGGATGTACAACCTTCCCCCCTGGTTGTGCATGAAGAGGAAGTACATTCACATGACTATGCTAATTGAAGGACCGAAACAACCAGGGAACGACATCAATCTGTATCTGGGGCTGCTGAAAGAGGAGCTAGACACGCTGTGGAAAACGCCAGCCAATACGTGGGACGCCGCAAAGAAAGAATATTTCCCTATGAGAGTCGCGCTGCTCACGACGGTGCACGACTATCTCGGTTACGGATATGTCGCGGGGCAGGTGGTCCACGGATTTTCTGGATGCGTCAGGTGCATGGATGACACAACGTATCGCCAGCTAGATAGAGATCACGGGTCTTCGAAAACCATGTTCATGGGACATCGAAGGTGGCTTCGCGATGATGACCTGTCGAGAAAACGCAAGGATATGTTCGATGGTGAAACCGAACCCCGAGGACGCCCTCGTACGAGGAGCGGCGAGGAAATAGACGAGCGGTTGAAAAATTGGAAAGATTGCCCACTGTCGGGAAAGAAGCAAAAGGCGCTAGAGCCGGGAAAGAAGCGACAGGTGCCAGAGCCGCTGCTGAAGGTATGGAAAACGAGGTCTGTTTTCTGGGACTTGCCGTACTGGAAGATCCACCGTGTGCCTCACAGCCTTGATGTAATGCATATCACGAAGAACGTGTGCGAGATTCTGCTTGGTACCCTGCTCAACATGCCAGAGAGGACCAAAGATGGGCCGAAAGCAAGGGCAGACTTGAAATCAATGGGCATCAGGCAGGAGCTTCACGCTATATATGATGATCATGATGATGATGAGGCGAAGCAGGACACGGAAAGTCGTCGCAAAGGCAAAAAGGCCAAGAAGACCGGAAATGACTACCCTCCCACGTGCTTCACTCTAAGTCAGGAGGAGATCGAGCAGTTTTTCACCTGCCTCGTAGGAGTAAAACTTCCTTACGGTTACGCGGGGAAGATAAGCAGATACCTAGACCCAGCGAAGCTGAAGTTCAGCGGGATGAAGTCTCACGACTGTCACGTGCTGATGACGCAGATACTTCCAGTTGCAATCCGTGGGATCATGGACGGTCATGTCCGTGAAACCCTATTTGGCCTATGCAACTTTTTCGACGTCATCCCTCGGAAGTCTGTTGGCGTGAGGCAATTCAGAAGGCTACAGGAAGAGATCGTGGTGATACTATGCGAGCTTGAGATGTACTTCCCGCCCGCATTCTTCGACGTTATGGTGCATCTGCTGGTCCATAACGTGGACGATATCATCCAACTCGGGCCGATGTTCCTGCACAGCATGATGCCGTTCGAAAGGTTGAATGGTGTCATCAAAGGATACGTTCGCAACATGTCACGTCCAGAGGGAAGCATAGCCAGGGGCTTTCTGACCGAAGAGTGCATCTCCTACTGCACGAATTATCTAGGCATCGAGAACCTCGTTGGTCTGCCCGTCAACAGGCACCTCGGCATGCTCGCTGGATGGGGTCACCGTGAGGGTCGCCGCGAAATGCATGTTGACTTCGAGGGTCGACTCGCCGACTTTGAAAGAGCAAACCTAGTCGCGCTACAACACATAGACGTGGTCGATCCTTGGGTGGTAGAGCACAAAACCTTTATTGAGAAGACGTACAATGACCGAGGCCAACAGAGGACGGACGGAGATATAATCAAAGAGCACAACTCATGTTTCACGCGTTGCTTCAAGCAGAAGCTTCTGTCGTACCCTTTACATGAGGATTCTTCCGCGGAAGAACAACTCATATTCGCCTTGTCACAGGGCGCCGAGCACAACCTGATGACCTATGAGGCGTACGATATCAACGGCTACACATTCTACACCGAGGCCAAGGACATGAAGAGCGATGGTTATCAGAACTCCGGGGTAACGAAGGAATCCTACACTGGTAATGACAAGGACAGATACTACGGAAGGATCGAGGAGATCTGGGAGCTGAGCTACGCTGGGGAGAAGGTCCCGATGTTCCGTGTCAGATGGGCCAAGAGCGTCCTAAAAGAAGACTGGTATTTCACCACCATGGTTATACCCGAAGCCAAATCCAAGACCGCGGGCGCAAATGTCACCGCGAAAAATGAGCCATGGGTACTGGCTTCACAAGTTGACCAATGCTTCTTCATTACCGACCCGTCAAAGCCCAGTCGTGTTGTCGTGAGGAGAGGCAAAAGGAAGATCATCGGAATGGATGGAGTAGCCAATGAGCAAGACTGCGACAAGTATGGCGACCCGAGGATCGAACATGACGACGATGATGAAGTAGCAGCATACACCACAAGAAGAAGCAGGACCACCCTACCTAAAGGATTTCCGTTCCACAGAAGAACTCCATTTGCGAAAAAGAAGGGCAAGAAGATTGTGAACGGATAGCTAGCTAAGATCGATTGTATTTATATCGTAGCCTTCATTTCTCGGACATCGTGATAGTCGACCCCTTCTACATGCGTGCCAAGATCTTGGGCAGCGCTGGGGACCGGCAAGTCGCGAGTTCTTACCTCGAAGGCGTTATTTTGGCAAACCGAGATAAGGATAACTTCCACGTGCCTTACTTTCCCGAGTAATTCCTCCCCCTCAACCGCCCCGTAACATATGAATTCTTAGATTTCAATCGTTTTTTTAACATTCCGTGTTTTCTGGAGTGACACACATTGCACGCTCATCCTCCTAAGCCCCAAATATTCCATGGCCACGTATTTCGACCCGGACCGTCAGTCGAACGTAGACTACACAAATGTCAAGAAGGTTCTTGATGATGTTCTCCCCGGCTATGCCAAATCTGGAGGCACCTTCACCAGGCCTATTCGTAAGTACGGCAAGCACGTGTTCTCCCACAATACGACGTTCTGCTGCGTCAAGCAGCTGCCTGGCGGTCAGAAGGGTGCCTACTACGCCATCCATCACATGCGGGTGATCGTACGGGACCATCATCAACTTATGCTACCGAGTAAACTCAAAGATTAGGCCGCGAGCGTGTCGGCAATCCAGGACGCGGACATCAGACAAGAATTCTTTCGCATCCAGTCGGAGTTTGCGGAAATCATCCAACAAGATGTCCTTCGTACCTCGGGGCAGTTCTACCTCAGAAATCAACCGTCCAACAGTGACATCGACACAATGCTACAAATGCAGGCTGACAACGCCCGTGATTTCATGACTCCCACGATAGACGGCGGCTTCATCCACGCTCCGGTCCCTTGAGTCGAGTCGAAAGCAGTGATGCTGTGTCTAATCTTCTGAAACATCAATTGGCTCATGTTGTAATTAAACTTTAATGAACTTGTAGTATGTCTCTTTGGTTTCGAGAGTCGTTCAACTTAGATGTAATCGATGCTATTAATGTCTTGCTTTTCTCTTTCGATCGTTCTGTTGCATACTTATATATTGCTTATGTATTGTCTGTGAATTGGTACTAACGTTTCGTTTGGCTAGTGCATTGCGATGCCGTCGTATGTCGTGTACAAGGGTAAGGTTCCCGAAGTCTACGACGACTGGGAGGAGTGTCGGAGGCAGGTTCACCGATTCAGCGGTAACAGTTACAAAGGGTACACCACTAGGGCTGAGGCCGAATCTAGATACGCCTGCTATCTAGCGGGAGAGGGGAGGGAGCGTTGGAGGAACCGGATGAAGACGAGTTTCATCGTGTTGATGCTCATCGTGATGACCGCAGCTCTCTTCTATCTGATGGTAGTTTAGATGATCGATATCGACTTGTAATGTGAAGACAAACTCGCTACTCGCGGTCTCGAGACTTGAAATATAATGTTCTATCTATGTTCGGTCTTTTCAATTCGGAGACTAATATGATGAATTATATTCGGAGACTAATATGATGAATTGTATTCAGAGACTAATCTTCTATTGTATTCGATGAATCTGTTGTTGATGTGTGATGGCTATATTCTGTCCAATTATACATTTTGTAACCTGTGCAAAAAACAGAAAATTGAAAAATAAAAAAAAAACTTAGATTCATACTAATGACGCATCACATCACAGTGCGCCATTAGTATGCCAAAGGATACTAATGGCGCATCATTAGACAGTGCGCCATTACTATGCCGAAGTTACTAATGGCGCATCTTGTCGCCGTGCGCCATTAGTATGCCAAAGCACCTGGGTATACATGGCCCCCTCGGAGGCATACTAATGGCGCATTGTTGTGTATACTAATGCGTATCTGTGGTGCGCCATTAGTATACCAGATACTAATGGCGCACCAGAGGTGCGCCATTAGTAAAATATACTAATGGTGTGGCACTAATGGGGCACCACTAATGCGCCATTAATGGCCAAATTAGGTGCGCCATTAGTAGGCCTTTTCCTAGTAGTGCACGCTGGAGGATCTTCTACCATCGGTAGTTGTCATTCGATGGTCTAGAGATCTTGTCATTTTTATTAGGTTTGGGTGTTATACATCCGGTGAAGTTTCATAATAGATCTAGGTCCCTTGACAAAAAGACTAAATAATAATTGATGAGTTTATGGCACTAGATATGAACTGACATGTGAAGATATGTTGGAGCTCCCAATGTCGTGATATATCAAGATAGTTTCTCATAGGTAGGGCTAGAAATGTTCTTAATTAAAAAATCTCAAAGATATGATGTGAATCATACTTGCAACGCGTGTACAAGATGGCAACTGACTAGTATAGATGCGAATAAATCAGATATTTTACCATCACCATTTATTGTATATAATCTGAATGAATGATGTCATTCCAACATCTTTAATGATGATGTGCAACATTTTTCTTGATGTTGAGGAGAAAAGGCTCCCGTTCATTTTTATATTATAAGAGTTAAAAATACAGGAATTTTTCCTAAGAATTATATTCTCATATAAACTGTCTTACTTGTCGCTCAAATGGATCTATCTGGGTGGAAGGAGTATCAATCACTTAAGATCTCCCTTTTTATCCGTGGAGAAATATTGTATGGGAGTACCTAAAACTTATCTAGATGAGATATAATTCGGTCTCATTCACCTGGAAAACAAGAACAGTTACAACCCACGTCAACACACACGCATCTTATACCATCACATCCAATGACTATAAAAGGTGAATGAGACCAAATTATGTCTTATCTAGATGAGTTCTAGCAAAACTGACATTGTATTCATCATCAATAGTGGGCAATCTCTTCCATTTCCCCGCTGCTGCCAGCCCAACACTCTCGTGTTAAGACAAGCGCCAACTCCTAAAATCATAGGACCGATGTCTTTGAAAGAGGTTAAGGAGTCGCCCAAATCATAGGACTGTTCTATTTCGCCCGCCAACAACTACATATATGCAGATCAAGAGAGGACACACAAAGTGTTACATACACACATGTAAATTTGCGCAGGTAATTCCTGCAATTATTGATCACTTTCCGGTATTCATGACATCGCTATATCTTACGCTACTCATAATAGCAACTTTCCAATCGAGTAAGCCAGCACGGCCTTGTTTCGGTCGGCCAAAACCATGGGGTACACCGGCGACGTGAACATAACCGGCCCTATAAACCGATCCCTGCAACTATTCAGGTAAGCCAACGCGCTCAGGTAGAAGTCGTTGATCCCCTTAAAGAAGCAGTTTGGCAACATCACGTCGTGGTTGTGGTAGAGGGAGTTCAAGGCCGCGTAGTAGTCGGTGAGGCACGCCTTGTAAAACGCCCATTCCTGGACGGAGATGGACGCATTCTTTTGCATCTGGTAGGTTAGCATGTTCGATGTGATGTGCATAGACTCCACGGCGACGCTTAGCACGAGGATGGCATACACAGTGGTCTGTTCCTTGTGCGACGGAGACATGTCGATGTAGCCCTGCCGCATCGTGCGGATGCAGATATCGTAGATGAGCTTCGTGCGGCAACCATGGTAGCAGGTCGCCACAGCGCCGTTGTGCGGCACGCTGGGGCACTTGAGGCGGGCCATGACAGACACACAGAGGGGTGCAAGGATGAGGAAGAGGAGAATGACCTTCATTGCGCCTCTACCTTAGATTTCTTTGTGCGATCGAGGATGCAAAATATTGCACTATTTGTAGCATGTGTCCTTCAATCCTTCAAATGACATTGTAAATGCATATCTTTTATTGGTTTGAATTGATGGAAGATATGGATAATCATCTATCCAACATTGTCCAATCCATATTTAGCGTGTAATTAATAACATGCCAAATACTCCCTCTATTTTTATATACAAGGCCACAAACTCATAATATGTGTACTACCTCCGTCCTGGTTTATTAGTCCTCATAGTATTTTGTGTCAAAATTTGACCATACATTTAACTAAATAAATAATAATGCATGTCTGAAAAAATTATAACTCTGGACTCGTATTCGAACATAGTTTTTACTGATGTTATTTTTAGTTACATGCATTAACATTTTGTTAGTTAAATCTAAGGTCAAAGTTTAACACAAAATACTAAGGGGACCAATAAGGCTGGTTGTAATGGGAGTATCATAAGTAGTATCATGCATGCCAACTAGGAAAATTTGATTAGGAGACATACAATTAAATGAAGAAAAAAAGGGTTGAGTATCATATCATGATACAGTATCATATTAAATGTTGTGCTACTACGTGTCATGAATGTCAATAAATGAAGTCATCTATGATACTAACATATGAAACAATGCACTACGGATGTAGTATCATACACTAGTATCATATGCATGATACTAGTACATGATAATCGCCATTACGGCCAGCCTAAACCAAGACAGAGGTAGTTGAGGGAGTCCTGGATCGGGGGGTCCTGATGTAGCCGGACAAACTCCTGGTGGGCCATGAAGATTACTATAGAAGATCATCTCTCGTTTCTGGATAGTTCCTGTAATGGCAAGTTTAGGCTCGAGTGTAGATGTTCCTTCCGCTGCAAGATGATATGTACAAACCCTAGGCCCCTTCGGTGTGTATATAAACCGGAGGGTTTAGTCCATAGAGGCTAATAGAGAATCATTGAATCCTCATAGGCTGAAACTTAGGGTTTTAGCCTTTACGATCTCGAGGTAGATCAACTCTTGTACACATATTCATCCATATTAATATAGTAGGAAGTAGGGTTTTACCTCGATCGAGAGGGCCTGAACCTGGGTAAACATCATGTCCCCTGCCTCTTGTTAACATCAATCCTCAGACGCATAGTTCGGGACCCCTACCCGAGATCCCCCGGTTTTGACACCGACATTGGTGCTTTCATTGAGTGTTTCCCTATGCCGTCGACGGAAGGATTGATGGATCACGTCGTCAACTACAACGGCGACATCGAGGGGATTTTCCCTCCCAACCAACTCTTCGTGTTCGGCGGCTTCGCGCTTCAGGCCAGCACTGAAGGCCACCTTGAGCAGATCAAGAGCTAACCCCTGGCCATCATGTCAAATTCGGTAGCCTGAACTACGTTGCCGACGACCACGGAGACTTGATCTTTGCCGGATTCGAGCCAACGGCGACCCCTCTCTGCCACCACGATGATCATGACTTAGCTTTGTCATCGGATCAGGAAATAGCACCTGCAACAGTCCTGACCCTAGATCCAGAACGCATCGCGCCACCCGAAGATGGGAAGCTCAACCCCACCATGGGAGCCGCAGACTCTACGGCAATGGAGCCGCACACGGACCCAACTGATGGGGTCTGTGTTACCGGAATCCCGAACTTAGCGCCGGTATCTGATTCCGAACTGCACGTAACTGCGCCCCTCAAATCTAATCAGGCGCCTATCGCCGAATTCTGTGCTGCGGATATTTTCCAGCACTCACCACTTGGCGACATGTTAAGGTCATTGAGATCACTCTCCTTGGACAAGAATACATAGCCGCACTATATCCGGTTCGAACTGGAGGCTGATAAACAGCCCTAGGGGATGAAGAATTTCGTTCCCCACCCACCACCCACTTGGTAGCCACGGTTAAAGATCTAACCGATCTACTCGACTACGCTTCAGAAGACTTCGACGGGATGGACCTCGAAGCTGAAGCTGATACAGATCAAAGCAGACCCATAACAGGGCAGTGGAAAGCTACGTCTTCATATGACGTGTATATGATGGACACACCCAAAGAGGCAGAAGGCAATGGTGAAAACAATCCGGTAGAGGATAAACCTGCCGAAGAACCTCCCAAGCGTCGGCGTCCAAAACGCCGAGCAAAATCCCATAAATGAAAGGACAACAACACTGCAACTAATGACGGTGATATTCCGGAACATGTCGAAGACCCCGTAGACACAGCGTTAGATCGGGAGGAGCGAGAGGACGGCGAACAGAGTCCGAAGCCGCAATCCGATGACAGCGATGACGAAGACGGTGACTATGATCCGATCTCCTAAGAAGAGGTTAGCCTGGATGATGACAAATATACCGTCCCAGAAGAACCCTCCGAACAAAAACGCTTCCATCGGCGGCTTATAGCCACCGCACGGAGCTTAAAAATGCAACAGAGACAGCTTCGAGCTGCACAAGACATGCTCAATGATAGATGGAATGAGGTGCTAGACGCCGAACAGAGACATGGCTTTAATGGACAAACCAAAGGCTATCCCAAGCGCAAGCTGCTGCCCGAATTCGATGACGAGGCTATCGTGCCTGTCCCACCGAAATATAACACCGCCGACAAGCCGGACCGACCACCTCGCGAACGGGACAGAGTCGCTCGCACTGGCGTAAACAAGCCCCCACTCCATAAAGGAAAGGAGGATGCAGCCCAAGTCCGAAAGCATGATCTGCGCGAGGACCTAAACAAAAAAGCTAGCAAGGCCAGGTCTATATTCGGACCCAGAGATCAAGCTCCCGCACGGGACGACTGCTATCAAACCAATTGCGCCGGTAACATACCAGTTCGGGGTCAATACCGAACACCACAACCATCGGACATACGCCACGATATAGCAAGATACATAGGAGCTTCACACCCTCTATGCTTTACTAATGAGGTACTGGGTCATGATTTCCCAGAAGGGTTTAAACCCGTAAACATCGAGGCATACGTTGGAGCGACGGATCCTGCCATCTGGATAGAATATTTTATTCTTCATATTCACATGGCTCGAGGAGATGATCTCCACGCATCAAATATTTACCCCTCAAGCTGAAAGGACTAGCTTGGCACTGGCTAAACAGTCTCCTTCAAAACTCCATTGGGAGTTGGGAAGAACTTGAAGACGCTTTTAGGGCCAATTTTCAAGGGACTTATGTCCGGCCCCCGGACGCTGACGATTTAGGTCACATCATACAACACCCCGGAGAGTCAGCCCGCAAGCTTTGGAACCGGTTTCTCCCTAAGAAGAACTAGATCGTCGACGATACGTCTCCAACTTATCTATAATTTTTTATTGTTCCATGCTATTATGTATTCTGTTTTGGATGTTTAATGGGCTTTATTATACACATTTATATTATTCTTGGGACTAACCTACTAACCCAAGGCCCAGTGCATATTGCTGTTTTTTTGCCTATTTCAGGGTTTCGCAGAAAAGGAATATCAAACGGAGTCCAAACGGAATGAAACCTTCGGGAGAGTTATTTTTGGAACCGTATCTACCCAGTAGACTTGGAGTACACGCGAGGGAACGAAGGAGGTGGCCACGAGGGTCCAGGGTGCGCCCCTCCCCCTAGGCGCCCCCACCTTCGTGGGCCTCCTCTTGCACCCCCGATGCCCTCCTTCCTTCTATATATATATATATATATATATATATATATATATATATATATATATATATATATATATATATATATATATATCCATATACCGTGAAAACATCGAGGCAATAGAGAAAACCCTAATTCCACCGCCGCAACCTTCTGTTCTCGTGAGATCCCATCTTGGGGCCTGTTCCGGAGCTCCGTCGGAGGAGGGATCTACCACGGAGTGCTTCTACATCAATGCCATAGCCTCACCAATGAGTTGTGAGTAGTTTACCACAAACCTTCGGGTCCATAGTTATTAGCTAGATCGCTTCTTCTGTCTTTTTAGATCTTAATACAAAGTTCTCCTCGATCTTCGAGGAGATCTATTCGATGTAATCTTTTTGTGGTGTGCTTGTCGAGATCCGATGAATTGTGGGTTTATGATCAAGATTATCTACGAGAAATATTTGATTCTTTTCTGAAATCTTTTATGTATGATTATCATATCCTTGAAAGTCTCTTCGAATTATCGGTTTGGTTTGGCCTACTAGATCTATAGTTCTTGCAATGGGAGAAGTGCTTGGCTTTGGGTTCAATCTTGCAGTGTCCTTTCCCAGTGACAGCAAGGGCAGCAAGGCACGTATTGTATTGTTGCCATCGAGGATAAAAATATGGGGTTTATATCATATTGCTTGAGTTTATCCCTCTAGATCATGTCATCTTGCTTAAATCATTACTTTGTTCTTATGAACTTAATACTCTAGATGTGTGCTGGATAGCGGTCGATGTGTGGATTAATATTAGTAGATGCAGAATCGTTTCGGTCGACTTGTCACGGACGTGATGCCTATATATAATGATCATGCCTAGATATTCTCATAAGTATGTGCTTTTGTACCAATTGCTCGACAGTAATTTGTTCACCCACCATAGAATTCAGCTATCATGAGAGAAGCCACTAGTGAAACCTATGGCCCCCGGGTCTATTCTCAACATATTAATCTTCCATCTACTTTAACTTGTGTTATTTACTTTCTGTTCTTATATAAAAAATACCAAAAATATTATACTATCCTATCTATAGATCTCACTTTCGTAAGTGACCGTAAAGGGATTGACAACCCCCTTATCGCATTGGTTGCGAAGTTCTTATTTGTTTGTGCAGGTGTGAGGGACTCGCGCATGGCCTCCTACTAGATTGATACCTTGGTTCTCAAAAACTGAGGGAAATACTTACGCTACTGTGCTGCATCACCCTTTCCTCTTCGAGGGAATACAATGCAAGCTCGAGAAGTAGCAAGAAGAATTTCTGGCGCCGTTGCCGGGGAGGCTTATGCAAAAGTCATATACCAAGTACCTATCACAAACCCTTATCCTTCGCATTACATTTATTTGCCTCTCGTTTTCCTCTCCCCCACTTCACCCTTGCCGTTTTATTCTCCCTTTTTCCGTTCACCTGTCTGTTTGCTTGTGTTGCCATGTACCATCTATTAGCTTGCATCTTTGCTTGCTAAATTATGGATCCTCACCCACTTGCTAATCTTTTGAAGAGATCTAATTATGTTGAACCTATTGCTAGTGAGTTGAGTGCACTAGATTATCTTTATGAGGTTTTGCTTGAAATTCGTGAATCTATAATTTGTGATGAAGTGTTGAAAGAAGAAATTTATGAAGTGATTCACGATAGCTCTTTGAATGAAAAACATGATTGCAATGATGTTATTATAAATTCTATTGATGTCAATTGTGTTAATGATATGCAAAACCCTAAGCTTGGGGATGCTAGTATTGCCATGACTACTATTTGTTGCAATGATCATGATTGGGGTGATTCTTCTTATGATCTAGAAAATTTATTTAACCCCCATGGTGAATATGAGATTGATAATAATGTTTGCAATAATATTGAAAGTGGGTTTGGAAGGGTGTCAACTTTAGATCCCACGTATTTGGAGAATTTTCAATCTTATGAAATTTTTGATAAAAGTGGGTTTGGAGAGGTCATGACTTTAGGTAATGTTGATCCCACTATTTTGGAAGAGTGTCAACTTAGTATGCATGTGGATCGTGTTAAAAATATGTTTTGTGATAGCTATATTGTTGAATTTTCTTATGAACCTACATGCAATTATTATGAGAGAGGAAAATATGGTTGTTGAAATCTTCATGTTACTAAATTACCTCTCTTCATGTTGAGATTGATCTTGTTTCTTTCTTCTTCCTTGCATATGTTAGATCTTGCTTGTCTTGCTAATTTGTTTTCCTATAAAATGCCTATGCATAGGAAATATGTTAGACTTAGATGTGATTTTCACATACTATATGATGCTCTCTTTGTGCTTCAATTCTTATCTTTCATGTGAGCATCATCGAATTCTCAAGCCTATCTTAATGGCTATAAAGAAAGAGCTTGTTGGTAGGCAACCCAATTTTATTTTATTTGTTATTGCTTCTGTTTATGAATAAATATTGCATCTAGCCTCTGTTTAGATGTGGTTTCGTGTTTAAATTAGTGTTTGTTCCAAGTAGAACGTTTGGGAAGACTTGTGTGAAGTTTATATGATCATGCTGTAAAAAACAGAAACTTTAGTGCTCACGAGTTTGGCTGTGATTTTTTACTGGAGAGTTGTATTTAGTTGATTCTTTTTGCAGATGATTAATAGACAAATTCCTCACGTTTACCAATTTATTTCAATTTTTTTAGAGTTACAGAAGTATTCTAAAGTTACAGATTACTGCAGATTGTTCTGTTTTTCGTTTGTTGTTTGCTTATTTTGATGAATCTATGGGTAGTATTGGGGAATATGAATCATCGAGAAGTTGGAATACAGTAGTTTTAACACCAATATAAACAAAGAATGAGTTAATTATAGTACCTTTGAGTGGTGGTTTGTTTTCTTATACTAACGGAGCTTAGGAGATTTTTGGCTAAGTTTTGTGTTGTGAAGTTTTCAAGTTTTGAGTATGGCTTTGATGGACTATGGAAAAAAGAGTGGCAAGAGCCTAAGCTTAAGGATTCCCAAGGCACCCCAAGGTAAAATTCAAGGACAACTGATACGTCTCCGTCGTATCAATAATTTTTGATTGTTCCATGCCAATATTCTTCAACTATCATATACTTTTGGAAACTTTTTATACTATTTTTTGGGACTAACATATTGATCCAGTGCCTAGTGCCAGTTCCTGTTTATTGCATGTTTTTTGTTTCGTAGAATATCCATATCAAATGGTGTCCAAACGGAATAAAAACGGACGGAGATATATTTTGGAATATATGTGAATTTTGGGAAGCGGAACTAACATGAGACGATGCCCGAGTGGGCCACGAGGCAGGGGGGCGCGCCCACCAGGGGCAGGCACGCCCTGTGCCCTCGTGGCCACACCATAAGGTGGTGATGCCCTTCTTTCGCCGCAAGAAAGCTAATATCCAGATAAAAATCGTGTCAAAAAATCAGCCCAATCGGAGTTACGGATCTCCGGGAATATAAGAAACGGTGAAGGGCCAGAATCTGGGAATGCAGAAACAGAGAGAGAGACAGAGAGACAGATCCAATCTCGGAGGGGCTCTCGACCATCCGCCACCATGGAGGCCATGGACCAGAGGGGAAACCCTTCTCCCACCTAGGGAGAAGGTCAAGGAAGAAGAATAAGGAGGGTGGCTCTCTCCCCCTCGCTTCCGGTGGCACCGGAGTGCCACCCGGGCCATCATCGTGTGACGGCGATCTACACCAACACCTCCGTCATCTTCACCAACATCTCCATCACCTTCCCCCATCTATCTACAATGGTCCACTCTCCCTCAACCCGCTGTACCCTCTACTTGAACATGGTGCTTTATGCTTCATATTATTATCCAATGATGTGTTGCCATCCTATGATGTCTGAGTAGATTATCGTTGTCCTATCGGTGAGTGGTGAATTGCTATAATTGATTTAAATTGCTTGTGGTTATGTTGTTGTCCTTTGGTGCCCATGATATGAGCGCGCGCGTGGGTAACACAATAGGGTTAGTTGTATGTTGATATGACTGCGTATTGGAGGGCAAGAGTGACA
Source organism: Secale cereale (assembly GCA_902687465.1). Taxonomy (NCBI): domain Eukaryota; kingdom Viridiplantae; phylum Streptophyta; class Magnoliopsida; order Poales; family Poaceae; genus Secale; species Secale cereale. Next base: position 6,922,649 of record LR738710.1, on the reverse strand, counting down.
GAAGCTTAAACCCAGCGTAGAAGTTGATGCATACGGGATTGAAGGAGGACCAATATATCTTAATGCTATGGTCGGGTTTTAACTTAATGAACGTTAGTAGTTGCGGATGCTTGCTAATAGTTCCAATCATAAGTGCATAGAATTCCAAGTAAGGGATGACATGCTAGCAGTGGCCTCTCCCACATAAAACTTTCTATCGGTCTAGTAACGTAGTGAATTGCTTAGGGCCAATTTCGCAAATCTTACCACCACTTTTCCACACTCGCTATCACTAATTTAGTTGTGTATTTTTCCTAACAGCCCCTAGTTTTATTTATGTGTTCTTTATATTCTTGCAAACCTATCCCACAAAAACTACAAAGTACTTCTAGTTTGATACTTGTTCTGGGTAAAGTAAGCGTCAAGCGTGCGTAGAATTGTATCGGTGGTCGATAGAACTTGAGGGAATATTTGTTCTGCCTTTAGCTCCTCGTTGGGTTCGACACTCTTACTTATCGAAAGAGCCTACAACTGATCCCCTACACTTGTGGTTTATCAAGAACTTTTTCTGGCGCCGTTGTCGGGGAGCAATAGCATGGGGTGAATATTCTCGTGTGTGCTTGTTTGCTTTATCACTAAGTAGATTTTATTTGTTGTCCTAAGTTGTTTTCTATCTTTAGTTATGGGTAGGAAACGCAAAATACCAATAAAATTAGTGGTATATACTGTACCAATGGTTGAAGAACCACTCAAAATTTATCACACTACTGAAGCTTATTACTTGGATCATCTTCAATCCCTTTGTGCTCGGGCTGAAACCCCACCTAGCTTAGTTGAGGGAAAATCTTTAGATGAGCACGCTTGTTATGTGCGACACCATATATCTGAAAAGGGAAACTTTTACGGGATAAAATTCATCGTTTGCAATGCTATGCTTGGAATTTATGTGAAATTTATTATTTTACTTGTTGTTCTGAAGACCCTACGAAACACCTTCCCTACCGATGTGAGTTTAGTGATAATGGAATCGTATCTTCGTATGCTAAGTGTGTTTATAGTTACTATGATGTTCAACAAATTGAAGAGTTTGTTGCTTTTAAGGGTGCTTATGAAATTGCTTCTTTTATTGAAAAGTATGATGCTACTCTTTTCAAATCTAAATTTTTTGCCATATTTAAATATTGTTATGATAATTATGCTTCTAATGCCTATGTTAAACCATATATTGAGGACTACTCCGCTGTCCAAGAAGAGACTAATATTTTGCAGGAGTCTATGGAAGAAGAAATTGACGACATTGTGAGTTCATTGGATGAAAAAGATGACGAGGAGAGCAAAGAACAAAAGGAGGAAGAGCAGATTAGCTACCCGTGCCCACCTTCTAATGACAGTAACTCTTCAACTCATACAATGTTTAATTTCCCTTCGTGCTTACCGAAGGATGAATGCTATGATGATTGCTATGATCCCGTTGATTCTTTTGAAATATCCCTTTTTGATGATGCTTGCTATGCTTGTGGCCAAGATGCCAATATGAATTATGCTTATGGAGATGAACTTGCTATAGTTTCTTATGTTAAACATGAGATAGTTGCTATTGCAGCCACACATGATAATCCTATTATCTTTTTGAATTCTCCAAACTACACTATATTGGAGAAGTTTGCACTTATTAAGGATTATATTGATGGGTTGCCTTTTTCCGTTACACATGATGATTTTGATGAATATAATATGCATGTGCTTGCTGCTCCTACTTGCAATTATTATGAGAGAGGAACTACATCTCCACCTCTCTATGTTTCTAACACGATAAAATTGCAAGAAACTGCTTATACTATGCATTGGCCTTTACTTGATGTGCATGAATTGTTCTTGTATGACATGCCTATGCATAGGAAGAGAGTTAGACTTCATTGTTTCATGACACATATCACTTTGTGCTCACTACTAAATGCCAAATCATTGCTAATTAAAATTGGCTTTGATATACCTTTGGATTCAGATGGATAAATTACTTGAGCACTATATGCCTAGCTTAATGGCTTTAAAGAAAGCGCTGCCAGGGAGACAACCCGGAAGTTTTAGAGAGTCATTTGTTTCTGTTGTGTGCTTTTATAAAGTTTAAAAAAATAAAAAATAGGGGAACCTAAAACTTTTTCAAAAAGAAAAGTGAAAGTAAGAAGGACAAGCACCGTTGAAATGGGGGAGCTCCTTGAACTTTGTTCATGCCCATGGAAACTTTGAAAACCTTGATTACAGAAACTTTTTCAACAAAAATAATTATCCCCTTGTACAATTCCATTGTGTTATAAAAATAATGTGCCAAGAGTTTCCTTTAGGATGATTAAACTACTTGTTGGTTTGTGCGGTGCAAAAACATAAACTTTGGCTGCAGTGCGTGATTTTTCATTTTTTGCTGGAACGTCGAAAGGATTTGAAGATTTTTGAGAAGTATTGCTATACAAATTGTTGATTTTTCGTAATTTTTCCATAATTTGTAGGGTTACAGAAGTATAGTTAATGTCCAGATTACTACAGATTATCCTGTTTTCATAGATTGCTGTTATAGCTTCATTATTTGCATATGTTTGAATTCTTGTTGATGCCTCCTTGACTTGGGGCCATAGAACTGGGATAGAATACAGTTGCTAATGTTTGTTCATAATTATACAATAATGTTAGAGCAGTACATGATGGGATTTTATTATTCATATGCACTAACCCCGCCACTAAAAGTTCGGTTACGTTTTGTGTGGATGAAGTGTTCGAAGATCGAGCAGGTCTGAATGTGAGAAGAAGGAGGAGGGGCAAGAGCTCAAGCTTGGGGATTACCAAGGCACCCCAAGTAAATATTCATGGAGACTCATGCGTCTAAGCTTGGGGATGCCCCTGAAGGCATCCCATCTTTCTTCAACAAGTATTGGTATGTTTTCAGATTCGTTTCATTCACATGATATGCGTAAACTCTTGGAGCGTCGTGTGCTTTTCTTTTTCTTTTAATAAATGCAACATGCTGGTATGAGATTGTCCTTGGTTGATTTATAGAATGATATTTGCACTTCACTTATATCTTTTGAGTATGGCTTTATAGAATGCTTCATGTGCTTCACTTATATCATTTGAAGTTTGGATTGCCTGTTTCTCATCACATAGAAGACCGCCATTTGTAGAATGCTCTTTCGCTTCACCTGTATTTGCTAGAGCGTGGGCATAACTTTTGTAGAAAGAATTAAAACTCTCTTGCTTCACTTATATCTATTTAGAGAGTTGACATGAATTGGCCATTCACATGGTTAGTCATAAAGTCCAACATAAACTTTTAGATCGCTGAATATGATATGTTTGATTCCTTGCGATAGTTTTGCGATATAGAGATGCTAATATGTGGGAGGAACTAGTGAATGATTATGGTTTAGTAAAAATATTGGTGTTAAGGTTTGGGATTCCCGAAGCATGCACGTATGGTCTCCTAACTATGTAACCAAATTGGCGCGCATTGTATTTTGATTGTTTGTCTTTGCGTGAAGGTCGGGGGCACGCGATGGTTAACTCCTAAAAACCTCCCCCGTAGGAGCATGCGTCGTAGTATTTTTTCTTTGAGGGCTAATAGATTTTTCGCAATAAGTATGTGAGTTCATTGTCACTAATGTTGAGTCCATGGATTATACGCACTCTCACCCTTCCACCATTGCTAGCCTCTCTTGTATCGCGCAACTTTCGCCGGTACCATACACCCACCATAAACCTTCCTCAAAACAACCACCATACCTACCTATTATGGCATTTCCATAGCCATTCCGAGATATATTGCCATGTAACTCCACCCTTCTGTTTATTATGACACGCACCATCATTGTCATATTGCCTTGCATGATCGTAAGATAGCTAGCATGATGTTTCCATGGCTTGTCCGTCTTTTTGATGTCATTGCTATGCTAGATCATTGCACATCCCGGTACACCGCCGGAGGCATTCACATAGAGTTGTATTTTTGTTCTAGTATCGAGTTGTAATATCGAGTTCTAAGTAAATAGAAGTGTGATCATCATTATTAGAGCATTGTCCCTTGAAAAAAAAGGAAAAAAAGAAAGGCCGAAAAAAAAAGAAAAAAAGAAAGGAAAAAAAAAGAGAAAGACCAAATAAAAAAGGAAGGCCCAAAAAAAAGAAAAAAAGAAAAAGAAAGAAAAAGAAAAAAAGGGACAATGCTACTATCTTTTTTCCACACTTGTGCTTCAAAGTACCACCATGATCTTCATGATAGAGAGTCTCCTATGTTGTCACTTCCATATACTAGTGGGAATTTTCATTATAGAACTTGGCTTGTATATTCCAACGATGTGCTTCCTCAAATGCCCTAGGTCTTCATGAGCAAGCAAGTTGATGCACACCCACTAGTTTTCTTTTGAGCTTTCATACACTTATAGCTCTAGTGCATCCGTTACATTGGCAATCCCTACTCACTCACATTGATATCTATTGATGGGCATCTCCATAGCCCATTGATACGCCTAGTCGATGTGATACTTTCTCCCTACTTTTGTCTACTACCACCTTCTATTCCACCCATAGTGATATATCCATGGCTCACACTCATGTATTGCGTGAAGAGTTGAAAAAGTTCGAAAAAGTAAAGTATGAAAACAATTGCTTGGCTGACACCGGGTGTCGGTGTACTAAGATAGGGGTACCTTAGTACCCCAACTTGTGCACGGGCAGTAGCAGCTTCCCGCGGCAGGGTTTACCACGTGCTTGCCGGAAACCTTTCTGGTCCCTATGAAGCCATTCAAGAACAAAGTATACAAGTCAGAAGATCAAGGCCCCGGCAAGGAGGAGCTTGCCGGGAAGGCCGAACCAGGCTCAAGACCATCACATCAGCACAAGGCCCTGGCAAGAGGAGCTTGCCAGGAAAACCAAAGAATGCGTACTTAAAGACATGCCTCGGCGCGTCGTGCGATCCGGCAGGGCCCGGGGAGCGACAAGCTTCCGAGCCCGGCAAGATCGAGCCCCCGGCAAGGTGCTTGCCGGGGAAACCTACGCTGTGTGCCTGCGCTCCAGCTCATCTGCCCACACGTCACCCTGGGGCCCTTCCAGGGACACGTGGCGGAAGGCTGTGCAGCTTGGGGCACACGGTGGCAAGCCACGGTGACGAGGCTAACGCCGTGGCGAACGGAGAAGCATGGACGGACGATTTTGGGGTCGACGGCGACGGGCATTTAATGCCCTTGTCCCCCATTGTCAAGGTTAGGTGAAGACCACTGTTCATGCACTGTTCACGCACTATTCCCGCACTGTTACATCTACCACCAAAGTTACATTTTTACCCTCCTCTACGTTGACACCTGTTGGTGACCCCTTGAGCTATAAAAGGAGGCCCATGCACAACGTAGAGGAGGTTCAAAACCTAGACAACTCGCTCGCTCGGTGTAGCTGGTACTGTAGCTCTTCAAGCTCCTGAGCTCAATACAACCAAGGCAGGAGTAGGGTTTTACGCGTCCGCGCGGCCCGAACCAGGGTAAACTGCCCGCGTGTGCTCTACGATCCGCTCTTCGTGCTCCCTCCGCTCCCTTACCGCAACGTAGAAGGGGCTAAGGTCCCATAGGTGCTCGTGGGAGGACAGTTTCCCCCGACATCTTTGGCGCGCCCGGTAGGGGCTGTCGAGGTTGTGCGAACCTGATCCGGCGTTCACGCGGGCGCACTCTTCATCAATCTCTCCAGCTTCATCAACTACATCAGCAGCACCAACATGGCTCCGAAGAAGAAGACTTCGGAGGTCGCAGGCCCGTCTGCGTCGATCCCACCGCCACCAGAACCACGGTTGGTGGGGGAGACGCCAGCGGAAGGGTGGTCGCCGGCGAGGAAACTCACGGCGCCACCAAATCCAAGGACAAGACGGACGACCGGGCGAACTCCAAGGCCTCGGTGTCCGTAGACGCGCCACGTCCTTCTCAGCAGACGACAGGCCAACAGCGCCGTGGTACAGGAGGTACCATCCGCTTGCTGGGGCAAGGACAAATCGGAGGCTCGTGGGATGCTCAAGGCCATCGTCCTGGCACGAGCAAGGCGCGGTCGCCGGGGCGAGAAACTGCTCCTTCTAACCCTGTTAGAAGTCCGAGCATATCTCGCTCTTCGCACCGCTCGCCCCCGCTCCCCTCCTCTCCAGCAGAAGCGCTAGCAAGAGCGCAACTGCTCCTCGATTTCCCTCCAGCGGCAGACAAGGCCGAAGACTGGAGGGCGACGATCCAGAGTCTCATCGCCTTCGCCAACAACGACACGCCGCAGCAGCCGGTGACATCGCGGCCACGGCAAGTCGACCAGACGAAGGCCGATGGCGACAAGACCGTCGGGGGTGCAACCACCGTGCACTCCCCGCCGCGGAAGCACAAGACGCCACCCCGCCGGATAAACGTCGACGACGACTCTACGGCGTCGTCGGATCCGTGGGCTCGTCGTGACCAGCACCAAGTCCTTGACGACCGGCGACAAGAAGATGCTCGGACGCGCATCGAGCGCCGACGAGAAGCCCGGCAACCCCGGCAATATTGCTTGTCGGAGCCGTCCTGCTTGTCGGCAGCCGCTACAAGGGCAGGCTCCTTGCCGGAGCCGCCAGCCTGTGCCTTCTTAGCGGGAGCCTCCTTGCTGGACTGCTCGACGACAAGCAGCCGGCGACATCGCGGCCATGGCAAGTCGACCAGACGAAGGCCGATGGCGACAAGACCACCGGGGGTGCAACCACCATGCACTCCCCGCCGCGGAAGCAGAAGACGCCACCCCGCCGGATAAACGTCGACGACGGCTCTATGGCGTCGTCGGATCCGCGGGCTCGTCGGGACCAGCGCCAAGTCCACGACGACCGGCGACAAGAAGATGCTCGGACGCGCATCGAGCGCCGACGAGAAGCCCGGCGACAATCGGACCAGCGCGCTGGGACCGCTGTCGACACGCACGCGCCCGGTGAACCAGGCGACTTGCCGTACGCGGCAGGCTACCCTGCGTTCACCCGTGAGCTGCGGCGCGTCCAGTGTCCCATCATGAAAAACTTCAAGCCCGACGTGCCCGAGAAGTACGACGGGAAGACGCACCCCTCGGAGTTCCTCAGCATCTACACCATCGCGGTACAGGCTGCCGGGGGACGCGACGAGAAGATACTAGCCAACTACTTCCCGCTAGTGCTTAAGCCAAACGTTCGCTCTTGGCTTATGCACTTGCCGGAAGGCTCCATTTCTTCGTGGGCAGATCTGTGCCACCAGTTTGTGGGCGCCTTCACGGGCGGCCACAAACCCCACGGCCAGGAGAGTGATCTCCACATCTTGGCCCAGAAGGAAGGAGAGTCCCTGCGCAAGTACATTCAACGATTCAGCCGCGTGCAGCACAACATTCCCGACGTCCACCCTGCCGCGGTTATCAGCGCGTTCCACCAGAACGTGCGTAACCGCCGCATGCGAGAAGAGATGGCCATGACCAAGATTCGGGATGTCAGCGAGCTCTACGCTCTGGCTGTCAAGTGCGCGCGCGTCGAAGAGGGGAGGAGACTCCCCGGAGAGGATACTGGCGCAGGAGGAAGCGACAGCGAGGATGCCGCCCCGGCAAGGAAGAGCCGGCGGCGGAACAACAGAAAGAAGAAGAGCAAGGAAGTGATTGTCGTCGAGCAGTCCGGCAAGGAGGCTCCCGCCAAGAAGGCACAGGCTGGCGGCTCCGGCAAGGAGCCTGCCCGTGTAGCGGCAGCCGACAAGCAGGACGGCTCCGACAAGCAATATTGCAAGATCCACCGCACCAAGGGTCACGACCTTTCGAACTACAAACGTGTCGAATACCTCGTAGAACAGCAGAAGGCTGAATACGAGCGTCGCGACAAGGAGAAGGCCCAAGGTGGCGGAGGAGAGCCAAGCAAGAAGCGGCCATTCAATGGCCGGGGAGGACGCCACGGCAAGGCCAAGCAGCGGCAAGGTGATCGACCTCCCCGAGGCCGCGACAAGGACGAGGAAGACGACGACGACGACATGGAGGAAGCCGATAACAGCGAGCAGGAGTTCCAGAAGGCCACAGAAGTCCTGTGCGTCGACGGAGGCGCCTCTCTGCACACTTCCCACCGCCAACTCAAGCAGTGGGTGCGGGAAGTAAACGCAGCTGAGCCACCCATCGAGTCTCGGAGGCTCCTGAAGTGGTCCAGCACGCCCATCATTTTTGATCTTGAGGATCACCCTGACCGCACCACTGCGGTCGGGTGCTTGCCGATGTTGGTCTCACCAACCATCCGCAACCTCAAGGTCACCAAAAGGTTGGTTGACGGCGGGGCCGGCCTGAACTTGATCTCCTCAGCTGTGATCAAGAAACTCCAGATCCCAGACAGCGAGCTCGAAGAAACCGGGTCGTTCCAAGGAATAAACCCGGGAAGGAGCAAGCCGAAGGGGAAGATCAATCTGCCAGTGACCTTTGGCGGGGAACTTAACTTCAGGACGGAGAGGATAACCTTTGACGTGGCCGATATCCCATTGCCATACAATGGGATACTTGGACGTCCTGCCCTCGCCAAGTTCATGGCAGCTTCCCACTACGCCTACAATGTACTCAAGATGCCGGGGCCGATAAGCGTCATCTCTGTCCCTAGCGACAAGAAGGACGCGCTTATCTGCGCCGACAAGATCTACCGGGATGCAGCAGCCGCAGCAGAAAGCAACACACTTGCCGCTGAAGCTCCCGGGGGGAAGAAGACCAAGACCAAGTCCGGCAAGTGCTCTGGGGCCCACTCCGGCAAACGCACCTCTTCGGAGAGCTGCGCTGCCGTCGAGGACGCACCATCGAGCTCCACCGGCAAGTGCAAGAAAGGGATGGCAGCTCCACCGGCAACCAAGAAGGTGTCCGCCAACGAGGACGGCACTGGTGGTACCTTCACCATCAGTGCTACGCTCGACAACAAATAGGAAAGCGCGCTCGTTGCCTTCCTGCGGGCGAATGTCGATGTGTTTGCGTGGCAACCATCTGACATCCCCGGCGTTCCCAGGAAGGTAATTGAGCACAAGCTTGCTGTTTGTCCTCATGCGCGGCCCGTCAAGCAGAAGGTCAGGAAGCAAGCCGTGGAGCGCCAAGAATTCATCGCCGAAGAAATAAAGAAGCTAGAAGCAGCAGGCCTGGTTAGAGGCGTGATCCATCCTACGTGGTTGGCCAATCCAGTCGTCGTATGCAAGGCCAATGGGAAGTGGAGAATTTGTATAGACTTCACTGATGTGAATAAAGCATGTCCTAAGGATCCATTTCCCTTGCCGCGTATTGACCAGATTGTTGATTCCACCGCTGCATGTGAGCTGCTTTCCTTCCTTGATGCATATTCAGGCTACCACCAGATTTTTATGTCCAAGGAAGATGAAGAGAAGACTGCATTCATTACTCCATGCGGCACATATTGCTTCATACGCATGCCCTTTGGATTGAAGAATGCAGGCTCAACATTTGCAAGGGTAGTCTACACTGCTTTTGAGCCACAGATCCACAGAAATGTAGAAGCTTACATGGATGACATAGTGGTCAAGAGCAAGAGCAAAGATACCCTGATCCAAGACTTAGAAGAGACTTTTGAGAACCTGCGCAAGATCCAGCTCAAGTTGAACCCCGAGAAGTGCGTCTTCGGAGTCCCCTCCGGCAAGCTTCTCGGGTTCTTTGTGTCCCAGAGGGGGATTGAAGCTAATCCCGACAAGATCAAAGCCATCGAGCAGATTGAAGCCCCGAAGCGCATCAAGGACGTAAGGAGACTTGCTGGTTGTGTGGCTGCCCTCAGTAGGTTCATTTCAAAGTCTGCAGAGCACGCCCTACCTTTCTTCAAAATCTTGAAAAAGGCAGGCCCTATGAAATGGACTCCGGAAGCAGAGGCAGCGCTGCAAGATTTGAAAGGATACCTGTCCTCCACTCCAATACTTGTCGCACCTAGACCACAAGAGAAGTTGCTGCTGTACCTAGCAGCAACCAATCAAGTGGTTAGTGCTGCGTTAGTGGCGGAGAGGGAGGTAGATGAGGAACCCATGCCACCGGCAAGCGAATCCAGAGACAAGCAGAGGGCTTCTCCAACAAGCTCTGGCACCGACAAGGACAAGTCTGCGCAGGAACAAGGTCAAGTGCGAAAGAAGATGGTGCATCGCCCAGTGTATTTTGTAAGTTCCCTCTTGCAGGGGGCTAGATCAAGATACTCTGGGGTGCAGAAGTTGCTTTTCGGCCTCATCATGGCCTCGAGAAAGCTGCGCCATTACTTCCAAGCACACGAGATAACAGTGGTCACTCGCTTTCCGTTGAAGAGGATATTGCACAATCCAAAAGCGACAGGCAGGATCGTCGAGTGGGCACTGGAGCTGTCAAGCTTTGGCCTCAAGTTTGAGAGTACTTCAACCATACAGAGCAGAGCTTTGGCAGAATTCATAGCTGAATGGACCCCAACGCCAGATGAAGAAATTCCAGAGACAAGCGTCCCCGTGCAAGAAGCAAGCGGTGAATGGATAATGTACTTTGATGGTGCTTTCTCGCTGCAAGGCGCCGGTGCCGGCGTGGTACTCATAGCGCCCACCGGAGAGCACCTCAAGTATGTTGTCCAGATGCACTTTCCCAAGGAGCAAGCGACAAACAATACTGCTGAGTATGAAGGTTTGCTTGCCGGCCTCAGGATTGCGGCCGAACTTGGGATCAAGAAGCTGATTGTGCGGGGAGATTCTCAGTTGGTGGTCCGACAAGTGAACAAGAGTTACCAGAGCCCTTTGATGGAAACTTATGTTGATGAAGTGAGGAAGCTTGAAGAACACTTTGAAGGTCTGCAAATGGAGCATGTCCCAAGAGCTCAGAATGAGATTGCAGATGGCCTCTCAAAGTGTGCTGCAATGAAGTTACCTGTGGAACCAGGGACCTTCCTGCTCAAGCTAACTGAGCCATCCGTTACACCATCAGTTGGGCAAAGCAAGAAGAGAAAGTTGGTCTCCGGCGACTACTTGCAGGCAGATCTTCCTGAAGCCGCCGCCAAGGTCTCCAAGATCAACAGCCAAGATGCTGAGGAACAGTTTGCTCACCCTTGGCGTTGCTGCCGTCGCCGCGCACCTCCTCCTTAGCAGCGGTCTCCATCTCCATCCGCTCCGGCACAGGAGGATCTAGCAGAAGAAAAAGGAAAGAAAGAGTCAAGCAAATATCCAAAAAGACAAGTTCAAGAAGATGAAGTTGCAAGACTCACCTTCGCGGACTTCTTCGACGACAGGCTCCCTCGCCGGGGAGTCCTCCCTTGGCGGCGGAGCAGTGGCCCCTGCTGGCGGAGGGCCGCCCGCGCCCTCCCTTGGCGGGGTGCTCACCCTTGTCGGGCTGCTCACCCTTGGCGGGGTGCCCGCCCTTGGCGGGGTGCCCGTCCTTGGCGAAGCGCTTTCCCTCGCCGGGGAGTTCGCCCTTGGCGGAGAGGGTGGAGCAGGTGGCTCGTCGGGGGCAGTCTCCGGGCGCTCCTGCGGCTGCGGCTCCACTTCTGCACAAAATAACCAAGACAGCAAAATATTAATACAAGCGACCACCTCAAGCGCGCCTGTCAACCAGAAAGACAAAAACCAGACTTACGCTGGGGCTGCGCTGGGGGTTGCTCCTCGAGGCAGCAGGTTGATCCGGCAAGCTTGCCGCTGGCGTGTCTCCGGTCGCCGCGGCGGGCGAGTCGTCTTCAACCTCGACCACAGGGATCTTGGCCCTCTTCGCCATCCGCTGGGCCAGGGACCTGAAAAGCAAAACAAAAACAAGGTCAGAATCATCAAGGAAGATCAAGACAAAATCGAAGAAACTAAAGAAGTACAAGTGCTTACTCCTCTTCCTCGTCATCGTCGGAGCTGAGGGCGGAGAAGTCGAACTCCACCTGAGATGCTCCCGCGCGAGGAGCAGGAGGAGAAGGTTCCCTCGGACGCTTGGCGGTCTCCGGGGCTGCGGGCTGCGAAGACCCAGCCCACGTTGACGCCGAGGCCCGAGGAGCAGGAGGAGCGGCCGTTCCGCTCCGGGAGGATCCCCCTCCACTTGGCTCTGGTGCGCGGGGCGCCTCCGTTGCGACTTGGCTCGCCCTGGTGGCGCGCGCTGCCCGGCACGCAGGCTGCTGTCGAGGCGCCTGCGGCCTCGTCGCTGTAGCCACTTTGCGGAGGCGCTTCCTAGGTGGTTGCATGGAACTCGCTGGAGGCGGGGAGTTCTCAGAGGACGAGGAGGCGTCGTCGTCAAGTCCCAGAGATCCACCGATGTCTTCGTCAGCCTCGACGCCCTCCTCCTCCTCCCCGGCGGGCTCGCTGGGCCCAGCACCATGCTCAGCGGCCTCGCTCCCTCCTGCAGTCCCGCTCCCTCTGGCGGACCCGCTCCCTCCGGCGACCTCGCTCGCCCCGGCAACCCCGGGTATCCCGGCAAGCCTCAGGGAAGGCACCCCGGAAAACTCCTCGGGCGGAAGCTTGAGCAGCCTGCGGATTTCTGCCTCCTCAGCTTGGCACGCCGCGTCCGCGGCCTGCGCCTCGTCCACGGTGTAACCAAAGTCACCTGCCGCCGCAGCTGCGGCGGCCTCTTCCATCTTGGAAGCAATATAAGCTATATCCCGAGCCGTGGTGGCTCGGGTGAGGCCCCTGTTCTCATCGGAGTTCTTGGGCGTCTCAACTAAGTTGTCGAAGAAGCTTAGCACAGCATCCGACGGAGGCTCGATCCAGGTGGGGACGATGCCATGGGAGTCGCACGCCGGCATCATTGCTCGCAAGGCATCACAGGCGGTGCTGTTGCATAGCGTCACCACTCCCTTGGCGGGTCTGAACCACTCCGGATGGGCTGGGTCATGCTTGAAGAGTTCTCGGACCATCCCTTTCAGCTCCAAAGCAGTGAAATTGAAGTTTAGTCCAGGGCGCAGCCTCATGATATCTGCCGCATTGCCAAATTCCCAGGCGGGCCTTTTCCTCTCTTGTAAAGGGGCAATGCGGCGGCGGAGGAAATCTGCTCCAACCTCTCCGATGGTCAGATTGGCTACCCGGAGACGAATAATCCTGACAAGGGCAATACTGAGTTTGTTGTCCGCCGGGGCCAATTCACTCCAATTCCTGCCGCGCACTATGGTAGTTGTGCGCGGCGCGATGAAGGGCTCCGGCCTATCCTCCACTATCCAACACCAATCTGCACGCCACTCCTCCCACTTGCCGCGGAGTTCTCCCTTCAGGTATGAATCCTTCTTGTTCAGCCGGAAGATCCAGGAGATGCCGCCGGAAAGGGGAGCGCCAGCCTCTACTCTAGGCATAAAGAAATGGCGAAAGAGTGCTACATTTGGATGGATCCCAATATAGTTTTCGCACAGATGTGCGAAAATGGCCATCGTAAGGATGGCGTTGGGAGTGAAATCTAGGAGGTGGAGGTTGTATGTGTTCATAATATCGCAAAAGAACTCCGAGTACGGAGGGCACAAGCCACAGTGAAAGAAAGCAGCAAAGAAGAAGTACCCGCCGGGAAACATATCTTTGGCGACGGCGGGGAAGGCTCTGGTGCGGGGATGAGCTTTGGTCTCCCCGGACCAGAAGAGGAAGTACTTGTTCCGCAGCTCCTTCGCGCCAAGCCTTGGCGCGAAGACCACATTCCTCTTCCGCAGGGCGGCCAGCTTCGCCGCCTGCTCAGACTTCTCCTTCTTGGCCTTGTCCGCTTTCGCCTTGTCGCTCTTCGGAGCCATGACGGAGGCGGCGAGGGAAGAGGCGAGGAGCTCGGCGGCGCCGCAGATGCGGAAGACAGCGGAGGAGGGGTGGAGGCAAGGAGCAGCGGAGGATTTTTGGAGAGTCAAGACGCAATGAAGACGAAGGAGGAAACTGCCCCTGCTTCCTCTGCTTTTAAGGGGGAAGTGGGGGACGCTCCGCATTTCCCATTAAAGAACAAGCCACGATCTCTCCCACGACGCCGCAATCGACGCGTGCCGTTAGGGAGGGATGCGGCGGATGCGGAAGGAGATACGGCTTGCCGTGGGCCGCGCGTGCCCGTGCACTGTTTTGGGCCTGGCCCAACAGCGCTCGGCACTGTGTGTGGCCCAGGCCCGGGGGCTCCTGTCGGTGTACTAAGATAGGGGTACCTTAGTACCCCAACTTGTGCACGGGCAGTAGCAGCTTCCCGCGGCAGGGTTTACCATGTGCTTGCCGGAAACCTTTCTGGTCCCTATGAATCCATTCAAGAACAAAGTATACAAGTCGGAAGATCAAGGCCCCGGCAAGGAGGAGCTTGCCGGGAAGGCCGTACCAGGCTCAAGACCATCACATCAGCACAAGGCCCTGGCAAGAGGAGCTTGCCAAGAAGACCAAAGAATGCGTACTTAAAGACATGCCTCGGAGCGTCGTGCGCCCCGGCAGGGCCCAGGGAGCGACAAGCTTCCGGGCCCGGCAAGATCGAGCCCTCGGCAAGGTGCTTGCCGGGGAAACCTACGCTGTGTGCCCGCGCTCCAGCTCATCTGCCCACGCGTCGCCCTGGGGCCCTTCCAGGGACGAATGGCGGAAGGCTGTGCAGCCTGGGGCACACGGTGGCAAGCCACGGTGACGAGGCTACCGCCGTGGCGAACGGAGAAGCATGGACGGACGCTTTTGGGGTCGACGGCCACGGGCATTTAATGCCCTTGTCCCCCACTGTCAAGGTTAGGTGAAGACCAATGTTCATGCACTGTTCACGCACTATTCCCGCACTGTTACATCTACCACCAAAGTTACATTTTTACCCTCCTCTACGTTGACACCTGTTGGTGACCCCTTGTGATATAAAAGGAGGCCCATGCACAACGTAGAGGAGGTTCGAAACCTAGACAACTCGTTCGCTCGGTGTAGCTGGTACTGTAGCTCTTCAAGCTCCCGAGCTCAATACAACCAAGGCAGGAGTAGGGTTTTACGCGTCCGCGCGGCCCGAACCTGGGTAAACTGCCCGCGTGTGCTCTACGATCCGCTCTTCGTGCTCCCTCCGCTCCCTTACCGCAACATAGAAGGGGCTCCGGTCCCATAGGTGCTCGTGGGAGGACAGTTTCCCCCGACATCGGGATGGGCATGAGGGGTACCTTTAATTAATAAAAGGGAAGCATAAAAGACTATATGATTATCTAGGGATAACGTTCTTTAGCATTGATATTTTGAAAGACTTGATTGTTTGTTGGGATGCCTGAGTATTAAATTCTTTTATGTCAGACGATAGACTATTGCTTTGAATCACTCGTGTCTTAATATTCATGCCATGATTAGATTACATGATCAATATTATGCTAGGTAGCATTCCACATCAAAAAAATATTTTTTTTATCATTTACCTACTCGAGGATGAGCAGGAATTAAACTTGGGGATGCTGATACGTCTCCATCGTATCTATAATTTTTGATTGGTCCATGCCAATATTCTACAACTATCATATACTTTTGGCAACTTTTTATACTATTTTTTAGGTCTAACATATTGATCCAGTGCCCAGTGTCAGTTCCTGTTTGTTGCTTGTTTTTTGTTTCGTAGAATATCTATATCAAACGCGGTCCAAACGGAATAAAAATGGACGGAGATTTTTTTGTAATATATGTCAATTTTGGGAAGCGGAACCAACATGAGATGATGCCTGAGTGGGCCACGAGGCAGGGGGGTGCGCCTTGGGCCCTCGTGGCCACACCGTAAGGCGGTTAATGCCCTTCTTACGTCGCAAGAAATCTAATATCCGGAAAAAAAATCGTGTCAAAAAATCAGCCCAATCGGAGTTACGGATCTCCAGGAATATAAGAAACGGTGAAGGGCCAGAATCTGGGAACATAGAAACAGAGAGAGACAGAAAGAAAAATCCAATCTCGAAGGGGCTCTCGCCCCTCCGCCGCCATGGAGGCCATGGACCAGAGGGGAAACCCTTCTCCCACCTAGGGAGAAGGTCAAGGAAGAAGAAGAAGGAGGGGGGCTCTATCCCCCTCGCTTCCGGTGGCACCGGAGTGCCACCGGGGCCATCATCGTGTGACGGCGATCTACACCAACACCTCCATCATCTTCACCAACATCTCCATCACCTTCCCCAATCAATCTACAGCGGTCGACTCTCTCGCAACCCGCTGTACCCTCTACTTGAACATGGTGCTTTATGCTTCATATTATTATCCAATGATGTGTTGCAATCCTATGATGTCTGAGTAGATTATCGATGTCCTATCGATGATTGCTGAATTGCTATGATTGATTTAAATTTCCTGTGGTTATGTTGCTGTCCTTTGGTGCCCATCATATGAGCGCATGCGTGGATCAGACTATAGGGTTAGTTGTATGTAGATAGGACTACATATTGGAGGCCAAGAGTGACAGAAGCTTCAAACTAGCGTAGAAATTGGTGCATACAGGATTGAAGGGGGACCAATATATCTTAATGCTATGGTTGTATTTTACCTTAATGAACGTTAGTAGTTGCGGATGCTTGCTAATAGTTCCAATCATAAGTGCATAGAATTCCAAGTAAGGGATGACATGCTAGTAGTGGCCTCTCCCACATAAAACTTGCTATCGGTATAGTAACGTAGTCAATTGCTTAGGGGCAATTTCGCAACTCTTACCACCACTTTTCCACACTCGCTATCACTAATTTAGTTGTGTCTTTATCTTAACAGCCCCGAGTTTTATTTACGTGTTCTTTATATTCTTGCAAACCTATCCCACAAAAACTACAAAGCACTTCTAGTTCATACTTCTTATGCGTAAAGTAAACGTCAAGCGTGCGTAGAGTTCTATCTTTGGTCGATAGAACTTGATGGAATATTTGTTCTACCTTTAGCTCCTCGTTGGGTTCGACACTCTTACTTATCGAAAGAGTCTACAACTGATCCCCTACACTTGTGGGTTATCAACAACCAAAAGCCTAAGCTTGGGGATGCTCCGGGAAGGCATCCCCTCTTTCGTCTTCATCCATCTGTAACTATACTCGGGACTATTATTTTATTCACCACATGATATGTCTTTTGCTTGGAGTGTCATGTATTATTTGAGTCTTTGATTTTTAGTTGTCCACAATCATCCTTGCTGGAAACACCTTTTGAGAGAGATAAATATGATTTAAAATTTGTTAGAATACTCTATGTGCTTCACTTATATCTTTTGAGCTAAATAGTTTTGCTCTAGTGCTTCACTTATATCTTTTAGAGCACGATAGTGGTTTTATTTTGTAGAAATTGTTGATCTCTCATGCTTCACTTATATCCTTGAGAGAGTCTTTTAGAACAGCATGGTAATGTGCTTTGGTTATAAAACTAGTCATAATATGATATGCATCCAAGATGAATATAGTAAAAACTTTCATATAAAGTGCATTGAATATGATGAGAAGTTTGATACTTGATGATTTTTTTGAGATATGAGAATGGAGATATTAGAGTCAAGCTAGTAGAGTAATTATGAATTTGAGAAATACTTGTGTTGAACTTTGTGATTCCCGTAGCATGCACGTATGGTGAACCGCTATGTGATGAAGTTAGAGCATGAGGTATTTATTGAGTGTCATCCTTTGTGTGGAGGTCGGGATCGCACGATGGTTAACTCCTACCAACCCTTCCCCTAGGAGCATGCGTTGATTACTTTCTTTTGATGACTCATAAATTTTTGCAATAAGTATATGAGTTCTTTATGACTAATGTTGAGTCCATGGATTATACGCACTCTCACCGTTCCACCATTGCTAGCCTCTCTTGTTCCGCGCAACTCTCGCCGGTACCATACACCCACCATATACCTTCCTCAAAACAGCCACCATACCTACCTATCATGGCATTTTCATAACCATTCTAAGATATATTGCCATGCAACACTACTAGGAAAAGGCCTGTTAGTGGCGCGCCTGTTTTGTCCATTAATGGCGCACTACAGGTGCGCCACTACCATCACGCCACTAGTAACAAGTACTAATGGCGCACCCCTGGTGCGCCATTAGTATACCAGACAATAGTGGAGCACCTGGTATTCCAAAAAGAAGTGCGCATTCGCTCTACCAGAGAGCGCATAGAGGGTTTGGAGGAGAGGCAGGAAGCGCTGCGGGTGGAGCAGCAAGTGCTCTTTATTCGTCTAGCATCTCGCTAGAGTAGAAGAGTCCGTAGACTCTTTTGAGTTTTCTAAGTTTGGTTTAAATTCCATAAGTGTCTGGAGACATTTGTTTTCATGTCAGGTGTTCTTTGTCTTAGTTTGATTCCGATCTACTCCTATGCTAAGTGTCTTTGTTTGGTTTGATTTCTTGTGTTGGCATGTACGAGCTAGCCGTCAGTGTTCAATGCTTATGTTAATATAATAATGCCAAAATGTGCTGCAAATTCATGTTCAAGTTGAAATAAGGCCGAAGGGCTAAGTGTACTACTGGAGATTCTATATTCCAGCTCTGAAGTTTCCTTTTGAGCACTCGTTCTACTATGGTTTGGATTCTAGTTGAAGCGTGCGACCATCTATTCAGATGAGGAGACCGAGTAAGAAACCACTAACCGGAGAGTAAATAGATCAATCAATATCTATGAGCTTCTCAACCAAGATCCACTATTCAACCAAGACCCGCTAACTAATACTTTTACGCGAGCTTAGTTATTGGAAGTTGCAGCCGAGGAACTCTTATTCCTAGCCACAATTGTTGTAGCACAAGGCTTTGTCGTGATTGGGTCATATGTCAGTACTCTCACATTCCCTGTTGACGGTGGCTCAGATGTTTCTCTTCCTGATCCTTCAAGGTCCCATGTTCCTGACATCGTCCAAAGGCCGTTGGCGCTCTGCGTGTCGCCTATGGCAACACTACCCGAGTGGTCTATTGCATAATGGATCCACGGGTACCCCGTCGCTCCTTCGTTTTTATCAACATCCGGTAAGCAGAACGGACAGAGAACTGTCCCGATTTCTCGTAATGCCAGGCCCAAAAGTGCTCCATCCGCATAGCAGCAAAAGTAGGCATTTCTTTGATAATTACTCACCTATGGCTAGATTTACCACCATTCGAGTACTACTATCACGGGCTGCCTCGCACGGTCTTCTCATTCATCAGATGAGCAAACGACTTTCCTTAATGGGGAGTTGGATGAGGAAATTTACATGGAGCAGTGTGGGGACCCCGACTTAAGAGTCGAGATCACCGAATGCACGTGTAAAGTGATCCCAGAGATCAATGCTCACTGAACACACAGAAGCTGAATAACAAGAGTCTTACATCCATACATACCGTCTTACACAAATTATGACCATTATGGCCAAGTCTTACATAGATAAAGCCTCATAGGCTGAATAGCAAATAAACTCGATTAGCGGAAGGCTTCGTAGATAAGTAGAACCCATGCCATCTGCCTTAACCCAACATGCATTCTGACTGGGAAAGCGTCCTAGTTCGCATGTTCTTCTCCATAGAACTCTTCTTCAAATTCCTGCTCCTCCATGCCTAGCCAATTAAATAACCAGTGTCAAGCCAATGAGTACTTTGAATGTACTCGCAAGCAACCCATGATTTGGTTCAAGGTAACAATTCAAATTGTAAAACAATGAGCAACCTAGCTACAAGCTAGATTAAATATTCTACCATTTGTGAAACATGCATCAATGTACTTGGGTAACCTCGAAGACAGGTTACAGATATCAACTTGAATAGAGTTCAATTCATTATCAACGAGTCAAGTCACCACCTTGACTCAACCCACACACATTCTTTCACCGAGATTGTAAAATTCTGGACATAGTTTAAGTAGCACCTCCCAACTGTCCATGACCGTGGACACGGCTATTTGAATAGTTTTACACTCTGCAGAGGTTGCGCACTTTACCCACAAGATCCGGGAAGCTTTTGTGTCACCCACGAACCCGCAGTACCTCAAGTACTTGGGGGAAGCACCCTGTCATTACATTTCCCTAGGCGACACTAACATAGGGTCCACTCGTTGGTGCACAGCCCTCGTGTACAAACGATAAATTGTGGGACTTGCCCTTTTTACAATGTCACGCACACACGAAGAGACCAACGGTGTGTCCGGTGCGCTGTGAAAACAGTCATGGTCGCCTATCCAAGCACGACCCCGTCCCGGGAGTGACCTCAAGTCTCCCCCGTCACTAGTGATGTGGGCACCATGCTAGTATCAGCCTAAGTAATCAATAATGCCCCGTCCCATAAGCGGTAGAGTGGTTGCACATGTTTGGTTCGGATGGTAATCACAAATAAACCTAATCCATCATTTTACCCACACACGAGAACTTTCTTTGGTGCACGACTTCTTCCTCAAGTGAAGACCTTATCTCAACATCACCCTCGGGCATTAGGGGCACCCGGTGGGGTTTTCGAAGGATTCATGGCACATATGCATCACTATGCATCACAACTAATCTTTTGTCATTGCATCTAAGCACATGGTAAGGATCATCAGTAGGGTATGCATCATGTGGTGGCTCTCAACAAGTTTACCACCGTCACTCTTTATCATCATGCATTCGGAAATAAAAGGGTTCCGAGGAACAAAGGGTATCATGGTCAAAGGGCTGCTTGCCTGGATTGGCTTGGTCTTCAAGGTCTTCAAATCCTTCCCCTCCTTCTTCTTCAGCAACCTCGTCAAACACGGTATCTCATCGTCGCAATAAACAACGGAAAAATAAGACAATAATAAAAACAGAAAAACCAAAGTGCTCAGAAAAATGTCAACTTATTTTTATAAAATACTAGAGGGAAAACTAAGATGGCAAAAATTCTTAGTTTGGGATTTGGAGTGACAGAATGGGGTATATGAATTTTTGAACAGAGGTTTTAGTGTTCAAATTTAGATTTAAATTTGAATAGAACAGAAAAGGTTCATGGATATGGGTGAAAGTGATATCGTTAAATAGGTTGGAATTTTACAAGTTTTTAGGAACTGGAATTATTTCATTTGGATTAATATTTAATCCTGTGGAATTATTTGAAAAACCTACAGAAAAGAAAAAGGGAAAGGGCTACTGTGCAACTGGGCCAGAGAGGCCACAGTGAAGCAGGCCCAAAAGGAAAACAGCCCGCGCGAGGCTGCCACGCCGAAGGCGTAAAGGCGAAATACGCCTTCGATCCAACGGCGAACCGGTGCGCACGCGCGTGCGTTTTCAAACCTGACGGGTGGGTCCCACCCGTCAGGGCGTGAGGCTGACGGACAGGCCCCACGGCCATCGTCGTCTACCTCCATCCAGAGGCGACGACGAGCTCGCCGGCGGCGATATAGGGCACGTGAGGGGACGTGGGTGGTACCATCGTGCTCAGGGAGGAGCCGCCGTTCGGATGGAGGTGGAGTTGGTCACCGGGGTGGCCTGGTTCGCCGGCGGTGAGGAGGCACGGCGGAGATGCTACGGGTGGTGGTGGTTCCAGCCATTTCCGGCAGCTACAAAGAGGGGAAACAAGGGGAAAATGATTAGTGGGGGCTGGCGGTGCTAGATCGAGCGAGAGGGGCGGCCGGGAGGGCTTGTACCTCCAGATCGACGGCGACCCGAGGCGGCGGAGCTCGAGCTCGATCTCGAGCTCGGGCACGTCTGGAGAGGAGTGGGTGGTGCTGGCGTGTTCTTGGGGTGTGGAGGTGGGATGGATGCCAGGGGAGAGGCCCGGGGCGTGCTTATATAGCCGGGCTCCAGTCCACCGTCGACTCTTGCGACGGCGAGGTTACGGGCGAGGCCAGAGGCCGTGGAGGCACACGCGAGCGAGTCAAGGTTGTTCGTGGACGAGTTCTATGCTTATGGGAGGGAAGAGGAGGAGCGGGGAAGCATCCAGAGGGCTTGCGCGTGTGAAGCCAGAGATTGGAGCTTGCGGGCGGCCGGCGCGCGCGCGAGGGCAGCAGCAGGAGGGAGAAGCAGGAGGGGACCGACAACGCGTCGTGTCCCGGACGTCGAGGCACCTCGACTGGCGCAAGGGGGAGGCTCGAGGTGGTCGGGCGCTGCGGATTGGGGGTGGCTACAGTGCGGGTGCGCATTGTAGTGCGCTCCAGAGCGCCCAAATGGCCGGCATGGCCGTGTCCCACGCGCTCTGGGCGCGGCCACCGTGTCCATTGGCTCTAGGGGGGAGTAAACAACGTAGGAGGAGCATTGGATGCCAGGGAAAGCTTCTAGAAGAAGAGGGGGCTGAGATAGAATGGTGAAAACTGCTATTCAGAATGCAAATTGGGGTTTTACCCCTACTCAATTATTGAGCTGAGGCCAGGGGAGAGTTACTGGAGGTGCAAGGGAGCCTGAGGAAGCTGTGATAAAAAGTTGGGCTCAAGGAGAATAAGGAAAGGGGTGAAAGTGGTTATTTTGGAAAATCACCAGAAGGTGTTTGATGTGGTTTTGAGCAACCAAATGATTACCACTAGACATGAGACTTAACAGGATCAAATGGTAGATGGAAATAGGGTGTTCCGCCAAGTTTGGGCTCATTTGAAGAAACTTGCCAATGTAACTTTGGTGAACCCTAGAAAACAACAGAAATGGTTTCACCAAGTTTTAGTTAAGCAAATCATCCCTCCTTGATGCACGACTTGGTGTAGTGTCATCATTTGGGGTTGTGATCATGCCCACAAAGTTTGAATCTGATCAAGTTGTTCAAATTTGAATCTGAACAGAAATGGTTTTGGGGTATTCTGATCAAGTTAACCTTCTCCAAAACTTGTGCCATTTGGTCTAGATGCATTATTAGACCATTCTAGCATGTGTACCAAGTTTCAAAGCATTTGGACAAGTTTGGCCATGTGAAGTTGCTCAAACTTCAAAAATGGACAGAATGGTTTTGACGGGTTTTGATGATGTTTTCTTGCTTCCCAAGGCATGGGGTTTGGCAAGATCATCAAATATGTCATATATGACATCATAGAATTTCCCTGGATTTTTTAGAGAATATTTCCTTTGTAAATATTTAAAAAGCTTGAAATATCCAGAAAGGGTTCCTGAGGGATTTGTCCAATATTTTGAACATGACCAAGTGTTGAAACTCTTATATATGGAAAATATATGTCCTAAGAGTCTCTCTGAATTTTGGCAAATATTTTTGAAATAGTTAAATAATGTTTCCCTATTAAAGACCATTTCTGGCCTTAAGAAAAAGTTGTTAAATAAAATAGGAAAATAACTTTTAAAATTATATTTTTGTGGTTTATGGGAGTCCCATATCTACTAGGTTTCAATTATACTCTTTGAAATATTTTTCTCACCCTAAATCAAGCACTTGCAGTGCAAACCTCAAATCAGGGGTTTTTGGAAAACTAATTTTTGAAAATACTTTTTGGCCAAATTATTTTTGTAAGAAAATACTATACTGTTATATACACTTGGTATGATCATTGGGCAGAAGTTTGGGGTAAGGAGATGAAATATATAAGAGTAGTTGACTTTAAAGAGCACTTGAAAATCACAGAGAGAAAAACTTAATTCCAAATAAAAGCCAAATGATGCCAAAAAAAATTGTTGGTCCAAATTTTTATGCTTTATTAATGCAAATGACATGTTACAAAAAGCAGGGTGTAACAGACCTACCCCCCTTACAAGAATCTCGTCCCTGAGATTCCTAAACTATGTCTTAAAAGAGATCGGGATACTCGGATCTAAGATTGTCTTCACATTCCCAGGTTGCTTCTGCTTCCGTGTGGTTGCTCCACTGGACGTTGAAGTAGTTGATGGTGCGGCTTCGCGTCCGTCGTTCTGCTTCATCCAGAATGCGAATGGGCTTCTCGCGGTAGGTCAAATCAGGCTGAAGATCAATGGCTTGGTGATCAACATCCTCGTAGAGACCAGGCTTGTCCGGAACTTGGAGACACTTCCAGAGTTGTGACACGTGGAATACGTTGTGCACATCGGATAGCTTAGGTGGTAGTTCCAACTATTAAGCCACTTCTCCTCATCGTACAATGATCTTAAATGGTCCAATGAACCTTGGTGCGAGCTTCCCTTTAACCTGGAAACGCTTGGTTCCCTTCAGAGGGGTCACTCGCAGGTACACATGGTCTCCAACACGGAAACTCATATCTCGGCGATGAGTGTCAGCATAGCTCTTCTGCCTTGATTTGGCGGCTTTCAAACGTTCTCTAACTAGTTGGACTTGCTCTTCTGCTTTGCGGAGAATATCTGGTCCAAAGACTAGCCCTTCTCCAGTCTCTGACCAGTTGAGGGGTGTGCGACACTTGCCTCCGTACAACACCTCAAATGGTGCCATCTGAAGGCTCGACTGAAAACAGGTGTTATAGGAGAACTCGGCAAAAGGGAGGCAATCTTCCCACTTGGCTCCATATGCCAAGACACAGGCTCGGAGCATGTCTTGGAGAATTTGATTTACTCGCTTTGTCTGACCTCCGGTCTGCGGGTGGAAAGACGTGCTGAAAGACAACTTGGTTCCCAAGGCTTCTTGGAACTTCTTCCAGAACCTTGAGGTAAACTGGGTTCCTCGATCTGACACAATCTCCTTAGGAACACCACGAAGGATTACGATTCTGTCGATGTAGAGAGTTGCTAGCTGGTTGCCATCATAGGTAGTCTTGATAGGAATGAAATGGGCTACCTTGGTCAAATGATCGACTATGACCCAGATGGAGTCATGTCCTTTATTCGACCTTGGTAATCCAATGATGAAGTCCATTCCGATTTTAGCCCACTTCCACTCAGGAACCTTGAGTGTTTGGAGCAATCCAGCGGGTCGCTGATATTCAGCCTTGACCCTTTGGCTCACATCACACTTTGCAACATAGGTTGCAATATCTCTTTTCATCCCGTGCCACCAGAATCTTTCCTTCATGTCTTGATACATCTTGGTTCCTCCGGGGTGGATGGAATACGGAGTGTCGTGGGCTTCTTGCAGGATCAAGCTCTTCAAGTCCATCTTGTTTGGTACGCATATGCGGCCTCTGTACCAAACAATCCCGTGCTCGTCCTCGGAGAATCCTGGGGCCTTGCCTAGCTTCATCTTCTTCTTGATACCTTCAATGCTTGCGTGCCCACCTTGTGCTTTCTTGACTTCGTCCATCAGGGTTGGTTTGACTTCCAGATGGTCTAGAAATCTTGGGGTGACCAATTCCAAACTGAATTGTTCCAGCTCTTCAAACAGGGCTGGCTGCCTTCTTTGAATTATGGCATTCAGGGAGCAAGCCTTTCTGCTTAAGGCATCGGCTACCACGTTAGCCTTCCCGGGGTGATATTGAACACTGAGGTCATAATCCTTGATTAGTTCCAACCATCTTCGTTGCCTCATGTTCAATTCCTTCTGGGTGAAAATATACTTCAGACTTTTGTGGTCTGTGTATATATCACATCGTTTCCCTAGAAGGTAATGTCGCCATGTCCTCAAGGCATGAACCACTGCTGCTAACTCAAGATCGTGAGTAGCGTAGTTCTCTTCATGAGGTCGTAGCTGCCTTGAGAGGTAATCTATGACTCGTCCTTCTTGCATCAGAACGCTTCCCAATCTGGTTCGAGAGGCATCACAATATATCATGAACTCCTTGTGAATATTAGGTGTAGCCATAACTGGGGCGGTGGTCAATCTCTTCTTGAGCTCTTGGACGCTTTCTTCGCATTTTGGGTCCATTTGAACTTCTTGTCCTTCTTCAGGAGCTGAGTCATTGGCAGGGCAATGCTAGAGAATCCTTCCACGAATTTGCGGTAATAGCCCGCAAGTCCGAGGAAGCTTCTGACTTCCTTGATGGTCATTGGAGATTGCCATTGGGTCACAGCTTTGATCTTTGCGGGATCAACTGACAATCCTTCCTCGATCAAGATATGACCTAAGAACCCAACTTTATGCAGCCAAAACTCACACTTGCTGAACTTGGCGTATAGTTGGTTCTCTTGAAGATTGTCTAGGACCATCATCAAATGTTGCTCGTGCTCTTCTTCCGTCTTCGAAAAGACAAGAATGTCATCAATGAAGACAACAACAAACTTGTCCAAATGTTCCATGAAGACTTTATTCATGAGATACATGAAGTAAGCTAGGGCATTGGTTAATCCAAAGGACATGACCGTGCACTCGTACAGGCCATACCTTGTTAAAAATGCCGTCTTCGGAATATCTTGGGGTCTCATCTTCAGCTAGTAGTACCCAGATATGAGGTCGATCTTGGAGAACACCTTGGCTCTGCTGAGTTGATCAAACAGATCTTCAATCTTGGGAAGTGGATACTTGTTCTTGATTGTAACCTCATTGAGGGAACGGTAGTCAATGCATATGCGGATGGTACCGTCCCACTTTGCCACAAAAAGAACAGGTGATCCCCAAGGGGAGGCACTTGGGCGGATAAATCCCTTCCTCAGCTGCTCTTCCAGTTGCTTCTTCAACTTGGCTAATTCTTCCGTCCCCATTCTATAAGGTTTCTTATAGATGGGTCCTGCCCCGGGCATAAGCTCGATGATGAACTCAATGTCACGGTCAGGGGGCATTCCTGGTAGCTCATCCGGAAAGACATCGGGGTACTCGCATACTACCAGCACTTGCTCCAGTCTAGCTTCAGACAGACAGTTGACTTGAGCGGTTTGAGCAGAAGTGGAATTGGAAGCAAACTTAACTTCGACTCCTTGGTAATTGGTCACAGCGACAGCTCGGTTGGCACAGTCTAACAAGCCTTGGTGCTAGCTGAGCCAATCCATTCCTATGATCACATCCAAGCCTGGCAATCTTAAGATGATAAGGTCTGCTAGGAAGTCTACACCGTTAATGATAATACTGGCTCCCTTACAGCCTATCTTGGCTCTCATCTCTGCTCCAGGGGTTTGTACCACCATGGGGTTATTCAGGGGTGTAGGGGTCATGCCACTTTTTAATGCAAAAAATTTAGTGACAAATGAATGCGTGGCTCCAGAATCAAAAAGGCAGTTGCAGGTGCTGAGTTGACAAGGAACGTACCCAGCACGACGTCCGGGTCTTCCTGGGCTTCTTCAGCAGTGACGTGATTCACACGCCCTTTCCCATGGTTGGGCGGGTTGCGAGGAGCTTGTGTAGCGACCCGACCCAAATGGATCGAAGTCTCTGTGCTTAAGTGTCATCCCTGGATCGGTATGCTGACACACAAAGTACTCGATGAGTTATAACAAAGTTCAATCACACACTTTATTACATCGAGGTCCTCAAAAGATTATTTATTACAATAATATGGCCAAAGGCCATCTAGATAAAAGTAACTGCGGAAGCATCGAAGGTAAATGAGTCCATCCAACGCCACGACAAACTGACTGCAGAACAACGACCTATCGCACCTTTAATCCTCGTCGGAAAACTCTGCAACATGAGACGTTGCAGCCGTGTAGGTCAGCACATGGAATATGCTGGCAATGTCACACCATAGAATAATAATAATGAAAAAGACTATCTCCATATGCAAATTTAGCTGGTGGAGGTTCTAAGTTTATTTTTTTGCATAAAGCCAATTTTAGCCTACAACAAAGGAATAAATTTGTATTTACTACTAAATAAAAAAAATGCCATTATTGAGAAGGTTCCTCCAACTCAATCCCAAAATTCCCAAGTTATTAGTAACCCAATGATTTCATTAAATAAAGTGATGAGATCAACCAATAATTCACTTCCAGATACTCAAGTTGTCCATAACCGGGGACACGGCTAATCATGATTAGTTTGTACACTCTGCAGAGGTTTGCGCACTTTTCCCGACAAGACTCGACCACCTCCATGATCGGAAGATCGAGACATAGTCTTTTGGAAGTATTTCCTCCAAACCCTGGGTAGACCGGTACACCTACTTTCCCCTACATCAGCTAGTCTACCACGGAATGAGGTCACACAACTTACTCAACTATGCTAGAGCCCATAATGGCTTGTGGCTGCACATGGAAGTTTCTAGGCATGAAATATCTTATGATCCCTTTGAGCCTGGGTGGCGGACCTAGGGTAATCAAACGGGTACTCCGGGATTTCCCTTGGGCAAGCACTGGTTTCTCCAGGTGCCCCAAACAATCCACCCAGATGTGTATTAAAGTTGCCACCTTATGTTGTCCCAAAATTATTATTTCTCACAACTTTCATGGATCACACATACCAATCCCCGTCCACGAGCATGGCTAAGCAATATATGATATAATGAATAAATCCCGGGATGATAAAAGGTCATAGGTTCCTACCACATAAACTACAAAGTATATCCACATGTTCCCAATCCTACTCATGCAATCTTTGAGGGTGAAACTAGTGCATAGTAAAAACCGGGTATTGAAAATTATGATCAAAGTGTGAACTTGCCTTGCTGACGTTCGTTGAACTCTAAAGATTCGTAGTAGCAAGCTTCGCACTCCTGATGATCTAGCGTAAGCAAGCAATAACATACATAAGCACATAAGCAAGGATCCAAAAAGACAACAAATAAAAGACTTCGAAAAACTCCAAAAAGATCAAAATAAAGTTTCTGTACAGAATATAATTTTCACAGCAACAAAAATAAATGGTTTTGGTTTTAACAAAAGGTACATGTCACAAGCTTCGATTTGCAAAAACAATCACCCAAAACGGAGTTACGAAACTCAAGTTACGGCCTAATGAAGTTTGAATTCAGATCTGCTTGAATTCAAATTTTAAAATTTTCAAAAAATATATTTCGTTTGGTTCTCTAGATAGAGGATATTTCTACGAAATCGTAGGAAAAAAATCAACTAAATCGGATCTATATACTAAAAGATATACTAGGAATGAGATTTGGTATAGAATTTGAGATTAGAAAAAATACTGAAAAACAACACAAAAACAAAAATTCGCCCAGAGACAAGTGGCGCTCTCTGGTTGGCTGGGGTGTTTGCTGCGACTAAAAAAAATAAAAATAAACCGGAGGCCGGTTCAATCTAAACCGAAGAATACCAATCTAGCTGATTGAACGTTTTTTTTAACTGAAGTACGTGGGTTGGGGAGGCTCGGGCGTGATGGTGGCGGCGTCTCCGGCGACCGTAAGGGGTGGTGGTGATGTCAGGAGGTTGCAGCGACGTGTGGCTCATCCGGTGGTGGAGTCGGAGATGGTCGGCGGCGACGAACGGCAATGGAACAAAGTGACGAAGCTCGGTGCTTCGGGTGCTCTGGTGAAGACAAGGAGGTTGGTGCAGTGGCTGTAGATGGAGAGGGATCACAAAATCTTGTCAAAACGATGATACGGATCAAGAGAAGTCGGAACCCAAAAGGATAGGGCTCGGGATGGCTCACCGGCATCGGAAACTCACGATGAACTGGAGCTTCTGCTGCGAGATTGGAATGTCGAGTACGTGTCGTAGGTGTGGACTTGGCGAGGGATTTTCGGCTGAATCGGTAGAGGAGGGTCATGGCTATTTATAGGACATCTTACTTGGACATGAAACGGACTGGAGAATTGATTTCCAGGAATTGGAAACGAAGCAACGTCGGGAGCGTTGTACGCGGACGTTTCTGTTCCTGTTCGTGTTCGTGGAAGAAGAAGAGGTGCACGGGGCCCAGTCGCCAGGGAAATAGGAAGGGGCATCGAGAGAAGAAAGAAACGGGCGAGCGAGGGCGCTGCGGTTCGATGCTCAGAAAAAAAACAAAGCGAGAGAGAGCTACGTACGAGAGAGAGAGAGAGCGAGCAAGGAAAAAACGGCTGTGTCGCTGGCCTTGCTGTGGCCTTGCTGGGCCTGCGGGCGCTGCTAGCTGGGCCGGCCGGCCTGGCCTGGTGGCGGCCTGTTTTTTTTAATTAGACACAGAAAAAAATTAAGAGATAAATTAAAAATATTTTTATATAGGACATATATATATATATATCAAAAAAATCAGAAAAATAAATCCTACAAGATGAACTATTTTTCAGAGGCTAAAAAAACTTAAAAAAATATTTTTCTAAAAAATCCAAATGAAACTCAAATTTGAATTCAAAACTTTCGGCATTGTTTTCTTCTGACTTTTTGAGTGTCATGTTAGCTCCTCTCATACTTTTGAACAAGTATCTCGTCAGGGATTTTTGAAATAAATTTCAATTGCCAAGTAGAATTCAAAGTCAGATAAAATTCAAATGCCTCTGAAATTTCGAAATGACACTCAAATAAAAAAATGCATAGATGCTTAGCTAATAATTGTAAAACATTCCAAATTGAAAATTTGGGATGTTACAGCTTGGTTCCTTGGTGGCATCCCGCCGCCTTGTCCTGGGTTCTGCGCATTGGGGCGCGGGGCATCAGGCTTCTTGTTGGGGCACACCCTTGAGATGTGTCCTGACTGACCACATCCAAAGCAAGTGACTTGGTTTGGGTTATTGATCTTGTTGCCACCACTATTATTGGGGTTGAAAGATGGCCTTGGGTTGGCATACTGCTGAGGCTGATAATTGGTGCGAGGTGCAGGAGCTCTTGGCTGCTGATAGGTTGGCTTGACCGGGGCTGGCTTCCATGGGCGAGGCTTCTGGTTGCTGGAACTTCCCTTGCTGATCATCTTGCACTTGCGAGTGTCTTCCAGAGCACGCCGCTTGTCTTCAAGCATGAGTGCTTTGTTCACCAGGTCAGGGAAGGTTGGGCAGTCACACACGACAAGCGAGTACTGCAGAGTCTGATTGATGCCTTCCATGAAGTGCTCCCTTTTCGCAGCATCAGTGCTGACATCTTCAGGGGCATACCTTGACAGAACACTGAACTTCTGCATGTACTCCTTGACAGTGCCACTACCTTGCTTCAGGGCTCGAAACTCACGCTTTTTGATAGCCATGATTCCGGAAGGAATATGGGCCTTGCGGAATTCTGCCTTGAAGTTGTCCCAAGTGATGTCTTGCCCACCATGCATGACCTTGAATCCATCCCACCAAGCTCTGGCAGCCCTCCCAAGGCAGTGGGCAGCATAAGCCACCTTCTCGCGGTCTTCGGTGCAACCGACTAGTTCCAGCAAGTCCTCAATGGTGTGGACCCAGTCGTCTGCATCTAGGGGTTCAGCAGTCTCGATGAAAGTTGGCGGTGCATGCTTCTTGAACTCGGCCAACGTGGAACGTCCATTGCCATTCCTCGCCGGCTGGCGGTTTTTGGTGACAGCTTGAGCAATCATCTGGAGGGCTGCGGTGTTGGCTTGGCATCCCTCTCGGAAGGCTTGGAGAAGCTGAGCCATGTCCATGTTCGGGGGAGGTGGTGGTGGAGCTTGGCCGTGGTTTTGGTCTTGGCCGGCCTCTAATTGGGCGGATGCTCCGGCTTTGGGCTGGTCGGTACGAGTTACAATAGGCATCTTGTTGGAGCGTTAAAGGTCTCATGATTTCGAATGAAGAGGAAACGCAATAAAGATGGGTGCCTAGTAAGGGGGTGGGTGTGACAGTAATCATTTTCATGCAAGGGCCAAAAGGGCCAAACACATTCATTAAAATCCAAATGGGTGATGCAATCGTTCACATATTCCCGAAGGGAAGATATGACGTACATCGAAACACAACAAAAGCAAATACTAGATGGCTTCATATGAACCATACAATGACTCGACTTCGCACATGGGTTACACGACCTATCCTACCATAGAGGTCACGAGCTGGCATATCCGAGTTGCGAATAATGCCTAAGCGGCAGAATGCTCGGTCGCGTATTCTGGCTCTTCTGGGTCTTCCTCCTTGTCTTCATCTGTCTGGGCCCCCCTATCACTTGAGGGTGTGGGGGAGTGGAGGAGTTGGATACGGCGGCGTTTTGTCGGTGGTGCAGGGAAAAGCTTGCGATATTCCCTTGCCATCATACGGCCTCGCTGGGTTGGCTCTTCATCCTTGGAAGATACATCTTCCGAGGGCCGTCCGCCTCGATACGCGATAGCGGGTCGCCCAGGAGGCACACCTTCCTTCTTGATCCTATCCGTCTTCTCTTGTGCTCGACGAAGAAGTGCCTTGGTCTTATGGAGTTCTTCTCGGAGCTTCATCGATTCCGAGGCCAGATCTTGTGCAAAGCTCTCGGCACATAGGCTGAAGTAGGTCTGGAATCGAAGTGGAAGTCCTTCCTTCATTGGAGGGGCTTGCGCGCTGCTTTCATCTTCACCTTCCTTCCGATAAGGCAAGAAGCGGGTTGTCATCTTGGCTGCCATCTCCGGGAGAAGTTCTCGGAGACGGGTCAGTGCCTTGAGTGTAGCAGCCTCGACAACGAGGGGTAGTGTTGCCATCAGGGGTCCCTCGAAGATTCAACTTGTGGGAGGATCGTTTGCCTTCACGGTTACTTCCACATGGTACTCCACCTCAGTGTCGTTAACCCAATGCTCATGGTAGGTGAGGATGGGTGCTCGTGGAACTGGCACTCCTGGAGGCTATCCTCAAGAAGCGAGGGGAACCCAGTGGTCAGGTGCTCTTCAGGTGTAGCGGCCATCTACAAAGGTTGAATAGGAGAGGTTAATAAGCTGATGATATCTCAGGTTTGGTAAGGTTTAGAAAAGAAGAGAGGTTCAGAAGGTTTATGAAAACGGTCTCATCCTAACTAACGCTCATGCTAACTAAGGCATCCTACAGTCAGGATGGCTCTGATACCAGCTCTGTGGGGACCCCGACTTAAGAGTCGAGATCACCGAATGCACGTGTACAATGATCCCAGAGATCAATGCTCACTGAACACACAGAAGCTGAATAACAAGAGTCTTACATCCATACATACCGTCTTACACAAGTTATGACCATTATGGCCAAGTCTTACATAGATAAAGCCTCATGGGTTGAATAGCAAATAAACTCTATTAGCGGAAGTCTTCGTAGATAAGTAGAACCCATGCCATCAGCCTTAACCCTACAGGCATTCTGACTGGGAAAGCATCCTAGTTCGCATGTTCGTCTCCATAGAACTATTCTTCAAATTCCAGCTCCTCCATGCCTGGCCAATTAAATAACCAGTGGCAAGCCAATGAGTACTTTGAATGTACTCGCAAGAAACCCATGATTTGGTTCAAGGTAACAATGCAAATTGTACAACAATGAGCAACCTAGCTACAAGCTAGATTAAATATTCTACCATTTGTGAAACATGCGTTAATGTACTTGGGTAACCTCGAAGACAGGTTACAGATATCAACATGAATAGAGTTTAATTCATTATCAATGAGTCAAGTCACCACCTTGACTCAACACACACACATTCTTTCACCGAGATTGTAAAATTCTGGACATAGTTTAAGTAGCACCTCCCAACTGTCCATGACCGTGGACACAGCTATTCGAATAGTTTAACACTCTGCAGAGGTTGCGCACTTTACCCACAAGATCCGGGAAGCTTTCGTGTCACCCACGATCCCGCAGTACCTCAAGTACTCGGGGGAAGCACCTGGTCATTACCTTTCCCTAGACGACACTAACATAGGCTCCACTCGTTGGTGCACAGCCCTCGTGTACAAACGATAAATCGTGGGACTTGCCCTATTTACAATGTCACACATACACGAAGGGACCAACGGTGTGTCCGGTGCCCTGTGAAAACAGTCATGGTCGCCTATCCAAGCACGACCCCGTCCCGGGAGTGACCTCAAGTCTCCCCCGTCACTAGTCATGTGGGCACCATGCTAGTATCAGCCTAAGTAATCAATAATGCCCCGTCCCATAAGGGGTAGAGTGGTTGCACATGTTTGGTTGGGATGGTAATCACACATAAATCTAATCCATGATTTTACCCACACACGAGAACTTTCTTTGGTGCACCACTTCTTCCTCAAGTGATGACCTTATCTCAACATCACCCTCGGGCATTAGGGGCACCCGATGGAGTTTTCGAAAAGAATGCTACTACGGAAGATTCATGGCACAAATGCATCACTATGTATCACAACTAATCTTTTGTCATTGCATCTAAGCACATGGTATGGATCATGAGTAGGGTATGCATCATGTGGTGGCTCTCAACAAGTTTACCACCGTCACTCTTTATGATCATGCATTCGGAAATAAAAGGGTTCCGAGGAACAAAGGGGTATCATGGTCAAAGGGCTGCTTGCCTGGATTGGCTTGGTCTTCAAGGTCTTCAAATCCTTCCCCTCCTTCTTCTTCAGCAACCTCGTCGAACACGGTATCTAATCGTCCCAATAAACAACGGAAAAATAAGACAATAATAAAAACAGAAAAACCAAAGTGCTCAAAAAAATGTCAACTTATGTTTATAAAATACTAGAGGGAAAACTAAGATGGCAAAAATTCTTATTTTGGGATTTGGAGTGACAGAATGGGGTATATGAATTTTTGAACAGAGGTTTTAGTGTTAAAATTTAGATTTAAATTTGAATAGAACAGAAAAGGTTCATGGATATGGGTGAAAGTGATATCATTAAATAGGTTGGAATTTTACAAGTTTTTAGGAATTGGAATTATTTCATTTGGATTAATATTTAATCCTGTGGAATTATTTGAAAAATCTACAGAAAAGAAAAAGGGAAAGGGCTACTGTGCACCTGGGCCAGAGAGGCCACAATGCAGCAGGCCCAGAAGGAAAACAGCCCGCGCGAGGCTGCCACGCCGAAGGCATAAAGGCGAAATACGCCTTCGATCCAACGGTGAACCGGCGCGCGTGCGTTTTCAAACCTGATGGGGGGGTCCCAGCCGTCATTGCGTGAGGCTGACGGACAGGCCCCACGGCCGTCGTTGTCTACCTCCGTCCAGAGGCGACGGCGAGCTCGCCGGTGGCGATATAGGGCATGCGAGGGGGCGTGGGTGGTACCGTCGT
Organism: Secale cereale; assembly: GCA_902687465.1. NCBI lineage: Eukaryota > Viridiplantae > Streptophyta > Magnoliopsida > Poales > Poaceae > Secale > Secale cereale. The sequence continues at coordinate 6,888,146 of LR738710.1, read as the reverse complement.
GCTCAGGGAGGAGCCGCCGTTCGGATGGAGGTGGAGGTGGTCGCCGGGGTGGCCTGGTTCGCCGGCGGCGAGGAGGCACGGTGGAGATGCTTCAGGTGGTGGTGGTTACGGCCGTTTCCGATAGCTACAGAGAGTGGAAACAAGGTGAAAATGATCAGTGGGGGCTGGCGATGCTATTTCGAGCGAGAGGGGCGGCAGGGAGGGCTTGTACCTCCGGATCGACAGCGACCCGAGGCGGCGGAGCTCGAGCTCGATCTCGAGCTCGGGCCCGTCTGGAGAGGAGTGGGTGGTGATGGCGTGTTCTTGGGGGTGTGGAGGTGGGATGGATGCCAGGGGAGAGGCCCGGGGCGTGCTTATATAGCCGGGCTCCAGTCCACCGTGGACTCGTGCGCCGGCGAGGTTACGGGCGAGGCCAGAGGGCGTGCAGGCACACGCGATCGAGTCGAGGTTGTTCGTGGACGAGTTCTACACCTATGGGAGGGAAGAGGAGGAGCGGGGAAGCATCCAGAGGCCTTGCGCGTGTGAAGCCAGAGAGTGGAGCTTGCGGGCGGCCGGCGCGCGTGCGAGGGCAGCAGCAGGAGGGAGAAGGAGGAGGGGGCCGATAGCGCGTCGTGTCCCGGACGTCGAGGCACCTCGACTGGCGCAAGGGGGAGGCTCGAGGTGGTCGGGCGCTGCGGATTGGGGGTGGCTACAGTGCGGGTTCGCACTGTAGCGCGCTCCAGAGCGCCCAAATGGCCGGCATGGTCGTGTCCCACGCGCTCTGGGCGCTCTGGGCGCGACCATTGGCTCTAGGGGGGGGTAAACAACGTAGGAGGAGCATTGGATGCCAGGGAAAGCTTCTAGAAGAAGAGGGGGCTGAGATTGAATGGTGAAAACTGCTGTCCAGAATGCAAATTGGGGTTTTACCCCTACTCAATTATTGAGCTGAGGCCAGGGGAGAGTTACTGGAGGTGCAAGGGAGCCTGAGGAAGCAGTGGTAAAAAGTTGGGCTCAAGGAGAATAAGGAAAGGGGTGAAAGTGGTAATTTTGGAAAATCACTAGAAGGTGTTTGATGTGGTTTTGAGAAACCAAATGATTCCCACTAGACATGAGACTTAACAGGATCAAATGGTATATAAAAATAGGGTGTTCCACCAAGTTTGGGCTCATTTGAAGAAACTTGCCAATATAACTTTGGTGTACCCTAGAAATCAACAGAAATGGTTTCACCAAGTTTGAGTTAAGCAAATCATCCCTCCTTGATGCACCACTTGGCGTAGTATCATCATTTGGGGTTGTGATCATGCCCACAATGTTTGACGTCCCAAGTAAAAAGTTGGTAATGTAAAGTTGTTCAAATTTTAATTTGAACAGAAATGGTTTTGGGGTATTCTGATCAAGTTACCCTTCTCCAAAACTTGTGCCATTTGGTCTAGATGCATTATTAGACCATTCTAGCATGTGTACCAAGTTTGAGAGCATTTGGACAAGTTTGGCAATGTAAAATTGCTCAAACTTAAAAAATGGACAGAATGGTTTTGAGGGGTTTTGATGATGTTTTCTTGCTTCCCAAGGCATGGGGTTTGGCAAGATCATCAATTATATGACATGATAGAATTTCCCTGGAATTTTTAGAGAATATTTCCTTTGTAAATATTTCAAAAGCTTGAAATATCCAGAAAGGGTTTCTGAGGGATTTGTCCAATACTTTGAACATGACCAAGTGTTGAAACTCTTATATATGGAAAATATAGGTCCTAAGAGTCTCTCTGAATTTTGGCAAATATTTTTGAAATAGTTAAATAATTTTTCCCTATTAAAGACCATTTCTGGCCTTAAGAAAAAGTTGTTAAATAAAATAGGAAAATAACTTATAAAATTATACTTTTTTGGTTTATGGGAGGCCTAATTCTACTAGGTTTCAAATATACTCTTTGAAATATTTTTCTCACCCTAAATCAAGCACTTGCAGTGCAAACCTCAATTCACGGGTTTTTGGAAAACTAATTTTTGAAAATACTTTTTGGCCAAGTTATTTTTGTAAGAAAATACTATACTATTATATACACTTGGTATCATCATTGGGCAGAAGTTTGGGGTAAGGAGATGAATTATATAAGAGTGAGTGGTTGACTTTAAAGAGCACTTGAAAATCACAGAGAGAAAAACTTAATTCCAAATAAAAGCCAAATGATGCCAAAAAAAATTGTTGTTCCAATTTTTTATGCTTTATTAATGCAAATGACATGTTGCAAAAAGCAGGGTGTGACAAGCAGCCAGATCAAGAGTACCCGCGCACTCGTCTAACCCCGGGTTTTTAGCCCAAAAAGCATCTGACCTTCAAAAGAATCACTAGTACTTGATCCATCCCTGCGGTAAGTGGGAATGAATGTGAGAGCCGATTGTAGTAGGATTTCCACAGGTTGAGCTCCTTATCTTTTGAGTTTTCTAAGGATAGCCGAGTAGATATACTAGAATGGGATGGATCGAGCACGAGAAATCACTAGGCACAAGGGAGCCGTAAGGAAGAGGAGTAATATCGTTATAAAGTTCATGAATTCGATTCATTTTGGAATCGATAAGTGAACACTGAATCTCGTCTTGTTCCCCTTGGTTCCGAGTCGATTTCGCTTGTCGAAATCATTCAATCTATAAGTTTTTGTTTTTTCGATCGGAATTTGGGTCAGTTGAACACTTATTTTCTCTTTCAAAAGTTGTGATGGCGTGGGTAAATTCAATCGATATCTTGTTTCCCCTTTCCGAGGCAAATATCGGGGAAATCTGTGATTCATTGTTAGAAAGAGGGCTGAGCTCTAAAATCTAGAAAATGGATCTTGATCGATAGCTTCGGCCTCCCAGACCAAAATTAAGTTACCAACATGGAATGACATTTGAAACCTGAGTTCATGTTTGTCATTGGAAAAAACGGAAGAGCATTGTATTCCTCCTAGGAAACAATACAATATGTCAAAATAAGAATGGAGAAGATTCGTTGATACGGAGCTGGTCCATTTTACAAGCGATCCCCTTTTCTGCATCCCGAAGATCATACGGCCCAGAGCCAGAGTGATCATTACAGATATATAGGGACAACACGAATCGGTAAATACCGAGGATACCTTACTAAGCATTTCCTAGATCTTGAGTTAGGCGTAGCTACTTCCTCCCCCCATGTTCTCCTAATTCCCCATCCTTCCGCTGGAGCTAAACCAGTATCAGTTGATGGCGAGCATAGTAGAGGCGGCTTTCAAGTATTAAATAACTTATAGAAGCACTTGAGCGTGGTTTCGGCCTATAGCCGAAGGGAATGTTTTTCAAAATCGACCCGATTTTGGGCGTTTGCAGAGGGGAAAGATAGACATGCGATAAGAGAGGGAGAGGTCTATCTTCCCAAAGTAGCCATTCGAGGAGACAAGTTCTACCATTGTACCTTGACCTGTGCAACTGGAGAAGCTCCTTTATTGCTACAGTTCTTGTTGAACCTTTTCTAAAGTTAACAATTTCTGCAATCAGGGAGGAGGGATCACCTTACTTGCTATACCTTAAACCTCATCAAGAAAGTAAGCCCAGCGAAACCGCAATCCCAATAAAATAAAAGATCGGATGGGCTGATCCCTGAGATCGATCGCTGTTGATTTTCTAGTTTTTTAGCTGACTCGGGACCTTCCATAGAAAACCGAGTACGAGCAACGGTCGGGTCTGCTGCCCCTTGCTTCTCAGCGTACAGCTGCATATTGGATAAATGGTTTATTTTCGAATGTATGCTACAAGCAATGTGCCGAACTGAAGTACATGGAATGCAATAGCGAAAAGAATTCCACTCTATATCATATTTTTGTATCCTTTTCAAGGGACAACCCTGGGCCAAGGTGAGCGCATCCGTATGGGCCTATTGCTCTTGACCTCTTCAGTTGTGCATGCACAAATATGAATTCGTCTAAGTTTGTTCTTGACGATCCCCACAAGCTTCTCTTATCTACTTGAATGCAAATCAGAAAAGAGGAAGTCGCAATGCATTTTATTTTTAGAAAGAATAAAAGACACGTGGATGGTATCGAACAAGAGACATGGCTAAAGGATGGAAGTGAATTAGAATCAGACGGTCATCGAACGAATTCCCAATAAATGGAAGATCTATGTGCAACGAATTTCGTATAAAAAGTAAAGTAGGCGATTTCACCGAGAGGCCTATTGAACTAGCTCCCATGCATGGATCTGCATTGTGTGCTTTCGCCGGGGCGAGAGTGAAAAAGAAATGTACCAAGAGTTCCATATGAATTAGGTTTGCCTTTCCAAAGAAATGAGATAAGGAGCAGTAAGGCCTCACAGAGCGTCAACACCGATACATTATAGAGCAACGTCTTGCAACTATGTACAAAGCCTCCATTTTCCCCTGGGTGTCATGTTTGAAAGCATAGTCTTTGTCATAAACCGATTACCCTCCGCTCCAAATGGCTCTCCCAAGGATCCCACAATGTTCCCGAAACCCAGTTTCTCAGAAAAGGCCTGGTATCCATCTACTCACAATAATTTGAATGTAGAACTGAAGAAGCACAATTTCCTTCTTCGAGAGGAATCCAACCGAAGAGAAGCGAGTATCATAATAGCTTGATAAAAAGATATTTAGTATAAGACGACGTTCGCGTCAATTATCACGCCTCTGACTGCTGAGGACGAGGTTCGGGTTAATGATATTGTGAAAGGTGTCACTAAACCAGGTCTGCCTCTGTTAGTTACGAGGTATATGCCATCGATCTCATCTATTCCCCTTAAACAAGGGATAACGTTGGTTCCGACCTGGAATCTGGACCCCCAATTAGAGTGTGTTTAAAGGGATTGGAGGAACACTTCATCGGTCTCCGTATCCAAAGATACTGGTAATTAGAGCTTCACGTTTTCGGTTCTAATCTCTGTTTTATTCATAGTAAGGGAGAGCAGTTCAGTCCACTTGCTCTTTGGCCGCATCGGTTGAGGTTTCCTCTGTTCAGTTCAGTTAAACAAGAGATGGTATCTTGCTTGTTTCAATTATCCGGGCTTGCCATCAATAGATACTGGTTTCTCTTCCGCTTTGGCCCAATTGACCCACGTATCTTACAAAGGGCGAAGCCACTAACAAATACTTATAGAGGGATTCAACCAACCTTAGTTAGGGAGATAAAGGCCCTGCTCAATGTAAAAAAAGGATCTGGAAAAGAAGATAGGAATGGGGCACCAAGGAAGGATTGTAGGTAGGGATGCCCTTAGATCCGTTCTCAATAGCTCATGATAAGGCAAGAAAGCGAGTAGATACCATGCCCTCGCATTAAAGCATCGATCTAGTCCTCTATTAGATATGAATTTCCCGTTGGAAATCGAGGTACATACTCTATAAATCCCTGGTTTTTGCCTTCGGTTAGCAACTCGTCTAAGTTTAAGATTTTATTCCATCTTCGTAAGGACATAGAAAGGGGTTTCAGTAGTGACTGTCCTATCAATAGACCGAATGGTCATCAGTTGCCCTCACGGCCTAACGCCGTTTTTGAGGTCCACCACATGCTTAAGAAGGACTTGCCGCGGAGCCAAGGCCTATTTATGAGCCAGACCTAGAAGATCACTTCTTTCGTGCTAGTCATTCTAATCATAATGAGAACTTCTCCCAAAGAGGGTTCTTATTTCATTTCAGTAAGTAGTTGATTGAATCGGTTTCTAACCTAAGGAATGTGTTATTATAAGCAAATATATCATCCAAGAGTCGATCTCTTTTTCATTAAGTATCATTAACCTACCGCTTGCTTACGAGCTTGGTAGCCGCCTTGGAGCCGAGACAGACGGAGGAGCCTCTCGAACATGGAATCCACTTTCCACTTGTCCTCTATATGCTCGGGTCTGCTGTTTGACCAATATCTAATGCTATTTCTTACTTCGAACAGACGGGCACTTTCACATTACGCTGTGAGATCGCCTACTCCTCTCGAGGTTGGCATTATCTTGTTCATATTTCATAGCTCACCATAAAAATTCCTACCTTTTAAATTAGCATATTTTTAGGAACATATCGAACTTTCATCCCACATTATCTGTGCAAAATTTTTATCATTGTTTAACTACTTCCTCAAACCATTCAATGCGCTATCTCCATCCTCTCATTCATCTATATACCAGAACAATTAATTAGGACCAGCCCTTCTATCATCGGCCTTGTTGAACTAATTACTTTCGTCTTTGTGCCACCTCAAAGAAGACATTTGATCATGGGCTTTTTTTTTGTGATGAGGCTAGTTTGAACTATGCTTTTTCGCCTTTCTACACCCCTCTTGACACAAGTTTCGCACATCCAGTTCTCTTATTAGAATCTCCCTATAGATATACTTATTACTGACTAATTATGGCTTCCCTGACTAGAGAAGGAAATGTCGGGAGGAAATAGAGATGATAGGACCACATGAATGCTGGAGATGAGTGCTCGACGTATTCCCTCGAGGAAAGCGGAGGCCCTCGCAGAAAGATCAAAGAAAATGAAAAGCACAGCAGCCTCTACCTAGAGCAAAGAAGCTTTGCCAGTCTTATCACCAAATTCACTATAATCATCTTTAAGGTCCTGACTCTCAAATCGGATATCTCTTTCGTTCACAAGAATTGCATATTATGTATGATTGGTGATTTGAAATTCTTTCTATTTACTATTTTGACGGAATTCATGAACGAGTAGATCAAAGAAAAGAAAGCAAAGCATTCACTCCTAAACTAAAGACCTAATCTACTAAGCTAGCCTCCCGTTATGCGCCAATGCTTGAACAGGACCGTTGACCTTTTGTCGGTGTACTAAGATAGGGGTACCTTAGTACCCCAACTTGTGCACGGGCAGTAGCAGCTTCCCGCGGCAGGGTTTACCACGTGCTTGCCGGAAACCTTTCTGGTCCCTATGAAGCCATTCAAGAACAAAGTATACAAGTCAGAAGATCAAGGCCCCGGCAAGAGGAGCTTGCCGGGAAGGCCGCACCAGGCTCAAGGTTATCATTTTAGCGCAAGACCCTGGCAAGAGGAGCTTGCCAGGAAGGCCAAGGAATACATATCTCAAGAGACGCCTCGGCGCATCATGCGCCCCGGTAGGACCCGGGGAGCGACAAGCTTCCGGGCCCGGCAAGATCAAGCCCCCGGCAAGGTGCTTGCCGGGGAAACCTACGCTGTGTGCCCGCGCTCCAGCTCATCTGCCCACGCGTCGCCCTAGGGCCCTTCCAGGGACGCGTGGCGGATGGCTGTGCAGCCTGGGGCACACGGTGGCAAGCCATGGTGACGAGGCTACCGCCGTGGAGAACGGAGAAGCATGGACGGGCGCTTTTGGGGTCGACGGCGACGGGCATTTAATGCCCTTGTCCCCCACTGTCAAGGTTAGGTGAAGTCCACTGTTCATCCACTGTTCATGCACTATTCACGCACTGTTACAACTACCACCAAATTTACACTTTTACCCTCCTCTACGTTGACACCTGTCGGTGACCCCTTGAGCTATAAAAGGAGGCCCATGCACAACGTAGAAAGGGTTCGAAACCTAGACAACTCTCTCGCTCGGTGTAGCTAGCACTGTAGCTCTTCAAGCTCCCGAGCTCAAGAACTCAATACAACCTAAGGCAGGAGTAGGGTTTTACGCGTCCGCGCGGCCCAAACCTGGGTAAACTGCCCGCGTGCGCTCCTCGATCTGCTCTCCATGCTCCCTCCGCTCCCTTACCGCAACGTAGAAGGGGCTCCGGTCCCATAGGTGCTCGTGGGAGGACAGTTTACCCCGACATCTTTGGCGCGCCAGGTAGGGGGCGTCGAGGTCGTGCGGACCTGTTCCGGCGCTCACGCGGGCGCACTCTTCATCAACCTCTCCAGCTTCATCAACTTCATCAGCAACATCAACATGCCTCCGAAGAAGAAGGCTTCGGAGGTCGGAGGCCCGTCTGCGTCGATTCCACCGCCACCGGAACCAACGGTTGGTGGAGGAGACGCCGGCGGAAGGGTGGTCGCCGGCGAGGAGACTCACGGCGCCACCAAGTCCAAGGACAAGATGGACGACCGGGCGAATTCCAAGGCCTCGGTGTCCGTAGACGCGCCACGTCTCTCTCAGCAAGTGCCAAGCCAGCAGCGCCGTGGTACAGGGGGTACCATTCGCTTGCTGGGGCAAGGACAAACCGGAGGATCGCGGGATGCTCAAGGCCATCGCCCTGGTACGAGCAAGGCGCGGTCGCCGGGGCGAGAAACTGCTCCTTCTAACCCCGTTAGAAGTCTGAGCATATCTCGCTCCTCGCACCGCTCGCCGCCGCTCCCCTCCTCTCCAGCAGAAGCTCTAGCCAGAGCACAGCTGCTCCTCGACTTCCCTCCAGCGGCAGACAAAGCCGAAGACTGGAGGGCGACGATTCAGAGCCTCATCGCCTTCGCCAACAACGACACGCCGCAGCAGCCGGCGACATCGCGGCCACGGCAAGTCGATCAGACGAAGGCCGATGGCGACAAGACCGCCGGGGGTGCAACCACTGTGCACTCCCCGCCGCGGAAGCAGAAGACGCCTCCCCGCCGGATCAACGTCGACGACGACTCCACGGCGTCGTCGGATCCGCGGGCTCGTCGGGACCAGCGCCAAGTCCTCGACGACCGGCGACAAGAAGACGCTCGGACGCGCATCGAGCGCCGACGAGAAGCCCGACGACAGTCGGATCAGCGCGCTGGGACCGCTGTCGACACGCACGCGCCCGGTGAACCAGGCGACTTGCCGTACGCGGCAGGTTGCCCTGCGTTCTCCCATGAGCTGCGGCGCGTCCAGTGGCCCAGCATGAAGAATTTCAAGCCCGACGTACCCGAGAAGTACGATGGGAAGACGCACCCCTCGGAGTTCCTCAGCATCTACACCATCGCGGTGCAGGCTGCCGGGGGACGCGACGAGAAGATACTAGCCAACTACTTCCCGCTAATGCTTAAGCCAAACGTCCGCTCTTGGCTTATGCACTTGCCGGAGAGCTCCATTTCTTCGTGGGCGGATCTGTGCCACCAGTTTGTTGGCGCCTTCACGGGCGGCCACAAACCCCACGGCCAAGAGAGCGATCTCCACATCCTAGCCCAGAAGGAGGGAGAATCCCTGCGCAAGTACATCCAGAGGTTCAGCCGCGTGCAACACAACATCCCCGATGTCCACCCCGCCGCGGTTATTAGCGCGTTCCACCAGAACGTGCGTAACCGCCGCATGAGGGAAGAGATGGCCATGACCAAGATCCGGGATGTCAGCGAGCTCTACGCTCTGGCTGACAAGTGCGCGCGCTCCGAAGAGGGGAGGAGACTCCCCGGAGAGGATGCTGGCGCAGGAGGAAGCGACAGCGAGGATGCCGCCCCGGCAAGGAAGAGCCGGCGGCGGAACAACAGAAAGAAGAAGAGCAAGGAGGTGCTAGTCGTCGAGCAGTCCGGCAAGGAGGCTCCCGCCAAGAAGGTACATGCTGGCGGTTCCGGCAAGGAACCTGCCCCTGTAGCGGCAGCCGACAAGCAGGACGGCTCCGACAAGCAATATTGCAAGATCCACCGCACCAAGGGCCACGATCTTCAGAATTGCAAGCGAGTCGAGTACCTCGTAGAACAGCAGAAGGCTGAATACGAGCGTCGCGACAAGGAGAAGGCCCAAGGTGGCGGAGGAGAGCCCAGCAAGAAGCGGCCGTTCAATGGCCGGGGAGGACGCCGCGGCAAGGCCAATCAGCGGCAAGGTGACAGACCTCCCCGGGGCCGCGAAAAGGATGAGGAAGAAGACGACGACGACATGGAAGAAGGAGATAACAGTGAGCAGGAGTTCCAGAAGGCCACATAAGTTCTGTGTGTCGACGGAGGCGCCTCTCTGCACACTTCCTACCACCAACTCAAGCAGTGGGTGCGGGAAGTGAATGCAGCAGAGCCGCCCGTCGAGTCACGCAAGCTGCTGAAGTGGTCCAGCACGCCCATCATTTTTGACCTTGAGGATCACCCTGACCGCACAACGGCGGTCGGGTGCTTGCCGATGTTGGTCTCACCAACTATCCGCAACCTCAAGGTCACCAAAATGTCGGTTGACGGCGGGGCTGGCCTGAACTTGATCTCCTCAGCTGTGATCAAGAAACTCCAGATCCCCGATAGCAAGCTCGAAGAAACCGGGTCGTTCCAAGGAATAAACCCGGGAAGGAGCAAGCCGAAGGGGAAGATTACGCTGCCCGTGACCTTTGGCGGGGAACTCAACTTCAGGACGGAGAGGATAACCTTCGACGTTGCCGATATCCCATTGCCATACAATGGGATACTTGGCCGTCCTGCCCTCGCTAAGTTCATGGCAGCTTCCCACCATGCCTACAACGTACTCAAGATACCAGGGCCGATAAGCGTCATCTCTGTCCATGGCGACAAGAAGGACGCGCTTATCTGCGCCGACAAGATCTACCGGGATGCAGCAGCCGCAGCAGAAAGCAACACACTTGCCGCTGAAGCTCCCGGGGGGAAGACCAAGACCAAGTCCGGCAAGAGCTCTGGGGCCCACTCCGGCAAACGCACCTCTTCGGAGTGCTGCGCTGCCGTCGAGGACGCACCTTCGAGCTCCACCGGCAAGTGCAAGAAAGGGATGGCGGCTCCACCGGCAACCAAGAAGGTGTCCGCCAAGGAGGACGGCACTGGTGGTACCTTCACAATCAGTGCTACGCTCGACAACAAATAGGAAAACGCGCTCGTTGCCTTCCTGTGGGCGAATGTCGATGTGTTTGCATGGCAACCATCTGACATCCCCGGCGTTCCCAGGAAGGTAATTGAGCACAAGCTTGCTGTTTGTCCTCATGCACGGCCCGTCAAGCAGAAGGTCAGGAAGCAAGCCGTGGAGCGCCAAGAATTCATCGCCGAAGAGATAAAGAAGTTGGAAGCAGCAGGCCTGGTTAGAGGCGTGATCCATCCTACGTGGTTAGCAAATCCAGTTGTCGTGCGCAAGGCCAATGGGAAGTGGAGACTTTGTATAGACTTCACTGATGTGAATTAAGCATGTCCCAAGGATCCATTTCCCTTGCCGCGTATTGACCAGATTGTTGACTCCACCGCCGGATGTGAGCTGCTTTCCTTCCTTGACGCATACTCAGGTTACCACCAGATTTTTATGGCCAAGGAAGATGAAGAGAAGACTGCATTTATTACTCCATGTGGCGCATATTGCTTCATACGCATGCCCTTTGGATTGAAGAATGCAGGCTCGACATTTGCAAGGGTGGTGCACACTGCTTTTGAGCCACAGATACACAGAAATGTGGAAGCATACATGGATGATATAGTGGTAAAGAGCAAGAGCAAAGATACGCTGATCCAAGATTTAGAAGATACTTTTGACACTACTAGGAAAAGGGCTATAGATGAAATTGATACTAATGGCGCACCAGACAGGAGGTGCGCCATTAGTATATAGTAATGGCGCACCAGCAACATATCCGCCATTAGAGTTCGAAGTACTAATGGCGCACCATGCCCGGAGTGCGCCATTAGTATCAAGAAGTTTTTTTTAACTAGCGCGCCTGTCCAAACATACTAATGGCGCATCCATGAATAGTGCGCCATTACTAGTTGTAAATAGTAATGGCGCACCTGCAGTCATGTGCGCCATTAATTCTCTTTTTTTGTATGATATTTTTTATTCTATTTTTTACAAAACTACTAATGGCGCACTGTCCCAGAGTGCGCCATTACTAGTTTGAACAAGTAATGGCGCACTGTGTGGCAGTGCGCCATTAGTATGTTTTTTTTTTGCAAAACTTGTAATGGCGCACCAACTATAAATGCGCCATTAGTAACCTTGATTACTAATGGCGCATTTGTAGCTGGTGCGCCATTAGTATGCGGGCAGCAACAAGATATTTTGGACAGCCTCTCTACCACACTCACTCCCCCCCCCC
>LR738710.1:6851056-6871529 GCA_902687465.1 Secale cereale | reverse complement strand
CTCCCTCCCTCCCTCCTTCCCCTACCTGGCCAAGTTCGTCGACAAGGGCGTCCAGGGCAAGCTCACCGGCGGCCGCCAAGGTTGATTCCATTCGCACAGACCAAATCCCCTCTTATTCCTCTATTCCTCTGCTATGCTCTACGTAGTCAGATCCATTAGATGCCCCCCTGTCTGCTTGCGCTAGGCTCTGTCGCCGCTGCAGTGTACGGTGATTCTTAGAGAATGCTACGAATGTTACTGACGGTAGTACTCATTGGTTGACCTTTGTCTGATTTACTTGGTGCGTTTTGTGTTTCTAGTGTTGAAGGATGTCTCTGTTTGAGTTGTTGGCTGCTGTCATTCTAGCCAGCAAACAAATGCTTCTGTGCGAGCCTATCTTGTCTAGATATGTGCTAGGAGCTAGGATATGTATCTACAGTGAGGAAACAGGTTGGGTGGGAAAGCAGAATTAAACCTGGATCATGGTAATTCATCATGTGTTAGCGTGATGTATGGACTTTTATCACAAATCATTTACAGGCTTGTGCTTGCTTGCACCTCTTTTTTGTTGGGCATGTTTGTCTATAGATTTTGACGGGTGTGGGTGTGAGGCGTCTCTTACCTTATTAGTTGAAATTTATTTAAGCTCCTATGGTGGCCAGCTCTTTGAAACCCATGCACTCCCTTCGTTCACAAATATAAGATGTTCCAACTTTTTTATACGAAATACAGATATGCACATGCTAGTTGGTACACACAGTACGAAACACATTGTTTATACGAAACAAGCACCTCATACAGATCTGACATAGGAGTAATTTCTCAAAGGAAGATGACCAACTCTTCATATTTGATAAATCCTCTCTTGCTCAACCACTCTCACGTATCTCACTCGTTTAGGTTAACTTCTATTTTTCTGTGTGGAAAGAAATCATCTTAATGGAGGCTCTGCCGTTATGAGGTCAAGGATAGCCACTGTTACTTAAATATGCCATATTGCTGCTGCTTTCTAATTAATACTGGCAGCAACATCAATTTTTGAGTTGTTGTCAGTTTGCTATCAAGCCGGGGTATTCACTGCTGTTGTTTTACAAGCTTCAAACTATTGTTTTACACATCAATTTTCTGTGTGGAAAGGAATATGGTGGTCATGTATTTGGTTCCTTGTTGTAAATATTTGAACTTCAAACTATTGTTTTACAAGCTTCTGCAACTTTTTCTTAACTGTTCATGCTGCTGTTATGAATTCACTGTTGTTGCTACTATACTTGTCATGATGTTGTACTTGTGATGATGCTACTTGTGATCTTCTGAAATGACCCATTGGCGACTTCATTAGGCGGGGATAATGATTTTGCAGGTACCCCGAGAGGCCCTTGAGTTTGCTGGAATGTTGATTAACTTCCGTTTCGGCAAATTCGGGTACTCCATATGTCCTATTTTCAGCAAAGGTCATGCTGAAATTTTCCGTGAATTTTAGCATGACTTTGCTAAAAATAGGACATATAGGGTACTTGTGACTAATGCATGGGCCGGGGTATCTTAGTGGTTAATTAGGTAGGATCAAGTGATTAGAGCCAAGTGATTAGGCCCAACTTACAATTCTCCTTCCTAGCTTAGCTTTTAGGATGCCTCGGTGTCGACAAACCATAAATTATGAAACCTTGGCTTTTAGGGTCCCTCGGTGTAGATAAAAAACGAAATGATGAAAGCTTAGGCTTTTAGGGTGCCTGGGCGTCGAAAAACCCTCAATAATAAAAGCTTAGCTTTTAGGATGCCTCGGTGTCGACAAACCCTAAATGATGAGACCATGATCTTGTTCCTTGACAATAACCAACTTTTTGACCAAACTTTGTTCCTATTTAGAGAGAAACATGGCCAACAACGATGAGGCCGGCGGTTCGGGCGGGAAGGCATTCTGGGAGCTGTCCCAGGAGATGGAGGAACAACCTCACTTGTATGAGGACGCCGCCTTCCACACCGATCCTGAGACCACTGATGGTACCGCGGAGGATGACCCCACTGATGCCACCACTGATGGTGCCGCCGAGAATGCCACCACTGATGATGGCGGCGCACGCACAGATGGCAGCCAACCGAAGAGGCAACGGAAGGACCGGCGCCCGACCGTGCTCCGCACCCTCAAGGAGGAAGTTACTGAAGTGGACCCCGACGGGAATCCAACGGCGCCCGAACGAATAGTCAATGGGTACTCGATTCAGCTCGGGTGCATTCTCCGGAGCACCGTCTCGATCAACAGCGAGAACCTGAGGCATCCTGACAACGCGAATTACCGCAACCTCCTCTTCACGAAGCTGCACGAACGATACAAGTTCCCCGCTCAATTTGATAACACAAGCCTCAAAGGGAATAAAGTGAACAATGCTGCCCCCACGAAGATGAGCAAGGCCCTGTCTACTTGGAAAACCAATGTGAAGATAATGATCAAGAAAGGTGAGAGTTATGAGACGATCAAGCAGAAACATCCTTCGATCACCGAAGATGACTACAACGAATTCAAGATCACTTGCTCGAGCGCCTCACTCTCCGAATCAAGTCAGTGGGGGAAAGAAATGCGGGAGCTCAACTTAGGGGAACACACACTCGGTCCTGGCGGTTACAGAGTGGCGGAGCCTATATGGGACAAGGAGGAGGCGGACCGTGCCGAGCAAGGCCTACCGCCCCTCTTCGATAAATACGGTGACAAGCAGACCAGGAACTTTATCAGGGCCCGGTACAAGAAGGACCCGAAAACAAAGGAGCTGACCACGGATCCGAAGACCAGGGCGCTTGAGCTTGTTCTGGTAAGGAATACACCCCCGCGTAATTAGCTCCATATGGTTGCATTCTAATTAATGAAGCCAAATTTCTAAATGATTCACATTCCTTCCGCAGGGGACTGAAAGCAGTAGCGCGGGGTCGACTAAGAGCGGCCCTTGGGACACGACTCTAAATAGGGCGTTGAATGTAATGAAGAACAAGGATAAGCTCGAGAAGCCGACGTCAGCTGGTCGTGTGGCCGGCAAAGGCTTGTCGACAAAATGGTCGTCATACTATAATGCTGGTGGGCGAAAGGAGAAAAAGACCAGCTCGGAAAGCCAGGCGCGCGAGGTTCAAGACCTCAAGGCACAGGTGGCGCGGATTCCGGAGATTTTCCAAGAGCAAGTGCAACAACAGCTCGGAGCGACGATCAACGCCATTGTGCCTAGCTTGATCGAGGGGTTGAGTGCGTGGATTGCTGGCGGCCAACAGGGACCGCCCCCGATTCCCAGCTTCACGGCCAGCAACTCGCAGAACGAGATGGCGGGGCCATTGGTGTCTCCGGCGGAGGCGGCATTGGTGTCTCCGACGCCGGCACGGGAGCTTAATGCACCCGTGTGTACGCCGGCCGGCACCTCTGCAGCAAGCGGCCCCTCCGTCAACTGCACGCCCGCCATTGGCTGTGCCTCGACATTAGCCGAGCTCGACGCCATCATCACGGTAACTAATTAAGCCTCTCTCGGCCGAGGACTTCATCTCCTTGCCTTTGACTGGACATCCCTGACGCCCTACATGTTTTCGCAGGGCGCCGCCGACGTTCCGTGCACTCTCCTGCACTTCGTGAACAACGAGTTGGTCGATGTCGCCAAGGGCAAAATCGTTCAACCGGGCCAGCCCTTGTTCCACGGTACCCAGATGCCACCCAACTTGTTTAGGGTTCAACTGGTTCGGGTGCTGCCAGGCTGCGACGACGTGTTACCTCCGATTCGACCCGTCGGGGCCGACGATGATGACGTCATGACCCTCAGCGCCTGCCTGAGCTGGCCCTTGCTTTGGCCGAAGAGCCAGATTCGTTTGGGGGCGGGGGAAACCACACCAAAGACAACACCGCCAGTCGTGCTGGCGCCAAGTCGTCCCCATGGCAAGTCCGCCGCAACGGTGCCGGACATCCCTATGCCACTGGATCCAAACATGCATATGGCACAGGATCAGAACGACGACGACGACGATACATTTGCCAACGTCGATCATTACTTTGCCGATCATGGGGACGGTGACGACTTCATGGGGGCTCCTTCTCAAGAACCCAACCCAACAAAAGACGTGCGCGATCAAGCCGG
Source organism: Secale cereale (assembly GCA_902687465.1). NCBI lineage: Eukaryota > Viridiplantae > Streptophyta > Magnoliopsida > Poales > Poaceae > Secale > Secale cereale. The sequence goes on along the minus strand of LR738710.1, from coordinate 6,867,450 downwards.
TACCGTGGAGAAGCCAAGTTGCAACAGGCGTCGTCTGCCGTTCAGCTCTCAGGAGACGCCTCCAGCTGCCGATTTCACCGAGCCTCAGATAGGCGAGGTGCGAAATATGATCAGCCCCAACACACTAAAGAAGGCGGTCTCTGAGCAGAACTCGGTCCAAATTCAGGAGATCAAGAAGAAGGCACGCAAAAGAAAAACTAAAAAGGGTGCGAGCCAGCCGGCACCGAGTACGATCCGTGCTCAGGACGGGCCACCTTCACCTGAGGATGTAATGAGGAGGGTGCATGTGGCGGGTAGGCCGATGCTACCGACAAATATGCTCGATGCTTCAACCGGTGCCATGCGGAGTCTGCATGACAGTGTTCTTTCTTTGGAGAAGCGACGTCTCACACAGAAGGATGTGGCGTACCCGGTTTTCGCGACCAAGGTGCCGGAGGGCAAGGGCTTTGTGGATAACTCCATCGGGGGTATGATCGTGCTGCGGTTTGATGACATCCACGCTATGTTGAAACTTCATCCGTTGCACTACACCTTCGTTCGGCTATTTTCGCTGAGTATGGAGATGCGGATCATTCGCGACAAGACCCCGGACATCGTGATAGTCGACCCCTTCTACATGCGTGCCAAGATCCATGGCAGCGCTGGGGACCGGCAAGTCGCGAGTTCTTACCTCGGAGGCGTCATTCTAGCAAACCGAGATAAGGATAACTTCCTCGTGCCTTACTTTCCCGAGTAAGTCCTCCGCCTCAACCGCCCCATAACATATGAATTCTTAGATTTCGATCGTTCTTCTTTTAACATTCCATGTTTTCTGCAGTGACACACAGTGCACGCTCATCCTACTAAGCCCCAAATATTCCATGGCCACGTATTTCGACCCGGACCGTAAGTCGGATGTAGACTACACAAATGTCAAGAAGGTTCTTGATGATGTTCTCGCCGGCTAAGCCAAATCTGGAGGCACCTTCACCAGGACAACTCGTAAGTACGGCAAGCACGTGTTCTCCCACAACACGATGTTCTGCTGCGTCAAGCAGCCGCCTGGCGGTCAGAAGGGTGCCTACTACGCCATCCATCACATGCGGGCAATCGTACGGGACCATCATCAACTTCTGCTACCGAGTAAGCTCAAAGATTGGGCCGCGCGCGTGTCGGCAATCCAGGACGCGGACATCAGACAAGATTTCTTTCGCATCCAGTCGGAGTTTGCGGAAATCATCCATCAAGATGTCCTTCGTACCTCGGGGCTGTTCTACCTCAGGAATCAACCGTCGAACAGTGACATCGACACAATGCTACAAATGCAGGCTGACAACGCCCGTGATTTCATGACTCCCACGATAGACGGCAGCTTCATCCATGCTCCGGTGCATTGAGTCGAGTCGAAAGCAGTGATGCTGTGTCTAGTTCTGAAACATCGATTGGCTCTTGTTGTAATTAAACTTTAATGAACTTGTAGTATGTCTCTTTGGTTTCGAGAGTCGTTCAACTTAGATGTAATCGATGCTATTAATGTCTTGCTTTTCTCTTTCGATCGTTCTGTTGCATACTTATATATTGCTTATGAATTGTCTGTGAATTGATACTAACGTTTCGTTTGGCTAGTGCATATATATAGCGATGCCGTCGTATGTCGTGTACAAGGGTAAGGTTCCCGGAGTCTACGATGACTGGGAGGAGTGTCGGAGACAGGTTCACCGATTCAGCGGTAATAGTTACAAAGGGTACACCACTAGGGCCGAGGCCGAATCTAGATACGCCCGCTATCTAGCGGGAGAGGGGAGGGAGCGTTGGAGGAACCGGATGAAAATGAGTTTCATCGTGATGATGCTCATCGTGACGACCGCAGCTCTCTTCTATGTGATGGTAGTTTAGATGATCGATATCGACTTGTAATGCGAAGACAAACTCGCTACTCGCGATCTCGAGACTTGTAATATATTGTTCTATCTTTGTTCGGTCTTTTCAATTCAGAGACTAATATGATCGATGAATTGTATTCGGAGACTAATATGATGAATTGTATTCAGAGATTAATCTTCTATTGTATTCGATGAATGTGTTGTTGATGTGTGCTGTCTATATTCTGTGCAATTATACATTTTGTAATCTGTGCAAAAAAACAGAAAAATAATATTAAAAAAACCTAATATTCATACAAATGGCGCATCAGAGAAAAGTGCGCCATTATTATGCCAAAGCATAGTAATGGCGCATTAACAGGCAGTGCGCCATTAGTATGCCAAAGCATAGTAATGGCGCATTAACACGCAGTGCGCCATTACTATGCGGATACTACTAATGGCGCATCAAAGTTAGTGCGCCATTAGTATGCCATAGCACCTGGCCCCTGGGAGGCATACTAATGGCGCACTAAGGTGCACACTAATGGCGCATTCCAGGTGCGCCATTAGTATACCAGATACTAATGGCGCACCAGAGGTGCGCCATTAGTATCAAATACTAATGGCGTGCTAGTAATGGCGCACCACTAATGCGCCATTAATGGCCAAATTAGGTGCGCCATTAATAGGCCTTTTCCTAGTAGTGTGAGAACCTGCGCAAGATCCAGCTCAAGTTGAACCCCGAGAAGTGCGTCTTCGGAGTCCCCTCCGGCAAGCTTCTCGGGTTCTTTGTGTCCCAGAGGGGGATTGAAGCCAATCCCGACAAGATAAAAGCCATCGAGCAGATTGAAGCCCCGAAGCGCGTCAGGGACGTAAGGAGACTTGCGGGTTGTGTGGCTGCCCTCAGCAGGTTCATTTCAAAATCTGCAGAACGCGCCTTGCCTTTCTTTAAAATTTTGAAGAAGGCAGGTCCTATGAAATGGACTCCGGAAGCGGAGGCAGCGCTGCAGGATTTGAAAGGATACCTGTCCTCCACTCCAATACTTGTCGCACCTAGACCACAAGAGAAGTTGCTGCTGTACTTAGCGGCGACCAATCAAGTGGTTAGTGCTGCGTTGGTAGTGGAAAGGGAGGCAGAGGAAGAGCCCACAGCCCCGGCAAGTACTTCCAGCGACAAGCAGGGGGCTTCCCCGACGAGCTCTGGCCCCGACAAGGACAAGTCTGCACAGGAACAAGGTGAAGTGCGAAAGAGGATGGTGCAGCGCCCAGTGTATTTTGTAAGTTCCCTCTTGCAGGGAGCTAGGTCAAGATACTCTGGGGTGCAGAAGTTGTTGTTCGGCCTCCTCATGGCCTCAAGGAAGCTGCGCCATTACTTCCAAGCACACGAGATAACAGTGGTCACTCGCTTTCCGTTGAAGAGGATATTGCAAAATCCCGAGGCAACAGGCAGGATCGTCGAGTGGGCACTAGAGTTGTCAAGCTTTGGTCTCAAGTTTGAGAGTACTTCAACTATACAGAGCAGAGCTTTGGCAGAATTCATAACAGAATGGACCCCAACGCCAGATGAAGAAGTTCCAGAGACAAGCGTCCCCGTCCAAGAAGCGAGCAGCGAATGGGTAATGTACTTTGATGGTGCTTTCTCGCTACAAGGCGCCGGTGCCGGCGTGGTACTCATAGCGCCCACCGGAGAGCACCTCAAGTATGTTGTCCAGATGCACTTTCCCAAGGAACAAGCGACAAACAATACTGCCGAGTATGAAGGTTTACTTGCCGGCCTCAGAATAGCGGCCGAGCTTGGGATCAAGAAGTTGGTTGTGCAGGGAGATTCGCAGTTGGTGGTCCGACAAGTAAATAAGAGTTACCAGAGCCCTTTGATGGAAGCTTATGTTGATGAAGTAAGGAAGCTTGAAGAACAGTTTGAAGGTCTGCAAATGGAGCACGTCCCAAGAGCTCAGAATGATATTGCAGATGGCCTCTCAAAGTGTGCTGCAATGAAGTTACCTGTGGAACCAGGGACCTTCCTGCTCAAGCTAACTCAGCCATCCGTTACACCATCAGTTGGGAAAGGTAAGAAGAGAAAGTTGGTCTCCGGCGACTACTTGTCGGCGGATCTCCCAGAAGCCGCCGCCAAAGTCCCCAAGATCAACAGTCAAGATGCTGAGGAACAGTTTGCTCCTGCAGATCCAAGGGTCTGTACAGTTGAAGCAAGCGTTCCCGACAAGCCTTGCCCCGGCAGGCTTGCCGGGGGACCATCAGCTCCGGCAGAGCCGCAGGTTCTTGCCGTAGAAGCTGAGGTTCCCGAAGCAGCCCTCATGCCTTTAGTCCTTGCCGTTGAGCCTCGGGCTCCGGCATGGGCACAACAAATCATCCGTTTTCTGCAAACTGGAGAACTTCCCGACGAACCAGAAGAGATAGAGAAAATAACCAGGCAGTCAAGTATGTACCAGTTCGTCGACAATGAGCTGTACAGAAGAAGACTCAATGGTGTCAGGTTGAAGTGCATTTCTAGAGAAGATGGATAGAAGCTGTTGGCAGAGATACATGGAGGCATATGTGGCCACCACATTGGCGCAAGGGCACTTGCCGGAAAGGCGTTCCGGCAAGGGTTCTTCTGGCCAGAAGCCCTCCAAGATGCAACTGAACAAGTAACCAAGTGTGAAGCGTGCCAGTTCCATGCCAAGCAAATTCACCAGCCAGCTCAAGCTCTCCAGACAATCCCTTTGTCCTGGCCCTTCTCGGTCTGGGGGCTCGATATCCTCGGCCCCTTTCCCCGCGCAGTCGGGGGCTTTGAGTACTTGTACGTTGCAATCGACAAGTTCACAAAGTGGCCAGAAGTGGAACCAGTGAGAAAGGTGACAGCACAGTCAGCAGTCAGGTTCTTCAGGTCAATTGTCTGCCGTTTCGGGATCCCTAACAGGATCATCACCGACAACGGCACACTGTTCACAAGTCGCACCTTCATGCAGTACGTCCAAGACCTTGGCGCCAAGGTCTGCTTCGCTTATGTTGCTCACCCGAGGAGCAATGGTCAAGCGGAGAGGGCCAATGCTGAAGTGCTGCGCGGACTCAAGACAAGAACCTTCGACAGGCTGCGCAAGTGCGGAAGAAACTGGATAGAGGAGTTGCCGGCGGCTCTTTGGTCGATCAGGACGACACCAAATCGAGCCACCGGACAGACACCCTTTGCTCTTGTCTATGGAGCAGAGGCAGTTCTCCCCACGGAACTCGTATACGGATCTCCTCGAGTGCTCGCTTATGATGAGCTCGAGCAAGAGCAGCTGCGACAAGATGACGCATTGCTCCTTGAGGAGGAACGTCTCCAGGCTGCTGTACGAGCTGCTCGATACCAGCAAGCCTTGCGTCGCAATCACAGCCGCAAGGTCAAGGCCAGGAGTCTCGAGGAAGGCGACCTTGTTCTTCGGCGTGTTCAGTCCGCCAAGAATTCCAACAAGTTGACGCCGAAGTGGGAAGGCCCTTATCGGGTAAGACAAGTCACAAGGCCCGGCGCTGTCCGCCTTGAGACAGAAGAAGGCTTACCGGTGAGCAACTCCTGGAACATAGAGCATCTTCGCAAGTTTCACCCATAAGGCGCGGTTGCCGTGATCCGCTCCAGCAACCACCTTTTGTACAAGTCTTGCCGCTGTTGCATGTAAACCTTTGTACAAAGCCAGGCGCAGACCCCGTGCATCAGTAAAGTTTTCGTGCTTCGCGCTATTTTCCATTTCCATGCTTTTCTTTGTTATTTGCATGCATTGTTTGGCACCTTGTGCAACGCACATCCCCGGTAAGCACTAGCAAGACGTGAGGCTATATACTTGTTTTCCCTCCTCTTTTTCTTTCCCTCTTAAGCAGAAGGAGTATTCCTCGCGCACAAGTTTGCCGGGGGGGAGGAGGTGGAGGATGAACCAAGTGCTGTTCAAGAATGAGAAGCCTTGTCGGGGGACAAGCAATTTATGAAAGATAAGTTACCAAAGTTTGAGTAATTCAAATTTTTAAATTTTAGTTGTCTTCCTTGAACAAACCACACTTTGTATGGAAAACCTGTGCACGGAGGAACCTACCCGTGGCTAGCTGCGCCCTTACTCTGTTTCGAGCACGCTCAACGGCTTATGTGAGCTGCGACAAGTGTCGCGCCCTTACTTCGTTTTCGAGTTCGATCAGCAGTTTAAGTGAGCTGCGACTAGCTGCTACAAGGTTACTTGCCGACGAGGTCTTTTGCCAGCAGGCTGCTAAGAGTCCAGCACTCAGCGCTCGCGGCAAGGGCCCCTTGCCGGCAAGTCCCCTGAAAGCGTAGGGTAGAAAGCATACAAAGTGGAGGACCAAAAGCAAGGGAGATAACACTGCATTGACTGATCAAAATGAGATTGTATATTACAAAGATAACTTGCAGCAATACTAATAGATTCTTGTTCATAACATGCCTTGCAGCGGCAAGGGAAACAGAAAGAAAGAAATCTAATCTACGCGATCGCCTTCACGCCTTGTGATCTTGTTCACCTTGGCGACGATGTGGGCGACCTGCGCCTTCAACGCCTCCTGATCAGCGTCGTCCGGCAAGGTGCGGAGGACGTTGACAAGGTTAATGCCGGGGTTGCGGTAGACGATTTTCGTCAAGACACGCTCCAAGGTGCCCATGCAGAGCCGACGCGCCTCGTCGGCCAGCTGCACGGGGATCTTCTCCTGCAGCCTCGCAAGCGCCGGCGCGATTCCCCTGAAGAACAGACTTAACTTGGCGCTGTGGGGGAGATTCTCGTCCGGGGAGTACGCGAGATGCTCCGCCCTCAGCGCCACCATCTCCTTGTCGATATTGGCAGCGGAGGTGACCAGATCGTCAGTCCAATGCTCCACCGCCCGGCTGAAGTTGTTCGCTGAGATGGCGGCGCTCTCCACCAAGTTCCGCTCCTTGCGGAGCTCGTCCTTCAGCTTCGTCTCGCGGTCCCGGGCGGCGTCGAGCGAATCAGTCAGAGTGGAGACCTTCAACTCTAAGTCAACAATGGATTCCTTGGCGGCAGTGAGCTCATCGCCTTTCTTGGAGAGACGTACCTGCAAGTCAGAGTTGGTGTGGGCATCTTTCCCCCGCTCCACATTGAGCGCGGTGACTCTGTCCTCGCTCGCCTTCAGGTACCGCTCCAGCTGCTCCACCTTAAGCTCCAGGTCCCTCTTGGCGGTCTCCGCGGCGGCTGCAGCGGCTTTCGCCTCCTTCAGGGCCCCGCCAATGGCCTGCTCCCGGGCGGTGAGGTCGTCCTCGTGGGCGTCGAGGTCGACCTTCCGCTGGTTGAGCACTCCTTCCCGCTGAGACAGCTCCTCGGCGGCCAACCGTTGCTGCTCGTCCACCTCGGCCTTCTCCAAGAGGAAGGCTTGCTGCGCTCCGGCAAGCTCCTCGCGCTCCTCAGCCAGGTGGCGGAGGGCTGCTTGGTTGTCGGCGCGAAGCTACGCGGCGCGCTTCTCCAAGTCAACTCCAGCCTTGGCGGCAAGAGCTTCCCGAGACTCTAGCTTCGCCTGCCTGGCCTGGTACAGAGCCAGAAGCCGGTGAAGGAGCTTCTCCTCTTCGGGCTCGTCACTCCCGCCAAGCGCTTCAACAACCTTCAACCCCGCGGAGGCGAGGACCTCTCCGTCATAGGTCTCTCCCTCCACGGGGGCTCGCGACGAGGACGCCCACGGGACTTGTATGAAAACCCCGTTGGGGGCCTCAAGGTAGACACCCGACCGCTCCGTGGAGGCGGAGGGGTCGGCGGCCGGTGCAGCGCTTGACGCTCCTGCTGCCTCCGGGCCAGCAGTTTGGTCGCCGGTCCCTTCCCCAGCCGCGGCGTCGGCGGTTGGGGCGGTCTCCTCGACGACCGGCTCGCCAGTTCCCGCCGTTCCCTCTGCGGCAGTGGCGTTGCCGCCGTCGCCGTGCACCTCCTCCTCGGCGATGGCCTCCGTCTCCATCGGCTCCGGGGCGGGGGGGGCTAGTAGAAGAAAAAGAGAAAGAAAAGATCAAGCAAATATCCAAAAAAGACAAGTTCAAGAAGGAAAAGCTTCAAGGATTTACCTTCGCGGACTTCTTCTACGACAGGCTCCCTAGCCGAGGAGTTCTCCCTTGGCGGCGGAGCAGTGGCCCCTGTTGGCGGAGGACCGCCCGCGCCCTCCCTTGGCGGGGTGCTCACCCTTGTCGGGCTGCTCACCCTTGGCGGGGTACTCGCCCTTGGCGGAGTGCCCGTCCTTGGCGGAGCACTCTCCCTCGCCGGGGAGCTCACCCTTGGCGGGGAGGGTGGAGCAAGTAGCTCGTCGGGGGCGACCTCCTGGCGCTCCTGCGGCTGCGGCTCCACTTCTGCACAAGACAAACAAGATATCAGATGAAGATGATCACCTCAAGCCGGCCCGTCAAGCAGAAGATCAAAAACCAGACTTACGCTGGGGGCTGCGCTCGGGGCTGCTCCTCGGAGCAGCAGGTTGATCCGGCAAGTTTGCCGCTGGCACGTCTCCGGTCGCCGCGGCGGGCGAGTCGTCTTCAACCTCGACTACAGGGATCTGGGCCCTCTTCGCCATCCGCTGGGCCAGGGTCCTGAAAGCAAAGCAAAACAAGATCAGAATCAACAAGGAAAATCAAGACAGAATCAAAGAAACTACAAGTTGCAAGTACTTACTCCTCTTCCTCCTCGTCGGAGCTGAGGGCGGAGAAGTCGAAATCCGCCTGAGGTGCTCCCGCGTGAGGAGCAGGAGGAGAAGGCTCCCTCGGGCGCTTGGTGGTCTCCGGGGCTGTGGGCTGCGAAGACCCAGCCTCCGTCGTCGCCGAGGGCCGAGGAGCAGAAGGGGCAGCCGTTCTGCTCCGGGAGGATCCCCCTCCGCTTGGCGCTTGGGCACGGGGCGCCTCCTTGACGACTTTGCTCGTCCTGGTGGCGCGCGTTGCACGGCACGCTGGCTGCTGTCGAGACGCCGGCGGCCTCGTCGCCGTAGCCGCCTTGCGGAGGCGCTTCCTCGTTTGTTGCGTAGGACTTGCCGGAGGCGGGGAGTTCTCTGAAGACGAGGAGGCATCGTCGTCAAGTCCCGGAGATCCACCGGAGTCTTCATCATCCTCGACGCCCTCCTCCTCCTTCCCGGCAGGCCCGCTGGGCCCAGCGCCATGCCCGGCGGCCTCGCTCCCTCCGGCAACCTCGCTCCCTCCGGCGACCTCACCCTCCTCGGCGACCTCGCTCGTCCCGGCAAACTTCAGGGTAGGCACACCGGCAAACTCATCGGGCGGAAGCTTGAGCAGCCTGAGGATTTCAGCCTCCTCTGCTTGGCTCACCGTGTCCGCGGCCTGTGCCTCATCCACAGTGTATCCAAACTCTCCCGCCGCTGCGGCTGCAGCGGCCTCTTCCATCCTGGAAGCAATGTATGCTATGTCCCGCGCCGTAGTGGCCCGAGTGAGGCCCCTGTTCTCCTCGGTGTTCTTGGGCGTCTCAACCAAGTTGTCGAAGAAGCTCAGCACGGTGTCCGGCGGAGGCTCGATCCAGGTGGGGACGACGCCATGGGAGTCACACGCCGGCATCATCGCGCGCAAGGAATCTCGGGCGGTGCTGTTGCACAGCGGCACCACTCCCCGGGAAGGTCTGAACCACTCCGGATGGGCTGGGTCATGCTTAAAGAGTTCCCGGACCATCCCCTTCAACTCCAAGGCAGTGAAGTTGTAGTTTAATCCAGGGCGCAGCCTCATGATATCCGCCGCATTGCCAAATTCCCAGGCGGCCCTCTTCCTTTCTTGTAGAGGGGCAATGCGGCGGCGGAGGAAATCTGCCCCAACCTCTCCGATGGTCAGATTGGCTACCCGGAGACGGATAATCCTGACGAGGGCAATACTGAGCTTGTTGTCCTCCGGGGCCAATTCGCTCCAATTCCTGCCGCGCACTATAGCTGTTGTGCGCGGCGCGGTGAAGGGCTCCGGCTTGTCCTCCACCACCCAACACCAATCTGCTCTCCACTCCTCCCACTTGCCGCGGAGTTCTCCCTTCAGGTACGAATCCTTCTTGTTCAGCCTGAAGATCCAGGAGATGCCGCCGGAAAGGGGAGCGCCTGATTCTACTCTAGGCATGAAGAAGTGGTGAAAAAGGGCGACGTTTGGATGAATCCCAACATAGTTTCCGCACAGATGTACGAAAACAGCCATCGTAAGGATGGCGTTGGGGGTGAAATCTAGGAGGTGGAGGCTATATGTGTTCATGATATCGCAAAAGAACTCCGAGAACGAAGGGCACAATCCACAGTGGAAAAATGCAGCGAAGAAGAAATACCCGCCGGGGAACATATCTTTGGCGATGGCGGGGAAGACGTGGGTGCGGGGTGAGCTTTGGTCTCCCTCGCCCAGAACAAATAATATTTGTCCCGCAGCTCCCTCGGACCAAGCCTTGGCGCGAAGACCACGTTTCTCTTCCGCAAGGCGGCCAGCTTCACCGCCTGCTCGGACTTCTCCTTCTTGGCCTTGTCGCTCTTGGCCTTGTCGCTCTTCGGAGCCATGGCGGGAGCGGTGAGGAAAGAGGCGAGGAGCTCGACGGCGCCGCGGATGCGGAAGGCGGCGGAGGAGAGGGAGGGGCAAGAAGCAGCGGAGGTTTCTGGAGAATGAAGACGCAATGAAGACGAAGGAGGGGAACTGCCCCTGCTTCCTCTGCTTTTAAGGGGGAAGTGGGGGACGCTCCGCATTTCCCATTAAACAACAGGCCACGATCTCTCCCACGACGCCGCAATCGACGCGTGCCGTTAGGGAGGGATGCGGCGGATACGGAAGGGGATACGGCTTGCCATGGGCCGCGCGTGCCCGTGCACTGTTTTGGGCCTGGCCCAACAGCACTTGGCACCGTGTGTGGCCCAGGCCCGGGGGCTCCTGTCGGTGTACTAAGATAGGGGTACCTTTGTACCCCAACTTGTGCACGGGCAGTAGCAGCTTCCCGCGGCATGGTTTACCACATGCTTGCCGGAAACCTTTCTGGTCCCTATGAAGCCATTCAAGAACAAAGTATACAAGTCAGAAGATCAAGGCCCCGGCAAGAGGAGCTTGCCGGGAAGGCCGCACCAGGCTCAAGGTTATCATTTTAGCGCAAGACCCTGGCAAGAGGAGCTTGCCAGGAAGGCCAAGGAATACATATCTCAAGAGACGCCTCGGTGCATCATGCGCCCCCGCAGGACACGGGGAGCGACAAGCTTCCGGGCCCGGCAAGATCAAGCCCCCGGCAAGGTGCTTGCCGGGGAAACCTACGCTGTGTGCCCGCGCTCCAGCTCATCTCCCCACGTGTTGCCCTGGGGCCCTTCCAGGGACGCGTGGCGGATGGCTGTGTAGCCTGGGGCACACGGTGGCAAGCCACGGTGACGAGGCTACCGCCGTGGCGAACGGAGAAGCATGGACGGGCGCTTTTGGGGTCGACAGCAACGGGCATTTAATGCCCTTGTCCCCCACTGTCAAGGTTAGGTGAAGTCCACTGTTCATCCACTGTTCATGCACTATTCACGCACTGTTACAACTACCACCAAATTTACACTTTTACCCTCCTCTACGTTGACACCTGTCGGTGACCCCTTGAGCTATAAAAGGAGGCCCATGCACAACGTAGAAAGGGTTCGAAACCTAGAAAACTCTCTCGCTCGGTGTAGCTAGCACTGTAGCTCTTCAAGCTCCCGAGCTCAAGAACTCAATACAACCTAAGGCAGGAGTAGGGTTTTACGCGTCCGCGCAGCCTGAACCTGGGTAAACTGCCCGCGTGCGCTCCTCGATCTGCTCTCCGTGCTCCCTCCGCTCCCTTACCGCAATGTAGAAGGGGCTCCGGTCCCATAGGTGCTCGTGGGAGGACAGTTTCCCCCGACACCTTTACCTAGACAGTTTCCTGTAGTTGACCAATACAGTTCGACCGACTGAGACAGCAAGGCGGATGTGACCGATGGATTTGAAGAAGGAACTCATTTTTTACTGATTCAGACCGTTTACCAGAAGAGCGGTATGGTTCAGAAGAGGTACTCATAATACATATATCGTTTAACGAATTGTCCTATCAAATACCAATTCAGTAAGCCTACATATACCTCCTCAGGTTCCAGCCTACCTGCTCAACTAGCGGACCCAGTACAACAGCCCTTGACCCCTGGTCCTGATCCACTAACTCCAGCACCTTCTACTTCCACTGATCCGACAGCATGAGCCCCCATTTCATCAACTCAATCCACTCATCCTACGATTACTCACACACGGGATAATACTCGCAACCCTCGCGCCTTTCCCGATCACGTTATCGACATGGCTACCTTTCATCCTTGGCCTCTTGAGTCCTCACCAATTGAGCCCACGTGTTTCTCTATAGCCAATAAATGTTCCATTTGGCATTCAGTTATTTGCATAAAGTTAATGCTTGCAGAAAAGTGTTGATTATAAATAAGTATATGAACAATTTACTATACAAGCAAATCTTTGCTTGTTATCATCGCAAGCAAGTAGGTAACGCAGATTTCAATTTGCATTCAATATAATAAATGTACGAGGCGAAGATATAGGAGGTATGAAACAAACATAATGTCAGTACATTTCAATCACACTCAAGGATAGATAATTTAGCGTTCCATCACAACATAAACTAAAAACAAATGAAGAATCTAGCTAATAAATAAGTAAAAACGACGCTCGTCAAGCACAGTTTGTTGCGATCATGCCAGCGGCATCACCGATTGGTAGCACAGATGTGGTCACAACAGGCAGTAAAAACCTTATTATAGCAGTTAGAGTAGTGGTTTAATACATGTATGTCCACATTATACATGGATCAAAAATAATTAGACATTCGAGATATGTCTGCAAGATGGCATACCTTATTTTGCATTCTGTTCCGTCTAGAACATAAGATGAAACATATGGCATGTTAATAAAAATGTGTTAAAAAGTAACCAGTGGAAAAGCATAACAAAGTAAGTAAGTTTCTGTGTGAAATAAAATACATACCGCGGAGGATCTCCTTCCAAGCTTGCAGCTGGAGCGACCAACTGAGATGTTGGTATGGGGAGCCACGGAGGATGCTCTTTGACCGATAGCTACATAAACGCATATTACATCTTTCCCTTTCCTTTTTTCTGCTAGCGAGCATACCTAGCGTGTCACGAGCCGGGATTGAACCAGCGCTTTCCGGATTTTCGTCCGGATAGATACCTATCTGATTGCGACTTTGATTTCTCAGTTCAAGAGGAGACCTCCCTACATCTGCGGGCCGGCCGACCGGCTGGCCCGCCGACACAAAATCCAATTAGGTGTTTTCAATACGGAGCCAGAAAGAGTTTAGTTTTCAATATGGAGCCGGAAAGAGTTTTCAATACAGAGCTTATACTAGTTCAATTAGAGTTTTTAAAAATGAAGTTACCAATTCTTCCGATTCCTGGGTATGATTTCCCGTATTTAAGTATAAGACAGCTACTATAGCAAGACCCGTAACGATTCCACATATCATGAGATGGGTCCATTCCAATTGGAATTCCGTACGGCTACAACTCTTTTTAAATGAGTCGAAGTCCAGTCTTGTCACTTTCCCATCATCCCTTTTCAAAAGAAACTATGTGATGGAAGCCCACATGCCCACTCTTCTATCCCCCCTCTACCCTATAGGTATAGGGTATAGGGGGGATAGAAGCCCACATGCCCACTCTTCTATTCCCCCTCTACCCTACATGTATAGGGTATAGGGGGCCTCGAGATCTCCATGACCAGAAATAACTACACAAAACAGCTTCTGCTTCCAAAGTGAAGGGATTTCCCCACACCCATCTCTATGAAACGTCCTTCATAGTTAGGAGAGGTTTTTTTAGCTTTTTGTCTATTTTACCGCAGGAAGTTCCCCAAAAGTATGAAAGGCCGGAGGGCTTTGTACCAACCAATCTAGTGTGGTTGGATTCTGTTCAACAGCCCAAGGACTTTCCGCACATTTTTGGTTCTTTCCACTGCTTGAAGTGATTGCGACAACTACGAAGAAACGACGAATCCCAACTACGGATATATAAGAACCGAAACTGCTCAGAGCATTCCATCCGTCGTAAGCATCTGGATAATCTGGAATGCGACGTGGCATACCCGAAAGCCCTAAGAAATGCATGGGAAAGAAGGTCAGATTAACCCCGAAAAAAGTGATCCAAAAATGGATTTGGCCTAAAGTTTTAGGATATGTCCGACCAACGATTTTACCCACCCAATAGTAAAATCCAGCAAATAAAGCAAAAACGGCTCCCATCACTAGTAGAAAAAGGGCCATTTGTCTCGGCTCGTAAGGGGCATTTGTCCCGTTTGGGGAACCGGGACTAAATGGTCGATACAAATGCCCTAGTCCATTAGTCCCGGTTCTTATACCAACCGGGACAGATGGGGTTCCACGTGGCCACTGTGGCTTAATCAGGCAGGGGGGCCTTTTGTCCCGGTTGGTAGCACCAACCGGGACAAATAAGCTTCCACGCATCAGCAGTTCAGTGGCTCGGGTTTTTGTTTTTTTTTTCTGAAAGGGGGAAGGGGGTTTGGGGGTTTTGTAGGGTTAATTTAGGGGTTTCATATATTGTGTTAGCCCGCTAATAGAGAGAAGTGTCCTCTCTTATCTCCGTGCCTGGTCGACGATACGTACTATATATATACGTATAGAACGGAGGACTCGACACGCTAGCTAGTAAGCAAATGAAGGAAACCATTAAGTACAGAAGATCGACCTCTCTCCTTCTCCAAGAGAGATTGGTCGAACACCAAGTTTTCGTATATGTATCCGACGCTACTGGCTACATACATACAATATAAGATCTCTTACTACAATTCCCTAACATCTTAAGTCAATTTCCAGATGGTATTATCCGGCTTAATTGATGACGTGATCAAGAAAGAATCTCGCCAATTCCTCTTGAATTGCCCGTATGCGATCTTGTGGTAGGAGTTCATCCCGCATCTGTCACATCTAATTTGAAGAATGGGGTTAATACATATATATATATATATATATATATATAAAATTGTGAATATTTTTTCTTACGCACATCAAATTGTCTTTTAGAGTAGCCCCGCCTATTCTTGGCCGTTGCATTGTAGATGAACTCGCAGATGTAGTATCCACAGTAATTATTCCCGGGTTCCTGCCACAAGCACTTTACAAGAAATAGAGGTCAATCAAACTGATAATGAAGCGTTATAAATGGCATTGATGAAAGTATAGCTAGAGTCAACGGGAGATGCGCGGAACTAGCTAGCTAGTAGTACTTACTTTCGGGTAAATCCATCGCAGTTCCCGCGGCAGTGCCGGAACTTTTTTGGTGAATTCTTTCCAAACCCTGCGAGACAAGGAAAACAATTACTTTATATCAGGAAATGAACAAAGTTGCTGATATGGTGCGGTAATGATCGATTGAACTTACTTGTTGAGCATTTTAGACATGTCCGCAAAGGTCTCGGAATCTTTTCGTCTCGAGTCTAAGACGGTTACTAGTCCCTCCTCAAGCTTAATCTCTAAGAGAATATAGTGGAACCTGCGCATACATGCATACAACTCATCAATTACATTAGTTACTATAACCTCGAGTAATATATAATTAAGGGAAACTTTATATGCACAAGACAGTAACACTCACTCGAAGTTGTATGGAAAGTGTATTTTATCATTGTTTTGATTTATTATCAACGATTGTAGCAAGTTGGCCTCGGCTTCTTTGGCATGAAATTGAACCTGATATTCATCTATGAGATTTGTGTTAATGATGCCAGTATCATAGATATCATATTTTCTACATTTGACGATCTTCAATCTGCATAATATAGTGAGGGTAATTATATATACTTGCAATGAAGTATACTTGCAATATTAAAAGTTGAGCTATATGTAACATCCCAAATTTTCAATTTGGATGTTTATAAATAGATCATTCATATGCATCCATGATTTATGCATTTTTGCCCCATTTGTATTATTTGATTCTGATCCAAGGAACTTTGAGCAACTCAAGGACCAAAAGAGAGAGTTGGAAGTTTCCCTAAAACCCACTTTTGAAATTTCAAAATTTGGAAATTGGATCAAACTTGGTTCCATAAAAAAAAAGATCATTTCCATTATTCCAAAAATAAAGAGAGAAGATAAAATGACTTCTTCAAAATCAGAGGGAAAATATTGGAATTTGAATTTGGAACCAAAATATATTTGTTGGGTTTTATTTGCAATTTATTTTACTAGTTTAACAAAAATGTTTTTTTTATTTGCATTATAGGCAGGATAAATGTTCACAAGGTCATATATAAGACCATATTATTATGTGAACATTTTTCTTCAGATCTAAATAATATTTCTGATAGGAGCGAACATGGCACTCCAAAAAGTCAGAAGAAAACAATGCCAAAAAAATTTTGAATTCAAATTTGACTTTCTTTTGAATTTTTTTTTTATTAGAAAAATGTTTTTTTATAAAGTTTTTATTTAGCCTCTGAAAAATAGTTCATCATGTAGGATTTATTTTTCTGAATATTTTGATATATATATGTCCTATATTAAAATATTTTTATTTTCTATCTATACATTTTTTTCTCTCTGTCAAAAAAAAAACAAAAAAAAAAAA
>LR738710.1:6819901-6850786 GCA_902687465.1 Secale cereale | reverse complement strand
CCCCGCACCCACTAACCCCCGGAATGGAACCCCCTCGCCTCCCTCTACCCCTTCCCCTTCCTAGTGCGCCTTGGAGTTGCCTGTAATGGCCATTACGAGGCAGAGAAACAGCCACCATTAACACATCTCGCCCCACCCAACTCTAGACCTCCCCAAGCCCTATAAAAGGCACCCCGCGAGCCCCTCTCACCCCTCGTCCGAAGCCCTCTCCTTCTGGAGCTTTTCCCCCTCCCAAACCTCGCCAATTGCTCGCCGGAGTTCGTGAAGTCCGGCGACCTCTCACCGTGTGTACATGAAGCTATCTTCAACCAAAACTTGATCAAGAGGTTCACCACATCGTCCTCTACACCGTCTCGTACGCGTCCTTCGCCGAAGCACACCGGAGCCACCTTCTTCCTCGTCTCCGGCGACAAGTCCGGTGAACACTCTGTTCATTTTGTTTTCTCTTTTATCAGTATATTTTCGAGTTCAGATTCTATACCAAAACTTGTTTCTAGTATATCTTTTAGTCTATAGATCCGATTTAGTTGATTCTTTTTCCTACGGTTTCGTAGAAATATCCTCTATCCAGAGAACCTAACGAAATATATTTTTGAAAATTTTAATTTTTGAATTCAAACCGATCTGAATTCAAACTTCGTTAGGCCATAACTTGAGTTTCGTAACTCCGTTTTGGGTGATTCTTTTTGCAAATCGAAGCTTGTGACATGTACCTTCTGTTAAAACCAAAACCATTTATTTTGTTGCTGTGAAAAATATATTCTGTACAGAAACTTTATTTTTGTATTTTTGGAGTTTTTCGAAGTCTTTTATTCGTTTTCTTTTTGATTCTTTGCTTGTATGCTTATGTATGTTATTGCTTGCTTACGCTAGATCATCCGGAGTGCGAAGCTTGCTACTACGAATCTTTAGAGTTCAACGAACGTCAGCAAGGCAAGTTCACACTTTGATCATAATTTTCAATACCCAGTTTTTACTATGCATTAGTTTCATCCTCAAAGATTGCAAGAGTAGGATTGGGAGCATGTGGTTATGCTTTGTAGTTTATGTGGTAGGAACCTATGACCTTTTATCACCCCGGGATATATTCGTTATATAATATATTGCTTAGCCATGCTCGTAGACGGGGATTGGTATGTGTGATACATGCAAGTTGCGAGAGATAATAATTTTGGGACAACATAAGGTGGCAACTTTAATACACATCTGGGTGGATTGTTTGGGGCACCTGGAGAAACCAGTTCTTGCCCAAGGGGAATCCCGGAGTACCCGTGTGATTACCCTAGGTCCGCCACCCAGACTCAAAGGGATCATAAGATACTTCATGCCTAGAAACTTCCGTGTGCAGCCACAAGCCATTATGGGCTCTGGCATAGTTGAGTAAGTTGTGTGACCTCTTTCCGTGGTAGACTAGCTGATGTAGGGGAAAGTAGGTGTACCGGTCTACCCAGGGTTTGGAGGAAATACTTCAGAAAGACTATGTCTCGATCTTCCGATCATGGAGGTGGTCGAGTCTTGTGGGGAAAAGTGCGCAAACCTCTGCAGAGTGTACAAACTAATCATGATTAGCCGTGTCCCCGGTTATGGACAACTTGAGTATCTAGAAGTGAATTATTGGTTGATCTCATCACTCTTCTTAATGAAATTATTGGGTTACTAATAACTTGGGAATTTTGGGATTGAGTTGGAGGAACCTTCTCAATAATGGCATTTTAATTTTGTAGTAAATAAAAATTTATTCCTTTGTTGTAGGGTAAAATTGGCTTTATGCAAACATTAAACTTAGAGCCTCCACCAGCTAAATTTGCATATAGAGATATTCTTTTTCTTTATTATTATTTCTATGGTGTGACATTGCCAGCATATTCCATGTGCTGACCTACACGGCTGCAACGTCTCATGTTGCAGAGTTTTCCGACGTGGAGTAAAGGTGCGATAGGTCGTTGTTCTGCACTCAGTTTGCCGTGGAGTTGATGGACTCATTGTTACTTTTGATGCTTCCGCAGTTATTTTATCCAGATGGCCTTTGGCCATATTATTGTAATAATACTCTTTTGAGGATCTCGATGTAATAAAGTGTGTGATTGAACTCTGTTATAATTCATCGAGTACTGTGTGTGTCAGCATACCGATCCAGGGATGACACTTAAGCACAGAGACTCCGATCCATTTGGATCGGGTCGCTACAAGATGGTATCAGAGCACATGCTGACTGTAGGACGCGACCACTAGGAAATGGAAAACCATAGGAAGAAAACTCTATTTACCACTTCCTTATATATCTGTTGGTCTGTACTCTTCTCTATTCATTTCTATCTCTTCTCTACTTCAATTCAATAGTTGTTGAACCCCATGACAAAGTTGCTCAGCTGATGAGACCAAGACCCATGAAGACATCATTGACGAAGAAGAAGAAGCTAGAGTTGACTTTGATTTGAGAAGATTTAGTTCAGACCACCAGTACCAAACGGAGTCCAACGAATGATTGCGGTAGTATGAAGAGATCATATCTCTTGTGGATATGACCTTACCTGTAGGTTTTGCTTGTGTGGTGTGAATTGTGTGGATTGCTTAATTTGAAGTTTTATTGCTATCATAAACATATGGGTAGTGATTTCTCTCATTAGGCCCTTATTCTATTCTAATTTCTCATCCACTCTAAACCTAACAGATGCCTCCGAGACGTGACCCGGAATTTCCGCCGGAACTTACCCAGTTGATCCAGAACCAGAATGCCCTCATGCAGCTACTCATCCAGAATCAGAACCAGAACAACAACAACCCACCACCGCCACCCCCGGTCGACAACCTTACCCGTTTCCTGAGGTTGAACCCACCCGTGTTCTCTAGCAGCACGGAGCCGATTGTCGCAGATGACTGGCTCCGCAAGATCGGAAGGGAGCTGACCACCGCAGGATGTACTGACGCAGAGAAGGTGCGCTTTGCCGCACATCAACTGGATGGACCAGCAGCTTCGTGGTGGGAGAATTACACTACCACATTCCCCATAGCAAATGTGACTTGGGATCAGTTCCAACAGGCGTTTCGTACTGCACATGTTTCAGCCGGAGCTATGAGTCTGAAGAAGCGTGAGTTCCGCAACTTACGCCAGGGTAATCGTTCTGTTGGTGATTATGTGGAAGAATTCAGCAAGTTATCCAGGTATGCTCCCGGAGACGTGGCTGATGATGCCGCTAAGCAGGAGAAATTTCTTGAGGGACTAAATGATGATCTGGGACTTCAGTTGACTGTGGCTACCTTTAACAATTATCAAGAGTTGGTTGACAAGGCTCTCATTCTGGAAGGCAAGCAGCAGCAGGTGGAAAACCGCAAGAGGAAGTACGGACAGGGAAAGTACAACTCTGGAGTTCAACAGAAGCCCCGCTATACCCCGTACTCGGGAAATAATGGATCAGGATCTGGCAAGTATGGTGGACACACTCACCATAACCATGGAGGACATTCACATCATGGAGGGAATGGACACAACCATAATGGCCATAGGAATGGCAATGGAAACGGAGGAAACAACAATCAGCATCACTCCAACCCCGCTACACCGGCAAAGAAGGATCTGAGCCACATTACCTGTTTCAAGTGCGGGAAGACCGGACACTACGCCACCGAATGTCCCGAGGCGAAGAACGGGAATGGCAATGGAAGCTCTGGAAAGAAGCCAAATCCTTTTACCAGAGGTCAGGTGAACCATGTCAATGTGGAGGAAGTTTATGACCAGCCTGACGCCGTTGTTGGTAAGTTCTTGATTAATTCATTTACAGCCCTTGTTCTTTTTGACACTGGTGCATCGCATTCATTCATATCAAGGGGGTTTGTGGATAAGTTTAAGTTGCCGACCGTAGCCCTTAAAACACCAATGTTAGTGAGTTCCCCGGGAACAGAGAACATGGCTAGTCGGGGATGTTTTCAGTTGCCCTTGACCGTAGGGAGACACGTTTTCCCCACAGACCTCATCATCCTCGAATCACAAGGATTGGACGTAATTCTAGGCATGGATTGGCTATCCAAGTATGAAGGGAATATTGATTGTGCTAGTAAGTCGATTCTTCTCACCACCCCAGAGGGGAAACGGATCAAGTATGTGTCGAGGCATACACCAAGGAGGACTCAAGTGAATTCTCTTTCAGGAGTTGTTCAGGAAGAAGTACCAGTTGTGAAGGATTATCCCGATGTTTTTCCGGAGGAACTACCAGGCATGCCACCGGATCGAGACATAGAGTTTTTGATTGAATTGTTACCAGGCACTGGACCAATATCCAAGAGACCGTACCGGATGCCCGCAAATGATCTGGAGGAAATTAAGAAGCAAATTAAGGAATTATTGGAGAAAGGTTATATTCGACCGAGTTCATCACCTTGGGGAGCCCCAGTGCTTCTAGTTGAGAAGAAGGATGGATCCTTGAGAATGGTTGTGGATTACCGTGCGTTGAATGAGGTGACGATCAAGAACAAGTACCCTCTGCCGATGATCAATGATTTGTTTGACCAGCTACAAGGAGCAAAAGTTTTCTCAAAAATCGATCTTCGATCTGGATATCACCAGCTGAAGATTCGAGAACAGGATATACCCAAGACAACCTTTACCACGAGATATGGGCTTTATGAGTATACAGTCATGTCTTTTGGTTTGACTAATGCCCCTGCCTATTTTATGAATATGATGAATAAGGTATTCATGGAGTTCTTGGATAAGTTTGTTGTGGTATTCATTGATGATATATTGATTTACTCGAAGAATGAAGAAGAACACAAGGAACATTTGCGCTTGGTTCTTGAGAAACTCAGGGAACATCAGTTATATGCAAAATTCAGCAAGTGTGAATTCTGGTTGAAGGAAGTTGGATTTCTCGGACATGTTATATCAGGGGAAGGAATAGCAGTGGATCCTTCGAAAGTTGAAGCCGTCACCGAATGGAAGGCACCCACCTCAGTCGGAGAGATTCGCAGTTTCCTTGGACTTGCAGGATATTACCGAAGATTTATCGAGAATTTTTCCAAGATCGCAAAGCCCATGACAGAGTTATTAAAGAAAGACACCAAGTTTAATTGGACCGAGGAATGTGAGGCCAGTTTTCAGGAGTTGAAGAAACGTTTGGTCACAGCCCCAGTGCTAATTCTTCCGAATATACGCTAGGATTTTCAGGTATATTGCGACGCTTCTCGTCAGGGACTTGGAGGTGTTCTTATGCAAGAAGGAAGAGTTGTTTCATATGCCTCACGTCAACTTCGACCCCATGAGCGGAATTATGCCACACATGATTTGGAGTTAGCAGCCGTAGTGCATGCGCTCAAGACCTGGAGGCATTTTCTTATTGGAAATCATTGTGATGTTTACACGGATCACAAGAGTTTGAAATACATCTTCACGCAGAAGGAGTTGAACCTCAGGCAGAGAAGATGGTTGGAGCTCATAAAGGATTATGACATGAAATTGCACTATCACCCAGGAAAGGCCAATGTTGTGGCAGATGCATTGAGCCGCAAGAGTTATGTCAATACCCTCACAGCAGGAGGATTACCTCAGGAGTTAATTGATGATCTCAGAGATCTCCGATTGGAGATAGTACCACGAGGTTTTGTTACCGCAATGGAAATTCAATCCACCTTGTTGGGAAAGATTCGAGAAGCCCAGAAGTTAGACAAAGGTATTGCAGAAATAAAGGAAAGGATGAACCAAGGAAAGGCAGCAGGATTTCGTGAAGATGAACACGGAACCTTATGGTTTGAGCAGCGTATTTATGTGCCAAATGACGCAGAGATCAGGAAGTTGATTCTTCAGGAGGCTCATGATTCGCCTTATTCGATACACCCAGGAAACACCAAGATGTATTTGGACTTGAAGGAAAGTTTCTGGTGGACAGGTATGAAGAAGGATATTGCCGAGTATGTAGCAGTATGCGACGTATGTCAGAGAGTTAAGGCAGAGCACCAGAAACCAGCAGGATTACTTCAGCCCTTGCCGATACCGGATTGGAAGTGGGACAAGCTTGGCATGGACTTCATTACAGGATTACCCAGGACCCGATCAGGCTATGATTCTATTTGGGTAGTAGTTGATCGCTTGACCAAGGTAGCTCACTTCATCCCCGTGAAAACCACATATACAAGTGCTAAGTTGGCCAAGATATATATGACCAGGATCGTATGTCTGCATGGAGTTCCAAGGACCATCGTATCAGATAGAGGAACACAATTTACCTCAAAGTTTTGGCATCAGTTACACGAAACTTTGGGTACCAGGCTAGAGTTCAGTACAGCCTTTCATCCGCAGACAGATGGGCAGACCGAGAGAGTCAATCAGATTCTGGAGGACATGTTGAGAGCTTGTGCGCTAGATTATGGATCTAGTTGGGATGATAATTTGCCATATGCAGAATTCTCATATAACAACAGCTATCAAGCTAGTTTGAAGATGGCCCCTTTCGAAGCTTTGTACGGAAGGAGGTGCAGGACACCATTAATGTGGGATGGAGTTGGAGACCGTAAATTATTTGGTCCCGACCTTATCAGAGATTCGGAGGAGAAAGTCAAGTTGATCCGTGACAGACTTAAGATAGCCCAATCCAGACAGAAGAGTTATGCCGATACTAAACGCAAGGAAGTAACTTATAAAGTCGGAGATAGAGCATATCTTCGTGTGTCTCCACTTCGAGGAGTTAAACGGTTTGGAGTTAAAGGCAAACTAGCACCACGATTTGTGGGGCCATACAAAATTTTGGAACGCAGAGGAGAAGTTTCATATCAGTTGGAGTTACCCGAAGCCTTGTCTGGAGTTCATAATGTGTTTCATGTTTCTCAGTTGAAGAAGTGCCATGCAGAGATGGCTGATATTCCTTTGAGAGATACAGTGCCACTGGAGGCCATACAGTTGGATAGTGATCTGACCTATGAGGAGAAGCCCATCAAGATTCTCGAAACAGCAAGCAGGGTTACCCGCAGCAAGGTCATCAAGTTTTGCAAGGTTCAGTGGAGTCATCATACTGAGGAAGAAGCCACCTGGGAACGCGAAGAAGATCTTCGACAAGATCACCCACACCTTTTTGCTAGCCAACCCGAATCTCGAGGGCGAGATTCATCTTAAGGGGGGTAGGTTTGTAACATCCCAAATTTTCAATTTGGATGTTTATAAATAGATCATTCATATGCATCCATGATTTATGCATTTTTGCCCCATTTGTATTATTTGATTCTGATCCAAGGAACTTTGAGCAACTCAAGGACCAAAAGAGAGAGTTGGAAGTTTCCCTAAAACCCACTTTTGAAATTTCAAAATTTGGAAATTGGATCAAACTTGGTTCCATAAAAAAAAAAGATCATTTCCATTATTCCAAAAATAAAGAGAGAAGATAAAATGACTTCTTCAAAATCAGAGGGAAAATATTGGAATTTGAATTTGGAACCAAAATATATTTGTTGGGTTTTATTTGCAATTTATTTTACTAGTTTAACAAAAATGTTTTTTTTATTTGCATTATAGGCAGGATAAATGTTCACAAGGTCATATATAAGACCATATTATTATGTGAACATTTTTCTTCAGATCTAAATAATATTTCTGATAGGAGCGAACATGGCACTCCAAAAAGTCAGAAGAAAACAATGCCAAAAAATTTTGAATTCAAATTTGACTTTCTTTTGAATTTTTTTTTTAGAAAAATGTTTTTTTTATAAAGTTTTTATTTAGCCTCTGAAAAATAGTTCATCATGTAGGATTTATTTTTCTGAATATTTTGATATATATATGTCCTATATTAAAATATTTTTATTTTCTATCTATACATTTTTTTCTCTCTGTCAAAAAAAAAACAAAAAAAAAACGAAGCCCAGCAGGCCCATGCCAGCGCCATCTCCTTCTTCCTCCTCGTCGTTCATCTACAGAGAGCAACGAAAGGAGTACAGCCATGAACACCTCCACCTCTCCCTCCCCTCAACTCCCTTCCCCCGCACCCACTAACCCCCGGAATGGAACCCCCTCGCCTCCCTCTACCCCTTCCCCTTCCTAGTGCGCCTTGGAGTTGCCTGTAATGGTCATTACGAGGCAGAGAAACAGCCACCATTAACACATCTCGCCCCACCCAACTCTAGACCTCCCCAAGCCCTATAAAAGGCACCCCGCGAGCCCCTCTCACCCCTCGTCCGAAGCCCTCTCCTTCTGGAGCTTTTCCCCCTCCCAAACCTCGCCAATTGCTCGCCGGAGTTCGTGAAGTCCGGCGACCTCTCACCGTGTGTACATGAAGCTATCTTCAACCAAAACTTGATCAAGAGGTTCACCACATCGTCCTCTACACCGTCTCGTACGCGTCCTTCGCCGAAGCACACCGGAGCCACCTTCTTCCTCGTCTCCGGCGACAAGTCCGGTGAACACCCTGTTCATTTTGTTTTCTCTTTTATCAGTATATTTTCGAGTTCAGATTCTATACCAAAACTTGTTTCTAGTATATCTTTTAGTCTATAGATCCGATTTAGTTGATTCTTTTTCCTACGGTTTCGTAGAAATATCCTCTATCCAGAGAACCTAACGAAATATATTTTTGAAAATTTTAATTTTTGAATTCAAACCGATCTGAATTCAAACTTCGTTAGGCCATAACTTGAGTTTCGTAACTCCGTTTTGGGTGATTCTTTTTGCAAATCGAAGCTTGTGACATGTACCTTCTGTTAAAACCAAAACCATTTATTTTGTTGCTGTGAAAAATATATTCTGTACAGAAACTTTATTTTTGTATTTTTGGAGTTTTTCGAAGTCTTTTATTCGTTTTCTTTTTGATTCTTTGCTTGTATGCTTATGTATGTTATTGCTTGCTTACGCTAGATCATCCGGAGTGCGAAGCTTGCTACTACGAATCTTTAGAGTTCAACGAACGTCAGCAAGGCAAGTTCACACTTTGATCATAATTTTCAATACCCAGTTTTTACTATGCATTAGTTTCATCCTCAAAGATTGCAAGAGTAGGATTGGGAGCATGTGGTTATGCTTTGTAGTTTATGTGGTAGGAACCTATGACCTTTTATCACCCCGGGATATATTCGTTATATAATATATTGCTTAGCCATGCTCGTAGACGGGGATTGGTATGTGTGATACATGCAAGTTGCGAGAGATAATAATTTTGGGACAACATAAGGTGGCAACTTTAATACACATCTGGGTGGATTGTTTGGGGCACCTGGAGAAACCAGTTCTTGCCCAAGGGGAATCCCGGAGTACCCGTGTGATTACCCTAGGTCCGCCACCCAGGCTCAAAGGGATCATAAGATACTTCATGCCTAGAAACTTCCGTGTGCAGCCACAAGCCATTATGGGCTCTGGCATAGTTGAGTAAGTTGTGTGACCTCTTTCCGTGGTAGACTAGCTGATGTAGGGGAAAGTAGGTGTACCGGTCTACCCAGGGTTTGGAGGAAATACTTCAGAAAGACTATGTCTCGATCTTCCGATCATGGAGGTGGTCGAGTCTTGTGGGAAAAGTGCGCAAACCTCTGCAGAGTGTACAAACTAATCATGATTAGCCGTGTCCCCGGTTATGGACAACTTGAGTATCTAGAAGTGAATTATTGGTTGATCTCATCACTCTTCTTAATGAAATTATTGGGTTACTAATAACTTGGGAATTTTGGGATTGAGTTGGAGGAACCTTCTCAATAATGGCATTTTTTTTTACTTAGTAGTAAATAAAAATTTATTCCTTTGTTGTAGGGTAAAATTGGCTTTATGCAAACATTAAACTTAGAGCCTCCACCAGCTAAATTTGCATATAGAGATAGTCTTTTTCTTTATTATTATTTCTATGGTGTGACATTGCCAGCATATTCCATGTGCTGACCTACACGGCTGCAACGTCTCATGTTGCAGAGTTTTCCGACGAGGAGTAAAGGTGCGATAGGTCGTTGTTCTGCACTCAGTTTGCCGTGGAGTTGATGGACTCATTTTACTTTTGATGCTTCCGCAGTTATGTTATCTAGATGGCCTTTGGCCATATTATTGTAATAAATACTTTTTTGAGGATCTCGATGTAATAAAGTGTGTGATTGAACTCTGTTATAATTCATCGAGTACTGTGTGTGTCAGCATACCGATCCAGGGATGACACTTAAGCACAGAGACTCCGATCCATTTGGATCGGGTCGCTACATATATATAGAGACTTAATTAATGACAAACAGAGTACTTACAGACAGTAGCAAGTGATCGTTGGTTTATCGTGGGCCTTCTGATTGAAAAAGTTGAAGAACTCCTCAAATGTAATAGACAACATATCTATTCCAACGAGGTCGTGGTCCTCTTTAATTTTCAGCATCAGAGTATCCTGGCCACCAGAGTCTCTACAGGTTTCCATGTACCAGTCATGCAATCTTCGCATCATCGTGGTTAGAGTTCTGGCATCTTTGGCGAGAGGCTTCCCGTAACAGTATTTGTGATCATCCACCTCTAACACATCAAGAACTACATCATCGGTCAGGTAATCTACAAGTTTAGTACCGGGAACCATCCCCGGATGATGAGGGACGATGTCGCTGGGCACCTTGAGCGGGGGGCACGATTGGTTATCTTGTTCGCCGAGCTGGGGAATTTGTTTCCCACTTTTTTTGTGTTAACCTGTGATCACTGCAAGTACTTCCCGACCGCGATGCTTCGACATATGACGTTTGAATAATGCGCTCATAGTTGGTTTTCGGCAGAGACGGTCGTGGTTTCCTCAGGGCATCAATAGTGCGCTTCGCTCTTGCCGGATCTATCTTCTGCTTTGGAGGTAGAGGTTTCTTTGCAAAAAAGTCCTTCACTTCGGCTTTACAGATCTCCACATTCTCCACGTCGGTCCTCTCGTATGGTAACTTCCCTAAGGGCCTGAGGGATGGACCGTATTTGTATTTCCTCCTGCCTCTGGTTGTACTGCTAGATGCCTGAGCAGTTCCAGCGGCTGCCTTCTTTTGTTGCTTACGAGGCGGAGGAGGAGGTGGGGTGCTACCACGCG
This sequence comes from Secale cereale, assembly GCA_902687465.1. Taxonomy (NCBI): domain Eukaryota; kingdom Viridiplantae; phylum Streptophyta; class Magnoliopsida; order Poales; family Poaceae; genus Secale; species Secale cereale. Next base: position 6,839,798 of record LR738710.1, on the reverse strand, counting down.
CCGGAGAAGCCGGAGCATCGGCGGCTCTCTTCATGCCTTGCTGACGAGGCGAAGGAGGAGGCGGGCTGCTCGGATGCGCCGGCGCGGGTGGAGAAGGAGGCGGGCTGTTCGGACATGCTGGCGCAGGCGGAGAAGGAGGCGGGCTGCTCGGACGCGCCGGCACAGGCGGAGAAGGAGGCGGAGTGCCGCCACACGCCTGATCACCCGGAGAAGGAGGCGGAGTGCGCTGATTCCTTGCCGGAGGAGGAGGCGGAGGAGGAGGCGGAGTGTGCTGACTCGTCGGAGGCGTCTTGTTCACAAGGTTGATGAGGTCCTTCCACCATAGGCATGGAGTCTTCAGAGAAGAACCCAGCCGAGTCTCCCCTTCACCGGTAGGGTGGTCAAGCTCGAGATCCTCAAACCCCTCCGTCGTTTGATCCACCATCACCCTAGCATATCATTCTGGAATCAGACGGCAGTGAAAAGTTGCGCCGGGTTCAAAAGGAAAAACAGAGCCTACATCCGCCTTGACTTTGAATTGCATCCATTGCGTCATAAGGTGGCAATGTTGAGACTCCATGATAGCATCCACGGGGTAGCTAGCAGGAGCCGTGAAGACAGGCTCCTCAGGCAGCTTGCTGGAAGCCACACTGCTTTTCCGCTGAGATGGCGGGGTAGCTTCGACAAGTTTCTTGCTGCGAGCTACTTCTCGTTCGTCTTTTAGCGCTTTTACACTTGCGTGCAGCGCCTGCAATGTGGTCTCATCCACTTTCTTCTTCCTCTCCCGGCATTTCTAATTGCCTGCGTCGGGAAACCCGGCCTTCCACAAAAGGGAGCCTGGCGTGCCTCGTGTCCGTCCAGGGTGTTCAGGATTCCCGAGGGCCATTGTGAGCTCATCGTTCTCTCTGTCGGGAACGAACGTCCCTTGCTGCGCTGCTTCGATATAGAATTGAAGCTTCTTGATGGGTATTGCAAGTTGCTCCTCCGTCCAAACGCAAGTCCCTGTTACAGGTTCTAAGATTCCCCCAACTCCAAAGAACCAAGTCCTTGAACGGTCTGGCCAGTGTAATGTCTGTGGTTCGACCCCTTTAGCAAGCAGGTCATTCTCCGACTTGGCCCACAACGGCCGGGCTTTGAGGTAGCCACTTAACCCCGTGCGATGGTGATACTGCTTCTTCGCAGCATTTTTCTTGTTTTTCTCTAACATCTACTTACTCTTTTCCGATTTCTTGTGGGCCACAAATGCGTCCCACTGATCTCTGATCTTCTCAAACGGGCCGGTGAATTCTGGAGTTTTTTTTTTTCCGACAAACTTTGCATTCAGCTCATTCTTCCACCTCCTGAATAGTTGCCCCATCTTATTAAGAGCGGCCACCTTGACCAATTGCTCTATAACTGGTGGCTGCTTCTCCGGATCCTCCTTTGGCGGTAGGGTAAAATTGGCCTTCAGCGCGGTCCAAAGATCATTTTTCTACATATCATTGACATAAGACACCTCAGGGTCTTCGTTCTTAGGCTTGTACCATAGGTAGATGATGACCAGAATCATGTCCCTAACACCAACCCCGCACTGAGCATAAAATGCATCCTTGGCCTTGCTGGGTTTACTCGGTAGGCCATCACGCCCAATTTCTTCGATGATGAACTTTTCATCGCAACCTTTTCTTCGGGCCTGGTGTCCTTACCGAACTTTGGCTAGATCCGGAGGTCTAGAAAAGAATAAAGAAGAGAGTTAATACGTCTACATATATGAATACCAAAACAATCAATGCATCAATTAGCTATAGTGTCAGTACATGCTTAATTAATATAAATATACCTGGCCGGACTCCGTTCGGTCATCGGAGCCATCATCATCGTGTCCTTCTTCCACCGGTAATTGGTCACCGGAGCCATCATAATCATGTGTTTCCTCCTCCATTGGATCACCGTAGCCATCATAATCATGTGTTTCCTCCTCCATTGGATCACCGTAGCCTGCATCTTCATCACCATGTCCTTCCAAGTTACCATCGTAGTCGACGTTGATATACATTTCGACAGCAGCTCCGTCTGCGATTATGTCCCCCAACACCCACTACAAGAAACCTGTTAATCCGTGACGGATTCCTGGTGACATTCTGGAAATCCGTCATGGAAACCGTCACTGACCAACAATATGTGTTTGGGCCCAAAAAACGGTAGTCCCTTAATGACGGATGTGGAGGTACCGTCATGGAAACCGTGTCAAGACCCCAATCCTAAGTCACACCGATCTAGCTGTAACACGTCATATCACTTGGCGGCCTGACGCACGGTATCCCCATGGGTGCCAACTTACCTGGCCCGGGACCATTTGCGCATTTTGGCACAAGTATATGACAGTGTCGCTAGCATCCATATGACAGAGAACCCGGGCCGACATGGCTAGTTATAAACCAAAAGCGGCACTAAATTACAGAGACATGCATCCATGACCCAGCAACGAACGTGTCGGTCATCAACGTATGAACCCAAGTCGTAGCAAGCTACATGGAATTAAAGGAACAACGCGTGACATTTCCCCTAAGGGACAGACACGGGAACAAAGAAGGACACGCTACTAGAAAAAAGGCTATTAGTGGCGCACCCAATATTGCCATTAGTGGCGCACCATGGGTGGGCCACTAATACCACGCCACTAATATGGAATACTAATGGCGCACCTATGATGCGCCACTGGTATGCCCCCCGGGTGCGCCACTGATATTTTTTCAGAATTTTTTTTTTCAAATTTTATTCCAGAATTGCTACAGGTGCGCCACTGATATTGCTACAGGTGCGCCACTAGTAACAATTTTATTTTTCAAATTTTTTTCCAGAATTTTTTTTTTCAAATTTTTTTCCAGAATTTTTTTTTCTAATTTTTTTTCAAATTTGGCGGGAATTTTGTTTTCCTTAATCTCGGGTCACTATGGCTTAATCTCGGGTCAATATGGCTTAATCTCGGGTCAAATCGCACTAGGTCACCCATCCTACACTACTCCAGCCCAAGCACGCTTAACTTCTGAGTTCTATCCAACCCCAGCACCAGCTCACTTAGCAGGCACTTGTTGATATATCTATCATATCAATCCTATTAAACCTTGTTGATGTCTAGGAGTTTGTTCATGTTCATGAGTGTGATGAAATTTTGAAAAAAATATTTCAAACTTCCCGGTCATTTTACATATCATATTTTGAATTTTTTGAAAAAAAACTATTTTTTTAAAAAAAAACCATTTTTTTCAAAAAAACTATTTTTTTTCAAAAAAAACGTTTTTTCAAAAAAAAATATTTATTTCTAAAAAAATAGTTTTTCAAAAAAAAATTCAAAAAAAAACTATATTAGTGGCGCACCACACCCACGGTGCGCCACTACTATTTTTGAATTTTTTTGAATTTTTTTGCCTCTAGATCTTAAAAGCCCCGTAACTTTTTTTCTGTTAGGTTTTTGGGGATTTAGAAAATGTTTAACGGGGTCCCCACATCTCTGGTGCGCCACATCTCTGGTGCGCCACTAATAGTGATATTACCTATAGCCTTTTTTCTAGTAGTGACACATGCCGGCCAGCCTACGTGTTCCGAGCATTAGCAAGCTACCAAGGCTCATTGGAAGTACTAGGAGGCATTTCCCTGTAAGATAGGCTACCAAAGGGAAACAGCTAGGTGTCGGAACCCACACATACCAAGCATTTCAATCATACACACAATATGCTCAATATGTGCAAATACAACATTGCATCACAACAGAACTCTATGACTCAGGGTACTTTATTTAAGAGGCTCCAAGAGCCATACATAACATATCCATACAGGTAGGGGTCACATGACCCAACACTCAAGTCATACAGTCATACAAGCACAAGCTGAAGCTACATGTCTGGGTACAGAAAACTTAGAAAATAAAACAGGCTTGGTGTAGCCTGACTATCTACAAGGCCCTTCACAAGCTCCAGATCTCCGTCTGGGTGACAAGCTACTCGTCGACGTCAACGTCTATGTAGAACACATCAGAAGGGGCAGGGTTTTCCTCTGCAACAGTTATTAAGCAAACATGAGTACAACTCAGCGAGTGTTACAACAGAACCTATCATACATGCAACATTATCAACAGGGGGTAGTGGAGTTCATAGCAGAAAGCCAGCTTTGACTCTTGGCTAACCTATACTACAACTCTCAACATATTGCAAGATATTACTACGTACACGAGTCCTCTACTCACCACAACAATACACCACCGAGGATCCTCTTCCATCATCCTACGGAAGGGCCATCCACGACACTCACACTTGTCTTGAGGCTTTTAATAGTATCCATCAACTTGTCTATGAACTATAAGAGTAACCAAGTAGTCCGTACCGCGAACAACGGCTATTCGAATAGATTGATAACCCTGCACGGGTGTACTTCTTCACACACGCTTCCACCACTTATCGCCGTTTACTCGACATGTACTCGGCAACCTTCAAGCGGAAGCCCATCGAGGGTGTCGGCCACGACCTGACTAACTAAACAAGTCTCTCGTCCAGGTTTATCGCCTATTTGGGTTCCATCTGTGGGGAGATCCGGCCGGGGTGTCGCTCACGGCCCCAAACGATGTGTACAGGGTTCTCGAGTCACCGAACGGGCAACAGGTACACCGTGCCACGTACCTGTCGCATCACAGCCCACCCCGAGGGTCAGTGCTGTGCACGACCACAGTAAACTACAAACACCAGGAACTAGTTGCAACTCCTGGACAGAGAACAGGGGCAGTTAATAAGACGAGAGGGCTTGGAGCGCCCGGAGCCCAATGCGTGGTAGAAACTGTAACTTGAATCACACATACATATCTCGTGTCCTATGGACGATTCCAATGAAACAACCCACCATGTACTCCTACATGGCCTTTCATCGATACCTTTACCAAACATATTCCACACTTCCTTCTCTTTACCGCTATGATCATTTCACTCTGATCCATCACCCAGATGAACCAGACCTGACACAACTCTAAGCATAGCAGGCAATATAAACAAATAGCATGGTGGATCACACATCACATGGCTCAATCAACTCCTACACATGCTAGTGGGTTTCAACTATTTACTGTGGCAATGAGAGGTCATGCAAGGGAATAGGGTTCAACTACCGCAGCAAGTAGCAGTTCACACGCTGTTGCCTTAATGTAGTAAAAGACAGCAGGAGCGAGAAGATGGGTTTGTTTGCCTGACAAAGTGGTTGTCGGGTACTGCTCTTCAGTTGGATACGCAGAAGTATCCTCGGGAGCAGGACCTAACACGGAGAATACCGGCGATACAATCAATAAGCAAACAAATGCAACAATATGATGAATGCTCATGATTTGGCAAGATGCATGTGTTTTGGGCTAAGGCAACTATAACCAGAAGGGTTTGAGCCCATGTGAATCAAAGATTCAAATTGAAACCCAAATTATTATTTAATTAAGTGCATTAACGTGTTTTGATGTAAACAGCAAGGTTAGCTTGCTCAACATGCATGAAACTATTGCCATTGGAAAGATTGGATTTTTCTGATCAATTTTCATATATAAATCTTTTCCATTTGAGCTACTGTTGAATTTATATGATTTTTTGAAGTTTAAAGCATTTTCTGGAATTTCCTGAATTATTTTTAAATCTAAAAATCCCAGAAAATCCTTTACTGCGCCAGCATGACATCATGCTGACGTCAGCCAGCCAACAGGGCGGCCCAGGTCAAACCTGACTAGTGGGACCCACTGGTCAGTGTCACAGTTAGTAAACTGACTAATTAAAATTAATTTAAACACTAAACTAGGTTTGACTAACAGACAGGGCCCACATGTCAGTGACCCAGGGGGGTCAAACCCTTGGTCAAACAGGGCTAACTCGCCGGTGTTTAGCCACCGACGAGGCCAAACGCGGCGGTGAGGTGCGGGATTTGTGCTCCGGCTGCCAAAACGACGGCGGAGCACACCTACGGGTAGCTGGGAGTGAGCCGCGTCGAGTGGTGGTGGTGGCTGGCCTCGGGGTCGCCGGAAACGACGCCGTCGACGAGTCCAGGGGCCGCCGGCGTTCGGGCGAGGTCGAACTCGTCGGTGCGGTGCTCGTAGAGGTGCGTGGAGTGATCCTACAGTACCTATATGTGACGGTGAAGCTGGTGGGCACGGTGGCCAGACCATTAGATGGCCGGAGCCTCGTCGGCGATGAGCTCCGCGGCGGCGCGTGCAGGTGAGCCTCGTGCGGTGCGTTCAGTGCAGGAGAGAGCCAACGGAGAGGGGGAGGACGGAGTTGAGCTCACGGCGGTTGTAGTAGACGCCGAGGCGAGCTTGGGGACGGTCGGAGCTGAGCGGGGCGGCGAGGGGGATCTCTAGGGCCGGAGTTGGGGAAGACGGGGTCGGGGGAGACTCCAGAGCGGGCGAGCGCTCGGGGCTCAGCCTGCTCGACGTAGTCGAGGACGATGGAGCGGACGGACACGATGACGGAGCTCAGGGACGGCGGTGGACGCGGCTATCACGACGGCGCGAGCACGGCGGCGTCGGCCATGGTGCGGGGAAGGCGAGGGAGAGGAGCTGGGGAGGGTGGAGAGTGTTAGCGAGCTCGGGGAGGAAGTGGGGGATCGATCCCACTCACCAGAACGGCGAGGGGAGGAAGCAGGGCGGCGGGCAGCTGCGTGGCGCGCGCTGCGGCCGCCGTCGAGCACCTGACTGCCTGCCTGGCCGAGCCAAGCAGCTCCCTGAAGCGGTGGCTGGGCTGGGCCGGCAGGTGGGCCTGTTAGGCGCCACGTAAGCTCTTTCTCTCTTCTCTTTTTTTCTATTCTTTCTGTTTCATTTCTTTTGCAACTTTGTTGAATTAATAAAAATGCCAGAACATTTTTATAGCTCATAAAACTAGTCATGCCCACTGTATATAATATGAACAGCATGGAATATTTTAGTTTATGATTATTTGGGCACACAAAATATTTTATAGCATTTAAATGCCCAAATGCAAATACCATATGAACTAATCCAGAGACCTTGGATGTCCTAGAAAATTGTGCACCATTTTTGGCAGAGGTTTAAGACCAAGGCAGAAATGATGAACATTTTTGAAGGGCATTTTGGGTACATTGGAAAAGATTTTATTAAACCCTAGTTGTTAGAAGAGGGGTGCTGGGGTTTCTGTCATTCCCATTTCAAGTTTCTTTGAAAAGTAAACATGATGGACACTCTAGCTAGTCCTAATGCAAACACTTACTAGGGATGTGACAACTCACCCCCACTCAAAAGAATCGCGTCCCGAGATTCGGGTTCCTCCGGAAAGAGGGTGGGGTACTCAAGTCGAAGACGATCCTCCCTTTCCCAGGTAGCTTCACTCTCGGAATGATGTGACCATTGAACCTTGAGAAACTTGATATTGTGACGTCGAGTGGTGCGCTCGGTTTGATCAAGAATTCGAACGGGGTATTCTCGATATGTGAGATTGTCCTGGAGATCAAGCGTTTCGTGGTCCACTCCACGGATAGGATCCGAGAAGCAACGCCTGAGTTGAGATACGTGGAAGACATCATGAACTCTGGAGAGGTGCGGAGGTAGTTCCAATTGGTAGGCAACTTCTCCTTGTTTGGCAAGAATGCGAAAAGGACCGATGTAACGAGTGGCCAATTTGCCTTTGATGCCAAAGCGATGGGTTCCCTTAAGAGGAGTAAACCGAAGGTAAGCCTTATCGCCGATTTCAAAAGTCACAGCCTTATGATGACTATCATATTGGCTCTTCTGGCGAGACTGGGATGTTTTCTATTTCTCACGAACGATGCAAACTTGCTCTTCTGCTTACTGGATCATATCCGGACCAAAGTATTGTCTTTCCCCGGTTTCTGAGCAGTTAAGAGGTGTTCGACACCTTCGTCCATATAGAACTTCGAAGGGAGCTTTACCCAAGCTGGCTTGATAACTATTGTTATAAGCGAATTCGGCAAATGGAAGACACTTCTCCCATTCCATACCGAAAGAGATGACAGAGGCTCGAAGCATGTCTTCCAGAATTTGATTGACTCGTTCCACTTGACCAATTGACTGGGGATGGAAGGCGGTGCTGAAAGAGAGATGAGTTCCCATAGCATTCTGGAAACTTTCCCAGAATCGTGAAGTGAAAAGACTTCCACGGTCTGAGTTAATCTCCAATGGCACAACATGAAGTGATACTATCCGAGAGATATACATGTCTGCTAGCTGGCTAGCGGTTGTACTCTCTCGAACAGGTAGATAATGGGCTACTTTAGAGAGGCGGTCGATAATGACGAAGATAGCATTATTCCCTTTCCTGGTCCTCGGAAACCCGGTAATGAAGTCCATACCAATCTTGTCCCATTTCCATTGAGGAATAGCTAAAGGTTGAAGTGTGCCAGCAGGCCGTTGATGCTCTGCTTTGACTCGACGACAAACGTCACAGTTAGCAATGAATTGAGGGATTTCTCTCTTCATCCTAGTCCACCAGAACCTCTGACGTAGGTCCTGATAATTTTGGTACTACCGGGATGAATCGTGAGAGGAGATTCATGAGCCTCCTTAAGGATTAACTGCCGTAGATGTTGGTTGTTGGGAACCACTAAATTGTTCTCGAAGAAAACAACACCTCTGTTATCAATGGAGAAACAACCTGCAACTCCTTTGTGAATGTTTCTCTTAATTCGGGAAATCCCTGTATCTCGCTTCTGGGCAGCTATGATTTGATCCATAAGGGTAGGTTTCGCCACCAAGGTGGAAAGGAATCCTCGAGGACTAATGTGAATGTTAAGCTTACGAAATTCCTCGTAAAGAAGTGGTTGCCCTTGTTGTAACATCAGGTTGTTACAATAAGACTTACGACTTAGTGCGTCGGTCATGACATTGGCCTTCCCAGGGATGTAAGTGATTCCTAAGTCGTAATCTGTGAGCAATACAACCCAACGTCTTTGCCTGAGATTTAAGTCCGGTTGGGTGAAGATGTATTTCAGACTTTGGTGATCAGTGAAGATTTCACAACGATTACCAAGAAGGTAATGTCGCCATGTTTTAAGTGCGTGGACTACAGCTGCAAGCTCTAGGTCATGGGTAGGATAGTTATCCTCATGTGGACGCAACTGTCGAGATGCGTATGCAATCACTCGACGATCTTGCATGAGTATGCAACCTAGTCCTTGTCGCGAGGCGTTGCAGTAGATAATAAAATCCTTGGAGAAAGCTGGTGGTACCAGTAGGGGTGCAGATGTTAGGCGTCTTTTCAGTCCTAAAAGTTGGACTCGCACTGTGGGGTCCACTCAAACTTTTTATCTTTCTTGAGGAGTTCAGTTAGAGGTTTAGCAACCTTGGAGAAATTCTCGACGAAGCGTCGGCAATAGCTCGCTAAGCCAAGGAAACTCCTAACTTGCTTGACCGATTCAGGGGGAGTCCAATCAAGGACGGCTTGAACTCGCTCGGGATTGACAGCAATACCCTTGCCACGGATCACATGACCTAAATAGGTCACTTCCGGCAACCAGAATTCACATTTCGAGAATTTGGCATAAAGGCGGTGCTCTCGAAGTTTCGTCAATACCTGCCTTAGATGCTCGGCATGATCTTCCTTTTTCTTGGAGTAAATGCGTATATCATCGACGTATACCACGACGAATTTATCCAAGTACTCCATGAATATAGAATTCATTAGCCGGGAGAAGGTGGCTGGGGCATTGGTTAATCTAAAGGACATGACAGTGTACTCGTATTGGCCATAACGAGTAACAAAAGCCGTTTTAGGAATGTCCCCGTTCTTGATTTTGATTTGATGGTAGCCCAACCTCAAATCCATTTTGGAAAAGACTGAGGATCCAGCGAGATGATCATACAGGTCATTGATCCTGGGAGCAGATACTTGTTCTTTATGGTCACCAGATTGACAGGTCGGTAATCTACAACCATTCATTCCGTTCCATCCTTCTTCTTGACAAAGAGGACGGGACAAGCCCAAGGGGAAGAACTAGGACGGATGAAACCCTTTTGCAAGGACTCATCGAGTTGTTTCTTAAGCTGAGCTAATTCTAGGGGTGCCATCTTATAGGGTCTTCTAGAGATTGGGACAGTTCCTGGAATAAGATCTATCACGAACTCGACATCTCTGTCAGGTGGAACATCTGGCAGTTCTTCTGGAAAAACATCCGGAAAGTCACGGACTACCGGGATACCTTCGAGTTCTGGTAGAGGGCTGGCATTAAGAGAGTAGAGCTGACGCTCAGCCATTCGGGCCAAGACATTGACTGTCTTGCCGGATGGGTGTGTAAGTTGAACGGTCCTAGTGTAGCAATCAATCTTGGTGTAATGAGTTGTCATCCAGTCCGTACCCAAGATGATGTTTATGTCCGAGGACTCGAGAACGATTAGAGATGCAAGGAAAACAAGTCTATCGACAAGGATTTCGTTTCCATGGCTTACCCTAGAGGTTTGCCACTTTGAACCAGGAGTTTGAATAACCATGGAAGTAGGCATGTCACAAAAAGTCATGTTGTGCATTCGAGCATTGCTCTCAGATATGAACGAATGGGATGCTCTAGTATCGAAAAGAACAGATGCCGGATGGCAGTTAACAAGAAGCGTACCAAGGACGACGTTAGGATCCTCATAAGCTTCCTCAGCAGAGACATAGTTGACATGACCACGTGAAGTGGGGATTGGCTTGACATAATTCACCTTGCCGGTTGGCTTACCACGGCCAACGGGTTTTCCTGGTTGGTTCTGAGGACACTCACGAATGTAGTGCCCCGGTTCTCCACACTTGAAGCATGTCATAGTGCCAGCGCGTGTAGCAAAGTTGGTAGGTGGTCCTCCATAAGTCATAGCAGGTGCATACTGTTGAGTTGGGCGAGGCGCCTCCTAGGATGGCCTAGGTGTGTACTTGGGTGGCAGAGCAGTGTTAGGAACCCACACACGGCGCTTGTGAGAGCCAGAGCTGGATGAGGAACCAAAGTCACGTGGATGCTTGCGTGTGGCTTCGAAATCAGTCTGGCCCGTCTCAGCACTGATGGCCTTGTTCACCAACTTCTGGAAGGAAGTGCACCCGTGCAGTCGTAGATCTCGGCGGAGTTCGGGGCTGAGTCCCTTGCGGAACCTCGCCTGCTTCTTGGCATTGGTGGATACTTCCTCAGGTGCATAGCGTGCCAAGTTGCCAAACTCGCGACTATAGCCATCCACAGTTAACCGGCCCTGGGTGAAATTGTAGAATTCCTCCCGCTTGCGATCCATGAGACCTTCCGGAATGTGATGTTCACGGAATGCCTCACTGAACTCAACCCAAGTAGTGATTTGGCTAGCAGGACGCATAGCTTCAAAGTTCTCCCACCATAGACTGGCAGGGCCCTCAAGATGGTAGGCGGCATAGATAACCTTATCAGCTTCGGCCACACGGGCAGAGTGTAGCTTGTGGGTGATACTACGAAGCCAATCATCCGCATCCAGAGGTTCAGTGGAATGATGGAACTTGGGTGGGCACATCTTGATAAAGTCATTGATTGACACCACGTCATTCCTCTCACGAAACCCAGTGTTCTTCTCTATGTGTTCCAGCAGACGGTTGGTCTCTCTCTTGTTCCGTTCTGCCTCGAGCATAACTTCAGCCAAGGAGGGTGGCTGGGGCAGATTCTCATCTCTAGCCCCACTAGCCTCACCCTGCTCCTGAGCAGCAGGATTGCTGCGATTGTTGACCATCCTAGGAAAACAAAACAATGGTTTAGAGAAGGATGGCAAAAACTTGACATAGGAGTGCAAAATGTAATGGATGACACGGAATGCAGAGATGTTCATCCGTACGACATGGTAATATAGAAACTGCTATATATACACCAGTGGTCATACACACCATACATAGTTTAGTACAAGCCAAGGCTAAAGTACAACTGCGGTGAAAGACAATACATCCCATTAGAGGCATTCCAAGATTCTATACATTATTTAACTACACCTCTGGAACTCAGTACTAGCTAAGTCATATTCCACAAGACGCGCAGGACTGTGGAAATACAACTACTACAATACTACTACTGCCACGGTCTAGCTCAGACATTCCCGTAGTAATCTTCGTAAAGATTACCACCATAGCCTGGAAGTGGAACAGATGGATCTTGAAACTCTCGAGCACTCGAAGGCTGTGGACCATAGGGACATGGATGTGGCCTCGGGCCTGATGCTGGTGGTAACCGACGCCCACGTGGAGGTGTAATACCCCCAACATCACGCCAATGCATACGATCAGGCAGACGAGTCCGCACGGGGTACAAATCTCGCATATCCAGATATCCGGCATGCACAGCAGGTGCAAGCCGTGTCAAAGTAGTCCAGTGGGCGGCTCGAGTGTTATACAGCTCCATTCGGAGGGCACGGACCTCACGGTCCCTATCCTCCAGCATCTGAACAGTAGTCTGAAGCAGTGGCTCTTCATGAGCAGCATCAGTATACAGACCAGTATAGTAGCCTTCCTCTCCGAGAAGTGAGGCTGGCATGTAACAGAACTCAGTGTTCAGCAACAGGGCATGCCTAGCCCGGAGGACGGTCATCATCGAATAAGCGGCATCCTGCACTGCCATCTCGATAGTAACCCCGAGTCCATAAGACCAATGAATGGGGTCGTTAGTTCCGGTATATGAGGGGTATATCCGGACTGTGCAGAAATACTGACTCTGATTGAAATCCCGGTACTGTTCCTCCACAGTGTACTCAGGATACCAGCGGTAACCGGTCTCAGTCAGCACACGGACTAGCATGGCTGTGTGACCGGGCACATTAATGCACCGAGTCAAACGAACCACTTGGTGAGGTGTGCGGCCAGACATCTGAAACATGAAGTAATGCAAAGGCATTAGTGTTTCTTGAAGAAATCGGGCAGCATAACAACTGTAAATGCTCAAAAAAGATTTGAGACATCATACAAATGATAGCATAGCCACTCAACAATATCATATCAAGGTTCCGGGTCCAACAATTCATCATACTAAAAGGATAGAAACTGAACTGAGGCTTGAAACCAACAATCCTAACAGTCTACGCATTAGTAACACGTGAACCTAGTAAGGATAAGAGGCCTAGTCCTAAATCCCCGTGGAAAGAATGGACTGACTCAGATCAGAAGGGCATAAGGTAAAGGAGTAAAAAGAGCCTTACGTTCCCTTCCACAATCAATTCCCCTACATATAACTAAGAATTTTTCTGGACTCAACATCGACCAGTTTGGCTTGAGAAACCTACAGGCAGTCCAGCTCTGATGCCAACGCTGTCAGGACCCCGATCCTAAGTCACACCGATCTAGCTGTAACACGTCATATCACTTTGCGGCCTCACGCAGGTGTCGGGGGAAACTGTCCGCCACGAACACCTATGGGACCGGAGCCCCTTGTCCGTGCGGTACGAGGGCGGAGGGAGCACAAAGAGCAGATCGAAGCAGACGCGCGGGCAGTTTTACCCAGGTTCGGGCCGCACGGATGCGTAAAACCCTACTCCTGCTTGGTTGTGTATTGAGTTGGGCGCTCGGGAGCTTGAAGAAGCAGCTACACCGTGCGTGAGAGTAATCTAGGTTTCGAACCCCCTCCACGTTGGGCATGGGCCTCCTTTTATAGTGCAAGGGGTCACCGACAGGTGTCAACGTAGGAGAAAGGGGTAAAAAAGTAAAAGATATGGTAGTTGTAACAGTGCGGGAACAGTAGAGCTACAGTACAGAACAGTGGTCTATACCTACTTTAACAGTGGGGGACAAGGGCATTTAATGCCCGTCGCCGTCGACCCCAAAAGCTCCCGCCTTAGCGTCTCCGTCCGCCACGGCGACGGATTTATCGCCGCAGAGTGCCACCGTGTACCCCAGGCTGCACAGCCATCCGCCACGCGTCCCTGGATAGGCCCCAGGGCGATGCGTGGGCCGATGAGCTGGAGCGCGGGCACACAGCGCAGCCTTCCCGGCAAGCACCTTGCCGGGGCCTTGATCCTGCCGGGCCCGGGAACTTGCCGCTCCCCGGGCCCCTCGCCGGGGCGCGCATAGCGCCGAGGCGATGTCTCCTAGTCTTCCTGGCAAGCTCCTCTTGCCAGGGTCCTGTGTTAGTGGAACAGTCTTGAGCCTGGTACGGCCTTCCCGGCAAGCTCCTCTTGCCGGGGTCTCGGTCTTATGTCTTGTATACTTTGTTTTTGAATGGTTTAATAAGGAGCAGGAAGGTCTCCGACGAGCCTGCAGTGAACCTTGCCGCGGGAAGCTGCAACTGCCCGTGCACAAGTTGGGGTACTGAGGCACCCCTACCTTAGTACACCGACAGGAGCCCCCGGGCCTGGGCCACACACGGTGCCGAGCGCTGTTGGGCCAGGCCCAAAACAGTGCACGGGCACCCGCGGCCCGCGGCGCGCCGAATCCACTTCCATATCCGCCGCACCCCACGGTAACGGCACGCGTCGATTGCGGCGCCGTGGGATGGGACGTGCCCACGATCTCTTAATGGAAAGGGCGAAACGCCCCCCACTCCCCCATAAAAGCAGAGGTAGTAGGCGCGGTTCCCCTCCCTGCGCTCTCATTACGTCGTCTTCCACCTGCAAAAGATTCCTTCTTGCGCTCCGCCTCCACACCTCCGCCGCCGCCGAGCTCTTCGTCCCCTTCCTCCCGCCGCGTCCGCCATGGCCCCAAAGACCGACAAGGCGAAGGCGGAGAAAACCAAGAAGGAGAAATCCGAGCAAGCGGCCAAGCTCATCGCTTACCGGAAGCGGCACGTCGTCTTCCCGCCGAAGCTCGGCGTGCAGGAACTCTGGAACAAGTACTACTTGTTCTGGTCCAAAGGAACCGATGCGCATCCCCGCACGCGAGCATACCCGGCCGTCGCCAAGGACAACTATCCCGGCGGGTATCACTTCTTTGCTGCCTTTTTCCATTGTGGTCTCTGTCCTCCTTTTTCGAACTTCTTCTGTGATATCATGAACACTTATGGCTTCCATCTGCTTGACTTCACCCCCAACGCCATTCTCACCATGGCTGTTTCCGCACATATGTGCGAAAACTTCATAGGAGTCCACCCCAATGTAGCCCTCTTTAGACACTTCTTCACTCCTAGAGCCGAGGCCGATGCCCCCCTCTCCGGAGGAATTTCTTGGATCTTCCGTCTCAACAAGAAAGGGGCGTACTTGCCGGGGGAGCTCCGCGGCAAGTGGGAGGAATGGCGAGCGGAGTGGTGCTGGATTGTAGAAGACCAGCCGCAAGCCTTTACTGCGCCGCGCACGACGCCCATTGTGCGCGGCAGAGATTGGAGTGATCTAGACTCCGACGACGTCAAGCTCGACATCGCCCTCGTCCGGATTCTCCGTCTTCGGATGGCCCGGCTGTCGGTTGCCGAGGTGGGCGCAGATTTCCTCCGCCGGCGCATCGCCCCTCTCCAAGACCGGAAGAGGCCGGCATGGGAGTACGGCGGCCCGGCAGATATCATGAGGCTGCGCCCCGGGCTTAATTTCAACTTCACCACTCTGGAGCTGCGCGGGATGGTACGGGAACTTTTTAAGTATGACCCGACGCACCCTGAGTGGTTCAGGACTCCCCGGGAAGTGGTGCCGCTCTGCAACAACGCCGCGAGGGACCGGATCCTTGCCATGATGCCGATGTGCGACTCGCATGGCTTGGACCGCTCGTGGATCGCCCCGAAACCCATCGACGTCCTCAACTTCTACGACAACCTCACCGAAGTGGCGAGTAACAAGGAGGACCTCAAGCTGCACACGCGGGACACCACCGACCAGGAAATCGCCTATATTGCTTCTCGGGCTGAGGAGGCCGCCGCAGCCGCGGCGGCAGGAGTCTTCGGGTTCTCGCCGGAGGAGGCGGAGGCCGAGGAGGCGTCCACCCAGGCAGAGGAGGCGGAGATCCGCCGGTTGTTGAACCTCCCACCCGACGCGCTCGCCGGGGTCCCCTCGTTGAGGCACTCCGGGATCCATGGGATCGCGACGGAGGCCGCGGCAATGGAGGGCACCGCCGGAGGGAGCAGAGGCGCCGCGAGGGGCGGAGGCGCCAAGGGAAAGAGGGCCGTAGTGCTGGACGCTGGGCCCAGCGAGCCGGCCGGGGCAGAGGAGGAGGAGGAGGGGGAGGCCGAAGACTCCGGCGGATCCACGGAGTTATACGCCGACGACCTCTCCTCGTCGGAGAGCTCCCCGCCCCCGGCAAGCCCGAAGCAGTCCCCGGCAAAGCGCCTCCGCAAAGCGGCGACGGGGGAGAGGGCGCAGGCGCCCCGGCAACAGCCACCTCGGCGGGCGGCTCCACGGGGGAGTCAAGCCGCGCCAAGGCCGTCCGGCGCACCAGCCGCAGCGGAGGCGGCCCGTGCGCGGACCACGACGGAGGCGCCCCGCAGGCCGGCAGCGAGCCGGCAGGGGTCTTCTCGGAGCGGAGCAACGGCTCCGCCCGCTCCTCGGGCGCCGGCGGCCACAGGGGTTGGGTCTTTGCAGCCCCCAGCCCCGGTGAACACCAAGCGCGCGAGGGAGTCTTCACCTCCCGCTCCTCGCGTCGACGCGCCCATGGTGGAGTATGACTTCTCCGCCCTGAGCGAGGACGACGAGGAGGACCAGGAGTAAGGATCCGAGATTCTACATCTTCTTGATTTTTGTCTTGAACTTCTGTTGATGCTGATTCTGTTTACTGTTTTGATTTCAGGACCCTGGCCCACCGCGCAGCGAAGAAGGCCAAGGCGCCCGAGGCCGAGGTCGCGGAAGGCTCAGCGGCAGCGGCAACAGAGGGTGTGCCGGAGTCGAGCCTGCCGGACTCGAGCGCTGCTCCGATGAGCAGCCCCCAGCGCAGCCCGCAGCGCAGCCCCCAGCGTAAGTCTGGGATTCTCTTTTCGCTTCTCGGGGTACGCCTGAGGCTTTGATTTTGTCTTCGTGTCTTGACTTTTCTTGTCTTGTTTCGCGCAGAGGAGGAGCCGCAGCGGGGAGAGCGCCCGGAGGCCACAGCTGAGGAGCCGCAGGCTCCGCCATCCCCGTCAAGGCAGGACTCTCCAGCAAGGGAGAGCGCTCCGTCAAGGGCGGGTACTCCGCCAAGGCAGAGTACCCCGCCAAGGACGAGCAGCCCGGCAAGGGCGGCCACCCCGCCAAGGCCAAGTTCCCCGGCGAGGGCGACTACTCCGACGAGGCCGAGCTCCCCGGCGAGGGAGCCCGCCGCTGAGGACGTCCGCCAAGGTAATCTTTGTAACTTATCTTCTTGGCTTGTCTCTTTTTTGGATATTTGCTTGGGTCTTGAATTCCTTTCTCTTCTTCTTCTTTCTAGATCTTCCTCCTCCTGCGCCCATGGAGACGGAGGTAATTGTCCTCGAGGAGGAGGACGCGCAGGGCGGCGGCGGCGACGCTCCAGTCGTCGAGGAGGTAACCGAGGCCGCCGAGCCGGCCGCGCAAGAAACTGCTCCGGCTGCGGACGCAGCGGCCGGGGAGGGGGACGGTGGCCGCACCGCCGACCCGGAGGCGGCGGGAGCATCTGATGCTGCACCGGCCACCGGTCCCTCCGCCGGCGAAGAGCAGAGGTTCTATCTCGAGGCCCCCAATGGCGTCTTCATTCAGATGCCGTGGGGGTCTTCGTCGCGAGCTCCTGCTGAGGGCGAGGCGTTCGACGGAGAGGTCCTCGCCTCCGCAGGCCTGAAGATCGTCCAGGCGCCCGGTGGAGGTGAGGGGCCCGAGGAGGAGCGATTGCTTCATCAGCTCCTGGCCCTTTACCGGGCCAGGCAAGCAAAGCTCGCTTCCCGGGAGGCTCTTGCCGCCAAGGCTGCGTCAGAGATGGAGAGGCGTGCGGCGGAGCTCAGCGCCGCCAATCAGGCTGCCCTCCGCCAGGTGGCGGAGGAGCGTGAGCGTCTCGCCGGCGAGTACCAAGAGTGGGTGCTCGAGAAGGCTGAAGCCGATGAACAGCAGCGCCTCGCCGGGGTGGAGATGTCCCGGCGAGAGGGAGAGCTCACGCAGCGGAAGGTTGAGCTGGACTCCCATGAAGAAGACCTTGCCGCTCGCGAGGCTGTCCTTGGCGGGGAGCTGAAGGAGGCGAAGGCCGCCGCGGTTGCCGCGGAGGACGCCAAGAAAGAGCTCGCCGCCAAGGTCGAACAACTGGAGAAGGCGATGAAGGTGAGCGCCGAGAAGGTCGCCGCGCTCATTCTGGAGCGCGAGAAGGATGCTCACACAAACTCAGAGCTTCAGGTGAATTTATCCAAGAGGGGTGACGAGCTGAAGGCCGCCAAGGACTCCATTGAGGACCTGGAGCTGAAGGTCACCACCCTGAAGGAATCGCTCGATGCTGCCCGGGCTCAAGAGACCAAGTTGAAGGATGAGCTCCGCAAGGAGCGAACCTTGATGGAGAGCGTCAACAAGGCATCCGAGCTTTTCCGGCAGACTATCGAAGTGTGGTCCGAAGAGCTGGTTTCTTCTGCGTCCAATATTGATCAAGAGCTGCTAGCGCTGAAGGTTGAACACCTTATCTACTCGCCGGATCCAGATCTCCCGCACAGCGCCAAGCTCAGCCTCTTCTTCAGAGGCGTCGCTCCAGCTCTTGCAGGTCTCCGGAACCGCATCCCCGCGCAGCTGGCCGAGGAGTCGCGCCGGCTCTGCGCGGGAACTATGGAGCGGGTCTTGACGAAGATCGTGTACCGCAACCCGGGAATCAACCTCACGAACGTTCTTCGCACCCTGCCGGCAGATGCAGACACGGAGGCCCTGAAGGAGCAGGTCGGCCACATCATCGCCAAGGTGGCAAAGCTTGGCAGGAAGGAAGGCGACCGCGTAGACTAGGGCCCCATTTATCTTTATCTTTTTGTTGCTGCACATCATACTATGAACTCATTAGTCCATCGCGACAAACTATCCTCTGTAAGATATTTGCTTTACTTCGATCAATCAGTGCAATGTTATCTTCCTTGTTTCAATCTTTGACTTTGTATGTTTTTCACCCTACGCTCTCGGGGAGCTTGCCGGCAAGGGGCCCTTGCCGCGAGCGCTGAGTACTGGACTCTGAGCAGCCTGCTGGCCAAGGTCTTCGCCGGCAAGCAACCTTGCCGCAGCTAGTCGCGACGCACTTAGCTTGCTGAGCGTACTCGGAAACGAGGCAAGGGCGCGACACTTGTCGCAGCTCACTTAAATCGTTGAGTGAACTCGAAAACAAGATAAGGGTGCGGCAAGCTACGGGTAGGTTCCTCCGCGCACAGGTTTTCCATACAAAGTGTGATCGTTCAAGGAAGACAACCAAAAATTTAAAATTTGAGCTGGTCAAATTCTAACAACTTATCTGTCATATGCTGCTTGCTCGTATTGCTTGCTTCCCGGTAAGGCTTCTCTTTTTTGAACAGCACTTGGTTCTTCCTCCACCTCCTTCCCCCCCGGCAAACTTGTGCGCGAGGACCGTTCCTTCTGTTTAAGAGGAAAGAAAAAGGGAGAGGGAAACAAGTATCTGGCCTCTCGGCATAATAGTGCTTACCGTATATCTCAGTGTTGCATCAAATGCCAAACAGAACATGCAAATAGCAAAGAGAAGCATGCAAAAGGCAATCGATGCGAAAAACACGAAAGCTTTACTGATGCACGGGGTCTGCGCCCGGCTTTGTACAAAGGGTTACATGCAACAGCGGCAAAGCTTGTACAAAAGGTGGTTGCCGGAGCGGATCACGGCAACCGCGCCTTAGGGGTGAAATTTGCGAAGATGCTCTATGTTCCAGGAGTTGCTCACCGGTAAGCCTTCTTCGGTCTCGAGGCGGACAGCGCCGGGCCTCGTAACTTGTCTCACCCGATAAGGGCCTTCCCACTTCGGCGTCAACTTGTTGGAATTCTTGGCGGACTGAACACGCCGAAGAACAAGGTCGCCTTCCTCGAGACTCCTGGCCTTGACTTTGCGGCTATGGTAGCGGCGCAAAGCTTGCTGGTATCGAGCAGCTCGTACAGCAGCCTGGAGACGTCCCTCCTCAAGGAGCAATGCGTCATCTT
>LR738710.1:6728052-6819891 GCA_902687465.1 Secale cereale | reverse complement strand
CAGTTGCTCTTGCTCGAGCTCATCATAAGCGAGTACTCGAGGAGATCCGTATACGAGTTCCGTGGGGAGAACTGCCTCTGCTCCATAAACTAGAGCAAAAGGTGTCTGTCCGGTGGCTCGACTTGGTGTCGTTCTGATTGACCAAAGAGCCGCCGGGAGCTCCTCTATCCAATTCTTTCCGCACTTGCGCAGCCTGTCAAAGGTCCTTGTCTTGAGTCCGCGCAGCACTTCAGCATTTGCCCTCTCCGCTTGACCGTTGCTCCTCGGGTGAGCAACAGAAGCGAAACAGACCTTGGCGCCAAGGTCTTGGACGTACTGCATGAAGGTGCGACTAGTGAATTGCGTACCGTTGTCGGTGATGATCCTGTTAGGGATCCCGAAACGGCAAACAATCGACCTGAAGAATCTGACTGCTGACTGTGCTGTCACCTTTCTCACTGGCTCCACTTCTGGCCACTTTGTGAACTTGTCGATTGCAACGAACAAGTACTCAAAGCCCCCGACAGCTCGAGGGAAAGGGCCGAGGATGTCGAGCCCCCAGACCGAGAAGGGCCATGATAAAGGGATTGTTTGGAGAGCTTGAGCTGGCTGATGAATTTGCTTTGCATGGAACTGGCACGCTTCACACTTGGTTACTAGTGCAGTTGCATCTTGGAGGGCTTCTTGCCAAAAGAACCCTTGCCGGAAAGCTTTCCCGGCAAGCGCCCTTGCGCCAATGTGGTGGCCGCATATGCCTCCGTGTATTTCTGCCAACAGCTTCTGTCCATCTTCTCTGGAGATACACTTCAATCTGACACCGTTGAGTCTTCTTCTGTATAGCTCGTTATCCACGAACTGATACATACTTGACTGCCTGGTTATCTTCTCTATCTCTTGAGGGTCGTCGGGAAGTTCTCCAGTTCGCAGAAAACGGACGATCTGCTGCGCCCATGCCGGAGCCCGAGGCTCGACGGCAAGGACTAAAGGCTCGAGGGCCGCTGCGGGAACCTCAGTTTCTACGGCAAAGACCTCTGATCCTGCCGGAGCTGATGGTCCCCCGGCAAGCTCGCCGGGGCGAGGCTTGTCGGGAACACTTGCTTCAACTGTACAGACCCGAGGATCTGCAGGAGCAAACCGTTCCTCAGCGTTCTGGTTGTTGATCTTGGGGATCTTGGCGGCGGTTTCTGGAAGATCCGCCGGCAAGTAGTCGCCGGAGACCAACTTTCTCTTCTTGGACTGCCCAATTGATGGTGTAACGGATGGTTGAGTCAGCTTGAGCAAGAAGGTCCCTGGTTCCACAGGTAACTTCATCGCGGCGCACTTTGAAAGGCCATCTGCAATCTCATTTTGAGCTCTCGGGACGTGCTCCATCTGCAAACCTTCAAAGTGCTCTTCAAGCTTTCTCACTTCATCGACATAAGCTTCCATCAAAGGGCTCTGATAGCTCTTGTTAACTTGTCGGACCACCAACTGGGAATCGCCCCGCACAATTAGCTTTCTGATCCCAAGTTCGGCCGCAATCCTGAGGCCGGCAAGCAAGCCTTCATATTCTGCAGTGTTGTTTGTCGCTTGCTCCCTGGGAAAGTGCATCTGGATAACATATTTGAGGTGCTCTCCGGTGGGCGCGATGAGTAACACGACGGCACCGGCGCCTTGCAGCGAGAAGGCACCGTCAAAATACATTACCCATTCACTTGTCGCTTCTTGTACGGGTGCGCTTGTTTCTTGAACTTCATCTTCTGGTGTTGGGGTCCATTCGGCAATGAATTCTGCCAAGGCTCGGCTCTGTATGGTTGAAGTACTTTCAAACTTGAGTCCAAAGCTTGACAGCTCCAGTGCCCACTCGACGATTCTGCCTGTTGCCTCTGGATTGTGCAATATTCTTTTCAACGGAAAGCGAGTGACCACTGTTATCTCATGGGCTTGGAAGTAGTGGCGCAGCTTTCTCGAGGCCATGAGGAGGCCGAAAAGCAATTTTTGCACACCAGAGTACCTTGATCTAGCCCCCTGGAGAAGGGAACTTACAAAATACACTGGGCGCTGCACCATCTTCTTCCGCATCTCTCCTTGTTCCTGCGCAGAGTCTTCCTTGTCGGGGCCAGAGCTCGTCGGGACAGCCCCCTGCTTGTCGTTAGATTCGCTCGCCGGTGATGCTGACTCCTCGTCGGACTCCCTCTCCGCCACTAACGCAGCACTAACCACCTGGTTGGTTGCCGCTAAGTATAGCAACAACTTTTCCTGTGGTCTAGGTGCGACAAGTGTAGGAGTGGAGGACAGGTACCGTTTCAAATCCTGCAACGCCGCCTCCGCTTCCGGAGTCCACTTCATGGGACCTGCCTTCTTCAAGATTTTGAAGAAAGGTAGGGCGCGTTCTGCGGATTTTGAAATGAACCTGCTGAGGGCAGCAACACAACCTGCAAGCCTTCTGACATCCTTGACGCGCTTCGGGGCCTCTATCTGCTCAATGGCTTTGATCTTGTTGGGGTTGGCTTCAATCCCCCTCTGTGATACAAAGAACCCGAGAAGCTTGCCGGAGGGGACTCCAAAGACGCACTTCTCGGGGTTCAACTTGAGCTGTATCCTGCGCAGGTTCTGAAACGTTTCTTCGAAGTCTTGAATCAGGGTTTCCTTGCTTTTGCTCTTCACCACGATGTCATCCATGTAAGCTTCTACATTTCTGTGGATCTGTGGCTCAAAAGCAGTGTATACTACCCTTGCAAAGGTTGAGCCTGCATTCTTCAGTCCAAATGGCATGCGGATAAAGCAATAAGTGCCACATGGAGTGATAAATGCAGTCTTCTCTTCATCCTCCTTGGCCATGAAAATCTGATGATAGCCTGAGTACGCATCAAGAAAACAGAGTAGCTCACACCCGGCAGTGGAGTCAACGATCTGGTCAATGCGCGGCAAAGGGAAGGGATCCTTGGGACATGCTTTATTCACATCGGTGAAGTCTATACACAGTCTCCACTTCCCGTTGGCTTTGCGCACGACGACTGGGTTTGCCAACCACGTCGGATGGATCACACCTCTAACTAGACCTGCTGCCTCTAGTTTCTTGATCTCCTCATTGATGAACTCTTGGCGCTCCACGGCTTGCTTCCTCACTTTCTGCTTGATGGGCCGCGCATGAGGACAGACAGCAAGCTTGTGCTCAATCACCTTCCTGGGAACACCGGGGATGTCAGATGGTTGCCAAGCAAACACATCGACATTCGCCCGCAGGAAGGCGACGAGCGCGCTTTCCTATTTGCTGTCAAGGGTGGCACTGATGGTGAAGGTACCTCCAGTGCCATCCTCCTTCGCGGACACTTTCTTGGTTGCCGGAGGAGCAGCCATTCCTTTCTTGCTCTTGCCGGTGGAGCTCGATGGAACGTCCTCGACGGCAGCGCAGCACTCCGAAGAGGTGCGGTTGCCGGAGTGGGCCCCAGAGCACTTGCCGGGCTTGGTCTTCGTCTTCTTCCCCCCGGGAGCTTCAGCGGCAAGAGTATCCTTCTCGGCCGCAGCTGCCGCATCCCGGTAAATCTTGTCGGCGCAAATAAGCGCATCCTTCTTGTCGCTGTGGACAGTGATGACGCTTATTGGCCCCGGCATCTTCAGCACGTTGTAAGCATAGTGGGAAGCTGCCATGAACTTGGCAAGGGCGGGACGGCCGAGTATTCCATTGTAGGGCAATGGAATATCAGCAACGTCAAAGGTGATGCGCTCAGTCCTGAAGTTGAGCTCCCCGCCAAAGGTCACCGGCAGAGTGATCTTTCCCTTGGGCTTGCTCCTTCCCGGGTTGATTCCTTGGAATGAACCGGTCTCTTCGAGCTCGCCATCTTGAATTTGGAGCTTCTTGATCACAGCAGAGGAGATCAAGTTGAGCCCGGCCCCGCCGTCAACCAACATTTTGGTGACCTTGAGGTTGCGGATGGTGGGAGAAACCAGCATCGGCAAGCACCCGACCGCGGTGGTGCGGTCAGGGTGATCCTCAAGATCAAAAATGATGGGCGTGCTGGACCATTTGAGGAGCCTGCGCGACTCCACGGGCGGCTCCGCTGCGTTCACCTCACGCACCCACTGTTTTAGCTGGCGGTGGGAGGTGTGCAGGGAGGCGCCACCGTCGACGCACAGGACCTCCGTGGCCTTCTGGAACTCCTGCTCGCTGTTCTCGTCATCCTCCATATCTTCATCATCATCTTCGTTGTTGTCGCGGCCCCGGGGAGGTCGATCTCCTTGCCGCTGCTTGGCCTTGCCGCGGCGTCCTCCCCGGCCGTTAAACGGCCGCTTCTTGCTGGGCTCTTCCCCGCCACCCTGGGCCTTCTCCTTGTCGCGCCTCTCGTACTCAGCTTTTTGCTGCTCGACGAGGTACTCGACGCGCTTGCAGTTGGAGAGATCGTGACCCTTGGTGCGGTGAATCTTACAGTATTGCTTGTCGGAGCTACCCGGCTTGTCGGCCGCCGCCGCAGGGGCAGGCTCCTTGCCGGAGCCGCCAGCCTGCGCTTGCTTGGCGGGGGCCTCCTTGCCGGACTTCTCGACGGCAAGCACTTCCTTCTTGCCCTTCTTTCTGTTGTTCCGCCGCCGGCTCTTCTTTGCCGGGGCGGCGTCGTCGCTGTCGCTTCCTCCTGCGCCAGCATCCTCCCCGGGGAGTTTCCTCCCCTCTTCCGCGCGGGCGCACTTGTCAGCAAGAGCGTAGAGCTCGCTGACGTCCCGAATCTTCGTCATCGCCATCTCTTCACGCATGCGGCGGTTACGCACGTTCTGATGGAACGCGCTGATAACCGCGGCAGGGTGAACGTCAGGGATGTTGTGCTGCACCCGGCTGAAGCGTTGGATATATTTGCGCAGGGGTTCGCCCTCCTTCTGGGCCAAGATGTGGAGATCGCTCTCCTGGCCATGGGGTTTGTGGCCGCCGGTGAAGGCGCCAACAAACTGATGGCAGAGGTCGGCCCAAGAAGAGATAGAGCCTTCCGGCAAGTGCATGAGCCACGAACGGACGTTCGGTTTCAGCACGAGCGGGAAGTAGTTGGCTAAGATCTTCTCGTCGCGCCCCCCGGCAGCTTGCACTGCAATAGTGTAGACGCTGAGAAACTCCGAGGGGTGCGTCTTGCCGTCGTACTTCTCCGGTACGTCGGGCTTAAAGTTCTTCATGCTGGGCCACTGGACGCGCCGCAGCTCGCGGGTGAACGCAGGGCAGCCTGCCGCGTACGGCAAGTCGCCTGGTTCACCGGGCGCGCGCGCGTCGACAGTGTCTCCAGCTCTCTTGTCGGATTGTCGCCGAGCTTCTCGGCGGCGCTCGATCGTGGTTCGAGCGTCTTCATCTCGCCGGTCGTCGAGGACCTGGCGCTGGTCCCGACGGGCCCGCGGGTCCGACGAGGCTGTAGAGCCGTCGTCGGGGTTGTTCCGACGGGGCGGCGTCTTCTGCTTCTGCGGCGGGGAGTGCACGCTTGTCGCACCCCCAGCAGTCTTGTCGCCGATAGCCTTCGTCTTCTCGGCTTGCCGCGGCCGTGAGGCCGACGGCTGCGGCGGAGAGTCGTTATTGGCGAAGTCTATCAGGCTCCGGATAGTGGCCCTCCATTCTTCGGCCTTGTCGGCCGCCGGAGGAAAATCGAGGAGCAGCTGCGCCCTTGCGAGCGCTTCTGCCGGAGTAGTGGGGAACGCGGGCGAGCGGTGCGAGGAGCGGGATACGCTCGGACTTCTAACAACGTTAGAAGGAGCGGGGTCCCGCGCTGGCGCCTTCGCTTTGCTTGTGCCCGGACGGGGGTCCGGGGCGTCCCGCGAACCTCCAGTTTGGCCTTGCCCCAGCAAGCGGATACCACCTCCCGTGGTATGGCGCTGCGGGGTCGTCGTGTGCTGTGATGGACGCGGCGCGTCCACGGAGACCGAGGTCCGGTCGTCCGTCCTGTTCATGGATTTGGTGGCGCCGTGAGTGTCCTCACCGGCAACCACCCTTCCGACGGCGTCTCCCCCGCCCACCGTTGGCTCCGGTGGTGGCGGGTGAGACGCAGACGGGCCTCCGACCTCCGAAGGCTTCTTCTTCGGGGCCATGGAGTTGTCGCTGATGAAGTTACTGATGAAGCTGGAGAGGTTGATGAAGAATGCGCCCGCGCGAACGCCGGATCAGGTTCGCACAACCTCGACGCCCCCTACCTGGCGCGCCAAAGATGTCGGGGGAAACTGTCCGCCACGAACACCTATGGGACCGGAGCCCCTTGTCCGTGCGGTACGAGGGCGGAGGGAGCACAAAGAGCAGATCGAAGCAGACGCGCGGGCAGTTTTACCCAGGTTCGGGCCGCACGGATGCGTAAAACCCTACTCCTGCTTGGTTGTGTATTGAGTTGGGCGCTCGGGAGCTTGAAGAAGCAGCTACACCGTGCGTGAGAGTAATCTAGGTTTCGAACCCCCTCCACGTTGGGCATGGGCCTCCTTTTATAGTGCAAGGGGTCACCGACAGGTGTCAACGTAGGAGAAAGGGGTAAAAAAGTAAAAGATATGGTAGTTGTAACAGTGCGGGAACAGTGGAGCTACAGTACAGAACAGTGGTCTATACCTACTTTAACAGTGGGGGACAAGGGCATTTAATGCCCGTCGCCGTCGACCCCAAAAGCTCCCGCCTTAGCGTCTCCGTCCGCCACGGCGACGGATTTATCGCCGCAGAGTGCCACCGTGTACCCCAGGCTGCACAGCCATCCGCCACGCGTCCCTGGATAGGCCCCAGGGCGACGCGTGGGCCGATGAGCTGGAGCGCGGGCACACAGCGCAGCCTTCCCGGCAAGCACCTTGCCGGGGCCTTGATCTTGCCGGGCCCGGGAACTTGCCGCTCCCCGGGCCCCTCGCCGGGGCGCGCATAGCGCCGAGGCGATGTCTCCTAGTCTTCCTGGCAAGCTCCTCTTGCCAGGGTCCTGTGTTAGTGGAACAGTCTTGAGCCTGGTACGGCCTTCCCGGCAAGCTCCTCTTGCCGGGGTCTCGGTCTTATGTCTTGTATACTTTGTTTTTGAATGGTTTAATAAGGAGCAGGAAGGTCTCCGGCGAGCCCGCAGTGAACCTTGCCGCGGGAAGCTGCAACTGCCCGTGCACAAGTTGGGGTACTGAGGCACCCCTACCTTAGTACACCGACAGCAGGGTATCCCCACGGGTGCCTCCTTACCTAGCTCGAGACCGTTTGCGCATTTTGGCACACGTATATGACAGTGTCGCTAGCATCCATATGACAGAGAACCCGGGCCGACATGGCTAGTTATAATCCAAAAGCGGCACTAAATTACAGAGATAGGCATCCATGACCCAGCAACAAACGTGTTGGTCATCAACGTATGAACCCAGGTCGTAGCAAGCTACATGGACTTAAAGGAACAACGCCTGACATTTCCCCTAAGGGACAGACACAGGAACGAAGAAGGACACATGTCGGCCAGCCTACGTGTTCCGAGAAGTAGCAAGCTACCAAGGCTCATTGGAAGCACTAGGAGGCATTTCCCTGTAAGGTAGGCTACCAAAGGGAAACAACTAGGTGTCGGATCCCACACATACCAAGCATTTCAATCATACACACAATATGCTCAATATGTGCAAATACAAATTGCATCACAACAGAACTCTATGACTCAAGGTACTTTATTTAAGAGGCTCCAAGAGCCATACATAATATATCCATACAGGTAGGGGTCACATAACCCAACACTGAAGTCATACAGTCATACAAGCACAAGCGGAAGCTACATGTCTGTGTACAGACAACTTAGAAAATAAAACACGCTTGGTGTAGCCTGACTATCTACAAGGCCCTTCACAAGCTCTAGATCTCCGTCTGGGTGACAAGCTACTCGTCGACGTCAACGTCTATGTAGAACCCATCAGAAGGGGCAGGGTTTTCCTCTGCAACAGTTATTAAGCAAACATGAGTACAAAAGTACTCAGCAAGTCTTACAACAGAACCTATCATACATGCAACATTATCAACAGGGGGTAGTGGAGTTCATAGCAGAAAGCGAGCTTTGACTCTTGGGTAACCTATATTACAACTCTCAACGTACTCGAGTCCTCTACTCACCACAACAATACACCACCGAGGATCCTCTTCCGTCATCTTACGGAAGGGCCATCCACAGCACTCACACTTGTCTTGAGGCTTTTAATAGTATCCATCAACTTGTCTATGAACTGTAAGAGTAACCAAGTAGTCCGTACCGCGAACAACGGCTATTCGAATAGATTGATAACCCTGCAGGTGTGTACTTCTTCACACACGCTTCCACCACTTATCGCCGTTTACTCGACATGTACTCGGCAACCTTCAAGCGGAAGCCCAGCAAGGGTGTCGGCCACGACATGACTAACTACACAAGTCTCTTGTCCAGGTTTATCGCCTATTTGGGTTCCATCCGTGGGGAGATCCGGCCGGGGTGTCGCTCACGGCCCCAAACGATGTGTACAAGGTTCCCGAGTCACCAAAAAGGCAACCGGTACACCGTGCCATGTACCTGTCGCATCACAGCCCACCCCGAGGGTCAGCGCTAGTTGCAACTCCTGGACAGAGAACAGGGGCAGTTAATAAGACGAGTGCGCTTGGAGCGCCCGGAGCCCAATGCGTGGTAGTAACTGTAACTTGAATCACACATACAGATCTCGGGTCCTATGGAGGATTCCAATGAAACAACCCACCATGTACTCCTACATGGCCTTTCATCGATACCTTTACCAAACACATTCCACACTTCCTTCTCTTTACCGGTATGATCATTTCACTCTGATCCATCACCCAGATGAACCAGACCTGACACAACTCTAAGCATAGCAGGCAATATAAACAAATAGCATGGTGGATCACACATCACATGGCTCAATCAACTCCTACACATGCTAGTGTGTTTCGACTATTTACTATGGCAATGACAGGTCATGCAAGGGAATAGGGTTCAACTACCGCAGCAAGTAGCAGTTCACACACTGTTGCCTTAATGGAGTAAAAGAGAGCAGGAGCAAGAAGATGGGTTTGTATCGGAATGATCAATGATTGCTTGCATGACAAATTGGTTGTCGGGTACTGCTCTTCAGTTGGATACGCAGAAGTATCCTCGGGAGCAGGACCTAACACGGAGAATACCGGCGATACAATCAATAAGCAAACAAATGCAACAATATGATGCATGCTCATGATATGGCAAGATGCATGTGTTTTGGGCTAATGCAACTATAACTAGAAGGGTTTGAGCCAATTTGAATCAATGATTCAAATTGAAACCCAAATTATTATTTAATTAAGTGCATTAACTGGTTTTGATGTAAACAACAAGGTTAACTTGCTCAAACATGCATGAAACTAGTGCCATTGGAAAGATTGGATTTTTCTGATCAATTTTCATATATAAATCTTTTCCATCCGAGCTACTGTCAAATTTATATGATTTTTTGAGTTTAAAAGCATTTTCTGGAATTTCCTGAATTATTTTTAAATCTAAAAATCCCAGAAAATCCTTTACTGCGTCGGCATGATATCATGCTGACGTCAGCCAGTCAACAGGGCGGCCCAGGTCAAACCTGACCAGTGGGACCCATTGGTCAGTGTCATAGTTAGTTAACTGACTAATTAAAATTAAATTAAACACTAAACTAGGTTTGACTAACAGACAGGGCCCACATGTCAGTGACCCAGGGGGGTCAAACCCTTGGTCAAACAGGGCTAACTCGCCGGCGTTTAGCCGTCGGCGAGGCCAAACGCGGTGGTGAGGTGCGGTATTTGTGCTCCGGCTGCCAAAACGACGGCGGAGCACACCTACGGGTAGCTGGGAGTGAGCCGCGTCGAGTGGTGGTGGTGGTGGCTGGCCTCGGGGTCGCTGGAAACGACGCCGGCGACGAGTCCAGTGGCTGCTGGAGTTCGGGCGAGGTCGAACTCGTCGGTGCGGTGCTCGTAGAGGTGCGTGGAGTGATCCTACAGCACCTATATGTGACGGTGAAGCTAGTGGGCACGGTGGCCGGACCATTAGATGGCCGGAGCCTCGTCGGCGACGAGCTCCGCGGCGGCGCGTGCAGGTGAGCCTCATGCGGTCCGTTCAGTGCATGAGAGAGCCAACGGAGAGGGGGAGGACGGAGTTGAGCTCACGGCGGTTGTAGTAGACGCCGAGGCGAGCTTGGGGACGGTCGGAGTTGAGCGGGGCGGCGAGGAAGATCTCTGCGGCCGGAGTTGGGGAAGACGGGGTCGGGGCGACTCCAGAGCGGGCGAGCGCTCGGGGCTCAGCCTGCTCGATGTAGTCGAGGATGGTGTAGCGGACGGACACGATGATGGAGCTCAGGGACGGCGGTGGACGCGGCTATCAAGACGGCGCGGGCACGACGGCGTCGTCCATCGTGCGGGGAAGGCGAAGGAGAGGAGCTGGGGAGGGTGGAGAGTGTCAGCGAGCTTGGGGAGGAAGTGGGGGATCGATCCCACTCACCAGAACGGCGAGGGGAGAAAGCAGGGCGGCGGGCAGCTACGTGGCGCACGCTGCGGCCGCCGTCGAGCACCTGCCTGCCTGCCTGGCCGAGCCAAGTAGCTCGTTGGAGCGGTGGCTGGGCTGGGCCGGCAGGTCGGCCTGTTAGGTGCCAGGTAAGCTCTTTCTCTCTTCTCTTTTTTTCTATTCTTTCTATTTCATTTCTTTCGCAACTTTGATGAATTAATAAAAATGCCAGAACATTTTTATAGCTCATAAAAGAAGTCATGCCCACTGTATATAATATGAACAGCATGGAACATTTTAGTTTATGATTATTTGGGCAAACAAAATATTTTATAGCATTTAAATGCCCAAATGCAAATACCATATGAATTAATCCAGAGACTTTGGATGTCCTAGAAAATTGTGCACCATTTTTGGCAGAGGTTTAAGACCAATGCAGAAATTATGAACATTTTTGAAGGGCATTTTGGGTACATTGGAAAAGATTTTATTAAACCCTAGTTGTTAGAAGAGGGGTGTTGGGGTTTCTGTCATTCCCATTTCAAGTTTCTTTGAAAAGTAAACATGATGCACACTCTAGCTAGTCCTAATGCAAGCACTAACAAGGGATGTGACAAACCGTCACATATAGACCAATCGGCCTAGCCGGGCCTAGCTTTCCCCCTTTTATACACCATCCGGACCTTCACGAATTGCTCCTGCTGATGTGGGAAGGTCCTATGAGTTACATTGTAATTTGAATTTTCAATAATGTAAAAAAACAAGTATCCTAATGAAATTAGATCGCTCCAAACTGAATGAATATACTTACTATGGACCATACAAGCACGTGGGGCCAACATGAAGTACCAGGCACCCAAGGGCAAAGACACCAATGTACTAAACAGGCTGAAGCAAAGCGCGCAGAGGAAAAAACATTCAAGTCATGTACGCGGCAAAGTCCGAAACAGGAAGTGCGCGGAGGAGAAAAGATTCAAGTCATCGACGTGGGGAGTTAAAAGTTTTCGGAGCCAACCCATTTAACTCCACAACCCACCAGCCCGAGAAGCCACAACATCGCGCCTCTCTTGCCACGACCACAGACACCCTAATCCATCTCCACCCACCGCCACCGGCTCCTCTCCCTCTCTATTCCCGATTCAGATCCATGCCCGGCCTTCTTCCCCGCACGGATTCCACCCCCTCGATCTCTCCCGCGTCTCCGTCCCAACCATCTCCCGCTCTACCTCCGTCTCTCACCCTCTATCGCTCCTCCACCGCCCCACCCTCTCCCCCTATGGAGCCTACTCAGATCCGCGATGGAGGCACACGCGGCCGTAGCGGTGCTCCCGCATCCGCTTCAAGGTCAGGCCCCTGCTCGTCATCATGGCGCGGTGGTCATGAGGAAGTGGTTGAGGTCGGAGAGATAAGCGTTGTCGCCTACCCGCTGGCCAGGACCAAGGACGACTGTCCCGATGCTCCGTCTTCTTCACAATCTCGCGCTGTGAAAGGAGGGGCTGGCCACTATTTTCTTCGGCACTCCTTGGCCTTTTTCGCATCGCCACAGGTGACCATACCAGACCACTTGCTATGAAGCTAAGAACCCTTGTCACTCTCCATTAGTTGAAGAATTATTTATTTAGGATGTCAGGATAGTGCTTTGAAGTGAAGTAGCTTTCTTGGCTGGGAAAAATTGTTTTGGAAACATACCAAGATCATGTATTACGTTCCATATTTTGCATAAATGTTGATGTGAGTGGGTTTTTTTTAATGTAGAGATTTATATTTACATCTATTCTTCATCAACATGTATGTGTAACAAATATATGTGGGGTGCTTACATAGTTTGTGAGGTTGTGATGTGTTTATGTGTGTCAATTTAGTTTACAGATATACATAATTGTGTAGGTGTATTTGGATCGACACCTATGGGATCACAATAATCCCTACTACGGTAGCGGGGCGCGGGGTTGAGAGAAGAGCGGATCTGATAGTCAGGACACGGTTCATTTACCCAGGTTCGGGCCGCAAAGATGCGTAAAACCCTACTCCTGCTTTGGAGGATTATATGTTTGTGTTCTTCAGCTAGTGAGGAGCTCCAAAAGAGTCGTGAGGAGTTCTAAAAAGCCGAATCCTCCTCCTGGTCGCCTCGGGCCTCCTTTTATAGGAAAAAGGGGTCGCCACAATGGCACACAGGAGGTGGAAAGGGTATAGTGATGCGAGGTTATCCCTCGCATTACAGGACAAGGCGCATTTAATGCGCTTAGCTTAGGTGTACTTGCTTTATCGGGGATGAGGGGAGACGTCCGTCTTGTCCGTCGCCGCTCCTCCTCATATTGACACGCGCCCTGGCCACCGGTGCCTGAGGTGCCGGCAGACAGGCAGTTGAGGTGGCGCAACGGCGGGTCTCCACGAAGATCTGTGGGTTGCCACGCAGGAGCCTATCCAGCTGGTCGGGTCGGCAGCTGCGTGGGCCGGTGGAAACCCGGTAAGTGCGGGCCTGATGGTGGCCCTGCGGGTGTCCTCGGCAAGGGCCTTGCCGGGGTTCCGGCAAGGGTCTTGTCGTGGCGCCTGCTGTCATCCCCGGCAAGGTGCTTGGCGGGGGCCTTGTAGTTCTCCTTGGCTGGGATCCCGCCAAGGGTCGTCGTCTTCTTAACTTGTATCTGATCGTGGATGTCTTCACGAAGATCTGCATGCCACCACGGGGATATCTCCCGAATCCTGCCCTCATGGGGGCGGTGGACTCAAGGGTGATCCGCTCCGTAGGCGCGGGGCGAGCTGTCGCGGCAAGTGTCTTGTCGAGGCTGCCAGAGCCGGCCCCGGCAAGGATCTTGCCGGCGAGAGCCGCTTCGTCCCTTTTCTCTTTGTGGTCTTGTTCTTGGCGTTGTTCCATTCTCCATCAAGCTTTGATCTTACCCCGGCTCACCTCCCTTGCCATGCTTGGTGTGGTGGTGCCCGCGGCTCAGACTGCCCGTGCATAGTCATAGGGGTCCAAAAAGTGTACCCCTCTCTTTGTACACCGACAGGAGCCCCCGGGCCTGGGCCACACATAAGCGTGACACGTTGTTGGGCCAGGCCTAGAACGGTGCGCGGGCATGCGGGGCGGTTTTCACCATGGTAAAATTTTACGCGCGCTGCGCCTCCCACGACCCGCGCGCGCGGCGCGGGTTGGAGGGGCGTGCGTGACGTGGGCGGCATGCGTGGGGCGGTTTCCGCAGGCATGCGTCACGTCGCAGTAAATGCAAAAGGAGGCGGCCCGCGTCTTCCCCGTAAACGGGGGGAAGCGTGGAGGCGCGGCCCGCTTACTGGATGGGGCCGAGGCGCGGTCGTCTAGGCGTCCACTCCCCACGATCACGGGGTGGGGAGAGGTCGCCTCACCTGTCCCTTCGGTCCTGCATGTTCGCCACGTGCCTCCCATGCGTTCGAGGTGGGGAGTGGTGGGGGCGGGAAACTGAGCCATCGCTGGTTGGGGCGGCGAGTCGGTCCCGGCCCCCCTCGCCTTCTGTGTCTTGATTGGCCAAGCGGGGCGGTCGAGCTCCAGCCCCGCCCCTTTATAAAGGGCGGAGGGAAGGGACGGCGCCCCACACTCCTCCATCTTCTTTCTCCTTTAGCTTCTGCTCCTCTCTTCTGTCCGCCATGAAGAGAGAAAATCCCATTCCTCAACGGTGGCGGCGAGGGTCGCTGCTCGACAAGGCGTCCCCCCTTCTCCTGCACCTACAGTGGCCGAACCAGCCACAAGGGGAAGAGGGAGGGGGCGGGGCCGTGGGTGAGGCCGGGGCGCTCGGGGAAGAGGAGGACGGGGCGGCCTGCCGGCCTCGCCCCCGCCAGCAGCTCCTCCTCCAATGGAACGTCATATTGGAGATGACCCTTGTGAGTTCTTCGTTAGTATGCGGGGGGAGCCGCGCCGTTGTCTTCGTCTCCCGACTCCATTTGCGCGGGAGATGGAGGTGGATCCGCCGGAGTCGCCGCGGTTGCACATGAGGGGCTGCGGGTTCAGTGGCACGCGGGCTCACGTCGACTTCCCTGCCCCTCATGTGATGTATCTTCGCCAAGGATGGAAGAGGTTCGCTCGCATCCACAGCCTGACGGATGCGCTCACCCTCCACTTCAACTTGATGGAAGACGGCCACCTCTCCGTCAAGGTCTTCGGGCACCTCGGGACTCGCGCGAGGTGCTGCGTGGAGAGCTACTTCGATGACGAAGACTCGTCCTCGAACAAGGGTGATAAGGAAAACAGCGACAGCGACGACGAGGGCGGTGGACGGCAGGATGACGGGTCCGACTAGGTGTCGGGCGCCGCTCCTGGTGGCACTGGCGACCCCATCATCCGCGTCGCCAGCTTCTTGAACTTCTCGGGGCCGTCTCCTTGGCGGCTGGCGTAGGAAGGCTACAGAAGAGGAAGAGGAAGAAGGCGGGCGGCAAGGTCGTCATGTCGGAGTACGCGGGCACCGACGCGTACTGACGTCCTGCCGCCTCGTCTTCGAGCTCTGCCTCCGGCGCTGTCATCACCGTCCAGCCCTTGGGAGGCCGCCAAGATGCCTTCTCGGTGTCTTCTGCCACCCGTATCTCGCCTAGGCGCCCCTTTTGCCCTTCTCGCCTCCTTGACCTGCCTCCTGAGGAGAGGGACAAGAAAGGCATTACGGGCATCTTATCTTTTTTTAGTCTGTAAGCCTTCGGGCATCTGTTAAGTGTAAAACTTGTAATCCCCTTATTCATGTTTTTCATTCCATATGGACTGTACCTAAATGGGATGTTTTTAATGAAAAAGGAATGTTTGCCGGGCCATTTGTTCGTGGGTAAAAACCCACAACAGGGAATAAATCCCTGATATCTTTAAGATAAACATTTTTTCGGTCGGCAACAGGCCCTGCCGTTTCCCTACTTCGCTCGACCTTTCTCACGCCCTTGGCGGAGGCAGGGATGAAGTGGGCTCAGGCTCCTCGTTTCATCCTTCTGATGCCGCGACTACGACCAAACTTAGTCCTAGGAACGAGCCCTAGGGCATAGTGTTATGGGAGCACGGTAGCTTAAGGAAAAGAACAAGGCTTCACATACCTCAGTCCACAATGGAATGCATGATAAGGGATAAAGAACTTATCTGGAGCTGCAACCCCCGGCAACCCTGGTCAGCCGTGGGCGAATTCTTGCCCTTGCAGCCTCCGGCAACACTGGCTCGCCGGGGCCTAGGCGCTGGTCTGTTCTTCTGTCCTTCCCTCAAGTAGCTTCGGCAAGGATGTCTGCGCGTCATGTGAACCAAAAAATACAGAGGAAAGACAAAGACTCGACCTCTAAGCTAGGGGTTAGCCGCCGCTAAGCACTATCAACCCTAACCAAGGACGACACTCGACTCAGCATGCATGCTATAACTTAGGTCGCCAGCGCTTCATTTATTTATGCTCAGGGTCTACGCCTAGCTTTGTACAAAGGATTACATGCATTACCGGCAAGGCATGTACAAATGGGTGGCTTGCCGGGGGGCCCGGCAAGCCGCGCCTTATGGGTAAAACTTGCGAAGATGCTCGATGTTCCAGGAATTACTCACCGGAACGGCATCCTCAGTCTCCAGGCAGACAGCGCCAGGCCTGGTGACTCGTATTACCCGATAAGGGCCTTCTCACTTCGGCGTCAATTTGTTCGTATTCCGGGCCGATTGAACGCGCTGGAGAACAAGGTCGCCTTCCTCAAAGCTTTGGGCACGGACCTTGCAGCTACGGTAGCGGCACAAGGCTTGCTGGTAGCGTGCTGCTCTCACAGCCGCCCGAAGACGATCTTCCTCAAGGTGCAATGCATCGTCTTGATGCAGTTTCTCTTGCTCAAGCTCATCATAAGCGAGCACTCGAGGTGACCCGTATATGAGTTCTGTGGGGAGAACTCCTTCTGCCACATATATTAGGGCAAAGGGCGTCTGCCCGGTGGCTCCATATGGCGTCGTTCTGATCGACCAAAGAACCACCGGCAATTCATCAATCCAGCGCCTCCCGCTCTTGTGCAGCCTGTCCAAGGTCTTTGTCCTTAATCCTCGCAGCACTTCAGCATTTGCCCTCTCAGCTTGACCATTGCTTCGGGGGTGAGCAACGGAAGCGAAACAGACCTTGCTGCGGAGGTCTTGTGTATATTGCATGAAGGTGCGACTTGTAAACTATGTGCCGTTGTCGGTGATGATCCTGTTGGGTACACCAAAACGACACACTAGTCCCTTGAAGAACTTGACGGCTGACTGAGCTGTGACCTTCCATACTGCCTCCACCTCTGGAAACTTTGTGAACATGTCGATTGCAACGTACAAGTACTCAAAGCCCCCGACGGCGCGGGGGAAAGGGCCCAGTATGTCGAGCCCCAGACCGAGAAGGGCCAGGAGAGAGGAATGGTTTGAAGGGCTTGAGCTGGTTGATGAAGTTTCTTTGAATGGAACTGGCACGCTTCACACATGGTGACCAGTGCCGTCGCATCCTAGAGGGCAGTGGGCCAGAAGAAGCCTTGCTGGAATGCCTTGCAGCCAAGGGCTCTCGACCCTATGTGGGATCCACATATGCCTTCATGTATCTCTGCCAACAGCTCCAGTCCTTCCTCTCGAGGGATCCACTTAAATTCCACACCGTTCAGTCTCCTTCTGTACAGGACGTCATTGACGTACTGGTACATGGCAGACCGACGGGCTACTATCTCCGCTTCTTCCTGCTCCTCAGGAAGTTCCCCAGTCTGAAGGAATTAGAAGGTATGTTGCGCCCACGCTAGAGCCTGGGGCTCGACGGCGAGGACCAAAGGCATTTCCTCCGCCAAGGGAGCGGCCATCTCGACGACAAAAGCTTGACGCTCCGCCGGAGTTAGCCCTCCGGTGGCAGGCTCAGTGTCTCCGGCAACATCCTTGTCGGCGGCTCCGGGGAGCTCGGCGGGAAAGTACTTGCCAGGCCTTCATTTCCTCCTCTTGTTCTGCTCTGTTGATGGATCAACGGATGGCTAAGAAAGCTGAAGCACAAAGGTACCTGGTTCCACAGGTAGCTTGAGGGCAGCGCGCTTTGAAAGGTAATCGGCGATGTCATTCTCCGCTCGGGGAACGTGCTCCGCCTGTATACCGTCAAAGCGCTCTTCCAACTTTCTCACTTCATCGACGTAGGCCTTCATCAACGGGCTCTGGTAATCCTTGTTGACTTGTTTGATGACAAGCTGCGAGTCGCCCCTGACAATGAGCTTCTTGATTCCGAGGTCTGCCGCGATCCTAAGACCAGCAAGAAGCCCCTCGTACTCAGCAGTGTTATTCGTTGATAGCTCCCTAGGGAAGTGCATCTGGACCACGTACTTGAGGTGCTCTCAAGTGGGCGCGACCAGCAGTATGCCAGCCCCGGCGCCCTGTAAGGAGAAAGCCCCATCAAAGTACATGATCCAGTTGCAACTTGCCTCTTTGCCGGGGAGAGCAATTTCCTGGACTTCTTCATCAAGCGTTGCGGTCCATTCTGCGACGAACTCTGCCAGGACTCAGCTCTGAATTGTGGAGGTACTTTCAAACTTGAGGCCAAAGCTGGACAGCTCCAGTGCTCACTCTACAATCCTTCCCATCGCGTCTGGATTGTGCAATATCCGTTGCGGAGGGAGGCGAGTGATGACAGTGATCTCGTGCGCCTGGAAGTAGTGACGCAGCTTCCTCGAGGCCATAAGAAGGCCGAAGAGCAATTTCTGCACACCGGAGTACCTTGATATAGCCCCCTGCAAGAGGGAGCTAACAAAGTAGACCGGGTGTTGCATCATTTTCTTCTTCGGCTGCACTCCGACCGGCTGTGTCGCCTCTGCACCAGTGGCATCGGGCTCTGTTGCTGCTATCACCTCATCATCGATTTCTCTCTGCGCCACTAGTGCGGCGCTGACCACCTGGTTTGTTGCCGCTAAGTATAGCAGCAACGGTTCTTGTGGTCTAGGCGCAACTAGTATTGGCGTGGAGGAAAGATACCTCTTCAGATCCTGTAATGCTGCTTCGGCTCCTGGCGTCCACTCCATTGGGCCTGCCTTTTTCAAAATCTTGAAAAGGGGGGGGGCACGCTTGGCAGACATGGAAATGAATCTGCTCAAGGCGGCAACGCAGCAAGCAAGCCGACGCACATCCTTGACCCGTTTGGTTGCTTCAATCTGCTCTATAGCTTTGATCTTGTCCGGATTGGCTTCTATCCCATGGTGCGACACAAAGAACCCGAGAAGCTTGCCAGACAGGACGCCGAAGACGCACTTCTCAGGGTTCAGCTTGAGGTTGATCTTGCGCAGGTTTACAAATGTTTCTTGTAAATCCGGTACAAGGGTTGCCTTGTTCTTGGTTTTGACCACTATATCATCCATATAAGCCTCCATATTTCTATGGAGCTGGGGTTCAAAACCAATCTGGACTGCCCTTGCCAACGTCGAGCCAGCACTCTTCAACCTGAAGGCATTCGTACGAAACAGTACGTACCACATGGGGTGATGAATGATGTCTTCACTTCGTCTTCTCTTGCCATGAAGATCTGGTGGTAGCCGGAGTAGGCATCAAGGAATGATAGCATGTCACACCCTGCCGTGGAGTCAACAATCTGGTCTATGCGCGGCAATGGGAAGGGGTCCTTGGGACAAGCTTTATTGATATCTGTGTAATCAATACACAACCTCCACTTCCCATTTGCCTTGCGCACTACCACCGGATTGGCCAACCACGTTGGGTGGAGCACTCCTCTTACCAAACCCGCAGCTTCCAGTTTTCGGATCTCCTCAGTGATGAACTCTTGCCGTTCCAAAGCTTGCTTCCTGACCTTCTGCTTGACGGACCGCGCATGAGGACAGACAGCAAGGTGGTGCTCAATCACCTCCATGGGAACGCCGGGGATGTCGGATGTTTGCCAGGCAAACATGTCGACATTCGCCCGCAGGAAGGTGACGAGCGCGTCTTCCTATTTGTTATCAAGGGCGGAGCTTGTGGTAAAAGCCCCTCCCGTGCCGTCCTCCTTGACAGAAACCTTCTTGGTTCCCGGCGGTGCGGCCCTGGATCTCTCGTTTATGCCTGTGGAGCCCTCTGGCACGTCCTCGACGGGAGCGCGACACTCTGAAGAGGTGCGCTTGCCGGAGTGGGTGTCTGAGGTCTCACCGGTATTCTTCTTTCCGGTGGAGCTCTCTGGCACGTCCTCGACGGGAGCACAACACTCCGAAGAGGTGCGCTTGCCGGAGTGGGTGCCCGAGGTCTCGCCGGTCTTCTTCTTCTTCCCTCCCGGGGCTCCAGTGGCAGGAGCAAGTGCCCTCATAGCGGCAGTTGCTGCAACTGCTTGCTGGTACAATTGGTCAGCGCAAATCAGCGCATCTTTCTTATCGGAGGGGATGGTGATGATCGTCACGGGCCCTGGCATCTTTAGGGTGTTGTAGGCATAGTGTGATGCTGCCATGAACTTGGCCAGTGCTGGGCGGCCAAGGATCCCATTGTAAGGCAGGGGAACTTGGCAACATCGAACACGATCCTCTCTGTCTTATAGTTCAGATCACTTCCAAAAGTCACGGGTAGCGTGACTTTCCCCTTCTGTTGACTTCTCCCTGGGCTGACCCCCTGAAACGTGCCCGTCTCTTCGAGGTCTCCATCAGGAACTTGCAGCTTCTCGATCACGGTGGGGGAAAGTAGTTTCAGACCGGCCCCGCCATCCACTAGCATCTTCGTCACCTTGAGGTTGTGTATTGTCAGTGAAACCAACAATGGCAAACACCCAACCGCAGTAGTGCATTCAGGGTGATCCTCGGCGTCAAAGATGATAGGTGTGTCGGACCATTTCACCGACTTTTGGGCACCGGACGATGGCTGCGCTGCAATAATCTCGTGCGCCCACTATTTAAGCTGGCA
Organism: Secale cereale; assembly: GCA_902687465.1. Lineage (NCBI taxonomy): Eukaryota > Viridiplantae > Streptophyta > Magnoliopsida > Poales > Poaceae > Secale > Secale cereale. The sequence goes on along the minus strand of LR738710.1, from coordinate 6,799,680 downwards.
GTGAGAAGCATGCAGCGAGGCGCCACCATCGGAGCACATGGCGTCCGTAGGCATCCGTAGCCTTCTGAAACTCTTGGCCGCCGGACTCGTCGTCCTCTTCGTGATCGTCGTCTTCAGGTCTTCTGTCGCTGCCCCGGGCGGTCCTTTCCTGCTGTTTCTCCTTGCCGCGACGGCCCGCTTGGCCGTCATGCTTCTTGCTGGACCCCTCAGCGCCGTCTTGGCCCTTCTCCTTGTCCCGCCTGTCGTATTCAGCACTTTGCTTCTCAGCAAGGAGCTCAACCTGGTGGCTGTCCTGGAGATCATGGCCTTTGGTGTGATGGATCTTGCAGTATCGCTTGCCGGAGTTTCCTGGCTTCTCGGCAGCCGCCAAGGCCCGGCAGGCGACACACCCGGTAGTTTCCTTGGCAGGGTCATCAGATCCCTCGACGGCAAGCACGGCCTTCCCCTTGCGCTTCTTGTTATGGTGTCGGCCCTTCTTCGCTGGGGCGGCAGTATCCTCGTCTTAAGAGTCGGTTTCCGCACCGGCGCCTTGGCCGGGGTACTTCCTTCCCTCTTCAGCCCGGGCACATCTGTCGGCAAGAACGTAGAGTTCCGCCACATCCTTCACCTTGGTCATCGCCAGTTCTTCGCGCATCTTGCGGTTGCCCACGTTCTGGTGGAACGCGCTGATGATGGCGGCAGGGTGAACATCAGGGCTATTGTACTGTAGCCGGCTGAATCTTTGTATGTACTTGCGCAGACTCTTGCCTTCCTTCTGGGGTATGACATGTAGGTCACTTGCTTGGCCATGGGCTTGGTGGCCTCCGGTAAAGGCGCCAACAAACTCATGGCACAAGTCGGACCAGGAGGAAAGAGAGTCTACTGGCAAGTGCATCAACCACGACATGGCGTTAGGTTTAAGAGCCAACGGAAAGTAATTCGCAAGCACCTTATCGTCGCGGGCCCCGGTAGCTTTCATCGCGATGGTGTAGATGCCGAGGAACTCCGACGGGTGGGTCTTGCCGTTGTACTTCTCGCCAACGTCAGGTTTGAATGTGCGGTGAGAGGGCCACTGGAACTGCCGCAGCTCACGGGTGAAAGCTGGACAGCCTACCTCGTAAGGTAGATCCCCAGGGATCTCCGGTGTCGGGCGTTCTGCAGCAGGCCCTGCTCGCCTGTCTGACTGGTGGTGCGTTCCGCGTCGGCGCTCGATGGTGGTTCGAGCGTCTTCATGAGCTCGCTCCTGAAGAACTTGACGCTGGTCGCCGCGGGTCCGTGGGTCGGACGACACTATGGAGATGGCGTCGCCCGCGACGTATCGACGAGTCGACGCACGCAGCACCGAGCAAGGAGGAGGCGAATGCACCATAGCCATGGCGCTGCCGGCTCTCCCGCCGCCGGTGCGTGGTACTCCATTGGAGCGTCGACCTGGGAGCTCTGCTGGATTTAGATCATCCTTGTTGGCGACTGCGACAAGGCTTCGGATGGTGGCTCTCCATTCATTGAGTTTCCCCGTAACGGGAGGAAAGTCGAGGAGCAACTGCGCACGCGCCAAAGCTTCGGCTGGTGTCAACGGTAGCAAAACCTGCACCGACCGTGACGCGCTTCGACCCCTGACCGTGTCAGGGGGAGCTCCATCACGATCCCACGGTCGCCTATCATCTCCACCAGTGCTTCGGCGGGCGGGAAGGTCTTCTACGTCCCGGGAGTGGCGCTCGGGGCTCTTCCCATGGCGACGCCCGGGACCTTCACGGTGACGACGCCGTTCATCGCGCGCTGCCTGAGAAGAGCGCGCTGTTGGTGCCGGCGTGGGAGTTCTGGAGATCCTTGCGTCGCCTTCGGGTGATGCGACAACGACCTTGGAAGGCCCCGCGCCACCCGCGGAGGGCCGGGTTCCATCTTTGGAACTGGCGGTGTGTGGCCCGTTACCAGGCGCACAAGCATCGCCACCTCCCAAACTCCGGCTGCTGGGGCGGCGTTGGTGTCCGTGAGCAGCGCCCCGGGTTCTTTCTGCGACCGGTCCGCTGCTTGCTCGCGTCGGGACGGGCTGTCCGGCTTCCGACTGGCCAACCGCCACCATCGTCTTCTTCTTGGGCGCCAGGACGATGAAGAGGCGTTGAACTGACTGCCAAAGCCGATTCTCACAAATGCGCCCCTACCTGGCTCGCCAAAGATGTCAGTGTATTTGGATCGACACCAATGGGATCACAAGAATCCCTACTACGGTTGCGGGGCGCGGGGTTGAGAGAAGAGCGAATCTGATAGTCAGGACATGGTTCCTTTACCTAGGTTCGGGCCGCAAAGATGCGTAAAACCCTACTCCTACTTTGGTGGATTATATGTTTGTGTTCTTTAGCTTGTGAGGAGCTCCAAAAGAGTCGTGAGGAGTTCTAAAAATCCGAATCCTCCTCCTGGTCGCCTCGGGCCTCCTTTTATAGGAAAAAGGGGTCGCCACAATGGCACACGGGAGGTGGAAAGGGAACTGTCGGGGATATACCCCCACGATATAAACCGGCCGGAATTATAACCCGGCCGGACTTGGTGGTTTATGTAAGACGGTTTACACTTGGCGATTCACTGGTAATCCGGAGGGCGGATCACGGATGACAAGGCCCAAGGCCCAGAAGGCCGGTTCATGTTATAGTGGGCCGGTTTATGAAGAAAGCACAAGGGATATTCTCCTACAAAGGAAGCAAGACTAGGACTCCTTGTAATAAAGCAATCCTAATCCTACTAGGACTCTACATGTAACCCGCCCCTTCAACATATATAAGGAGGGGCAGGGCTCCCCAGAGGGAGAGGAGAAGTTTAGACAAGTTTCTAGGGTTAAACACAAAGAGCCGGTTTACCGGCGATACCAAGAGGATCATAATGAGATCTAGCCTCAAACAGCACGTAGGGTTATTACCGGATGATGTTTCCCGGGGCCCGAAGCTGTCTAAACCCTTGTCTTGCATCGCGTCTCTCGATTCCACTCAACCCCTCTCAAGCTACTACATAGATGCGCGGCCTTATGACTAAGTACGTAATCCGGACATCTGACGTGTTATTTCCACGACAGTTGGCGCCCACCGTGCGGCCTGCGCACGGTGGTGTTGAGTTCTTGAAGGGATCTCACCCAGGGATCGAGAAGTTCGCAATTTTTTGAATAAAGAAGAATCACTGGGGAAGGATTTACATTGTGTTGAAGGCAAGCGGTCAGATGTACTACCCGTAAGAAGTTTTGAGTTTAAGAGAAAATTAGGGTTATGTACTGCACGACAGTTGAACATAACCCGGGGATCCGTCGAATCCGAAGACATCAATATCGGCTACAGCCACCGACGTGCAAGCCAAGACAACATCTAATTTAGCAAATCCTGTCGGATTCCTTTGCTAGATTGATCAATGTTTTTGCTATGATCACGGAAACGTCAGGGGGTGATCGCGACCCGGAGGAGGATTTCAGCTTCGACGCTGCGACTCGCCTTGTCCGAGTCCTCCCCAGATCACCTCATCGCTTCGGCTTCGAGCCGCCGTATCGTTCGAGCCGGCCTCGTGCCACCTCAGCGGAACCCATGGTTTTTAAGCCGCCTCGCCAAGCCCTCAAACCGGCACACATCGACTGCGCGACAAGCCACCGTCGCTACACCGGAGCTCCGGGCTTCCCTTGCTCCTCCTCTGCTTTGCAAACCGACCGCCCTGAGCCGCCGTTTCTTCATCTGTCACATGTGGCCAACTTTGTCGACCCCCCGGTGCCATGCCATTTACCGCGGCCTCAGTTGCTGCGAGCCGTCCTGCTGCCGTCTCTCCTTGGTGAAGACCTCACCGAGCCGCTGCCTGACCGTTGCTCGCCTCTGCCTCTTTGAGCCAGCCTCTGCCTCCGTGAGCCTGCACCCTGCCTCTGAAGATGAGCCGCCCTGTCGCTCTGAACCACTTCGGTGGCCTCCGCCGCCCCGTCTGCACTTGTGAAGCCGGACTCCGCTCCTCTGTTGAGGTTTCACATCACGTCAAACTGCCATGGCGCGTTGACTCGTCCGCTGCCGCTCTCAGCAGAGCCGCCGCCACGGTTTCCGCTTCTACCACGGTCCGGCGCGTCCACCTGCGAGCCGGCCTCGCCTTGCCTTTGTGAGCTTCCCTCGGATTCATCCCTACCAATGCAGCCACATTAATTGCCTCTGCTTTGAGTTGACCCGGCATCGAGTTGCCAGCCTCTGTTACCATGGGACACACCTTGTGCTGATCCGTGAGCTCCTGGCCTTTGAGCGCACTGCCGTCGGTCCGGCGCCTACGAGATGCCTGCAGTCTTGCCCACACGTCGAATCTCCGTCGTGTGTCGAGCTGCCCCCGGCCTTTGTCGCCTTGGCCTCGCCTCTCCATTATGGTTTCCACCAAGCCACCGGTCGCCGGGTCACCTAAATGCGAGCCGCCGTTTCCACCTGTGAGTCGGGTGAGGGTGCGCCTCTTGTGTTGCCGATAATTCAATGAGGGCATCAGTTTTTCGGTTCTAGTGCACCTAGTGAGCTCGACTAAGCCTGGCTGTGCGATTTGGCAAGGGTACAGTTCTGGGGATGAAAAGAAGTACTAGTACAATAAAAGGACGAAGCGGTCCAAATGATACCAGTTTAGTACTTCCCACGTGGAGCTACCAATACGATTCAATATCACATAAAGAAAAAATCTACCACGTGGTCAAACAATCCATCACGGATGGGACTCGACCTCGATTTCATGGAATCGCTCTGCCGTTCGCTCTGGACTGAGCGGCCTCAAGTCCCGGCCTAGGTTTCTGTTCCGATTGGCTACTCACCTCTTCCGTCGCCGAGTTGTCTCAACAAAGGCCCCCGCCTGCAAGCGGTCTCGGGCCACCGCCGCCGGTTTACAATGTCGCGGCCGTCTCGCGCGACCGCGCCGGTTTACAACGACGTGGCCATCTCTCACGACCGCACCGGCTTACGGCGATGTGGCTGTCTCTCGCGACCGCGCCGGTCGACCCATCTGTTCTTCAAGCAAATCAGGTGTTATCCCTCCTATATATTTTATCAAGACATTTTATTTCCCTTGAGCACCATTACACTACCCTATTGGTGTTTTCTATATACATGTATTATCATTGTTATATTGCGGATATAAAACACGCACTGGCAACGTTCTACAACGACATTTTCCTCTGTGTCACATTACTTGATGAACGGACGGTCGGTTCACGCATCCGCACCGGTTTACAACACGGAGGACAACTTGCTCATCTCCGTCGGATTACAATACCGCGGCCGATTCATGTGTCTGTGCTGCCACTGATGCTACGGTCGTTTTACTGTCCACCCTGTGATCCGGTCTATTCAACATACCGGTTCAAATTCACTCAGGTGAAATCCATCTATAGTATTATTTCTCTTGTTATATATCATTTTTCATTAAGAAAATAAGATGCTTTGATCAGTCTATCTGGTTGTGCAGGGCAACTCCCATATATGTACTCTGCTGATGTGATCACTGAAGGGCTTCCTGTTCAAACACAGGTCGTATTCGAACCAAAGAGAACATACCCAAACTTATTGACGGGCTTCCTGTTCAAACATAGGTCGTATTCGAACCAAAGAGAACATACCCAAACTTAAATAAAGCCATTCTGTTCAAACATAGGTCGTATCCGAACCAAAGAGAACATGGCATAAGCTCAATGGATTGTACCCGAATCCATTGCTTGGCTAAATTTTTATATGGCCACCACGGGGCAGGATTGTACCCGAATCCTCGCTTTAACAGCTGTGGTTGTATCCAGTTCATATGGTCGTATCCGAACCATAGGCTCAATGGATTGTACCCGAATCCATTGCTTGGCTGAACCTTGCTTTGGAGCCTGGCAGTTCGTAAAAAGCCTCGACTACATGGTTTTATTTGCAAACTTGCATTTCTGGTATTTATGTTTTATGGTTCTTTGATCCGGAGTGGGACAACTCCAGAGTTGACCACATATCTTCTAAAGTATGGACAGAGCTCCAATATGATCTAAACCGATAACTTCTATCAAACCCGGAATTATTATTGGGTCTATCACAAAGGCTCCCTCAGAAAACTGCAAATTTCGCCGGATTAAGAATATCAAGCATATTTAATCACAGGTATGAAGTTATTTCTGGTATAAACAGACACTTGTTTGATATATTTTGTGAGCAATATAATCCGTCCGGTGGTAAACCGCCAGGACATCTTTTAGCATTGTTTTATGCAGAAATAGATAATGACCGGTGCTTATTAAACCGGTCTGGCTTTTGACTATAAGTCGTCAGTATATGATGGTAAATAATGACCGGTTTTTATTAACACGGCCTGGTTGCGATCAAATATCACTGGAACCAATTTTCAAACCGGGTTATATTATTCAAATCTTCAAATAGCCAACATGGTTGGATTTTTATTATGGTTATCAATAACCAGTATTATGATTAAGGTTTTCAGAGTTGCTTTAAGCGCAATGGATATTATTTCATCGATGGAAGTGATTTATTCTACAAAGGAATAGTCCCAAGTTGCTGCAGGCTTACAACCCGGCACTTGGGGGCTACATTATTCAAATTGAGATTACATCAAATACACAAGTCTCATGTCGCTGCAAGCATGCACCATGACACTTGGGGGCTAATGCAAAGTCATTTTTTACTGGCCTTATTGAAGACCCGACTCATCATATCATAATGAGACGGCCCTTGGCGGCTACCGATTGCTCCTATCAACAATTCAAGGTACACAAATATTAATCCATTATATTGAAGGGTCCACTGCTCAGTTGGTAAAGTACAAGGCTCTTAACCTTGTGGACGTGGGTTCAAACCTCACGATGAAAGTTACATTATATAATGTTATTTTTCAAAGATCATATTTTCAAAGTCCCTGTTCATTATTACATAATAACCCGGCACTTGGGGGCTACACATTGCTATTCAAGTTTACATGATCATATTTTTAAAGTCCCTGCTCATTATTAAATAATGACCCGGCACTTGGGGGCTACATAATATGGAATATTCAATTTCATAGTGATTGGGATGAACAATCTGGATTTCTTCAAGATTATACAATGCTATTTTCAATGAAGTATATACAAAGTCCCTGCTCATTATTACATAATGACCCGGCACTTGGGGGCTACATATATGGAATATTCAGTTTTCACTAATGACTGAGTTGAACAATCTGGATTTCTTCAAGATTGCAACGATTATATTCAAACTAGTCTTAAGATATCACTATGTTCTCCTCTTAAGACTTGGGGGCTACAGGTAATATGCATATAAAGGAGGAACATCTTCAAATTCTCAGTTTTGGGTAAGTCCGGAAGATTAATCATAACCCGGCATTGGCAAACAATCATAGCCTGGCATTTATAAACAGTCATGACTCGGAATTATCAATTTTTATAAACCTGTAATGGTGGTAATTATAAACCGGCAAGTTATGCATCTTGAAGCTGGCTGGATACCAAATTGAATATTTGAAGATCAACATTTTTGTCAAGTCAGAGCATTAAAAGGCTGATTCGAATGGATTCTGGATTTACAATGTTTTTTCTACAAACAAGTTAATTATGAAGATGGTCTGTTGACCCGGATTTTCTAGTAGAAGGAAAGGACAAGGACTTAAGGATGATCAGATGCCGGTTTACAAGAAATTTTTAACCCGGAGCACAACCTGTCAGATTTGTTCTTGTGTTTATTTTGCAGCATAAGTTTACCATGGATAAATCCAAGCTAAACTTGGGGGCTAATGTTGGGGATATACCCCCGCGATATAAACCGGCCGGAATTATAACCCGGCCGGACTTGGTGGTTTACGTAAGACGGTTTACACTTGGCGATTCACTGGTAACCCGGAGGGCGGATCACGGATGACAAGGCCCAAGGCCCAGAAGGCCGGTTCATGTTATAGTGGGCCGGTTTATGAAGAAAGCACAAGGGATATTCTCCTACATAGGTACAGTGATGCGAGGTTATCCCTCGCATTACAGGACAAGGCGCAATTAATGCGCTTAGCTTAGGTGTCCTTGCTTTATCGGGGACGAGGGGAGACGTCCATCTTGTCCATCACCGCTCCTCCTCGTGTTGACACGCGCCCTAGCCAGCGGTGCCTGAGGTGCCATGTAGGCAGACAGGCAACTGAGGTGGCGCAACGGCGGGTTTCCACGAAGATCTGTGGGTTGCCACGCAGGAGCCTATCCAGCTGGTCGGGTCGGCAGCTGCGTGGGTTAGTGGAAACCCGGTTGGTGCGGGCCTGATGGTGGCCCTGCGGGTGTCCTCGGCAAGGGCCTTGCCCGGGCTCTGGCAAGGGTCCTACCGTGGCGCCTGCTGTCATCCCCGGCAAGGTGCTTACCAGGGGCCTTGTAGTTCTCCTTGGCTGGGATCCCGCCAAGGGTCATCGTCTTCTTAACTTGTATCTGATCTTGGATGTCTTCACAAGGATCTGCATGCCACCACGGGAATATCTCCCGAATCCTGGCCCCATGGGGGCGGTGGACTCAAGGCCGCAGCGGCAAGGGTCTTGCCGCTTCGTCCCTTTGCTCTTTGTGGTCTTGTTCTTGGTGTTGTTCTAGTCTCCATCAAGCTTTGATCTTACCCTGGCTCACCTCCCTTGCCATGCTTGGTGTGGTGGTGCCCGCGGCTCAGACTGCCCGTGCACAATCATAGGGGTACAAAAAGTGTACCCGTCTTTTTGTACACCGGCAAATTGAGATGGATCAAAGTATGATGTAGAGTATATATGAAACTAAAAAGATGGTATGCTTAAAGCTGGAATAAATTATCGACTGAATCCTATGCAGGAGTAAGTAAAGTGGATACATCTACTAAATCACAAGCTTTATTTGTTTTCTCCATGGAATGGTTCCACTAAAGTTCCAATTATTATTCTATAGGTGGAGGAGATAGCTGATGTCGAGGGTGATGTTGATGAAATATAAGTTGTTGATGAAATAGGGCCTTCTGAAGAACACAGGAGAAAATAAAAAAAGGTCAGCCGAAACTACATCTGCAGTGCAACATAATTAGGTAGCACTACAAACTATGCATTCCTATTTGTCCTGATGTTCCTATCCTTAAAGGAAATTGCCTCACACACAAAAGTAGCTGCACGACCTACGAATGATGTTCCCTCCCCAACGGTGCTCTAGTGAGCATGCTCGTTGTTGGCGCTGCCACGACAGAATTGTGCAAGCATCGGCCATGCAGTCGTCATGTGTATAACAGTGCCGATGTGGCACCCCGGATCAGACGATCGGTATACCTTGCATTCCCTGCCCAGAGACCTTGTCTTCTGGCAACACACAACATCTTGGTAAGGAAAACAACTGCTTTATTGATACTAGCGGACCATAGTTTTACATTACAACAGTTAGCGAGGCTGAGCGGCACACACGGTGCGGCTAGACAATATGTACATTATTTAATGAACATAAAAGGGCCTCGGGCATAAACTACGCAGCAGCGGAACGACGTCATAGCGGGACTCCATCTCACAGGGACACCGATGTGGATACGGACTAGACTCAGACGGCACTCCTTTCTAGCGGAACTTTCCTGAAATCTGGCATGACACGGCAGGTTAGTACTTTGAATGTACTTGCAAGCTTACAGCAAAACAGAATCATCATGACAAACAATATCATGATAATTAATCTGCATTAAATATGCAGTAATAAACTTGAATGGATATTCACTAACATATTATGCTCATGTCTTTGCAAAAATAAATCCTCGGTCTATCTTACTCATGATAATTCTTTATATCTAATGACTTATTCATTTCAACAAGATATAAATCGTGACCTTTCCGGTGATCACATACTTGTCCATACTGGGTCTCAAAACATCTCGGTGGCCCTTCCTCCAATTTATTATAGCACCAAAATTTTAGAACTTAATGAGCAAAATTTTATTATTTGTTGACCCATGGTGTGACCTACTTTCGAGCGTGTCCGTGACCGTGCACTCGGCTATCCACTACTAGGAAAAGGGCTATAGATGGGATGGATACTAATGGCGCACCTCACATGTGGTATGCCACTAATATATAGCAGTGGCGCACCATATGCAGGTGCGCCATTAGTGTGGAATACACTAATGGCGCACCAGGCTCATGGTGCGCCACTAGTAAATTTTTTTTCTTTTCCAAACATACTAATGGCGCATCCAGGAGCAGTGCGCCATTACTAGTTGTAACTAGTAATGGCGCACCAGCCACAGAGTGCGCCACTACTATTCTTTTTTTTTATTCTTTTTTATTCATTTTTTTGCAAAACTACTAATGGCGCACCGTGCCATAGTGCGCCATTACTAGTTTAACTAGTAATGGCGCACTATCCCACAGTGCGCCATTAGTATTTTTTTTTTGCAAAACTACTAATGGCGCACCACCAGCAGGTGCGCCATTAGTAACTGGGTTACTAATGGCGCATTTGGAGATGGTGCGCCATTAGTAACCTGGTACCAACAAGATATTTTGGACAGCCACTCCTACCCACTCACTTTCTCCCCACTTCATTCTCTCCACCTCCTCCTCCAAAGCTTGTCTCGGCTGCCTCCTCTTTGTCACCTCATTTCCAACATAGATTCATCCAATTTAAGTGGTTAAATTACCTTTTTTTGATAGGTAAGTAAGGGGGGAAGCTATCTTTATGTTGTTCTCCCTCCAACAATGTGCACATGCACTTTTTATGGCCTAGCTAGATCTATGTATGTTTGGGTGTTGCATATGTTTGTGGTGTTGCATATATGTTTGTGTTTGCAGGTACCAGTATTTGAAATGCGATAGTTGCCAATATTTTGCCGGAATGTTGCATATATGTTTCCGTTTCGGCGAGAATTTTGGCATTATGCATTCTTTTTGGTCCTATTTTTAGGGAAAGTCATGCCAAATTTTTTCTTGGTTCTAAAATATCGTTTTGCACGATGACCGAAGGCATCGTGAATAGGTTTTTGAGCTCCGCGAAGGCCGAGATGCTTCAAAAGAATGAGACGGAGATAAGATCTCCGTGTCGAAGATGCAAGCTGAAGAGCCTTATTGCGGACCCGGATTCCGGGCAGGTGCGGGACCACCTGCTCTTGCGTGGTTTCATGGATGGCTATCGGTGGCAAGGTGATGAAGATGACTACGAAGTCGTCCATGGGGGCCGGTCAAGAAATGAGGAAGGGCAGCAAGACAACCACCGCGGCTCGGGCGGGTGAGAAGATGAAGAATCTCCAGGACATGATCACGACGGTGATGATGTACACAGTCATCATGTAGAAGATGCAGGACATGATGATGAGGAAGATGCCGGAGAAGACGACGGGCATGATCATGAAGATGATCATGCCGGCGGAGCAGACGAAGCTGGACCATCGATGGGCAGGGTGCAGGACCCTCATATTCAAGAGCTGCTTCTCAAGCAGACGGATTACACAAGAGGTGCCGCCCGAGAGAAAGCCAAGATGGATAAACTGGAGATAGACGCGATTACTCCATTGTATGAAGGATGCAGGCCCGAGGATACCCGCCTGAAAGTAACACTCATGGCTATGGAGATGAAGGTAAAACACAAAATGACCAACGCATGCTTCGACGAGAACATGTCATTCTGGCACGAACGTCATCCCAAGGGGAACAAGTGCCCGACCAGTTTCGAGGAGGCGAAGAAAATTGTGTGTCCTTTGGATTTACCGCACGTGAAATACCATGTGTGCATGAATAATTGCATCATTTATCGGGACGAGCACGCGGAGTCTACCATATGTCCGGTGTGCGGCGTCACTCGATACAAGAAGAGGAAGAAAGCTCCTCGAAAAGTGGTGTGGTACTTTCCGATCACTCCTCGTCTGCAGCGGTATTTCGCGGACCCTAAGGTAGCAAAGTTCCTGCGTTGGCACGCGGATAGGGAGGAGAAGAAGCGAGAAGATGACGCAAATGATCCAGAGATAAATAAAAAAGACAAGATGCTGAGTCACCCTAAGGATGCGAGCCAGTGGCAAGCGTTGAACTTCGAAGACGCATAATTTGGGAACGATCCAAGGAACATCGTGCTAGGCGCGAGCACCGATGGAGTCAATCCGTTTGGCAGCCAGAGAAGCACACATAGCACCTGGCCTATGTTTGTGTGGATGTACAACCTTCCCCCCTAGTTTTTCATGAAGAGGAAGTACATTCACATGAGTATGCTAATTGATGGACCGAAACAACCAGGGAACGACATCAATCTGTATCTAAGGCTGCTGAAAGAGGAGCTAGACACGCTGTGGAAAACGCCAGCCAATACATGGGACGCCACAGAGAAAGAATATTTCCCTATGAGAGCCGCACTGCTCACGACGGTGCACGACTATCTCGGTTACGGATATGTCGCGGGGCAGGTGGTCCACGGATTTTCAGGATGCGTCAGGTGCATGGATGACACAACATATCGCCTGCTAGATAGAGATCCCGGGTCTTCGAAAACCGTGTTCATGGGACATCGAAGGTGGCTCTGCGACGATGACCTGTGGAGAAAACGCAAGGATCTATTCGATGGTGAAATCGAACCCCGAAGACGCCCGCGTACGAGGAGCGGCGAGGAAATAGACGATCTATTGAAAAATTGGAAAGATTGCCCACTGCCGGGAAAGAAGCAAAAGGCGCGAGAGCCGGGAAAGAAGCGAAAGGAGCCAGAGCCGCTGCTGAAGGTATGGAAAACAAGGTCTGTTTTCTGGGACTTGCCGTACTGGAAGATCCACCGTGTGCCTCACAGCCTTGATGTCATACATATCACGAAGAACGTGTGCGAGAGTCTGCTTGGTACCCTGCTCAACATGCCAGAGAGGACCAAAGATGGGCCGAAAGCAAGGGCAGACTTGAAATCAATTTGCATCAGGCAGGAGCGTCACGCTAATGATGATGATGATGATGATGATGATGATGAGACGAAGCAGGACACGGAAAGTCGTCGCAAAGGCAAAAAGGCCAAGAAGACCGGAAATGACTACCCTCCCGCGTGCTTCACTCTAAGTCTGGAGGAGATCGAGCAGTTTTTCACCTGCCTCGTAGGAGTAAAACTTCCTTACGGTTACGCGGGGAAGATAAGCAGATACCTAGACCTAGTGAAGCAGAAGTTCAGCGGGATGAAGTCTCACGACTGTCACGTGCTGATGACGCAGATTCTTCCAGTTGCAATCCGTGGAATCATGGATGCGCACGTCCGTGAAACGCTATTTGGCCTATGCAACTTTTTCGACGTCATCTCTCGGAAGTCGGTTGGCGTGAGGCAACTCAGAAGGCTATAGGAAGAGATCGTGGTGATACTATGCGAGATTGAGATGTACTTCCCGCCCGCATTCTTCGACGTTATGGTGCATCTGCTGGTCCATATCGTGGAGGATATCATCCAACTCGGGCCGACGTTCCTGCACAGCATGATGCCGTTCGAAAGGTTGAATGGTGTCATCAAAGGATACGTTCACAACATGTCACATCCAGAGGGAAGCATAGCCAGGGGCTTTCTGACCGAAGAGTGCATCTCCTACTACACGAATTATTTAGGCATCGAGAACCCCGTTGGTCTGCCCGTCAACAGGCACCTCGGCAGGCTCGCTGGATGGGGTCACCGTGAGGGTCGCCGCGAAATGCATGTCGACTTTGAGGGTCGACTCGCCGACTTTGAAAGAGCAAACCTAGTCGCGCTACAACACATAGACATGGTCGATCCTTGGGTGGTTGAGCACAAAACCTTTATTGAGAAGACGTACAATGGCCGAGGCCAACAGAGGATGGATGGAGATATAATCAAAGAGCACAACTCATGTTTCACGCGTTGGTTCAAGCAGAAGCTTCTATCGTACCCTTTACATGAGGATTCTTCCGCGGAAGAACAACTCATATTATCCTTGTCACAGGGCGCCGAACAGAACTTGATGACCTATGAGGCGTACGATATCAACGGCTACACATTCTACACCGAGGACAAGGACATGAAGAGCGATGGTTATCAGAACTCTGGGGTAACGATGGAATCCTACACCGGTAACGACAAGGACAGATACTACGGAAGGAACGAGGAGATCTGGGAGTTGAGCTACTCTGGAGAGAAGGTCCCGATGTTCCGTGTCAGATGGGCCAAGAGCGTCCTAAAAGAAGACCGGTATTTCACCACCATGGTTATACCCGAAGCCAAATCCAAGACCGCGGGCGCAAACGTCACCTCAAAAAATGAGCCATGGGTACTGGCTTCCCAAGTTGACCAATGCTTCTTCATTACTGACCCGTCAAAGCCCAGTCGTGTTGTCGTGAGGAGAGGCAAAAGGAAGATCATCGGAATGGATGGAGTAGCCAATAAGCAAGACTTTGACAAGTACGGCGACCCGAAGATCGAACATGACGACGATGATGAAGTAGCAGCATACACCACAGGAAGAATCTCTGCAACAAGCGGCCCCTCCGTCAATTGCACGCCCGCCAATGGCGGTGCCTCGACATTAGCCGAGCTCGACTCCATCATCACGGTAACTAATTAAGCCTCTCGGCCAAGGACTTCATCTCCTGCCTTTGACTGGGCATCCCTGATGCCCTACATGTTTTCGCAGGGTGCCGCCGACGTTCCGTGCACTCTCCTGCACTTCGTGAACAACGAGTTGGTCGATGTTGCCAAGGGAAAAATCGTTCAACCGGGCAACCCCGTGTTCCACAGTACTCTGGTGCCACCCACTAGTTCGGGTGCTGCCAGGCTGCGACGAGTTGTTATCTCCGATTCGACCCGTCAGGGCCGACGAAGATGATGTGACGACCCTCAATGCCTTCCTAAGCTGGCCCCTGCTTTGGCCGAAGAGCCAGATTCCTTTGTGGGCGGGGGACACCACCCCAAAGACAACACCGCCAGTCATGCTGGTGCCAAGCCATGGCAAGACCGCCGCAACGGTGCCGGACATCCCTATCACACTGGATACGAACATGCATATGGCACAGGATCCGAAACGACGATGACGACAAAGACGACGATACATTTGCTAACGTCGATGAGTACTTTGCCGATCATGGGTACGATGGCGAATTCATGGGGCATCCTTCTCAAGAACCCAACCCTACAAAAGACGTGCACGATCTAGCTGGTACCGCGGAGAAACCAAGTTGCAACAGGCGTCGTCTGCTGTTCAGTTCTCAGGAGACGCCTCCAGCTGCCGACTTCACCGAGCCTCAGATAGCCGAGGTGCGAAATATTATCAGCCCCAACACACTCAAGAAGGCGGTCTGTGAGCAGAATTCGGTCCCATTACAGGAGAAGAAGAAGGCACGAAAAAGAAAGATCCGTTCTCAAGACGGGCCACCTTCACCTGAGGATATAATGAGGAGGGTGCATGTGGCGGGTAGGCCGATGCTACCAACTAATATGCTCAATGCTGCAACCGGTGCTATGCGGAGTCTGCATGACAGTGTTCTTTCTTTGGAGAAGCGGCGTCCCAGAGAGAAGGATGTGGAATACCCGGTTTTCGCGGCCAAGGTGCCAGAGGGCAAGGGCTTTGTGGATAACTCCATCGGGGGTACGATCGTTCTGCGATTTGATGACAACTTCGCTATGTTTAACCTTCATCCGCTGCACTACACCTTCGTTCGGCTATTTTCGCTGACTATGGAGATGCGGATCATTAGAGACAAGACCCCGGACATCGTGATAGTTGACCCCTTCTACATGCGTGCCAAGATCTTGGGCAGCGCTGTGGACCGGCAAGTCGCGAGTTCTTACCTTGAAGGCATCATTCTGGCAAACCGAGATAAGGATAACTTCCTCATGCCTTACTTTCCCGAGTAAGTCGTCCCCTCAACCGCCCCGTAACATATGAATTCTTAGATTTCTATCGTTTTTCTTTTAACATTCCGTGTTTTGTGCAGTGACACACATTGCACACTCATCCTCCTAAGCCCGAAATATTCCATGGCCACGTATTTCGACTCGGACCGTCAGTCGAAGGTAGACTACACAAATGTCAAGAAAGTTCTTGATGATGTTCTCCTCGGCTATGCCAAATTTGGAGGCACCTTCACCAGGACAGTTCGTAAGTACGGCAAGCACGTGTTCGCCCACAATACGATGTTCTGCTGCGTCAAGCAGCCGCCTGGCGGTCAGAAGGGTGCCTGCTACGCCATCCATCACATGCTGGCGATCGTACGGGACCATCATCACCTTCTGCTACCAGATAAACTCAAAGATTGAGCCTCGAGCGTGTAGGCAATCCAGGACGCGGACATCAGACAAGAATTCATTCGCATCCAGTCGGTGTTTGCGGAAATCATCCATCAAGATGTCCTTCGTACCTCGGGGCAGTTCTACCTCAGAAATCAACTGTCCAACAGTGACATAGACACAATGCTACAAATACAGGCTGAAACGCCCGCGATTTCATGACTGCCACGATAGACGGCGGCTTCATCGACGCTCCAGTCCCTTGAGTCGAGTCGAAACTAGTGATGCTGTGTCTAGTTCTGAAACATCGATTGGCTCATGTTGTAATTAAACTTTATTGAACTTGTAGTATATCTCTTTGGTATCGACAGTCGTTCAACTTAGATGTAATTGATGCTATTAATGTCTTGCTTTTCTCTTCCGATCGTTTTGTTGCATACTTATATATTGCTTATGTATTGTATGTGAATTGGTACTAACGTTTCATTTGGCTAGTGCATAGCGATGCCGTCGTATGTCGTGTACAAGGGTAAGGTTCCCGGAGTCTACGACGACTGGGAGGAGTGTCGAAGACAGGTTCACCGTTTCAGCGGTAACAGTTACAAAGGGTACACCACTAGGGCGGAGGCGGAATCTAGATTCGCGTGCTATCTAGCGGGAGAGGGGAGGGAGCGTTGGAGGAACCGGATGAAGACAAGTTTCATCGCGATGATGCTCATCGTGATGACCACAGCTCTCTTCTATGTGATGGTAGTTTAGATGATCGATATCGACTTGTAATGTGAAGACAAACTCGCTACTCGCGGTCTCAAGACTTGTAATATAATGTTCTACCTTTCTTCGGTCTTTTGAATTCGGAGACTAATATGATGAATTGTATTCGGAGACTAATATAATGAATTGTATTCGGAGACTAATATGATGAATTGTATTCAGAGATTAATCTTCTATTGTATTCGATGAATCTGTTGTTGATGTGTGCTGCTGTCTATATTCTGTCCAATAATACATTTTGTAACCTGTGCAAAAATCAGAAAAGTAAAAAAAATAAAAAACCTAATATTCATACTAATGGCGCATCACATCAATGTGCGCCATTAGTATGCCAAAGGATACTAATGGCGGATCATCCCACAGTGAGCAATTAGTATGCCAAAGTTACTAATGGCGCATCACACAAGAGTGCGCCATTAGTATGCCAAAGCACCTAGGTATATATGCCCCCCTGGGAGGCATACTAATGGCGCACCGTGGCCTATACTAATGGCGCACCTGTGGTGCGCCATTAGTATACCAGATACTAATGGCGAACCAGTGGTGCGCCATTAGTAAAAAATACTAATGGCGTGGCACTAATGGCGCACCAGTAGTGCGCCATTAGTAGGCAAAACTGGTGCGCCATTAGTAGGCCTTTTCCTAGTAGTGATCGATAGATTAATTACACTCTGCAGAGGTAGTGCACTGTACCCACACCACGGAACCCATGGCCTCTTTCTCCCATTCGGGTGGACCAACGTTGTTCCGACAAAACCCATCCATTGCCATGACACTCCTCCAGCCACTCTGACTCATTTCCCACTGGAATAGTCCCGGGTGGCCCTGTGCCTACCAAAGGCACACCGACCACCGTCGTTGCCAAACAAAAATTGTCCCAAACGGGAACTCGCTACCATAAAATTAACTACGGGTACACAAGGTTATGTCTGCTTACCGGGCCAGGGTACTGCATGCCCATAACCTTCCCTATCTGGAGGTACCGACAGGAGGCATGTCAATGGACAGAAACAAGACCTTCCCATAATGGTAAATGTGGTTGCACTGGGAAAGACTCGATTCAGTGGCTCCATGACCCGGTCAACAATTTATTAATGTTGTGTTATTAACAGTTTCAACTTAAAGAAGAGATAAATAACCGGTGTCATACAATGCCATGCAAAGAACCAAAATGCAGCATATAAACATATACAATGCCATACAAAAGTATAACTGGATCAACTTTACTTTTATCATCCTAACTTCACTATTATTCTGGTTATGCTTTACTTTCAATTCAAAAAAAAAATTATCTTAGCAAAAATTATATCATAAATTCTTATGTAAAAGAAAATAACTTCACATATGCATATCCATAATCATTCTTAATATCCCAACTCTATTTTAGCTATCTTAATAGCTTAAACCAAACTCCAACTTTCTGTAAAGTAAATGAAACCAATAACTACATCAACCAAAAGAAATTATTTAACAAAATAATTAACATGCATATTATAAATCATTTGTTCAAGTTGGAAAAAAAATCACAAGTATTGAAATGGCACTATGAAAATGTTGTTGTGGCTTGCCTTAGTTCAAATGAGGCTCACAAGCCTCCCGGTGATCCTCAAGACAAGTTTCCTCTTCTAAAAATAAATAAATGTTCAAAAAGAAACTATCAAGATTCATTCAAAAATTCACCAGAAAATCTACACAGCACCAAATAGTTTCTTTTTTGGTGTGCTGCAAGATTTCTTTACCAGGAACACAATGCAAAAGGAATCAATTCATTTGGACTTATGGCTAAAAAGTTACAGCAGTTTGAAGTTCTCTGGAATTTATTCAAATTTAGAAATTTAAATAAATATAATAGGGGGGGTGACGTCGAAGGCGTAAACGCCCAGAGCACCACCACTCATACCGCTTCACGTGGGTGTGGAGAGACTGACTAGCTGGCCCCGCTAGTCATGTGGGAGGGGGAGAGGAGGAGGAGCAGAGAGGGCCGTGGCTTCGCCGGAGCGCACGCCGGCGACGCTACCCCTTGGCTGAAACTAAAAGGATAGCTCGAAGGAGGGGATCGAGGCGCACCTGCCTGTACCCGTAGGGTAGCTAGAGGTGGACGGACGGCGTCGGAATGGAGCTCGGAGGCGGAGAAAGAACAAGGGGCTCGCCGGAGTTGAGGAAGACGACGAGCTACGGCGCCTCCAGCATCTCCAGCTAGGTGAAGAGGCTCCACCAGAGAGTGGCGGAGGCTCTGGTGAGGTCGCCTTGGACGGAGAGGGCTTGGAGTTACCATGCTGACCCGAGGGGGATCGCCGGTGAGCTCGGGCCCGGGAACGGTGGCCAGAAGCCTGCCCGGCAGGGCCACGGGGTTCTACTCTATCTGTGGTTGTGTGGGAGTGGAGCTCGGAGCTCGGAGCGGCTGGGAGAAGGTCTATTTATAGGGGAGAAAGAGGGGGGAAACGGTGGTCCGCCGGCGACACCTGGCCGTGCCCGTCGATGAAGTGGCGTCTGTGAGAGGGGGAAGAAGAAGACGGAGTCACACGGGAGCTGTGGCCAAGCGGGGACGAGCACAGGGGCGTTGGAGGTGGCGAGGAGCACAGTGCGCACCGCACTTTGCCGTGGCCGGACCGCGCTCGTGCTCGCTGCGGCGAGCTCCGGCGTCGGCAAGCGCCAGAGGTGGACTCTGGAGATGAAGACAACGATGGTGGTGAGGTTTGGCGCACTTGGGCAGGCTCGGAAGCGAGCACGTGCTCTACAAAGCGCTTGGCGGCATCCAGAGCGCGCTGACTGACTGCCATGGCACGGTGTACACGTGTGATCACCTCGCGAACCAATGTCTGCAGGCTGACTTGGTGCCAAAAATTGTGCCTGGCGTGTTTTTCGTGGTAGATAGGTGAGTTACCCATGGTTGGTTTACTTCCAGATGCAGTAGGATGAAAGTAACTAGCCTGGTAAGTTTCTGGACAGAAACTTTGTGAGCTTACTGAGGTAAAATGGTGAATAGTTGGAGGCTGCGCTTTGGAGGCTAGTCAAGAGTTACTAAGGTGGAGATGCACAAGGAGTTTCACAAGAAGTGGAGCAAGTAAAATGGTAGTTGCTGTACAAACTACCATTTCTGTCCAGAATAGAAAAGATTTTCTGTAGCAAAAATATTCCAAAAAGTAGTGCAATATTTTTGCTCGGGAATGTGTCTTAGGGTCCAAAGAATATTTAGCCAGAAAACTAGGGGTTGCTTTGGAGCACAAAGAATTTAGCTATGGTTTTGGGGAGTAAAATTAATATTTTTCAAATAAGAAAATATTCCATGGAGTATATTAGAGTGGTCCAGAGGTATATGATAGTGTGAGATGGATAGGAGGCACTTGGGTGAAAGTTAAAGGTACCCAAGTGTTTTAAGTCCATATGAAATGATTCAAAAATCCCAAGGTTTGAAATAAATTCAAATAAAGCTTTGGCAAATAAAAGAGGGCAAAAATCAGGCTGTCACAACCGATCCTTAAATATCTTCTTTGTGCTTTTTGTACCATCTTAGTGTGTGTGCGCTTGATTCCATTGTTTACTTAATTTATTGCTTGTTGCAACACCTAGTTCCTCCTAGTTTGATAGTGTTGTTTGTTTTGTTCACGGTGGATGCATAATATGTAAAATCTCAAATGGTATTTTTACAGTTACATGTCTATTTCAACTAAAAAAGTATCAACCTCATAGTGCAGAATTCAGTTTGAGATTCTAAATGTGCATGGTGCCTCTTAGTCTTAGATGTGGAGTTTAATTTACAGCTGATGTACTGACACAACCAAGGGCATTGTATGGCAGAAGATTTACCAGGGGAATTCCCATACGATGCACATGATTGAGTTACATTCATTTTAAGCAACCTATCAATAATTTTAAGCCAAATGTAAATAGGCTCTGCCTGAGAGCTGATTGACTAAACTGGGAACCAAAATCATTTAGACCATTGTTTGTGTTTATTTGAACCAAGTCTATTGCTTTCACTACATTGCCACTCTATCAGTAAAGTTCCTCCTGATACTACTTTTTACCTGTGTTCATTTTGACTTGTTGTCCTTTTAAGGTAAACATTTTGTAGCAAATACTATTGCTCTGGATTATGGTTCAATGTATATATTGAATAATTTTACGTAGTGGTTAATTGAAATATTTTATATATCTATCTCAACAGACATGTTGACTGAAATGTACTTTGCTTCAATAGGGCATTTATTTTAAATGTCTCGGTAAAGGTTTTGTCTAGCCACATGTATCAACTGATTTATGCACTAATCTGCGAGGATAGATATTTCACCAACCATCTCACTGCTAATATTCATATCTGAATTCTTTCTGTGTGATATAATACGTGCATATGCGTTCTTTTTGCATGCCAAAGTCTTTGTTTGATTGCTGCTAAAATGGGCATGTTGACTGATAAATGTGATGCTGATGTATATTGTTCCTTGTTCTTGTCATTTTATTGCAGGCGAGTTAATCACTATCATTTTAAATAAAGGTTTGGATGAATGTTTCGCATAATTTGTTCCTCATGCTCATAGTTCTCACAATTAGTTTTCTGATATTATTTTGCAGGTAATTTAGGTAGAACAAAAGATGTTACTCTCCGTTTAGAAGGGTAACTCGACTTGGGATGGATGGAACAGATGATACTATACTTAAGACAGGGAACACGACATATAGATTGTATGTATCCAAATTTCTAATGTGATTTTGTGATGTAATTGTAATCTGCTATGGTGGTTTGAAACTTGTAGTTCTGAATCTGTAGCTATTCACTATTATTGTTTTTCTTTGCTAAATGGAGATTCTTTACCTTTTTTGTGTGGAGCAAATATTGGGCAATCTGGGTTGAAGATGGGTTGGAACAGGCAAAGGCTGATAATAATCTAGAACTTGCAAGTATAATAAATGTGTATGAAAGGCAAAGTAGAAAGAATATTAAAATAGTTAAAAATGGGTGAAGGCCCAATAAACAATTGACTTCATGGGCCTAAATATTTCTAGAAGGATAAATGGGCTGTATTGTTGGGCTGCCAAGTCAGATCGACTATGATGCCACATCAGCTACCATGTCATGTATATTCATGACGGAATGGTGTGTCACAAAGGTCCAGGCCTTTTCTGGGCTAGACGGGCCTAGGGTTAGGTCGGTGACGGTAAAAAATCTGTCATGATGGCCATATTGTCAATTATGACGCGATATACATGACGGATTTTGAGTCCGTCATGGATGCCCATCCATGATAGTTTTCCAATGTACTGTGACGGATTAAAATTGTCATGGATTAACAGATTTCTTGTAGTGACCTGTTCTGCTACCTCGTCTCGTCCTATCTCCATAGTTTCTGCAAATATTACGACATGGTAATTATTATACAAACATGATAGAACGGATATATTAGTGGCAAACGTAGATCTAGGTAGCTATAATGACAACAAGGAACCATATTAGTGGCCTCGACGCTGCTCTAGGGTTTGCGGTGGCCTCTGCGACCCGCGACCCCCTCGACCCTCGAACCCTCAGCAACCCACGACCCCTCGGCTACCCCTCCCCCCTCATGTCGAAGTTATCGAGGAGGGGGTATATATATCGACAACGACGACATATACATAGAAAAAAAATGTTATCGGGTAGGGGGTAGATCGACCGACCCCCCTCATGTCGAAGTTATCGGGGAGGGGGTATATCAACAAAATTACATCATCATATATCATCGAATAAAATTACAACATCATCATCATATATTATACATCTAAAAAAGTTTTCATATATCACCATATATATTGTCATCATCTAGTACAAAAAATTGACCAAGCAAGTTTTCATATATCATCATCATCTACTACAGGAAAAATTGACCCCTCGACGACCCTCGAACCCTCGACCCTCGATCCCTCGGCCCCTCGACGACCCTCCAACCCTCGACTCTCGACCCCTCGTCCCCTCGGCGACCCTCGACCCTTCGGTGACCCTCGACCCCTCGAACCCTCGACCCTCGACCCCTCGAACCCTTGACCCCTCGACCTTTTTTTCTTCTTCTTCCTTTTCTTATTTATTTCTCCTCTTCTTCCTTCTCCTTGTCTTCTCCTTTTTATTTTCCTTCTTCCTAACCTAACATAAACTAAAATAATCCTAAAACTAAAAAAAACTTCTCCTCCTTTTTTTTCTTCTTTTTTTTCATCCTAAAATTTTATGAACAAAATTACAACAGAAAAAAAACCATAAAATTCGATGAACAAAATAAAAATTCTATGAACAAAATTACAACAGAAAAAATCATAAAAATTATATGAAATATTCTAACTTTTGCATATTATTTGCATATGAACACACACACATCATCATCATCATCATCATCATATACAATACAGTATGAACAGAAAAAAAATCTATACACAGCCTCGTCGACGGCGTCGGTGCGAGCGGCTGCGTTGGGGCAGCCTCGCGGCGGCTTTGGGGCGCGAGGGGACGTGGGAGAGGAGGGGGAACGGCACGGTGAGGCTCACAGAGTGCAGGGGATCGAGCGGCGGCGAGGTCGGGGCAGGGCTCTGCGCGGGGCGGCGACGGCGTCGGGGCGACGCGGGGAGGTGACGGCGTCGGGGCGGTGTCGGGGCGGCGCGGGACAGCGTCGGGGCGGCGTGGGATGGCGTTGGACGCAGGGGCGACGACAGCGACGACGAGGCAGAGGGGCATCCTAGCAGCGTCATCGAGACGGGGCTTTGGTCCCGATTCGTGGCACCAACCGGGACCAATGCCCCCGTTTAGTCCCGGTTGGTGCCACCAACCAGGACCAAAGGTCTCTTTTCAGCAGCCCAAAGGGCGGGAAGCAGAGACCATTGGTCCCGGTTGGTGGTACCAACCAGGACTAAAGGGGAGGCATTGGTCCCGTTTGGTGCCCCGAACCGGGACCAAAGGTGGGCATTGGTCCCGGTTCGAGCCACCAACCGGGACCAATAGCCTGTGCACAGTGGCGTGGTGGTGGGAGTTTAGTCCCACCTCGCTAGCTGAGAGCGACGGGCACCTGTTTATAATCCCCGCTGTCTCTTCCATCTCGAACTCTTCAAAACTGTAGGCCTATGGGCCTAAACTGACATCGCTATGCCTGTGGGCTTCCTGGGGCTTTCTACGGTCCTGAATCCTGGCCCACGGTTGGGTTTCTAGTCGTATTCAGGCCGTGGTGGCCCAGTAGGTGGCATTTTTTATTTTATTCCATTTTTCTTTGTTGCTTTATTTTTTAGTTTTGTTTCTACTTTCAACAAAATACTTACAGTTGCTATTTTTATTTATTTTTTAAAGTTTATTTATTTTACTTTATTAAAGTTTATTTTTTTTCTACTTATTTATTTTATTTTTATTCTACTTATTTATTTTATTTTCTTTTTTGCTTTATTTATTTATTTTATGAAAATTCTTTTTGCTTTTAATGTTTTGAACAGAAAATACTTTGATAATTTTAGTTGCATACATTTTATATAATTCTTGTTTCACTAATACTAGAGGTTTAGAAAAGCTTTTTGGTTGATTCCTTTAGCTATTAGAGTTTCATTAAAGTTCTCTAGTTCATTCATTTTTCTGTTAGAGTTTCATTAAAGTTCTCTAGTTAATTATTTTAGTTTATAATTTTTGCTATTAGAGTTTCATAAAAGTTTTCCAGTTCATTCTTTTTTATATTAGTTCATTCTTTGAGCTAAATGACCCTGAAATTGAAAAATCATTTCAAATGAACTCTGAAACTGTTGAAAGTTGGCATGGCATCATCATTTCACCCACATCGCATGTGCTAAAAAGTTGAGAGAGTTACGACAAAAACTGAATGCACTTCATGTACAAAACGGACTATCTGTTTCGAGGTATCAGGGTTTCCGACGAAAGCTCATCTGTTACAAAGAGATTTCAAAATTTTAACTTATTTGAACTACAAACTACTTCTGTGTTCAAAATGCACCATTACAAAGTGATATTCTAGATTAAAAGCATCACCACAATAGTTGTGGAGAGAAAGTCTTCACTTTTTCTTCGCTTGTCTCCTTTTCTAATTGCTCCGTAACCATGGATAATCTTCATCGTTTATCAGGGTGCTTCGGTCAGCCTTGACTTTGAAGGGGGGAATTTCATGAAACTTTTCATAATCTTCGGAAATGTCTGTCTTGCCCTCCACTCCCACGATGTCTCTTTTATCTGAAAGAACTATGTGGCGCTTTGGTTAATCGTTTGATGTGTTCGCTTCCATATCTTTTCTTTTTCTGGTTTTTGTAGACATGTCTTTCACATATAAAACCTGCGCCACATCATTAGCTAGGACGAACGGTTCGTCTGTGTACCCAAGATTGTTCAGATCCACTCTTCTCATTCCGTAATCTAGGTCTACCTGTACCACGCCTCCTAACAGATTGACCCATTTGCACTTAAACAAAGGGACCTTAAAATCATGTCCGTAGTCAAGTTCCCATATGTCCACTATGTAACCATAATATGTGTCCTTTCCCTTCTTGGTTGCTACATCAAAGCGGACACCGCTGTTTTGGTTGGTGCTCTTTTTATCTTGGGCGATCGTGTAAAATGTATTCCCATTTATCTCGTATCCTTTGTAAGTCAATACAGTCGAAGATGGTCCCTTGGACAACGAGTACAGCTCATCACAAACAGTGTTGTCACCTCTGATACGTGTTGCCAACCAGCTGTCGGAAGTCTTGATGTGTTCAAATGTAATCCAGTCATCACACCACTTTGGGTGTTTGGAGCACAAATTGTTCTTGTGTTCATCGACATACGGGGTCACTAGGGTAGAGTTCTGTAGAACTGTGTAGTGTGCTTCAGACCAAGAATGCCCGTCCCTGCATATTATTGACTCCCCTCCAAGCGTGCCTTTCCCAGTTAGTCTCCCCTCATACCACGATTTAGGGAGACTAATCTTCTTAAGGCCAGGAATGAAGTCAACACAAAACCCAATGACATCCTCTGTTTGATGGCCCATGGAGATGCTTCCTTCTGGCCTAGCTCGGTTACGGACATATTTCTTTAGGACTCCCATAAACCTCTTAAAGGGGAACATATTGTGTAGAAATACGGGGCCCAGAATGACAATCTCGTCGACTAGATGAACTAGGACGTGCGTCATGATATTGAAGAAGGATGGTGGGAACACCAGCTTGAAACTGACAAGACATTGCGCCACATCACTCCTTAGACTTGGTATGATTTCTGGATCGATCACCTTCTGAGAGATTGCATTGAGGAATGCACATAGCTTCACAATGGCTGATCGGACGTTTTCCGGTAGAAGCCCCCTCAGTGCAACCGGAAGCAGTTGCGTCATAATCACGTGGCAATCATGAGACTTTAGGTTCTGGAACTTTTTCTCTATCATATTTATTATCCCTTTTATATTCGACGAGAAGCCAGACGGGACCTTCATACTGAGCAGGCATGCAAAGAAGATTTCATTCTCTTCTTTGGTAAGAGTGTAGCTGGCAGGACCTTCATACTGCTTTGGAGGCATTCCATCTTTTTCGTGCAAACATTGCAGGTCCTCTCGTGCCTCCAATGTATCTTTTGTCTTCCCATACACGCCCAAGAAGCCTAGCAGGTTCACGCAAAGGTTCTTCGTCATGTTCATCACGTCGATTGAAGAGCGGACCTCTATGTCTTTTCAGTAGGATAGGTCCCAAAATATAGATTTCTTCTTCCACATGGTTGCGCGTCCCTCAGCGTCATTCGGAACAGATAGTCCGCGGGGACCCTTTCCAAAGATTACCTATAAATCATTGACCATAGCAAGTACGTGATCACCATTACGCATGGCGGGCTTCTTCCGGTGATCTGCCTAGCCTTTGAAATGCTTGCCTTTCTTTCGACATTGATGGTTGGTCAGAAGAAATCGACGATGCCCCAGGTACACATTCTTCCTGCATCTGTCCAGGTATATACTTTGGGTGTCATCTAAACAATGCGTGCATGCGTGGTATCCCTTGTTTGTTTGTCCTGAAAGGTTACTAAGAGTAGGCCAATCATTGATGCTTACAAACAACAACGCATGTAGGTGAAACTCCTCTTGGTTCGCCTCATCCCACGCACGTACACCTTGTCCATTCCATAGCTGTAAACGTTCTTCAACTAATGGCCTTAGGTACACATCAATGTCGTTGCCGGGTTGCTTAGGGCCTTGGATGAGTATTGGCATCATAATGAACTTCCGCTTCATGCACATCCAAGGAGGAAGGTTATAGATACATAGAGTCACGTGCCAGGTGCTGTGATTGCTGCTCTGCTCCCCAAAAGGATTAATGCCATCCACGCTTAAACCAAACCATACGTTCCTTGCGTCACCTGCAAACTCCTCCCAGTACGTTCTCTCGATTTTTCTCCACTGCGACCCGTCAGCGGGTGCTCTCTACTTCCCGTATTTCTTAAGGTCCTCTGCGTGCCATCGCATCAACTTGGCATGCTCTTTGTTTCTGAACAGACGTTTCAATCGTGGTATTATAGGAGCATACCACATCACCTTGGCAGGAACCCTCTTCCTTGGGTGCTCGCCGTCAACATCACCAGGGTCATCTCGTCTGATCTTATACCGCAAGGTACCGCATACTGGGCATGCGTTCAAATTCTCGTACGCACCGCGGTACAGGATACAGTCATTAGGGCCTGCATGTATCTTATGCACCTCCAATCCTAGAGGGCATACGACCTTCTTTGCTGCGTACGTACTGTCGGGTAATTCGTTATCCTTTGGAAGCTTCTTCTTCAATATTTTGAGTAGTTTCTCAAATCCTTTGTCACGCACACCATTCTCTGCCTTCCACTGCAGCAATTCCAGTACGGTACCAAGCTTCGTGTTGCCATCTTCGCAATTGGGGTACAACCCTTTTTTGTAATCCTCCAACATGCGATCGAACTTCAGCTTCTCCTTTTCACTTTCGCACTGTCTCCTTGCATCAACAATGACCCGGCGGAGATCATCGTCGGGCACAACATTGTCTAGTTCCTCTTGACCTTCAGCAGCTTCCCCCATTGCAGCATCACCATATTCCGGGGGCACATAGTTGTCATCATCCTCTTCTTATTCTTTGTCTTCCATCATAACCCCTATTTCTCTGTGCTTGGTCCAAACATTATAGTGTGGCATGAAACCGTTATAAAGAAGGTGGGTGTGAAGGGTTTTCGAGTCGGAGTAAGACCTCGTATTCCCACAGATAGTGCATGGACAGCACATAAAACCATTCTGCTTGTTTGCCTTAGCCACTTCGAGAAAATTATGCATGCCATTAATGTACTCGGAGGTGCGTCCATCACCGTACATCCATTGACGGTTCATCTGCTTGAATTTATGTATAATTAAGTGTGTCAAAAACCATTACAGAACATCATGGATACATTTCCACTCAAATTAATATAAGTTCATCATCACATTATATTCAAAGTACATGCATAGCTCACCACGGTGGTGCCGGCGATGAGATCGACGCTGGCAATGGACGGCGGTGAAGACGGGGACGGGCGTGACGGACCGCTAAACCTAGCCAAATCTCGTAGAAAATGGAGCTTGGAGTTCGAGCTTCGAGAGGAGAAAGCTTAACCAGTGTGGCTCGGGCATTTCATCGAACACCTCATGTGCATATATATATGCATGGGAGGTGAGCTAGAGCTCTACACTCGCCAGCCAGAAAAAATAGAGCAGTGTGGAGTGCTCTGCTCGCCGGTGACGGTGTATATATAGCCAACCAATTGGTCCCGGTTCTTTGCAGAAACCGGGACAGAAGTGGGGCCTTTAGTCCCGGTTCCAGACACGAACCGGGACCAATGGGTATGGGCCAGGAGCGAGGCCCATTGGTCCCGGTTCGTGCCTCGAACCGGGACAAATGGGTCCAGACCAACCGGGACAGATGCCCAACGAGGCCCGGCCGGCCCCGTGGGCCAACAAACCGGGACGTATGGCCCCATGGGTCCCAGTTCGTAGGTGAACCGGGACTAATGGGCTTGCCAGGCCCGAACGAAAGCCCGGTTTTCTACTAGTGCATAGAAAGTACATAATGGAAATGCATGTGCAACCACATAATAAGTATCATGTAGAGCAATGTCTAGCCCAGAGTTTGCTAGAACTATTCCAGTGAGCCATCCTATGGTGAACAAACAGACAAATCCTACAGCAAATAACATGGGTGTTTTGTATTGTATCGAACCTCCCCACATGGTAGCCATCCAACTAAAGATTTTGATTCGGGTGGGCACAGCTATGATCATGGTAGCTGTGGTGAGGTAGGCACGCGTATCAACGTCTAAGCCCATAGTAAACATATGATGAGCCCAAACTAGAAATCCAAGAACACCTATACTTATCATGGCATAAACCATGCCTAGATACCCGAAGACCGGTTTTCTTGAAAAGGTCGATACAATATGACTAATAATACCAAATCCAGGCAGAATGAGAATATACACCTCTGGATGACCGAAGAAACAAAAGAGATGCTGGTTTAATATTGGGTCTCCCCCTCCCTCGGGATCAAAAAGGTTGTATTATAGTTTCGATCGGTTAATAACATTGTAATTGCCCCCGCCAGTACCGGAAGTGATAATAAAAGTAAGAATGCTGTCACTAGAACGGACCACACAAAAAGTGGTAATCTATGCATAGTCATTCCAGGTCCACGCATGTTGAAGATAGTTGGTATAAAATTGATAGAACCTAAAATTGATGAAATACCTGATAGATGAAGACTAAAAATTGGTAAATCAACTGCTCCTCTAGAATGGCTGGTAATACCACTTAAGGGCGGATAGACTGTCCACCCAGTGCCGCTGCCCACTTCTGCTAGGGCTGAGCTTAATAGCAGCAAGAGACTTGTTGGCAACAACCAAAATGATATATTATTTAATCGAGGAAATGCGATGTCAGGTGCACCTATCAGAATCGGAACAAACCAATTACCAAATCCACCTATCAGCGCCGGCATAACCATAAAAAAGATCATTAAAAAAGCGTGAGCCGTTATTAAAATATTATAAAGTTGATGATTCCCACCAAGAATTTGATCGCCGGGTCGGGCTAATTCCATACGAATCAGTATGGAGAAGCATGTGCCCATCACTCCTGCAATGGCACCGAAGATGAAATAGAGAGTCCCAATATCCTTGTGGTTAGTAGAGAAGAGCCATCGAACCATATTTGTCATTTTTTATTTTTGAAATGAATACTTTCCTTAACAAAGAGGGGCTCGGTGGTTGGAAGAGAAAAGAATCAGAATTACTGAGCTACCCCGCTCTTTTTTTTCTAATTCCCTTCTAACATCCTCCGACTTAAACAAGTCGAGAGCATGCTCGTGCTTAGCTCTTTCTAGACTTGCCTTGCTCTTGGGGATTTCATCCCACCGGATCCTTTGTTCCACTTCCAGGCACCTCCTTGCGGAGCTTTCTGCCTTAAGGAGATCCCGGTTGTGGGAAACAGCATTTCGAAAGAAAACTGATCCTCCCTCATTCTCACGCAGATCTTAATAAGGCGCTTGGAGAACAGTGAAAGAATCAGTTGCGTGAATATGGTCCAGATAGGAACGAAGAGCTTCATCGACCAAGTAGGGCTCGATCGGTAGATGAGGCCCTATCCTTCGATAAAGCACCACAAATTCATGAATGACATCTTGCCGCATACTAGACAGCTTTTCTTCCATTAGGAAGAGCTTAAGACGTCCAGGTATGTCCTCCAGAGGGTTATTGTGATTAAGCTCGTTCTGAATGAACGTAACCCATCTAGGATCCTGCTCGTAAAGGCTCAGATAGAAGTTTAGCCCTGCTAAATGAGCTAGAGCTCGGGGATCCCGAACCTCTAGAGGAAGATTAATAAGGAAGGAGGCTCCGAAAAGATTTAAAATTGGGAGAAGAATAATAGAAATAAAAGGCAACAAAAATAAAAATAGACAAATAGAAAATAAAAAAAATCGTATATATAAGGAAACTTAATACATAAGTTCAAATACAAAGCAGTAAACCTGCTAGTGGAGAAGAGCCATCAAACCATATTTGTCATTTTTTATTTTCCAAATGAAAACTTTCCTTATCAAAGAGGGGCCCGGGGGCTGGAAGAGAAGAACTTGAATACTAAACACTGGAAGAGAAGAATCTTAATACTAAACCAAGTTTAGGGAACTTCTTGGTGACTTGATTGGTTCCCTTCCCCCAATTTGCAAAGGATGATTCCCATGAAGGTGATCTCGATCACCATTCTATGATATTTTTGGATGCTTTTGAGAAGCTTTTCCTGTTACCTAATGTCGGCTACCGACAACTTACTTCATGATATTACTAACACTTATGACTAAGCCACACTTGCTTTCCAAAAAAATTGAAACTATCATGCCTGAGACTACCCAATAGAAGAAAGAGCCACAAGCAAGCCATATAGCAGCACCTTTTTTCTTCGCTTTCTTCAACAATGCAAATCTACCTCACTCCTCATCATAACTCAAATACAAATTCAAGTTCCAAATTGATATTTCGTCACGTAAGCAATAAAATGTGAAACCAATATTCATCATGAAACTTCAGACACTGATGATTGTGAGGTTCTGGAAGAGAGACGATGTAGGCTGATTCAAAGTAAATAGAAAACCTCCCCTTAAACTCATTTGCTCAACATTCTTTCCATAACAACTAGAAAAGTGGAGAAAATCCAATAAGGGGAGGTCCTGGTGAATACAAATCAATTGGAAACCGAACCCCGCATTCATGTCTCTAACAAGGCTGTCTAACCTAAGCGGCCATGGACCCATGGACCCGGGGAATCTGAACCATTAGGTAGAGTTTCAGCTGAAAGAAAACCAGGTCGATCTTCCGATTGCGAGTCTTTACAAGCTTGAAACAACTTAAGCACAGGCGGGAGTCCCCCTTTTAAAGTCAGTATTTATGCGGCGCTGAACTAACGAGCGGATACCTAACCTTCGAATGAGAAGAAAAGACAGATGTATCTTTCATTCATATCGATCAGATGTGCTTTGCTCAGGACTCCCATTTTACCATTGCTTAAGCCATATTACACAAAGCATAGTGAGTGATACGCAAGGCTGGTACCACCATGTTTTTTTCCTTACTCTGTGTAGCCACACTCGTTTGTCCATTTCTACTTATTATTTATGTTAAGTAGTATACGTTGGTTATAGAAGCACTGGCGTTCAGGGATTGCAAAATCCATAATATCAAGAAGTGGTAGGAACCTAGCTAACTTCGATGCGGGTAACGCGCTGTAGAAGAAAGTGGATCAACCAAAGTATACCTTGATCGAAAGGCACCACAAGGCGAACCAATAGAGTTTGGTGTAAGCGGTGAAGCAGAATAGGAATTGGAACTGCTTGAACTAGAAAGGGCTTCCGCTACCGCGCTATCTCGGGAGCTCCGGAAACGGTATACTCGCTTCACTCATCTGTAATGGTATCCTTGAAAGCTAGCTAAAGTGGGTTTTAGACAAAGTACTCCTAAGCAGGGCGGAAGGAAAAACAAGAGCAGTATAGTTCTACATTACGCTTCGGGGGCCTTCTCTTACTCACTCACCTTCTACTAATCGGACTATGACAAAACAACCAGCCCAGCAATAGGCAAGGACCGGCTGAAATCCCTTTCTGGATCCAGTCTATTCGTATATGCTGTCCCTTCCGCTTTCTGTGTTGATGGAGCTCGATCAGATAGTTCCGGTATTGCGATTCCAAGGAGTTGACCCTAAGTCAGGCCTCCGATTCCAAGGAGTTGATTAAGCAAGTTCCCCGCGCTACCCCGCGGGAAGTCTAATCGGATCAATCAGTGGTTCCGTAATGAGTAGTCGAATACACATTGAGGGGGCCTTGCCTCCTCCTTCCCGCCCACACCTTCATTCTTTTCCTCCTCTGATCTTAGAAAGCATACTAAACTTCACTCCAATATTTCTCCATTAGCAACAAGAGCGGCTCTATCTATCGGCCCTTGATGAGTAAGCTTAGTTATACTGCTTAGGTTGCAAAGAAGCAAGCTCCCTTCTAATGTGTTATTGCTTGGAGCCTTCTCGCTTAGTAAGCCGCCTTCGGCCCTTCCTCCTTCTTACTCAGTTTGGTATTCGCTCGCGGGTTTGTTTCCAGGTTCTTTCGTTCATGGTTGGCACTCTCTATTGTTGTTTGTAGATCGTGCGTCCGGCGCATTGATCCGGCAGCGAGACCCGCTCTGGTTGTAAAGCGAAGCGAGCCGTCCTTCCTTTCATTCGTTGCTTTGTCTTTCGTTTGTTTTTAAACTCGACCTTCTATCGGGACTGTGGTGACGAACCTTACTCCCCCCGGTCAAGTGGTTGACCCGTTTGTCCAATAAGTTTACTAAGTGAATGGGAATCCTATAGTTTGACCAGCCTGGAAAAGTAGTCAGAGGCAGTTCGCTAATATGGAGCTGTTTATATCGGCTTTCTTTCCTAACTAACAGGAAAAGAGAGACATGCGAGTTCGACTCTCGTTCTATCCATGTTTAGCTGTCCCTTTCCATCTTCGTACTGTTGATGGCAGTATCGCTCAACTACGAGATGCTTGAAAGTCGATCTATCAATAATGTTCCCAAGAGTAGCATCGAGCCTCGAAACGGCAAGCCATGCTTCAAGCTAAGTCAGTATGGATCTAGTTGATTGCTAAGCTGAAGGAAAGATCTTTGTCGAAGATTCTCATTCTGAAGTAGGTGCCTAGATCTGGAAGGATGGACGTGATCATACCTATTTGAATTGAAGAACATTCTGTAACACTTGTTTTTGAGTGGGGAAGGAAAATAAGCACACAAGAGAACAACCATCTAACCGTCAGTCTTAACTCCCAGGATCAGTCCATCAGTAAGAAAAAGCTTCTGTTTCCGTCATTCAGGAGTGGAATGGAATAGTTCGATGGTATTGATCTTCCAACCATTGATTGGAATTTCTATCGTGATAAACCGTGTAATTCTATAAGCTAAGCAGATGGGGCAACAAAGAAACTAACCGTCCCCTCTGATTGACTTCATCAAAAGATTCCTATGGTCTGGTTTACCTTTCTTCTTTCCTTGCAACCTTGGATCGATATGGTTCATTCCTGGGCTATGCTCTTTCAACGGTTGATAGAAGAGGGGGACGGGCAAGGATGATCAGACTGTTGGTTCGGTTCGTCAGAGGTATTAAAAAACCTTCTATTTGGTCTTTTCTTTCTTGCCGCTACTTTAACAGGTGCCGCTGCAATAAGAGCGTAAGTTGCAGAGTTTTTTGTGGATTCTGTTTTTTGGTGCGCTCTTCCTTTTTTGGATAGAAAGAAGGGTTCAGTGGGAGGGCAAGGGGTAGTTTAGTTTTAGGTTGGCTCTTGTTTTTTACAGACTTTCTTTTCGGTTTAATTTAATAAAGAAATAGCAATTGTTCATTTCATTTCATTTTTTGCATTGGTAGTTCTTTTTCATTTGAAAGGGCAAAGGGGGAAGGGAAATGATTGACCCTCAGAGATCATATTACTCAAGAAGACTGGGGGAAAATAGCAGGATTGGAAAAGTTCGAAGGGACTGAGGAAGACAAATCCATTGTCTAATCCTGCAGAGTGATAACATCGAGTAGTGGGGGCTGGCTTCCATCCCTGAGAGAGCTTGATTTACCAGAAATCCCGCCGAGTCCTAGTGGGCCTAGATTCCGCGATAAGTTACGAGAAATGGAGGAAATGATGCATTCAAAGGTCGCAGAATTGGAAGAAAGAAAAAATCCTTGAAAAAAAACCAAACAAAACCAGATGTTCACTATTTTTATCGGTAACGAGACTAAATGTTCGGCCTTAATGAGATGGACCTTGATTCCTCTCCGGCCAGGAAAAGATGAGGCTCCTCTTTGTTCTACTACCTTCATCCTAGGGTGAAGCCTGTTGGCTCACCAAGCAAGATATATACTGTTAAATCATTGGTAACCATGCCTAACAGTCAGTCATCTAAGCTATCGACCAAGGCAAGTGAGAGTTGTTCAAGAGTTGGTTGAATATCTTTAGCTTGAGCAGCCTCCGCTCCCGAAATGTTAGTTAAGCTTTAAAAAAAAGAGCTACTAGTGGAACAACTTCTTCTATTACTTGTCGGCCTCCAGCTCCTTGTGTCCCTCAATCCTCTTCTCTGCCCTTTTTTTTACTATTATGCGTGGCATGCCCCCTGTTCGTATCTTAACAGGGCAAACATCTCTTGCGAACAATCCCTTCGTCGATAACATTGGTAATGCCCCATCCCTTTAATACTACCTTTGAGCAATTTCTCTCGCGTCCTTGTAGTGATAAGAGCGCATTCTCTAACAGCTTTGAAGCCGAGGCATCCATCCTCTTGCCAATCCTAAACAAAAGAAAGAAAAGCCCTACCCGTCTTCATTGGTTGAGTAAGGGGCATTTACCTATCAGTCCTAGTCCTAAGGCTCAATCAGAGCACTAAGCCCAATTACAGCTTTACTCCGTAAATTAGACCTCATTCTCCTAGTCCTATTCCTAATTGTTATTTTGTATTCTGTGCCTAGGTGGTATCTTCTTACTATTGATTCAACCTCTTCGGGCAAACGTTGTCACTTTCTTTATTTGAAAAAAGGGGTCTACAACTATAGTGATCTGATACCTTCTTCCCTTGGTCTGGGTAGGTAAGTTATGTAGGCTACAACTGTTCATAGGTTGTTCGATCGCAAAAGGCCAAATAATCGATTACTAGTATGCCGGATATTGCCAGGAGGCCCTTCCCCCTATGTTTGACTCATCCTAGATGGGTTCACACCTGTTGTTTCCGGTCGAAGAAAATAGCTTTTTCACGACATCCGTCCCATCATACCAATCTATGCCAAGATAAAGAATGCTGGGTTGCCAGGAACAAACCCTGTGATTCTAGGTCTTGCCTAGAATTGCCCTAGGAAAAATGCACCCCATTAATTGATCCTTCTTTAGAGCAGTATAAGTACATCCTCGACTATAGCACGAGTAGAGTCGATTTCTCGTACTAACCTAAGAGCAGATATGCCGAAATATTTCCACGTTCAAGTAGCTAATCAGTAAACGACTTCTCCATAACAGTTTGAAGATTGGCTCACAACGCAAGTAGCGGCAAGAAAGGAGAGCAAGACTTCCTTTTCTAAAAGAAGAAAGAACTAGACTTCTATAAGAAGATTTTTATAATCGTAGATCATGGAATATTCATCTACCTTATTAGGTAACTACTCTGAACCATCGTGAATAGAACTAGCGCTTAAGGAAGAGTAGGATCTGTTAGCAAGTCATATTCGATCACCCGGTCTTCTCCTTCCTAGCTTTTAGATTTTATGATTCTCTCTTGGATTTTCATAAACTTAGCCGTGTACGTATCTTGGCTCAACTCGAACCTATAGTTGATCCATCCATACTCGGTAAAGAATCAAAAAGGTACTTGAAGACGACTTTGAATGGGAGGAGGTTTTCTTTTTACCCCCCTAACCTTATTTTTATGTCTTCTTCGTATTCAATACCTACGGTCCATTGTAGGATGATTTTCCTAAGGCCTTGAATTTTTTGGCAAGGTGATCAGTGTCCTCTCCCTGGTCCTATCGAACCACTAAGTTTTCTCCTGGGATTGAATATGTTTTGCCTTTCCCCGATGGTTCCGCATTCCTATGTGGGTAGGATTCACTAGGGATGAGCGGCTTATTTAGCCTATGCGAAGCGCGAAGCATAAGAGAAGAGTGTAGTGAAGCGAGTGTAATACTTGTAGCGAATATAACTAGTGTCAAAGCCTACACTGGCTTAGCTCTGCAGATGTTTTCAGGACGAAGACGGTGATATGATACCACTCACCGGTGATGATAAAATTCACTCATAGCATAGGTGGAAGATCCATCCTATTTTCTTTATAGATTTATTTGTTCAAAGAAAATAATCCTAAAAATCATTCAGGGAACCTACTCTTGGTATCCTTCACCACATTCACTTTCCATATTCCCTTTCTTTAGTTCAGGCGCTATCGTACCTCAGGGAAAATCCAAATTTCTATCAATGATTCCCACCCAACTCTGGAATCACTCTCCCCTCTCTCCCTTAACATATCGAAGGTCTCTTATCCGTCAACCACACCTTAATAGCTCAGACTTCTGAGCCTTGCTGGATGATGCAGAAGGGCCAACATCAGAGGATCAATTGAATAACCAACTCTCCCACTACTGCTCGAAAGCCTTTGGATCCCCTACACGAGTGTCATGAGCCCCTACAAGGAGTCAAAATAAAGCCGAAACTAGATACAGGAAGTGTTGACCCGGATCAATTGAGTGCGAGCCCTTTTATCTTGAGCTGATTCTCCTTATTTTAGAGCTGTGGTGAAGGTAAATTGAGCTCTGGCCTGTGGGGAAGGAAAAGGCTCTGACGAAGCTCCAGGGATTATATGAAGGTTTAGGCCTTGTGAGCAGCTCCAAACGGTCAGAAAAGAAGATGGTCCTACCCTTAATTCGGCTTGAGGAGTCATTTTCTCGCTATCTTCTTCGTCTGGATTAGCCTTTTAGTAGCCTCGTAGGTTGTTTGAGTTTCAGGAAAAGAAGAGGTGCTTTCTAAAATAACTGTTACCGCTATGTTTTATTTCAATAAGTTCTTGTAGAGCATCGTTCCACACTGTCCGAATAAAGTGTGCGCCTAAGGTGTCATGTGTTTAAGAATATACGTATAATAGAAATACTTTCCCAATCCGTATAGGAGGAAAGAAGGGTCCGGCAATAAGCAGTAGAAGAATAACATGTAGAAGAAGTTTAATCGCTTCTAGAGATCGGAGCCAAACAAAGATAAGACTCCACGGCGGCACGGTCGGGATGATCAAAACGGGTCAAAAATGAGTCAAAACTTATAAAACCCCGGTTTTGGCTTTGTTACTAAGGAGAAATTGACATACTTAGCAAACAAAGATATAATTATGTCAAAAAGAGATCACGAAAGAGCCATTTCCCAACCAAATAAAACAAGAAAGCATGAGGCTCGAAACCCAAAAGTAGGAAGTCTAGCGTGCTTCTTTAGTGCAGCTCTTCGATCATATGCTTTCTCATTGAACGAGGCATATTAAAGTGAAAGAAGTTCCAGGTCGAGTCCCGAGAAGATGATAGTCGATTTTGATCATTAAGTTGGCACTGGACTTTGGAATTGATTCTGGACCCCCACCTGCTCAGGGCGCCCCACCTGCTCAGGACGATCCCATTACGGATTTTCTGGAGTGGGACACGCTTGACCTAGCACAAAAACGGGAATTCTGAAATATTCTGAATTTCTTGAAGACCAAAAGCAGAACGAACCTTCAAAATGAGCGAATCATAATAAAAAGATGTTGGGGGCGAGGGTAGTAGTTATGAATCCAGGGCAATCAACCACTATCTAAAAACCCATGTTGGACAACTGCATGCTGGGGGATTAGCAGGGGATTTTGTCGTAAAGGAATTACGGAAATGGAAAAGGGACTTCAAAGCTCAGAAGAGACGACCCCACTTCTATCAGGGCCTTCTCGGGGTCTTGAGCAATGTTAATTTGCATCGATTGCAAACAGGGTGCGGGATTCTCTGACACAAACAAAGAAATGGTTCAGGAGAAAGGAATCAGTCTCTTCAGTCCGGCGCATGCCTCAAATTCATTTTTCCTTTGAATTACTCATTTTTTGGAATTTCGCACCGGAAACTTTTCTTGGAGAAATTCGTATCCGTTCCGTTCGGTATTGATCGGTCTTGGTTTGACATGGTTTACGCGTTACTGGTTCCCGGAATAGTCAATTTCTCCATTAGCTAAACCCTTTATTACCCTACCTTTGGACTCGTATTTTGTATGTACACAATCAACGGAGGCTCCCCGGCATATGTTGCAACGTCTTCAATAGCATGCTCTTACTTCGTCTTTCCCTTAATAAGTCATCAAATTTGGTGCTTTTCGATCCCAAGTTGCTATTGGGAACAAAGGCAGAAATACAATAGAATCCTCCATTTAAGTGGTTCTCTGTGACATCCCAAATTTTCAATTTGGAATGTTATACAATTATTAGCTAAGCATCTATGCATTTTTTTATTTGGGTGTCATTTGGAAATTTTAGAGGCATTTGAATTTTATCTGACTTTGAATTCTACTTGGCAATTGAAATTTATTTCAAAAAAATCCCTGACGAGATACTTGTTCAAAAGTATGAGAGGAGCGAACATGACACTCCAAAAAGTCAGAAGAAAAATGCCGAAAGCTTTGAATTCAAATTTGAGTTTCATTTGGATTTTTTAGAAAAATGTTTTTTATATAGTTTTTATTTAGCTTCTGAAAAATAGTTCATCTCGTAGGATTTAGTTTTCTGATTATATATATATATATGTCCTATATAAAAATATTTTTATTTTCTCTTTATATTTTTTTATGTCTCGCTATCTAATTAAAAAAAAGAGCCGCGAGGCCAGGCCAACTAGCCCAGCCCAGCATCGAGGCTGAAGCACAAGCAACGAAGGCAGCAGCGAGGCGAGCGCTCGCGTCCAACCCTAGCGCTAGCTAGCGCCACCGCACCTCTCGTAACCCTCTCTCTCCCTCGTTGACTCTCTCTCTTCTCTGGCGCCTGGGCCCCACCCCATCTCATCTTCTTCCCACGGACGAACATAGAAACGTACGCGTACAACCGAGGCCCCCTCGTTTGCAATTCATGGAAATCAATTCTCCAGTCCGTTTCACTTCCAAGGAAGATGTCCTATAAATAGCCACGACCCTCCTCGACCGATTCAGACGAAAATCCCTCGCCAAGTCCACCCCTACAACACGTACTCGACGTTCCAATCTCGCAGCAGAAGCTCCAGTTCATCGTCAGTTTCCGACGCCGGTGAGCCATCCCGAGCCCTATCCTTTTCTGTTCCGACTTCTCTTGATCCCTATCATCGTTTTGACAAGATTTTGGGATCCCTCTCCATCTACACCCACTGCACCAACCTCCTTGTCTTCACCAGAGCACCCAGAGCACCAAGCTTCGCCGCTTCGTTCTGTCGCCGTTCGTTGACGCCGACCATCTTCGACTCCACCAACGGACGAGCCACTCTCCATCGCATCTCCTAGACATCTCCGCCACCACCCACGATCGCCGGAGCCTCCGCCTCGCCGGAGCCCGAGCGCCTCTCCACACTTTTTCTTCTCTGTAAGCTGAACGTACATCATGTTCCTTCAGTTAAAAAAAACGTTTTGGTTTTTTTTTGATCGGTTTTCTTCAGTTGATCGAACCGGCCTCCGGTTTATTTTTCTCTTTTAGCCGCAGCAAAGACCCCATCCAATCAGAGAGCGCCACTTGTCTCTGGCCGAATTTTTGTTTTTTTTTCAGTAAATTTTCTAATCTCAGATTCTATACCAAATCTTGTTTCTAGTATATCTTTTAGTCTATAGATCCGATTTAGTTGATTCTTTTTCCTACGGGTTCGTAGAAATATCCTCTATTCAGAGAACCTAACGAAATATATTTTTGAAAATTTTAAAAATTTGAATTCAAGCAGATCTGAATTCAAACTTCGTTAGGCCATAACTTGAGTTTCGTAACTCCGTTTTGGGTGATTCTTTTTGCAAATTGAAGCTTGTGACATGTACTTTCTGTTAAAACCAAAATCATTTATTTTTGTTGTTGTAAAAATTATGCTCTGTACAGAAGCTTTATTTGGGTGTTTTTGGAGTTTTTTCGATGTCTTTTATTCGTTTTCTTTTTGATTCTTTGCTTGTATGCTTATGTATGTTATTGCTTGCTTACGCTAGATCATCCGGAGTGCGAAGCTTGCTACTACGAATCTTTAGAGTTCAACGAACGTCAGCAAGGCAAGTTCACACTTTGATCATAATTTTCAATACCCAGTTTTTACTATGCATTAGTTTCACCCTCAAATATTGCATGAGTAGGATTGGGAACATGTGGTTATGCTTTGTAGTTTATGTGGTAGGAACCTATGACCTTTTATCACCCCGGGAATATTCGTTATGTCATATATTGCTTAGCCATGCTCGTAGACTGGGATTGGTATGTGTGATACATGCAAGTTGCAAGAGATAATAATTTTGGGACAACATAAGGTGGCAACTTTAATACACATCTGGGTGGATTGTTTGGGGCACCTGGAGAAACCAGTTCTTGCCCAAGGGGAATCCCGGAGTACCTGTGTGATTACCCTAGGTCCGCCACCCAGGCTCAAAGGGATCATAAGATATTTCATGCTTAGAAACTTCCGTGTGCAGCCACAAGCCATTATGGGCTCTGGCATAGTTGAGTAAGTTGTGTGACCTCTTTCCGTGGTAGACTAGCTGATTATCACATCCCTAGTTAAGCACTTGCATTAGGGCTAGCTAAAGTGTGCATCATGTTTACTTATCAAAGAAACATGAAATGGGAATGACAGAAACCCCAGCATCCCTCTTCTAACAACTAGGGTTTGATAAAATCTTTTCCAATGTACCCAAAATGCCCTTCAAAAATGTCCATCATTTCTGCCTTGGTCTTAAACCTCTGCCAAAAATGGTGCACAATTTTCGCAGTTTTTTCAAGGTCTCTGGATTAAATCATATGGTATTTGCATTTGGGCATTTAAATGCTATAAAATATTTTAAATGCTCAAATAATCATAAACTATAATGTTCCATACTGTTCATAATATATACAGTGGGCATGACAAGTTTCATTAGTTATAAAAATGTTCTGGCATTTTTAATAATTAAACAAAGTTGCAAAAGAAATGAAACAGAAAAGAAATAGGAAAAAGTAAGAGAGAGAAAGAACTTACCTTGGGCCCAGCACTGTTCCAGGCCGGCCCAGCCCACCAGCCCCGTTCTGTCGCCTTCCTCCTCGCGCCAGTAGGCAGCGCGCGTGGCCACCGCGCGCCGGCACGCGCCCGGCCATCTCCACCCTACCTGCCTGCCTCCCGACGGCCTGGACGTCTCCTGGCGTCGCCACGCAGCTGCCCCGACCCGTCTCGCACTTTCCCCTCGTCCCCGTCGCCTCCCCTGGCTCTCTCCCTCTCACCGCCGAGCCGCTCGTCGCCGCCACTCGCCGTTGCCGCACCTAGAGCCTCCCCCTCGTCCCGTGACCGTGTCCAAAAGGTTCGCCGCGACGCTCTCTACCTCCTCGTTGAGCCACGGATCGCCAGGAGCCCTGCAATGCCTTCACGCCGTCGTCCCCAACCTCGGATCGCCGGAGCACCTCACCGTCGATTAAGAAGCTGCAGAGCGTCCCCGACCCTTCCGTCGAGGTCGCTAGCACCGCTGTGAGCTCCTACGCCAAACCCCCCTTCCTCTGCTTCGTTTGCGCCGTGTAGCTGCCGCTCCGTTGATCACCAAAACGCACCGCCGTCGTGCTTGCCGCCGGCGATGCTTCGATGACCATTTGGTCACTGGCACATGTCCATCTCGCTCGCCGCAGCACGTAGACGAGCTAGGTACCACGCACGCCTCGCCTAGACCACCGTAGCTGCGTCTCCACACACGCCCGAACGCCGGCACCGCCGTCGAGCTCGTTGCCGTCGCCTCCGGCCACCACAGGTCCGGCGACCACCACCGTTCGACGCGCAACGACAAGGGCTCTCCAACGCGCCCAACCGCGGCTCGAACCGAGCCCTGTGGACGTTTTCCGAAGCACGCCGCCGTGTCTGGCCTCGCCGGCGTCACTTCGCCGGCGAGTTTGACTTGTTTGACCACGGGTTTGACCCCCCTGGGTCACTGACATGTGGGCCCTGCCTGCAAGTCAAACCTAGTTTAGGTGTTAATTTAATTCTAGTTAGTTAATTAGTTAACTGTGACACTGACCAGTGGGTCCCACTGATCAGGTTTGACTTGGACTAGCCTTGTTGACTGACTGACATCAGCATGATGTCATGCTGATGCAGTAAAGGATTTTCTGGGATTTTTAGATTTAAAAATAATTCAGGAAATTCCAAAAAATACCCAAAACTTCAAAAAATCATATAAATTCAACAGTAGCTCAGATGGAAAAGATTTATATATGAAAAATGATCAGAAAAATCCAATCTTTCTAATGGCACTGGTTTCATGCATGTTTGAGCAAGTTAACCTTGCTGTATACATTAAAACATGATAATGCACTTATTTAACACTACAAGAAAATTGAGATACTGTGACGAAAATCCTCGTGACATTGGCGGACAACGTCACACAAATACGTAATGTGTGATGTTTTCATAGGTGGCGTCACTGATTACTACAAATCAGTGACAATAGACGTCACCTAATTGCTTCGGCCCATGAGTGCACCTGGCTACCAATTTCTATGACAGTTTGGTAATTTCCAAGACGAGCCTACTAGAGTCACCGAATATGAATGTGTGAGGATTAATTTTTTTATCATGTAATGTATAGCAATGGGAACTGCCATAGTGATTGACGGGTTAATGAGCGGTATGACCGGCGTAATAGGGCAATAGGACCCATCATAGTTTTCTCACCGTCTACTAGACAATGTAATTCCTTATTTCTATCTAATATAGATAGGTAATGGCCAGGGGAAAACTTCTTTTAGTTCCATCTAACATAAATAGTTAGTGGTTGACGAAAAAAACTAGAATCATGCATTCCTGAGCTCTTATTTCGTTCTATAAGTTTTTTTTTTGGAAATATGAGTTCACGAAATTTTGTTTGGTACAGGGAGTTTGAACCTGAGATCATTAGGGTTGCTGATAAGCTAGAGTTTAGATGCCACTGTAAATTATGCTAAAATATATTTATTATGTTCCTCTTATTTGTAAAGATATTTATTATGTTCTTGGACTATATTCCTGTAGCATTTAGCAAGTTAGTTATTTCTTCGCCGGGGCGTGTCTGACTTTATTTGTAGGTTAGTTATTGCTTGCCGAGCCATATGTGATCGATCTGTTCGTTTATACTAGTGTGTTCTAG
The DNA here is from genome assembly GCA_902687465.1 of Secale cereale. NCBI lineage: Eukaryota > Viridiplantae > Streptophyta > Magnoliopsida > Poales > Poaceae > Secale > Secale cereale. The sequence continues at coordinate 6,755,930 of LR738710.1, read as the reverse complement.
ATGGCGTCGCTCATTTTTTTTGAGGGTGCGTCGCTCGGTTAGTAACTTCGTAAGTGACGGGCATAGCACAACATGTGGCCTGGTTTTTTTTAGGGGTAGCATGTGGCCTGGTGCCAACCGAGAAACACATCCTTTCTTTTGAGCTTTCTACGTGGGCTGAAGCCCGCTCAACCCCGCCTATAAGCAGCGATTTTTTCCCTCGGTCACATCCTCCTCCCCGAGCGAAACCCTACCTATCCGATCTCGCTCTCCCGTGTGGCGGCAGCGATAGATCGGAGGCAACAAAGCGCCACGGCGGCGGCTGGAGTAGCTGCTCTCTCCTCCCTCTCCCGTCAAGTTCCTTCAGAGCTTCACGCTGCGGAAGTTTCTCATTGCGTCAGGGCCAGTCGGCCAGACATGGCGCACGGCGGCAGACCCAACGTGCGCCGCGGCCAGACTAGACTCGTCGCGCAGCGGCGGCCCAGCCGGTGTGCGTGACATCCGTTCCCTGTGTGAGTGCTTGCATGCGTCCTCTGATCCCTATTGCAGGATTGAACTCTCTGTCTTTGGTGTCTTTCGTCTATACACTTCCCAAGTACATCGGTGCAAGTGGGGGAGAGGAGGAGGCATGGTGATATGCGTATTTGTTTACGGCTTCCTGCTATAAAACCCAAGGTTCGCCTATGATACCCGCGTTAGCGCCTTGTCAGTGGCTACCTCCGTGGGGTATGCTTAACTAATTAGTCGGGCTACTGTCGTCTGACCTTCCGCACTACTGAGATACATCTTGGTGACCCTTTGTTTTTTTCTTCTTCTTGGGTTTTTTCCATCAGATTGACATGGAGCACAGACAACAGGGGCACTCTGGATTCCGGAGAGGACCGTCAAGCTCAACTAGCAACCTGTGTCAACATGTGTACGACGCTCAACTCTCTGCTCTCAGTTTAGATGAACCACTTACATGCGTGGATTGGTTCAGAACATCAAATATCCGTTTTGGTATGTTCCTCACTGTTAATGAGTTCTTATTGGACAATCGTGAGATGCTTGTATAGTACTCTATTACTTATTTGATACTATCAGAATATTCTGTTTTATCGCACCATTTTAATTTGTGAAGGAGGACCTACTACAAATGCTAATTTGTTCCTCTTGGGATTTCGACCTTTGAGTTGTGCTATTATTTATGTATATGTCCTCTTAATTCCAAAACTTCTCTTCCTCTCCGATGTGTTGATACATGTTTATTCTGATCTAATATTTCAGATGACCTTTGTTGCTCAAAAATACGACATGTTTAGTTCTGTTCATCTCACTTCTTAGAGAAGTACTAACATGTCATTTTTTCTTAAGATTCCAACCTAGAGCTCCTAGTTATAACTTGCATATTGTTCTTTGTTGCAATAGTAGATGGTTTTCTGTAACTCATTCAAACTAATATATGTCTTTGTTTCTAATAGGATGATTTGTAAGTCATGTTTCAAGAAGTTGATATGAACAAAGGAGGACTAGAACAAGTCTAGTTGCCTTCAAGTAGTCACAAGAAGTGTCATCCAACAAAGGTTCCAACTTTTGATGAAGGTGGGAGAGTGTCACACCAACAAAGTCTCTACTGATGACCTCCAAATTAGAAAGGATGTTGTATCAGATGATTATGTAGATTGGGTTATTTTGGATGGGGCATGTAAGTGTGATGTGTAATATGCACATGGTATAGAGACTAGTTGGCTCGTAATGTGATGAGAAAATTGGTCAATGGAAATAATTTTTAAAAGGCTACCAAAGAAAATAATTTTTAAAAGGCTACGAAAGAAAATAAATATTAGAGGAAAACCTGCAAAGAAAATAATTTTTAAAAGGCTACCAAAGAAAGGAAATTGCTTCGTAAAAAGCGTGGGCTGGATCAACCACCATTGGATTGCAAACTGGCTATAACCCACCAAAAAATTAGATTCATAAATAGAAAATGGGCTAAATTATTGGGCTTCGCCCATTTGGAAACCAAGTGCGGACTAGCCCACCAACAATCTAGTGACGACAACTTCGTCACCGAAGGTCCCATATTCGGTGACGTTTTTTGCACGCCGTGTCACTAGGAATTATCTGTGATGGGGATTCTGTGACGATGCCGGTGACGCCTGACAAATGTCACACATGTGTATTTTGTGACGTTTTTAGCTATTACGTGACATTTGTGAGCTTGTCACGGTAGGTCTGATCTCTTGTAGTGTAAATAATAGCTAAAGTGCCAATTTGAATCTTTGATTCAAATAAGCTCAAACCCTTCTGGTTTTAGTTGCATTAGCCCAACACACGTGCATCTTGCCATGTCATGAGCATGCATCATCTTGTTGCATTTGTTTGTTTAATGATTGTATCGCCGGTATTCTCTGTGTTAGGTCCTGCTCCCGAGGATACTGCTGCATATCCAGTTGAAGAGCAGTACCCGACAACCACTTTGTCAGGCAAGCAATCATTGATCATTCTGATACAAACCCAATCTTCTCGCTCCTGCTCTCTTTTACTGCATTAAGGCAACAGCGTGTGAACTGCTACTTGCTGCGGTAGTTGAACCCTATTCCCTTGCATGACCTGTCATTGCCACAGTAAATAGTTGAAACCCACTAGCATGTGTAGGAGTTGATTGAGCCATGTGATGTGTGATCCACAATGCTATTTGTTTATGTTGCCTGCTATGCTTAGAGTTGTGTCTGGTCTGGTTCATCTGGGTGATGGATCAGAGTGAAATGATCATACCGATAAAGAGAAGGAAGTGTGGAATACGCTTGGTAAAGGTATCGATGAAAGGCCATGTAGGAGTACATGGTGGGTTGTTTCATTGGAATCGTCCATAGGACCCGAGATCTGTATGTGTGGTTCAAGTTACAGCTACTACCACACATTGGGATCCTTAATTGACCCTCTCGGCTTATTAATTACCCTCGATCTCTGTCCAGGAGTTGCAACTAGTTTCTGGTGTTTATAGCTTACTAGAGGTCGTGCACAACGCTGACCCTCGGGGTGGGTTGTGATGCGACAGGTACGTGGCACGGTGTACCGGTTGCCCGTTTGGTGACTCGGGAAACCTGTACACATCATTTGGGGCCGTGAGCGACACCCCGGCCGGATCTCCCCACGGATGAAACCCAAATATGCGATAAACCTGGACGAGGGACTTGAGTAGTTAGTCAGGTCGTGGCCGACACCCATGCTGGGCTTCCGCTTGAAGGTTGCCGAGTACACGTCGAGTAAACGGCGATAAGTGGTGGGAGCGTGTGTGAAGAGGTACACCCCTGCAGGGTTATCAATCTATTCGAATAGCCGTTGTTCGTGGTACGGACTACTTGGTTACTTTTACAGTTCATAGACAAGTTGATGGATACTACTAAAAGCCTCAAGATAAGTGTGAGTGCCGTGGATGGCCCTTTCGTAGGATGACGGAAGAGGATCCTCGGTAGTGTATTGTTGTGGTGAGTAGAGGACTCGTGTTCGTAATAACATCTTGCAATCCGTTGAGAGTTGTAGTATAGGTTAGCCAAGAGTCAAAGCTGGCTTTCTGCTATGAACTCCACTACCCCCTTTGATAATGTTGCATGTTTGATAGGTTATGTGGTAAGACTTGCTGAGTACCTTTGTACTCATGTTTGCTTAATAACTGTTGTAGAGGAGAACCCTGCCCGTGCTGATGGGTTCTACATAGACGTTGACGTCGACGAGTAGCTTGACACCCAGACGAAGATCTGGAGCTTGTGAAGGGCCTTGTAGATAGTCAGGCTACACCAAGCCTGTTTTATTTTCTAAGTTGTCTGTACTCAGACATGTAGCTTCCGCTTGTGCTTGTATGACTGTATGACTTGAGTGTTGGGTCATGTGACCCATACCTGTATGGATATGTTATGTATGGCTCTTGGAGCCTCTTAAATAAAGTACTTTGAGTCATAGAGTTCTGTTGTGATGCAATGTTGTATTTGCACATAACGAGCATATTGTGTGTATGGTTGAAATGCTTGGTATGTGTGGGATCCGACACCTAGTTGTTTTCCTTTGGTAGCCTACCTTACAGGGAAATGCCTCCTAGTGATTCCAATGAGCCTTGGTAGCTTGCTGATACGTCCAAAACGTATCTATAATTTCTTCTTGCTCCATGCCACTTTTGGGTGATATTGCTATGATATTCATACACTTCCATACACTTTTGATCATATTTGGACTAACTTACTAATCCAGTGCACCCCAGTGCCAGTTTCTGTTTTCGGCTGTTTTTGTATTTCAGGTTTTCACGTTACGAGAACTGCCAGGAAAAATCCAGAAAAATTATATAAAAAATCAGCGTTCCGGAAACTTCCGTGCGTCCGAAGGACAGCCGGAGGGGGGGGGGGCACCAGGGCTCCAGGCGCCCTGGCGGCGCGCCCCCCTGGGCCGCGCCGGGGGGGCGCCTGGGCCCCCCGAAGCTTCCCCGATGCCCCCCTTTGGCATATATTTAAAGCGTCCTCCGAAACCCTCAGAATAGGAACTCTTTTCGCGATCCCATCTCTGTTCCGCCGCCGCCGCCACTTCCAAGATCGGGAGCACCAGGAGAACTCTTCCCGGCACCCTGCCAGAGGGGAGGATCACCACCGGGAGCTTCTCCACCACCATGGACGCCTCGCGGATGACTCGTGAGTAGTCTCACTTGGACCATGAGTCCATGACCAGTAGCTATGTGATGTTCTCCTCCCGTTCTTGTGCTTCACTAATTAGTCCTCGTGAGCTGCCCTACATGATCGAGGCACATATGTAATCCTTATGCTGTTGCTATGTTGAGTTTGCTGGGATCCGATGGATTATGAGATTATGTTCAGATTGATCTTGAGTAATATATTTGATCTACCTCTTTTATATTTATGTTCATAAGTAATTCTTGCATGTTCTCCGTTGTTATTTATTGCTTTGGCCAAGTAATACGTAGTGACTCCAAGAGGGAACGTTATGCTCGATTGTGGGTTCATGCCCCTCGATGACTAGCTTGAGTGACAGAAACATGAGTCTAGGGGATGTGCTGTTGCCACAAGGGGGAAAACAACGGTGCTTGTGACCGCGGGTGCAAGGATTGTTTACTTTACGCAAAGTTATTTTAATGCAGTTGTCTGTTGCATTGAGTTTACACTATGGGTGGGACTCGCAACTTAATACCAGCGAGATGTTCTGGATAGATATCTCAAGGTGGATGATTAGTAGTAGATATTGATGGATTTCGGTCTACTTACTTTGGCGTACCGCCCATGCTTTGAACCTCAACCTTTCTTGCAATGTAGTCAGCATTGGTTTGCGTTCGTGGTCCTGTCAATTGCCCAGCTATAATTTGTTTACCTCACATAGCTGTTTTATCGTCTTTTGGGAGAGAGACATCACTAGTGAACATCATGAGACTCCGGTCCATATTACCATCATTGATCACATCCGCTATTTACTTTTCGCTACTATTTACTATTGCAAAACATTATCTATCACTACTATCATTTGCTTTTAACCCTTTGTGAACTACAAGGCCGAAGGGATTGACAACCTCTCTGTACTCTTTGGGAGCAAAGTTATTTGTATCTGTGTGCAGGTCCACGTTGATTGCTAATACGTGCCGTTAGCAGTTGACACCTACTTGTTGAACCTAGGAGCCTCTGGGGATTCGATCCTTGGCATCTTTGCTAAGGGAAAACACTTCTACATACTACATCTTACACCTTCCACTTGGGGTAACCAACGAGGGGTTCGAGGCCCATCAAGGAGTATTTTCTGGCGCCGTTGCCGGGGACTCCACTCTTCAGGATAGGGGAGTTGCACGCTATCTTTTACCTTTGCTTTTTAGTCTTGTTAGTTTACCTTTCAGTTTTTGCTTTAGTACCTTTTATCGAAAATCAAAAAAATAGTTATCTTGCTTGCTTGCTACTATGGGTTCCACCGAGAACAGCAAGTTGTGTGACTTCACTAGTCACAACAACGATGACTTTATCAGCACACCTATCACTACACCTGCCACTACAGCACCTTCATATGAAATTAAACCTGCTTTACTGAACTGAGTCATGAAAGATCAATTCTCCGGTGCTGGAGATGATGCTGCTTTACACTTATACAACTTTGTTGAACTTTGTGATATGCAAAAGTACCACGAAATAGATGGTAATATTGTTAAGCTTAAGCTTTTTTTCCTTTCTCCTTGAGAGGAGGAGCTAAATTTTGGTTTCAGTCTTTTCCTAGAAATAGCATAGATTCATGGGACAAGTGCAAAGATGCTTTTATCGGAAAATACTATCCACCTGCTAAAATTATCCAACTTAGAAGTAACATAATGAATTTTAAACAATTGGATAATGAACACGTTGCCCAAGCTTGGGAACGTATGAAGTCTCTTATCAAGAACTGCCCTACTCACGGTTTGACTACTTGGATGGTTACCCAAACTTTTTATGCAGGCTTGAACTTTACCTCGCGGAACTTGTTAGATTCAGCCACGGGAGGAACTTTTATGTCAACTACACTTGGTGCTGCCACAAAGCTTCTCGATGAGATGATGACCAACTATTCCCAATGGCACACCGAACGCGCTCCAACAGGTAGGAAGGTAAACTCTGTCGAGGAGATTTCCTCCTTAAATGAAAAAGTTGACTTGATCATGTCTCTACATTCGAAGCAATCTACTGTTGATCCTCGTGATGTTCCTTTAAATTCTTTGATTGCTCAAGAACAAGTAGATGTGAACTTTATCTCTAGAAACAATTTTAACAACAATGCTTATAGGAGTAACTTTGGTAACAATCCTAGACCGTTCCCCTCTAATTCTTATGGGAACAACAATGCTTATCCTAGTACCGAGAACTCCACTACTGAACTAGAGATTTTGCTTAAAGATTTCATCACTACCCAAAAAGCCTTTAATAAGAGTGTAGAAGAAAAACTACATAAACTAGATGATCTTTCTTTTAAGGTAGACCATTTAGCCAATGAGGTAAAATTGCTAAAAATTGAAACTTCTCCTCTTGAGGAGAGGAAGGTCATTCCTATTAATGCTACTCAAGTGCAAATTTATGAAAATATTAGGATGATGGCTAAACTTAAAGAAAGATGGGCTAGAGAAAGGGAGGGAGAGGATAGAATTAAGAGCCTTCCTACCCACCACACTGTTGCTACTATCAAAGTTGTTGAGGATATCCAAACTCTTAGCACCCAATGTACTCCTGGTCCCAATGGACCTATTAATGGTGATGCTATGACTATAGAAACTACCAAACATGTGAACCTAAAGGACACCACTACCACTTTACTTGATGCTCGTGACCTTGATTTTGATAATTGCACTCTTACCGAAGTTATTGATTTCCTTCACAAGATGTCTAGAGACCCCCGCACTAGCATGCTTAATCTTGCCTTGACAGAGCATATCACTAATGCTCTCATCAAAGCTAGGGAGGAGAAACTTAGAGTAGAAGCCTCCATACCTAGAAAGCTAGAAGATGGTTGGGATCCTATGAAAAAAATTAAATTGAATGACTTCTCTTGTTATGCTTTATGTGATGTTGGAGCTAGTACTTCTGTTATGCCCAAAAGAATATATGATATGCTTAAATTGAAACCTTATGATTCTTGTTCTTTTGGTGTTCGTCTCGTTGATTCTTCCATAAAGAAACCTTTGGGGAGGATCGACGATGTTCTTATCGTTGTCAATGATAATAATGTTCCCGTTGATTTTACTATTATGGATATTGAATGTGATCCTTCTTGTCCAATTATTTTGGGACGTCCCTTTTTGCGCACCGTTGGTGCTATCATTGACATGAAAGAGGGTAATATAAAATTTAAGTTTCCTCTCAAGAAAGGGATGGAACACTTCCCTCGAAAGAAGATCAAGTTACCTTTTGATTCCGTTGTACGGGCTAGCTATTCTTTTACTCTTGATAAAACTTGATCTCTATGCATTATGCCTAGCTTAAAGGCATAAAAGAAAGCGCTTTTGGGAGGCAGCCCACATGAATAATTTTTTTTGCTTTTGTTGTCTCTTGATGTTGTTTACTGCTGTAGCATCATCATTGTATCTTTGCTTTTCATATTTGTGCCAAGTATAGCCTCAGATTGCTAGAAAGTTCAAAACTTGTGAGGTGCTGTCCAGGAAACAGATTCTGTCCTTGGATAGAAAAATTCGTATAAAATCACCAGATCATCTTTTTGGTCTGAATTGTTTCGACAGCGTTCTCTATATAATTGTCTTTCGTGCGTCTGTTCTGAGAGTTTTTATTTGAGTTGCAGAAGTATCCCGAACAGATCGATTACTACCTGCTGTTCTGTTTTTCACAGATTCTGTCCTGTTTTGCCTTTCCTTCATTTCGCAAACCAAGAGCTTGCTTTTTCTTTGCAAAAACCTTTCGGCAATCTTGAGAAATAGTAGAACTTAAATAATATCTTTATTTCCAGCAAGGTATAATTATTTTATTAAGGGTAATAACCTCGCTAATCATATTATGATGAGTTATGTATGAAGGGAGTTTTCAAGTGTGCGAGGGAAGATGATAAAAAGATTCAGGAGTGTCAAGCGCTCAAGCTTGGGGATGCCCCCATGCACCCCCAAGAAATATTCAAGGAGACTCAAGCGTCTAAGCTTGGGGATGCCCCTGTGCATCCCCTTCTCCATCAACATTATCAGTTCGTCTTTCGTTCCGCTATATTTTTATCACTTCATGTGTTATGTGCTATGCTTGGAGCCTCTTGCTTCTAGTTTTGTTTTTATTTTTTCATAACGAGTCGGAACTCAGCATTCTTTATGTGGGAGAGAAACACGCTCCACTTCTACCTAGAACACAACATAGAATTTTCATGTCTATCTTTGCTGTGTGTGTTCTTTGTCTTTTAATAGCTACTATCATGCTCTGCTCTTAGTATTCATGCTTATCTTTTCAAACAGCTTTTGTTTAGTTGGTTGCTTGAACTCTCTTTATTTATCATGCTCACCTTATTAAGAGAGTTTTCTTCCGTTGCATTGGTTAATATGTCTATGATAAATATGCTACGTGCATAATGGTGCTTAGTAGTTCAGGTTTTCTTGTGGTTAGTCTCAAATAGCTGGGGGATTCCCAATGTGTTATTGGAGTACCAACTTGATTTGTTTGCCTATGATGTGGTATGGTTTAGTAATATCTTCCTTCGAGAATTTATTTCGATTGACTTGGCGTATGCTCACGCATATTTAAGACTGTAAAGAAAGTCTGTCAAGCCTTGATGATCTTTTATTTCTGAGTAGCGATATAAATCCCATGCCTGATTCAATATTGCTTTGTCGCTCTGCATGATTATGACCGTCATTGCTCTCTTAGTTGGTCGCTCCCAGTCTTTTGCTAACCTCCACCTGTACTAAGACTAACCTTGCAATACATAGCTCATGGGAAGTAGCTTAAAAACTATTGTGGTAAAGAATATGTTGCCTATGTATCTTATTTCTTATAAGTTGCTTGCTGAGCGGTAACCATGTTTCTCGGGACGCCATCAACTGTCACACTTTTGTTGAATATCATGTGAGTTGCTATGCATGTTCGTCTTGTCTGAAGTAAGGGTGATTTGCCATGGGTTGAATGAGTATGCATATTGTTAGAGAAGAACATTGGGCCGCCAACCAAAGCCATGTATCATGGTGGAAGTTATAGCTTGAACATTAATCCTCAATCTCTTATGAGAATATGCTTATGCATTAAAGAGGAGTCCATCATCTATTTTCTATGTTGTCCCGGTATGGACGTCCTCAAGTTGAGATCTATCAAAAACGAGAAATCAAATGCGATTTATCTCCTTGGACCTTTTTACAGGTGGCATAGAGGTACCCCTTTGTGACACTTGGTTGAAACATATGTAATGCAATGATAACCCATGGAAATCCGAGCTAATTAGGACAAGGTGCGAGCACTATTGGTATTCGATGCATGAGGCTTGCAACTTATAGGATGTCTTATGCATGACACATATGAAGTACTACTACCGTTGACAAAATTGCTTACATGTTTTCAAAATAAAAAGCTCTAGCACATAACCATTTCTTCAAGCACCAACTACTGAGAGCATGATTGTCATTCTGAGTGTAATGTGCATTGTCCCAGAGTAGCATTGTCTTGTGCATGATTGTGATATCGTTTACATTGAAATCATTGTATCTAGTCATCACTTAAACCTTGAAGGTGCCCCTGCATTTATGTTTTGCTTCACTAAAGGGGGCAAGCTAGATATCACTTTATCATATTTGCACATGATGTTCATTGCAAATCTTTTTGATGCTTCAGATTCATGTTGTAAAACATTCAGTCATTTGTGATTTTCTCATGAGGCAACTTAATTACTATAGAATCATTGTATCAGTAAGCTTTTCTCATATGACTATGAATAAGTCCTATATGGTTAATAGCATGTCACCACAGAAATTATTCTTGTTATCATTTACCTACTCGAGGACGAGCAGGAATTAAGCTTGGGGATGTTGATACGTCCAAAACGTATCTATAATTTCTGCTTGCTCCATGCCACTTTTCGGTGATATTGCTATGATATTCATACACTTCCATACACTTTTGATCATATTTGGAATAACTTACTAATCCAGTGCACCCCAGTGCCAGTTTCTGTTTTCGGCTGTTTTTGTATTTCAGGTTTTCACGTTAAGAGAACTGCCAGGAAAAATCCAGAAAAATTATATAAAAAATCAGCGTTCCGGAAACTTCCGTGTGTCCGAAGGACAGCCGGGGGGCCACCAGGGCTCCAGGCGCCCTGGCGGCGCCCCCCCCCCTGTGCCGCGCCGTGGGGGGGGCTCCTGGGCCCCCCGAAGCTTCCCCGATGCCCCCCTTTGGCATATATTTAAAGCGTCCTCCGAAACCCTCAGAACAGGAACTCTTTTCACGATCCCATCTCTGTTCTGCCGCCGCCGCCGCTTCCAAGATCGGGAGCACCAGGAGAACTCTTCCCGGCACCCTACCGGAGGGGAGGATCACCACCGGGAGCTTCTCCACCACCATGGACGCCTCGCGGATGACTCGTGAGTAGTCTCCCTTGGACCATGAGTCCATGACCAGTAGCTATGTGATGTTCTCCTCCCGTTCTTGTGCTTCACTAATTAGTCCTCGTGAGCTGCCCTACATGATCGAGGCACATATGTAATCCTTATGCTATTGCTATGTTGAGTTTGCTGGGATCCGATGGATTATGAGATTATGTTCAGATTGATCTTGAGTAATATATTTGATCTACCTCTTTTATATTTATGTTCATAAGTAATTCTTGTATGTTCTCCGTTTTTATTTATTGCTTTGGCCAAGTAATACGTAGTGACTCCAAGAGGGAACGTTATGCTCGATTGTGGGTTCATGCCCCTCGATGACTAGCTTGAGTGACAGAAACATGAGTCTAGGGGATGTGCTGTTGCCACAAGGGGGAAAACAACGGTGCTTGTGCCCGCGGGTGCAAGGATTGTTTACTTTACGCAAAGTTCTTTTAATGTAGTTGTCTGTTGCATTGAGTTTACACTATGGGTGGGACTCGCAACTTAATACCAGCGAGATGTTCTGGATAGATATCTCAAGGTGGATGATTAGTAGTAGATATTGATGGATTTCGGTCTACTTACTTTGGCGTACCGCCCATGCTTTGAACCTCAACCTTTCTTGCAATGTAGTCAGCATTGGTTTGCGTTCGTGGTCCTGTCAATTGCCCAGCTGTAATTTGTTTACCTCACATAGCTGTTTTATCGTCTTTTGGGAGAGAGACATCACTAGTGAACATCATGAGACTCCGGTCCATATTACCATCATTGATCACATCCTCTATTTACTTTTCGCTACTATTTACTATTGCAAAACATTATCTATCACTACTATCATTTGCTTTTAACCCTTTGTGAACTACAAGGCCGGAGGGATTGACAACCTCTCTGTACTCATTGGGAGCAAAGTTATTTGTATCTGTGTGCAGGTCCACGTTGATTGCTAATACGCGCCGCTAGCAGTTGACACCTACTTGTTGAACCTAAGAGTCTCTGGGGATTCGATCCTTGGCATCTTTGCTAAGGGAAAACACTTCTACATTCTGCATCTTACACCTTCCACTTGGGGTAACCAACGAGGGGTTCGAGGCCCATCACTTGCTACTACTCGGAACACGTAGGCTGGCCGACATGTGTCCTTCTTCGTTCCTGTGTCTGTCCCTTAGGGGAAATATCACGCATTGTTCCTTTAAGTCCATGTAGCTTGCTACGACTTGGGTTCATATGTTGATGACCGACACTTTCGTTGCTGGGTCATGGATGCCTGTCTCTGTAATCTAGTGCCACTTTTGGTTTATAACTAGCCATGTCGGCCCGGGTTCTCTGTCATATGGATGCTAGCGACACTGTCATATACGTGTGCCAAAATGCGCAAACGGTCCCGGGCCAGGTAAGGTGTCACCCGTGGGGTTACCGTGCGTGAGGCCGCAAAGTGATATGACGTGTTACTGGAAGATCGGTGTGACTTAGGATCGGGGTCCTGACAGCGTTGGCATCAGAGCTGGGCTGCCTGTAGGTTTCTCAAGCCAAACTGGTCGATGTTGAGTCTAGAAAAATTCTTAGTTATATGTAGGGGAATTGATTGTGGAAGGGAACGTAAGGCTCTTTTACTCCTTTACCTTATGCTCTTCTGATCTGAGTCAGTCTATTCTTTCTACGGGGATTTAGGACTAGGCCTCTTATCCTTACTAGGTTCACGTGTTACTAATCCGTCGACTCTTAGGATTGTTGGTTTCAAGCCCCAGTTCAGTTTCTATCCTTTTAGTATGATGATTGTTGGACCCGGAACCTTGATATGGAATTGTTGAGTGGCTATGCTATTATTTGTATGATGTATCAAATCTTTGATTGAGCATTTACAGTTGTTATGCTGCCCGATTTCTTCGAGAAACACTAATGCCTTTGCATTATTTCGTGTTTCAGATGTCTGGCCGCACCCCTCACCAAGTGGTTCGTTTGACTCGGTGCATTAATGTGCCCGGTCACACGGCCATGCTAGTCCGTGTGCTGACTGAGACCGGTTATCGCTGGTATCCTGAGTACACTATGGAGGAACAGTACCAGGATTTCAATCAGAGTCAGTATTTCTGCACAGTCTGGATATACCCCTCATATCCTGGAGCTAACGACCCCATCCATTGGTCTTATGGACTCGGGGTTACCATCGAGATAGCAGTACAGGATGCCGCCTATTCGATGATGACCATTCTCCGGGCTAGGCATGCCATGTTGCTGAACACTGAGTTCTGTTACATGCCAGCCTCACTTCCCGGAGAGGAAGGCTACTACACTGGTCTGTATACTGATGCTGCTCATGAAGAGCCACTGCTTCAGACTACTGTTCAGATGCTGGAGGATAGGGACCGTGAGGTCCGTGCCCTCCGAATGGAGCTGTATAACACTCGAGCCGCCCACTGGACTACTTTGACACGGCTTGCACCTGCTGTGCACGCCGGGTATCTGGACATGCGGGATTTGTACCCCGTGCGGACTCGTTTGCCTGATCGCATGGATTGGCGTGACGTTGGGGGTATTACACCTCCACGTGGGCGTCGGTTACCACCAGCATCGGGACCGAGGCCACATCCATGTCCCTATGGTCCACAGCCTTCGAGCGCTCGCGAGTTTCAAGATCCGTCTGTTCCACTTCCAGGCTACGGTGGTAATCTTTACGAAGATTACTACAGGAATGTCTGAGTTAGACCGTGGTAGTAGTAGTATTGTAGTAGTTGTATTCCCACAGTCCTGCGCGTCTTGTGGAATATGACTTAGTGTGTACTGAGTTCCGGAGGTGTAGTTAAATAATGTATAGGAGCTTGGAATGCCTCTGATGGGATGTATCGTCTTTCACCGCAGTTGTACTTTAGCCTTGGCTTGTACTAAACTATGTATGGTGTGTATGACCACTGGTGTATATATAGCCGTTTCTATATTACCATGTCGTACGGATGAACATCTCTGCATTTCGTGTCATCCATTACATTCTGCACTTCTATGTCAAATTTCTGCCATCCTTGTCTAAACCGTTGTTTTGTTTTCTTAGGATGGTCAACACTCGCAACACTCCTGCTGCTCAGGAGCAGGGTGAGGCTAGTGGGCCTAGAGATGGGAATCTACCCCAGCCACCCTCCTTGGCGGAAGTTATGCTCGAGGCAGAATGGAACAAGAGAGAGACCAACCGTCTGCTGGAACGCATAGAATAGAACACTGGGTTCCGTCAAAGGAATGACGTGGTGTCAATCAATGACTTTATCAAGATGTGCCCACCGAAGTTCCATCACTCCACTGAACCTCTAGATGCGGATGACTGGCTACGTAGTATCACCCATAAGCTACACTCTGCCAGTGTGGCCAAAGCTGACAAGGTTACCTACGCCGCCTACCATCTTGAGGGCCCTGGCAGTCTTTGGTGGGAAAACTCTGAAGCTATGCGTCCTGCTGGCCAAATCACTACTTGGGTTGAGTTCAATGAGGCATTCCGTGGACATCACATTCCGGAAGGTCTCATGGATCGCAAGCGGGAGGAATTCTGCAATTTCACCCAGGGCTGGTTAACTGTGGATGGCTATAGTCGCGAGTTTGGCAACTTGGCACGCTATGCACCTGAGGAAGTATCCACCGATGCCAAGTAGCAGGCGAGGTTCCACAAGGGACTCAGCCCTGAACTCCGCCGAGATCTACGTCTGCACGAGTGCACTTCCTTCCAGAAGTTGGTAAACAAGGCTATCAGTGCTGAAACGGGCCAGACCGACTTCGAGGCCACACGCAAGCATACTCGAGACTTTGGTTCCTCATCCGGCTCTGGCTCTCACAAGCGCCGTGTGTGGGTTCCTAACACTGCTCTGCCACCCAAGTACACACCGAGGCCATCCTATGAGGCGCCTCGCCCAACTCAACAGTATGCACCTGCTAAGACCTATGGAGGACCACCTTCTAACTTTGCTCCATGCACTAGCACTGTGACATGTTTCAAGTGTGGAGAACCGGGGCACTACATGCGTGAGTGTCCTCAGAACCAGCCAGGAAAACCCGTTGGCCGTGGTAAGCCAACCGGCAAGGTGAATTATGTCAATCCAGTCCCCACTGCACGTGGTCATGTCAACTATGTCTCTGCCGAGGAAGCTTTTGAGGATCCTAACGTCGTCCTTGGTACGCTTCTCGTAAACTGCGATCCGGCATCTGTTCTTTTCGATACTGGAGCATCCCATTCGTTCATATCTGAGAGCTATGCTCGATTGCACAACATGACTTTTTGTGACATGCCTACTTTCATGGTTATTCAAACTCCTGGTTCAAAGTGGCAAACCTATAGGGTAAGCCATGGAAATGAAATCCTTGTCGATAGACTTATTTTCCTAGCATCTCTAATCTCTCTCAAGTCCTCGGACATAAACATCATTTTGGGTATGGATTGGATGACAACTCATTACGCTAAGATTGATTGCTATACTAGGACCGTTCAACTTACACATCCATCCGGCAAGATAGTCAATGTCTTGACCCGAATGGCTGAGCGTCAGCTCTACTCTCTTAATGCCAGCCCTCTACCAGAACTCGAAGATATCCCGGTAGTCCGTGACTTTCCGGATGTTTTTCCAGAAGAACTGCCAGGAATTCCACCTGACAGAGATGTCTAGTTCGTGATAGATCTTATCCCTGGAACTATCCCAATCTCTAGGAGACCCTATAAGATGGCACCACTAGAATTAGCTGAGCTAAAGAAACAACTCGATGAGTCCTTGCAAAAAGGTTTCATCCGTCCTAGTTCTTCCCCTTGGGCTTGCCCCGTCCTCTTCGTCAAGAAGAAGGATGGAACGAAGCGGATGGTTGTAGATTACCGACCTGTCAATCTAGTCACCATAAAGAACAAGTATCCGCTCCCCAGGATCAACGACCTGTATGATCAGCTCGTTGGATCTTTAGTCTTCTCTAAGATGGATTTGAGGTTGGGTTACCATCAAATCAAAATCAAGAACGGAGACATTCCTAAAACGGCTTTTGTTACTCGTTATGGCCAATATGAGTACACCGTCATGTCCTTCGGGTTAACCAATGCCCCAGCTACCTTTTCTCGGTTAATGAATTCTATATTCATGGAGTACTTGGATAAATTCGTCGTGGTATACCTCGATGATATACTCATTTATTCCAAGAACAAGGAAGATCATGCCAAACATTTAAGGCTGGTATTGACGAAACTTCGAGAGCACCGCCTTTATGCCAAATTCCCCAAATGTAAATTTTGGTTGCCGGAAGTAACCTATCTAGGTCATGTGATCTCTGGCAAGGGTATTGCTGTCAATCCCGAGCGAGTTCAAGCCATCCTTGATTGGACTCCCCCTGAATCGGTCAAGCAAGTTAGGAGTTTTCTTGGCTTAGCGAGCTATTGCCGATGCTTCGTCGAAAATTTCTCCAAAGTTGCTAAACCTCTAACTGAACTCCTCAAGAAAGATAAAAAGTTTGAGTGGACCCCACAGTGCGAGTCCAGTTTTCAGGAACTGAAAAGACGCCTGACATCTGCACCTGTACTGGTACCACCAGACTTTTCCAAGGATTTTATAATCTACTGCGACGCCTCGCGACAAGGACTAGGTTGCATACTCATGCAAGATCGTCAAGTGATTGCATACGCAACTCGACAGTTGCATCCACATGAGGATAACTATCGTACTCATGACCTAGAGCTTGCAGCTGTAGTCCATGCACTCAAAACATGGCGACATTACCTCCTTGGTAATCGCTGTGAAATCTTCACTGATCATCAAAGTTTGAAGTACATCTTCACCCAACCGGATCAAAATCTCAGGCCAAGACGTTGGTGGCGAAACCTACCCTTATGGATCAAATCATAGTTGCCCAGCGGTATGATAAAGGCATATCTCGGATCAAGGAGAACATTGCTAGCGGAGTTGCTAGAAGTTTCTCTTTGGATGATCGAGGTGTTGTGTACTTCGAGAACCGCTGGGTGGTACCCAAGAAACAACAACTACGACAAATGATTCTTAAGGAGGCTCATGAATCTCCTCTCACGATTCATCCCGGTAGTACCAAAATGTATCAGGATTTACGTCAGAGATTCTGGTGGACTAGGATGAAGAGATAAATCGCTCAATTCATTGCTAACTGCGACGTTTGTCGTCGAGTTAAAGCAGAGCATCAACGGCCTGCTGGCACCCTTCAACCTTTTGCTATTCCTGAATGGAAACTGGACAAAGTCGGTATGGACTTCATTACCGGGTTCCCAGGACCAGGAAAGGGAATAATGCTATCTTCGTCGTTATCGACCGCCTCTCTAAAGTAGCTCATTTCCTGCCTGTTCGAGAGAGTATTACCGCTAGCCAGCTAGCAGATTTGTATGTCTCTCGGATAGTATCACTTCATGGTGTGCCGTTGGAGATTAACTCAGACCGTGGAAGTCTTTTCACTTCACGATTTTGGGTAAGTTTCCAGAATGCTATGGGAAATCATCTCTCCTTTAGTACTACCTTCCATCCCTAGTCAAGTGGCCAAGTGGAATGAGTCAATCAAATTCTGGAAGACATGCTTCGAGCCTCTGTCATCTCTTTCGGTATGGATTGGGAGAAGTGTCTTCCATTTGCCGAATTCGCTTATAACAATAGTTATCAAGCTAGCTTGGGTAAAGCCCCCTTCGAAGTTGTATATGGACGAAGGTGTGGAACACCTCTTAACTTGTCAGAAACCGGGGAAAGACAATTCTTTGGCCCGGATATGATCCAGGAAGCAGAAGAGCAAGTTCGCATTGTTCGTGAGAAATTGAAAACAGCCCAGTCTCGCCAGAAGAGCCAATATGATAGTCATCATAAGACTGTGACTTTTGAAGTCGGCGACAAGGCTTACCTTCGGGTTACTCCTCTTAAGGGAACCCATCGCTTCGGTATCAAAGGCAAATTGGCCCCTCGTTACATCGGTCCTTTTCGCATTCTTGCCAAACGAGGAGAAGTTGCCTACCAACTGGAAGTACCTCCGCACCTATCCAGAGTTCATGACGTGTTCCACGATTCTCAACTCAGGCGTTGCTTCTCGGATCCTATCCGCGAAGTGGACCACGAAATGCTTGATCTCCAGGACAATCTCACATATCAAGAATACCCCATTCGTATTCTTGATCAAACCGAACACACCACTCGACGCCACAATATCAAGTTTCTCAAGGTTCAATGGTCACATCATTCCGAGAGTGAAGCTACATGGGAAAGGGAGGATCGTCTTCGACTTGAGTACCCCACCCTCTTTCCGGAGGAACCCGAATCTCGGGACGCGATTCTTTTAAGTGGGGGTGAGTTGTCACATCCCTAGTTAAGCACTTGCATTAGGGCTAGCTAGAGTGTGCATCATGTTTACTTATCAAAGAAACTTGAAATGGGAATGACAGAAACCCAGCATCCCTCTTCTAACAACTAGGGTTTGATAAAATATTTTCCAATGTACCCAAAATGCCCTTCAAAAATGTCTATCAGTTCTGCCTTGGTCTTAAACCTCTGCCAAAAATGGTGCACAATTTTCTAGGACATCCAAGGTCTCTGGATTAAATCATATGGTATTTGCATTTGGGCATTTAAATGCTATAAAATATTTTAAATGCTCAAATAATCATAAACTATAATGTTCCATACTGTTCATAATACATACAGTGGGCATGACAAGTTTCATGAGTTATAAAAATGTTCTGGCATTTTTAATAATTAAACAAAGTTGCAAAAGAAATGAAACAGAAAAGAAATAGGAAAAAGTAAGAGAGAGAAAGCACTTACCTTGGGCCCAGCACTGTTGCAGGCCGGCCCAGCCCACCAGCCCCGTTCTGTCGCCTTCCTCCTCGCGCCAGTCGGCAGCGCGCGTGGCCACCGCGCGCCGGCACGCGCCCGGCCACCTCCACCCTGCCTGCCTACCTCCCGACGGCCTGGACGTCTCCTGGCGTCGCCACGCAGCTACCCCGACCCCTCTCGCACTTTCCCCTCATCCCCGTCGCCTCCCCTGGCTCTCTCCCTCTCACCACCGAGCCGCTCGTCGCCGCCGCTCGCCGTTGCCGCACCTAGAGCCTCCCCCTCGTCCCGTGATCGTGTCCAAAAGGTTCGCCGCGACGCTCTCTACCTCCTCGCTGAGCCACGGATTGCCGGGAGCCCTGCAACGCCTTCACGCCGTCGTCCCCAACCTCGGATCGCCGGAGCACCTCGTCGTCGATTAAGAAGCTGCAGAGCATCCCCGACCCCTCCGTCGAGCTCGCAAGCACCGCTGTGAGCTCCTACGCCGAACCCCCCCTTTCTCTGCTTTGTTTGCACCGTGTAGCTGCCGCTCCGTTGATCACCGAAACCCACCGCCGCCGTGCTTGCCGCCGGCGATGCTCCGATGACCATTTGGTCACTGGCACATTTCCATCTCGCTCGCCGCAGCACGTAGACGAGCTTGGTACCACGGACGCCTCACCTAGACCACCGTAGCTGCGTCTCCACACACGCCCGAACGCCGGCGCCGCCGTCGAGCTCGTTGCCGTCGCCTCCGGCCACCACAGGTCCGGCGACCACTACCGTTCGACGCGCAACGACAAGGGCTCTCCAACGCGCCCAACCGCGGCTTGAACCGAGCCCTGTGGACGTTTTCCGAAGCACGCCGCCGTGTCTGGCCTCGCCGGCGTCACTTCGCCGGAGTGTTTGACCTGTTTGACCACGGGTTTGACCCCCCTGGGTCACTGACATGTGGGCCCTGCCTGCAAGTCAAACCTAGTTTAGGTGTTAATATAATTCTAATTAGTTAATTAGTTAACTGTGACACTGACCAGTGGTTCCCATTGGTCAGGTTTGACTTGGACTAGCCCTGTTGACTGACTGGCGTCAGCATGATGTCATGCTGACGCAGTAAAGGATTTTCTGGGATTTTTAGATTTAAAAATATTTCAGGAAATTCCAGAAAATACCAAAACTTCAAAAAATCATATAAATTCAACAGTAGCTCAGATGGAAAAGATTTATATATGAAAAATGATCAGAAAAATCCAGTCTTTCCAATGGCACTTGTTTCATGCATGTTTGAGCAAGTTAACCTTGCTGTATACATTAAAACATGATAATGCACTTATTTAAATAATAGCTAAAGTGCCAATTTGAATCTTTGATTCAAATAAGCTCAAACCCTTTTGGTTTTAGTTGCATTAGCCCAACACACATGCATCTTGCCATGTCATGAGCATGCATCATATTGTTGCATTTGTTTGTTTAATGATTGTATCGCCGGTATTCTCTGTGTTAGGTCCTGCTCCCGAGGATACTGCTGCATATCCAGTTGAAGACCAGTACCCGACAACCACTTTGTTAGGCAAGCAATCATTGATCATTTCGATACGAACCCAATCTTCTCGCTCCTGCTCTCTTTTATTGTATTAAGGCAACAACGTGTGAACTGCTACTTGTTGCGGTAGTTGAACCCTATTCCCTTGCATGACCTGTCATTGCCACAGTAAATAGTTGAAACCCACAAGCATGTGTAGGAGTTGATTGAGCCATGTGACATGTGATCCACCATGCTATTTGTTTATGTTGCCTGCTATGCTTAGAGTTGTGTCTGGTTCATCTGGGTGATGGATCAGAGTGAAATGATCATACCGATAAAGAGAAGGAAGTGTGGAATACGCTTGGTAAAGGTATCGATGAAAGGCCATGTAGGAGTACATGGTGGGTTGTTTCATTGGAATCGTCCATAGGACCCGAGATCTGTATGTGTGGTTCAAGTTACAGCTACTACCACACATTGGGATCCTTAATTGACCCTCTCGGCTTATTAATTACCCTCGATCTCTATCCAGGAGTTGCAACTAGTTTCTAGTGTTTATAGCTTACTGGAGGTCGTGCACAACGCTGACCCTCGGGGTGGGTTGTGATGCGACAGGTACATGGCACGGTGTACCGGTTGCCCGTTTGGTGACTCGGGAACCCTGTACACATCGTTTGGGGCCGTGAGCGACACCCCGGCCGGATCTCCCCACGGATGGAACCCAAATAGGCGATAAACCTGGACGAGGGACTTGAGTAGTTAGTCAGGTCGTGGCCGACACCCACGCTGGGCTTCCGCTTGAAGGTTGCCGAGTACACGTCGAGTAAACGACGATAAGTGGTGGGAGCGTGTGTGAAGAGGTACACCCCTGCAGGGTTATCAATCTATTCGAATAGCAGTTGTTCGCGGTACGGACTACTTGGTTACTTTTACAGTTCATAGACAAGTTGATGGATACTACTAAAAGCCTCAAGATAAGTGTGAGTGCCGTGGATGGCCCTTTCGTAGGATGACGGAAGAGGATCCTCGGTAGTGTATTGTTGTGGTGAGTAGAGGACTCGTGTTCGTAATAACATCTTGCAATCCATTGAGAATTGTAGTATAGGTTAGCCAAGAGTCAAAGCTGGCTTTCTGCTATGAACTCCACTACCCCCTTTGATAATGTTGCATGTATGATAGGTTCTGTGGTAAGACTTGCTGAGTACCTTTGTACTCATGTTTGCTTAATAACTGTTGGAGAGGAGAACCCTGCCCCCTGCTGATGGGTTCTACATAGAGGTTGACGTCGACGAGTAGCTTGACACCCAGATGGAGATCTGGAGCTTGTGAAGGGCCTTGTAGATAGTCAGGCTACACCAAGCCTGTTTTATTTTCTAAGTTGTCTGTACTCAGACATGTATCTTCCACTTGTGCTTGTATGACTGTATGACTTGAGTGTTGGGTCATGTGACCCCTACCTGTATGGATATGTTATGTATGGCTCTTGGAGCCTCTTAAATAAAGTACTTTGAGTCATAGAGTTCTGTTGTGATGCAATGTTGTATTTGCACATATTGAGCATATTGTGTGTATGGTTGAAATGCTTGGTATGTGTGGGATCCGACACCTAGTTGTTTTCCTTTGGTAGCCTACCTTACAGGGAAATGCCTCCTAGTGATTCCAATGAGCCTTGGTAGCTTGCTACTGCTCGGAACACGTAGGCTAGCCGGCATGTGTCCTTCTTCGTTCCTGTGTCTGTCCCTTAGGGGAAATGTCACGCGTTGTTCCTTTCAGTCCATGTAGCTTGCTACGAGTTGGGTTCATACGTTGATGACCGACACGTTCGTTGCTGGGTCATGGATGCATGTCTCTGTAATCTAGTGCCACTTTTGGTTTATAACTAGCCATGTCGGCCCGGGTTCTTTGTCATATGGATGCTAGTGACACTGTCATATACGTGTGCCAAAATGCGCAAACGGTCCCGGGCCAGGTAAGGTGGCACCCGTGGGGTTACCGTGCGTGAGGCCGCAAAGTGATATGACGTGTTACAGCTAGATCAGTATGACTTAGGATCGGGGTCCTGACACTGATGTAGGGGAAAGTAGGTGTACCGGTCTACCCAGGGTTTGGAGGAAATACTTCAGAAAGACTATGTCTCGATCTTCCGATCATGGAGGTGGTCGAGTCTTGTGGGGAAAAGTGCGCAAACCTCTGCAGAGTGTACAAACTAATCATGATTAGTCGTGTCCCCGGTTATGGACAACTTGAGTATCTGGAAGTGAATTATTGGTTGATCTCATCACTCTTCTAAAACAATTATTGGGTTACTAATGACTTGGGAATTTTTGGGATTGAGTTGGAGGAACCTTCTCAATAATGGCATTTTTAACTTAGTAGTAAATAAAAATTTATTCCTTTGTTGTAGGGTAAAATTTGCTTTATGCAAAAATTAAACTTAGAGCCTCCACCAGCTAAATTTGCATATAGAGATAGTCTTTTTCTTTATTATTATTTCTATGGTGTGACATTGCCAGCATATTCCATGTGCTGACCTACACGGCTGCAACGTCTCATGTTGCAGAGTTTTCCGACGAGGAGTAAAGGTGTGATAGGTCGTTGTTCTGCACTCAGTTTGCCGTGGAGTTTATGGACTCATTTTACTTTTGATGCTTCCGCAGTTATTTTATCCAGATGGCCTTTGGCCATATTATTGTAATAAATACTCTTTTGAGGACCTCGATGTAATAAAGTGTGTGATTGAACTCTGTTATAATTCATCGAGTACTGTGTGTGTCAGCATACCGGTCCAGGGATGACACTTAAGCACAGAGACTTCGATCCATTTGGGTCGGGTCGCTACATTCTCGGTTCTCGCTTCTCCTTGTTCCTGCTCCTAACTCCTCCCCAGGTAGTTCCCGATGTTTGGCACTTTCCATACTTCGTGGGTGCAACATCAACAAATTCACTCATGATCAAGTTACAACCTAAGATCTATGACTATATTATGTTAACTGTTCGTATTTTGTTCATTCCATCTGTATGCTCCCAGGTAACCGTAATTGTGATCTGTAACCTTCATGAGCAATCATCATTTTTGATGGTTTTTCTGCTTTTCACAGCTGCTCTTTCCACACCCCCGGATATCTGGTGCCAAACCGTCGCCCCTTTCCTTATATATTCGATAATCGAGTTTGCTATCTTTGTGGCATTGATTGTACTAGTTCGTGAAGAGGGCTAGACGAGTAGAATGAGGGAAAGCGGCTCGATCGAGAAAAAAGAGGAGTAGACTAGAAAACCTAGAACTTCAAAAGTCACTATCAATGAATTCCCGAGAAATTCTAAACCAACATATGCTCCGTATAGACGGAATCTCAGATAAGAACCTAACAGAAGTTTCGCGACTCCTTCATGGAATATAGGTCTTAGTATATAAATAATGTCAGTTCGAACCTGACGAGTAGTTATCATCTGTTCCCCTAACTGAGTCCATTAGCTCTTGTTGCCCATTCTATGGTGGGGATCCATAGAGAGTTCGTTTTATGAAATATCTGATAAAGTCAAAAAAAGAGACATGTGGTTGCAACAATCACAAACCATAGAAAAAAATGTATATCCCGTGTGTGCTCTAGTTTCGGGTTCTCCTAGACCACCATTATGAACCAAAAGCAACCATACCTAGTGAATGATTACTAAAATGAACCATATCGAGCTGTGGTCTTATGATGACCCACAAGTGTAGGGGATCTATCATAGTCCTTTCAATAAGTAAGAGTGTCGAACCCAACGAGGAGCAGAAGGAAATGATAGGCAGTTTTCGGTAAGGTATTTTCGGCAAGCGCTGAAATTATAGGTAACAAATAGTTTTGTGATAAGGTGATTGGTAGCAAGTGATAAAAGGTAAAAGTAAATAAAGTGCAGCAAGGTGGCCCAATCATTTTCTTACCAAAGGACAAGCCTGGACAAACTCTTATATAAAGGAAAGCGCTCCCGAGGACACATGGGAATTATCGTCAAGCTAGTTTTCATCCCGATCATCTAATTCGCATTCCATACTTTGATAATTTGGTATGTGCGTGGACCAGTGCTTGGGTGCTTCCCTTACTTGGACAAGCCCCCCACTTATGATTAACCTCTAATGCAAGCACCCGCAACTACAAAAGAAGTATTAAGGTAAACCTAAACATAGCCTGAAACATATGGATCCAAATCAGCCCCTTACGAAGCAACGCATAAACTAGGGTTTAAGCTTCTATCACTCTAGCAACCCATCATCTACTTATTACTTCCCAATGCCTTCCTCTAGGCCCAAATAATAGTGAAGTGTCATGTAGTCGACGTTCACATGACACAACTAGAGGAGAAAAACATACATCTCATCAAAATATCGAACGAAGCCCAAATTCACATGACTACTAATAGCAAGACTTCTCCCACGTCCTCAGGAACCAAAGTAACTACTCACAAGACATAATATTGTTCATGATCAGAGGGGTATTAATATGCATAATGGATCTGAACATATGATCTTCCACCAAATAAACCAACTAGCATCAACTACAAGGAGTAATCAACACTACTAGCAACCCACAGGTACCAATCTGAGGTTTGGGTACAAAGATTGGATACAAGAGATGAACTAGGGTTTGAGAGGAGATGGTGTTGGTGAAGATGTTGATGAAGATAGCCCTCCCCAAGATAGGAGAGTTGTTGGTGATGACGACGGTGACGATTTCCCCCTCCCGGAGGGAAGTATCCCCGGCAGAATAGCTTTGCCGGAGCCCTAGATCGGTTTCCGCCTCGAGACGGCGGCGTCTGTTTCCGAAAACCTCCTTATGATTTTTCTAGGTCAAAACACCTCATATAGGAGAAGATGGGCATTGGGGGCTTGCTTGCTGGCCCACGAGGAAGGGGGCACGCCCCCGATCGCGCCCGCCGTGGGTTTGTTTCGCCAGATATTTTTTATATTTTCCGAAACGATGTTCTGTTGAGTTTCAAGGCTTTTGGAGTTGTGCAGAATAGGTTTCCAGAGTTTGCTCATTTTCCAGCCCAGAATTCCAGCTATCGGCATTCTCCCTCTTCATGTAAACCTTGTAAAATAAGAGAGAAAAGGCATAAGTATTGTGACAAAACATGTAAGAATAGCCCATAATGCAATAAATATCAACATATAAGCATGATGCAAAATTGACGTATCATCTTACTCTACAACTCAAGTTCGATGAGCTCATAGCAGAGTTGTGTGCCTACTATCTACTAAGTTGTGTGCTAGGGATGGAAAGAAAGCAAGCTGAGCAGTTCTCACTCTGTCCGTTGACCAAGAAAGAAAGCTTCAAGAATACCGTCAACAGATCAGAGAAACCTCATACCGAATCGCCAGGTGAAAGCGGGGTTACGGTAAGGCTGGAAAGACTGACGCCGAAAGATATGTTTTGAAGAGAGCTCCATCGGGTTGAAGCCGAATTACAGAGAATCAAGATCTTCTACCTTTGTTTGTTCCATCTATGCCCTTCGGACTGGCCTAAGAGTTGGATCCCTGTCTATAATTATGTGTCTAGGTAACCCATTTATGGCTTGTGGTCTTTCTGCTTATGATGTAGCACTATTCCATCTTTTAAATAACGCCTTCTTTAAGGCGCTACTGTTTCTAGCAGCATAGATGCTTTATCACAATACGAAAGCTGTACATATGAGGACTACGATTCCTATTTAGAGATATTCCTACGAGCGATAGACGTAGTAAGGAAATTACGTACACCAATAACAAATACGAATACGAATTATGCCTACGAGCCTACGCAATGGCATGTTTCGGCGTATAAAGCTAAGAACGAGAATAGCCTACTGCCTCCACTCGGAAAAGGCAAAGGTATCCAGTATAGGATATCGATGAACGGAAGACAAGGAAAGCAGGCAAGGTGAACCTCCTTTGCCAAAGCCCTTTTGAAATACCTTCTTTTTGAACCTTTAGAAAATACCTGCTAGCTATCCCTAGTTTTGTTTAACCAGCTTTCCCCCTTTGCTTGCCAACTAACCGAGAACCAACTTGCTTGTTTTCTTATCCTTGCTTCCGGGTCTTTCCAGTCTTGCAATCCTATCTTTTCAACTGTCCGTATCCTCCGCAACCCCTAGACCGGTACCCGCTTCCTTCTTTATTTTCCTTGCTTCCAGAAATACCTACCTTCAAAAGCAAAACCTACTTCCTTTACCAACATGGGCACGGCTTCCGAAACCCCCTCTCCTCGGCCCGGGATAGTGATAGACGTACGAATTCAATCAATGGCGATAATGGCATCCCCTTTCCTTAGATATAGAAGAATCACTCTGAGCGAGTCCATAATAAACGACCCGCTTTTTCATCGGTTCCGGGGGAAGACCAAAGATCTTACGAGACCGGTCCGCCAGAAAAACTCCAAAGAGAAAGAGAGGTATGCACTGTGAAGGAAGCCCTCTGACCCGCTCTTCCTTCGCCCTACCTACCCATAAGGTAAGTAGGGGCCTCGACATCCCTATTTCCTGAGAAACCTACTCAAACTACTTTGAGAAACCTACGAATTCGAGAAACAATACAAACCTACCAAAACTAATTACTAGCCCCCCTTTTTGGGTGGCTTCCACTGCTTGTGCGAGTGAGCAATTATATTGCGGATATCCTTGGGCTCCAAGTTCTCGAGCAGAGGAAAGTCCCGGGGGAACGTGTGCACCATGAATAGGATCTCCCCAGGTTCAAGGAATGAAAGAAGGTCGTCTATCTTGCATTTTAAGCTAGGGAAATCCTGATATTCTGAGCACAAAATCCACCTTTTAAAGGTTTCTTTGTAATTGTTAGGCGGTCCCCCCGCTCCGGAGTAGAAGCTTCTTCTATGGCTATGGCCAAAAGGAGAAATAGTCATGTTCATTATATGGCTATGGCCAAAAGGAGAAATAGTCCTGTTCATTATATTCCTCCTAGAATCCAAAGCATTTCGTCAGAATACATCCTGTCTTTTCACCTTTGTAGTCCCATGCATAGTAAGTACTATAGCCCCAATCATAGCAACTAATAAAATCAGACTAGAAACCAAAAACCAAACAGAATAGTAGGTATAAAATAAATTGCCCAATGTTTCCAAATTAGTACAACTTCGTACCTTTCCGGCATAAACCATATATCTCAGAGAGGTCATATTTCTGTGGGTTGGTAGTAATGGAATGGCTTCATTATATAAAATGAAGAACATTTCCCTCTAAAAGATCAATCCAATAGTACAACTCACTGGTAAATAGCGCAATACTTCTTCGTGAATCTCCGCTATTTGAATATTGAACATCATAACCACGAATAGGAATGAAACGGCAATAGCTCCTATATGAACTACTAGGGAGATCATAGCAGAGAAGTGGAGACCTAACAAAATAAGTAAACTAGAAGTGTCGCAAAAGACTAGGATGGGAAACAAAACGGAATGTACAAGATTTTTAGCACTTGCAACCATCAAACCAGAGACTAAAGCAGGGCTCGAGAAAACAGGGCGAAGTTGGCGGCCAACCTAATTCCCCTCCCATTTATACCCTTGTGCATCCCCCTCGTAAACGATTTCAACATGTCCTAGAGAGTCCC
>LR738710.1:6710809-6727960 GCA_902687465.1 Secale cereale | reverse complement strand
CCCCCCCCCCCCCCCCCCGTATCATCATCTTCGGACCCCGAATCATTATCCTACCTTTTACATTTTCGCGAAGAAGACGGGCCTGCTTCGTTCGCCCCATCATTTGCTTTTCTGCTTTCAGGGGATCCCATGGAATGATCCTCCTGCTCTTCGACGGGCGCAACGGGGTCGGGATAATCCTGTTCGCCGAGCTCGGCGCGGCAAAAACGCCACGCCAGATTGGTGGCTATTGAAACAAAATCGCTTTTGTCCCTGGCTTCCGTATAATCGGAGAACATTTGTTGAAGAGTTTCTCCTCCCTCACTATTCCATAAGACATGATTCATAGTGAAGGATCGCGCAGACTCACCCTCTTCTAAAGGAAGAGGAGTGCCTACTTTGTGAAATATACTTTCAACCTCGGAAGTCAACTATGAAATAATGTCTTCGGGATGGGCGGACTGTGCCATTTCCTGCTGGAGGTCTGGCAGTCCGCCAACGGGAGGTTCGTCTATGGGAAAGTCACCCTCGTTAGGAGCTTTGGCCATGACGAGAACATTGAGATCCGCGACATTCTCATTCCCAAGATGAAAGGCTATTCCTTTCACTCCTAATAATACTAGATAAAGTAATACCCCGTCCGTTGAATATTACAAAGCAAACAATGGTATAGCAATGAACAAAAGAATGACACTTGGAAATATGGTCTGAATAATTTAGATAGTAGTTCCATGAACAATCCTTTCTGGTATTGGATTAGTTTGCTCGTTGAAATGCCATAAAGCGCGAACCAACATCCGTGATACGAAAACCAAAATAAGAATGAGGAAGAAAAAGATATTGTGATGTAAGTCAATGATTCCTTGCATCATAGGTGTTGCTGCGTCTTGAGATCCTAATTGCCATGGTTCCGCAGCAGCACAAAGAGCGATTGTGAGGAATCAGCATGATAATGAATGAAGAATCATTGGAATTTCCCATCCTTTTCAGCTCTGCTCCCGAAAAGAGAAAGGGAGACTTTTTTATAGGTCGGTGTTGGTTTTTCCAATGAAAAACCAGAACATTCTTTCATGAACTTCCATGACAAAATGCTAGTTTCCTTGTAACGCATACACTGGAGCGTTTGTCCCATCGACGATGGCCACTATACGCGTTTTCTGAAGAGCAACCTTCTCTTATAACCAAACATCGCAAAGACAGAAAGGAGTATCCTGAATGTAAGACCAATGGCTAGCATACTTCGCTGAATATTCACGATATTCAGCTAAAGCTGGACGCATATTATATTATATCTTGCCTTGGTAGAGCGAAACTTTGAACCCAACACAAGCAACTCTCCCAGTTTAGCGATATTGATGGGTTCCAGACTCATTCCACTAGCCCTAAAAGCATTCTAAATATATAAAAGAGAGGGAATGGATTCTACAAGAAAAGGCTGGCAAAGGTAGTTTAGGGGTCAATTCTTGGAGCATAGCTCATTTCTAGGTCCCCAACCCATCTCGTGCTCGTGCTGTACACGATCAAATCTTGCGGCCGGATAGAGCAATGGAATCACAGAGTCGTAGAAAAGAGGGCTCTTCTTTTTAATCTTAACACAAAGGCTAGCTCCCCTGGGGGTTGTCATATTACAATCATTTGTATTACTTTCCTACCAATCCTGAACTAGCTATGACCCTTATAGCGAGCCTCGATTTACCGTTTCAGATAGAAACATATGGCGCTCCTAAAGTCAATTGGATACTTACTTTTTTATTGAATTAAGCTAAGCCGTGGACTTTCTCACGTGAAGAACTCCTTCTTATGAGCTCATGGACTTGATCAATGCTAGTTCAAGTTCACGTCATTTTAGGAAATTAGTTCATTAATTCGTTTATTTGCCAACGAAGAAGCCTTGCGCTACTCGGAAAGTACTGACTAGAGGGGCGTGTGGATCCACAGTCCTAGCCATTCTCACAACGGGGTAATAAAGTGAACAAAGACCATGAGAAGAGATTACAACATCCAGAACGAAGCCTGTAAAGCCAACCTTGCCTCACTGCAAAAATGCAACATCCGGCGTACTCATTGGCTTTGACCTCGGATTCATTACTTGCTAGAGAAGTAGTTTACATAACTGCCATAGCTCCAATGCGACAATCTTGTTAATCAAGAAAGTAGCTATCCTAAATGAGGAGTTTACAATCGCTTGACTATAAGTAAAGAGCGGCTAATGGGAGATTGCTTGAGTAGGCTCAGTAAGGGATTACCCGCGGGCAGGGTGAAAGAGCTTTCATTAATTTTATGAACTGGTGGATCAGCAAGATAGCTAGAGCTCCTTATAGGAAAGCAAAATCCAATTCTATATTATATCAAACTATAAAGCAAAGATGAGGAAGTTGTGCCTTTACTCGCTCGAATAAGAGGGAAAAGGGGATATGCGGCAGTAACAACGTTTCTTT
Source organism: Secale cereale (assembly GCA_902687465.1). Classification (NCBI taxonomy): domain Eukaryota; kingdom Viridiplantae; phylum Streptophyta; class Magnoliopsida; order Poales; family Poaceae; genus Secale; species Secale cereale. Next base: position 6,725,543 of record LR738710.1, on the reverse strand, counting down.
CAACAGTAAGCAGGAAATGCGAATAAGAGAAGGGTAGAAGAAGCGATCCGCGCATTTCCTTATTTCACAACGGATTTGACTCGTAAGAGAAATCATTTCTTAGGTATGCTACATTCTTTGAAGAAAGAGTAGGTTCTGCTATTTAAGACTTAGAGGAAGTGATTTCCGGAAACTAGCAGACCAAGCCAATTAACAAGGAAAGCTTGTCAAGCAAGGAAGCCACCAAGCAAACCTTTAATAAGCATCTCTAGCGCAGTCACTTCTCTATAGAAAGAAAAAACCTGCAGTCAAGACTAGTCACATTAGTGAAACAAGTGATTCGCTGACATTCAATTCAAATAGAAAGAGTAGTCACAGCTGCGACAAGTTGCTCTAAGAGGAAGGAGTTGACTTACTTTTAATTCCTAATACAGCAAGAGCGGATTTTTTTCATGTAGCATTTCTACCCCTATAGGATTTCCCATCTTAACCGAGAATGGGTGCCCACCATGTACGTACCGAGAATGTGTGCAACCCACAACCTGAAATTTGTTCCTCTACAATCCAGAGCAGTCCGAACATGTACCACGATCTGGACGGACGAAGAATGGCGTACACTTGGGTGACCCCCTTTTCTGTGACCACGACCAAATTCAAAAGAAGAGGTGAGATCACCCTGAAAAAAATCCTTTGTAGCTCTTAAAATATGGGCCAACCTCTCCATTAATATTGATACATACTACACCTCCTTCTACCACTTGTTTAATCCAACCTCTCCACTTCTCACTAAAGAAAACCCTTTTTAAGCAAAACCTCTTGTAGAAAATCCCAATTCACCCTGTCATATGCTTTTTCAAAGTCTAGCTTTAGTATGACCCCCTCTTATTTAGTCCTCCTAAGCTCATGAAACACCTCATAGATAGTGACCACCCCATCTAAAATATTTCTGTTTTTCATAAATGTCGTCTGACTCTTACTCACCACCTTATCTGCAACTCTCTGAAGCCTATTTGTCAGTACTTTAGTCACAATTTTATAACAAACATAATATAAACATATTGGCCGATATTGCTTGATAGTTGCAACATTTTTCATTTTAGGAATCGGAGTGACCACCCTATAATTAAGTCTTCTAAGTTGCAACTCCTCAGCATGCGGGCTATCAAGCATTCTTTTGACCATCTCTTTAACCATCTCCCAAAAATGTTTCTAAAAGATTACTGGTAAGCCATCTGTGTGAGGAGCTGTATTGGTTTTCATCTCTTTAACTAGTAACTCTATTTCCTCCATAGTGAAAGGCTTAGTCAACTCTTCATTGTCTAGTTCTGATAGCATGTGCTCTGTTGACCAAGGGGCTTCCACCAAGAGATATGCCCCCCTGTCCTCTGAACTAAATAGTCTCTTATAGTAACTAGAAATGTGTTCTTGCAACTCTTTCTCATCTTGTATAACATGTCCTTCATGTTACAAAGAAGCAATATTACATTTTTTGTGTCTTCCATTGGCAGCACTATGGAAGAATGAAGTATTTGCATTTCCCTCAAGTAACCGCTGACAAACTGACTGACAATGTGGACTGGATGAGCAATGTCGGGTCGGGTCACAGTGAGGTACACAAGGCTACCTACAAGATGACGATAGCGAGTGGTATCCCTCAAGAGGAGTACCATCACTAGGGCGCAATTGGAGATGGAGCTCCATGGGTGTGGCGGCAGTGTGTGTATTAGTAAGACCTGAGCGTGAGATCAAATCCTGAGTATAGCAATGCTGAGAGAGATAGTAACCATCATTAGATTGATCAACCTCAATTCCCAGAAAATAACTGAGAGAAAATCAATCTGACATCTTGAATTGCTCACTCAACTTTTGCTTAACAAAAGCAATGTACTTCTGATCATCTCCAGTGATCAACATATCATGAACATAGAGAAGAAGCAAGGTACGACCGCGGTCAGATGTATGAGTGAAAAGTGCAGGGTCATGCTCACTAGAAGAGAAACCAGCAGCTTGAACCACATAGCTGAACCACTCAAACCAAGTACGAGGTTGTTGCTTTTTTCCCATAGAGGGCCTTTCGAAGGCGACAAACATGACCATCAGGAACTTCAATACCCAGAGGTGGCTGCATATAGAAAAAACTCATGTAGATCACCCTGAAGGAAAGCATTTGTGACATCCATTTGAGAGATTTTCCAACCTCGAGCTGCAGCCACAGCAATCAGAGTACGGACAGAAATTGAAACAACGCAACCGTACTATCTATTTACGATAATTTGATTGCTGACAACACTACAACATCATGCTTATCTTTCTTATTCTTATTTATATAACTGTCACTTTACCGGGCCGGAAAAGTGACACCGTCACGTCTTAGGGTCGTATCCCTGGAACAAGAAGGGTCGTCATACAATTTCGACGATTACAAAAAAGGAGGAGGCGACCTCCCTATCCCTCTTTGTCTTTCCACTTCCCTCATTCAGGAACAAACACTTCGCCAAATTCTTTTGAGTCCCGACCCGGTTTTTCCCCACTAACCAATTATGTTACGACCAGCTGAACAAACTTGGTTGACGAACATGGTTTATGCGCCGCAGATCTAGCGGCTTATCGAGCTTTTGACAAACTCACACCATCCATTTCAAATGGGATTTGTCCCATGGACACATGAGCAATCCAACCCTTCGGATTTCCTTTTCCTCTTCCCAATCAAACTTCTGCGGGTTTCCTCGTGATAGGAAGATATGTGAGAACTCTTACCCATATCTTACAATTTCTTCGGAATTGTCTGCTCAGAGCACGATGGAATTGTCCGATTGTAGCCCGACGCGCTGCTTCAATGGCTCGATACGAAAGACGACCAACTCTACAACTTTTGGTGCCATATCTTCCAAAACCAAGTTGTGTACCATCCGGTTCGCGACCCCTACTACATCTGCATTTAAAATATTTACTATATTTCGTACGTTTCAGATATAGCACGTCCCTTCTTATTTTTACTATATGAGATCCGCACTTTGACACCTGAAATTATGTTACGAGTAGATACTTCGGCAGGAGCATAATCGATTTTCTGGTTAAATACATTACAAGATGTTTTTCCATACTTTCCGCATTCAGTTCTAGCTATTTCCGCACCCGATCGACCAGAACCACAAATACGTATCCCCTCCACCCCTTTTGGCATTATTAAAGGAATATCCATCACTATTTTACTAAAAATGGAACGAAATGAGATTGGATTGTTCCTCAGTTGAAAAGAGATGTCTTGAGCAATGAGAGAAGCACTTTGATAAACATATTTGATCTTTACCGACTCAATTAAGGTATTAGTGTTTGTTCTATTAGACAAAAAATATCGCATTTTTTGCACTTCGTTCAAATAAGAGTTGTAGCCGTACGGAATTCTCCTCTTTCTCAGTATGATCTCTATCATCATCTCTATTCCCTTTATCAATTTGCCTATCCTACCTAGGTATATGAATTTCTCTGTCAATTCCATTACCTTATCCTTACCCATGAGGTTCCTACATTTGATCCTAAATTGAGATAGGAGTTGTTCCCGGGAATACTCACAAAAAGGGTCCTTATACACCCAAACCCCATCCCATGGAAAAAAGAAGGTAGCACCGAACACCTCAACCTCATCCCTTGGAAAAAAGAAGGTAGCACCGAAGAAAGGAAAGAGCCATATGGTGGTTTTTGATGTTCCCGCGAAGCGAAGATCATTCACTTGGCGAATGAAGTGGATCAACCTCTTTTTGGCTCGGTCCAAACACTTTTTCTCGCTGGTAGAGCTTTCTAAAAAAAGGGATGCGAGAGCGTATTCTCTTCTCTAAGCTTCCTCCCTTCGCTCCCCCCATCGTAGATGGTTCAGCCACACCCGGTGCCACGAAATGATTGAGAACTAGGACGGGGTCAAAATGCATTTTATTCTAAGTATCAAAAATGTATTGCATGACCGAATAATTCAAGGAGGGGCGCACAGCGGGGAGGGTCCTTTTTAGTAGCTGACTCGCCGGGCCGTTAGAGCGGGGCTTCTTTGGTGAAAAGAACTTCATTCTACTCCCTTTTAGTGAGTAGGCGTGCACAACGGGGATGATACTTTTTAGTAGATGACTCGTCAGGCCATCAGAGCGGGACTTCTTTGGTAAAAAGAACTTGATTCTATTCCCTTTTAGTAAGTACGTGGCATTTCCCGTAAGGAAAGGTATGTCATTTACAACCCCGACGTATTGAGGCCACTTGAAGGCCCCGCTCACCCGAAGTGATTTATCAAAATTGTTCTTTCTCGATGGAGATCGGTCATGGTATCCATAATGTTGCATCTTTTTCGGCCAAATCCAGATTTCATTTTGCTTCTCCCAGTCGGTCGATCAACTCGACTTTTTTCCCCGCCCCCCGGCCAATCACTTCGTTTCGTTCTTCCTCTGTACCCTCGCTTGAATGAAGACACCCGATCGGACCGACTTTCCCAAATGTCGGCCACCAGCCCTTTTCCTGTAGTACGGCGGGTCTTGGTTTCTTGTCTTGTTTTCATTTTAGTCGTGGTGATCGCCCTGGAAGAAAGAAACAAATGAATGTCCTTTCGGGAAAATGTAGAATAATACACCTACCGAGACGAAAGCCAAATGCGAGTTTTGTAGGTGGACGTATCGAACTAAAATAAGATCTAAGATAAACATCTTCATACAATGACTTACCATAATAATAAATAGAGTCAATGGTGATAGAGCCATGGGAAGAGCCGCTTCATTTTTGCGGCGGGGGCTTCCATTCACTAGCGCAGACTACATACACGTGCTCTCTGAACCGTGCTAGATAGTCACCCATCACACGTCTCTCAAACCCAACCTTGTGGTGGATCCCGGGGGACAAAGCAAAGTCAAAGCGCTTGATCCTTTGCCCCATACTTTGAGATCTTCCTCCCCGCCGATCAAGCAGCAACGCAGCTTGTGATAGGCTTAGCTTAAGCCGCTAACGTTCGGTTCGGATAAGTAAAGTCCCTTCGGTCAGTTCGCTTAGGTGGTCTTGCCTTATTTTCCCTAACGTTCAAAGTTGTTCTGGTTTGAGAAAGGAGCACCCCAAAGTCTTCTAGGGGCGCCCTGAATGAATAAGAAATGGACAGCTGAGGTCAGGCTTGCATGAAAAAAGAAGATAATAAGTTAGATGTACACACCTGAGGTTGGTAAGAACTGAGAGACAATGCCCCCCTCACTGGGCCCATCAGCGAAAGCAACTGCTATTCAATTGTAGGTTTGCTTTCGTGCAAGGCCCCCGCTGCTGGAACAGGTGGTTGTCATTTTCAAGTAAACGCCCCGCCCCCTTTCTTTGCCCGCCGCCCCCCCTAGCTCGTTATTCTTTGAGACCCTGATAGAGTCTCGCTTCGGGCTGGGGGGAAGCATGGATTCGATAGATTCATCGAATCCATGCTGCAAGCAGCAAGCGTAGGCTAAAAAGGAAATAGTCTAACGTTGGGGTAGGGCACGCCAAAACAACTCGGGGCCCCGGAGGGGTCAGTACAAAAGTACTATATTCTTCCACTTACTTTCATTGGCTAGCTGCATTTTGTAGCACGCGTACTCTGATCCTCTTCTACGAATCTACAACTCTCTTTACTGAGCGAGACTTCATCTATATCCCTAAAAGTGGATTTGGATTCCCATTTATTCTTTGAATGACAGCTTCAACTAGGCTCCACCTTAGAGAGTGTTTTCGGTTTGGATCAAGATAGGGTAAGGGGCGCGTCGGAACGGTAGCTGCTTAGTCTCATCCGAGAGTCCAATCTCTTTGTACTATGCATGCTTTTGTGTCTTTGAATAAAAAATAAAGAAGGGGATCAATTTAGGCTCCTTCCCTTCCACTGCATAGCTGCGCTATAAGGTACTATGAGCCCTCTGCCCGACGCATCTAACCAGCTCGTGTGGTTCACCAGTTCCACCGAAAACTCTCATTTCTTGAAGCGGAGCATAGTGTGGCGTCGAGCGAGAAAGGTCTCTTTTTTGGTTTATTCATTGATCTGAAATGAAACTTAGCACTTGTTTCTTTATTGATTCCTAGAGATAGGCGTTCGCAGAATCAGTCTATCCGAACCGCAGACGCACTTTTCAGATCAGTGACCGCCTCTCCAGCAGAGCTGGGAGCCGGGGCCCTGGATGCGCTAGCGATCGGCACATTAGGGGAGTACTTGCCCGGGTTTCTCGGCTGGTATCCTTATCCTCGCATTCATGATATCTACATTCAATTGTGCCCCAGAGACACGGTCGAAGCACGCCCGCCCCGTGTGCGTCTTTCACGACATGCTCTGGTCCCGGGTTTCGTCCTGTGGTCATCTAGCGTTAGAAGAAGTCGTGTCCGTCCCGGACAGCTGCAACGTCCTCTCACGCCTTTTTTGGGGGGACAAACAAAGATCCGGAAAAGACGGACCAAACCCATTCGGTGACTTTTGCGGTCGCCCTCACTGAACCGACTTGGATCTGAACTACGATTCAGATCAAGTCTTATCGAAATTGGATTTCCTTTTCGTGCCATATGTCGCTTAGACTTTACTTTTTCCCCTTTCCGCCCTTTCCTCTATTTGTTCGATAGGGTCTTCGTTTTATTAGAATTCTAAACCCAGTGTCGTCCACAGTTTCCTTATCGACGCAAAGGGGCCAGCAGCCCCCAAACCAAAGTCTGAGATCAGAATTCATACCACGGTTGTGGCTTGAAGGCAGGATGCAATTTCTTCAATATTTAGATAGTATGTGTTAGTACGAGATCGCGCTATCAACTTATTTCATCTTTCTCGATGATTAGGACAAAATTGTATCCCTTAGGAACCGTGCATGCATGTTTGTTTGGATGTCGATCTAATATTGTTAAAATACGAAAGACTTGAAGGCCACATGCAATTGACTCACCTACATTTTATGCTCCCACCCTTTCGTAGAGAAAGCCTCTGCCTCTGGGGAAGTGCTCACATCAACTCCAATTTGGATGGAGCTTCTCGATGGGTTAGAGCGTTTGCGAACCTAAAAGGGGGAAAACCCATCCTCCAAAGTAGTGAAGTGAGCCAGTACAATAAGACAATAGGTCTCATGGGCCAAGCCTGCTATCAGGCAGTGAGTGGGAATCAATCCTGAAAGAGAGAAGGTCTAGTGCTCTTAGAAAATATTTGATTCGCCAAAAAATTGGCTTTATCCAACCAATCCATGTTCAGAAGCCTTCCATCAAAAGTCAGTGGTCTAGGCCACTTTCCTTGACTTTGAGTTGGATCTCATTCTTCTTCCCGGCACAAAAATAGGGTAGACTTCATCCGAGACACATGGGTTCTTTTGCTTCCTTCAAAGAACTCATCTTTAAGCCTCTAAAAAGAAGGGCATAGTATCCCAGCCACCTAGACCACCTAAAAGGAAGGAATTGGTCTTTAGCTTTCAGTGATCCAATCATTGGTGAATGGGTTCAGTAAGGTAGAAGGAAGGGTCCCCTCCCGACCTGGGAAATTCACAGCAAGAAAGACTGGCGCCGATCCGCGAAAGCGAACCCTTCAGTACATCGCGTTCTGCCCTCCCTCAAAATCCCATTTGTTTTACTGAGGAATCACTCTTGATCCTCTAAACGGTCTTCTCCATCTATAACTCAAAGTCCATCTGCCTCCCGTGTTAGCGCTTTAGAGTGCCTAGAAGATGCAAACGGGGGTGACAATACTGTCCCAAGACCAGATCACAGTAGGTAGCTGCTTTAAAGAGGTTGGGAGACAAACTACTGAACAACCTTCTTCTTGTTTTCTCCGACCTAGAGCACTCTTTTTTTCAATCGTACGAAGAAAATGTGTGAAAACCCCAGCTATCACTCCTATGAGACGGCTAACTCCCAACTCCCGATACATTCTTTAGAGTCGACCAAAGGACTCGTTGGTTTGGACATAGTTTCTTTGTTACTGTGTTTCTGTTTTCCTCTGCCCCTTTTTTCACTTAGTTTAGTTGGAATGGAAAGAAAACTTCCTTCAGTTTTTCATTTTTTTTGTTGCCTGGTTCGGTCTCTCCGAGTGGAATAACTGGGTCCTTCTTCTTTTTCTTGACTGATGAAGGTTGAAACTGAAGATTGAATCAAGCGGAGTCTAGATTCCTATGTTCGTACCAACTCAAATGATTGATGAATTAGATATTGAGTATGCTCACTTGGCTACTCAGCAACGGTGAAAGAATGACAAAGAGACTGACATCACAGAGGATGGGAAGGACCCAATCGCCTGCCTCTTACTTGGTCAACCCCCCTGGTGGGTACTTTATAGCTCACAACACGAGATAGGCAGATATGTGACATAGAAAATTGATTTCATTGACAACAAGACTCTCTTCCTGATTGGGATTGGTCTGTGCAGGATCTCCCTCCCTATGAGACTCTTGCTTCCCTTTGAAAGAGGAAGACCCCTACTTTAATTGTCATCTGACGACTCTTCCCGAGCTGTGGACTCAGACCTCTCACAACAAAAAAAAGAAAATAAAAATCAAACGAATCCGAATATAACCAATCTATCGCCTTTGATGACTCGTTGACAGCCTCCTCAATCCAAGCTTCCATCTCCTGCTCCAGACATCAGCGCTTGCCCACGCCAGTCCATGAAAGCTGGATGAAGGTGCGTTTGACTATGAACTCGAGGATGCTGGGAACGATCTCTTTTCGGGGAATCACTCCCGTCGAGAGGCCCTCTTCCTTCCTTTTTTTGAATCTGGGAGAGAGGCAAAAGAGAACACCAGAGAGACCTCGCTCTTTTAGGGAAAGGAGGAAGATCGAATGTGACATGGAGTCCCTGCCGAATGGAATGGACATCCTTGGGGACATATATGTAAGGCTTAATTTACCATAAAATTGGATGGAAAAACTACTACAAAGATCACAAGAAACCCAGCTCAAAGTGAATGGAGAGAGAACCCCTGCGCCTTGGAAGGATCGGAAGCTGTTCGGACACTGATAGACAACTGAACTCCAATCCAGGATCCCTCGAAAAGTGAAGTGAACTAGCCAGGTAGAACAGTCAGGTTAGGGAAAGAGTCTTTCATGTCAAGGTGAACATTGACAGACAAGGTTAGTTTGTTTTCCTTAATTCTCAGAGAAAACACTCATTGCAGGAACCGAGAGCACTGGCGAGTGCTTTCTTTCTGACTTTCAGCCAAGAAATTCCATACCTTCCACCGACTTCTTTTGTGTGTTGCTAGAACGTGATGCTTTCCAATGCCTAGTACTTTTCTTAACAATGTATGAAGCCCGTAAAACCGAAATCGGTCCAAATCCACGACCTTGACGATCGAGGAAAAAGGGTATGTATTATTATGGTGTGAGCCTTCTTTCTTTTTGGCCTTAGATTATCATAAGCGAGGAATGGTGTGTGCGAGCCTTCAGACTATACTTTATTGTAGGGAAAGGGTAAAAATGGAGAATGTCTTTAAGAACGCTAGAAAGGATTTCACTTGGAGCAACAGGGGTGAGGTCACACTATATCAATATCATAATTTTATTTTTTATTTTATACTGATTAGCCGTAAATCAATTTGATTTTGTTATGCCATTAAGGAAACACTATTTTGGATACAATACCCATTTTAGAACCATTCACTACTAACAAATATAAAATATCAAAATAACAAATAATAACAAATAATATTGTTAATGGTTACAATTTTTCCTACATTTGGCAGTCTGTGACTGGAAATCATTTCTCTTTTCAATAGAAAGCGAAGGTATTTAAGCAATGTGTGTTTTGAGATACAATCAATTGAAGAGAATAAAACTGGGTCCAATAAAAACAGGAATGAATTTATTAATTGGGATTGGAAAGGGATAAGTACAAAGGGATTCAACGATCTAAAAAAATTCAAAAAGGGTTTCAGAATCCCCTCCTACGAATACAAATTAGTAAAATAATGTGGATGAATAAGATTTTGCTCGATTTTGGATCGGATTTGGCGGCATGGCCAAGCGGTGTCGCCTGACCAAAAAAATACTTAGGATTTCACTACTAGGAAAAGGGCTATAGATGGAATTGATACTAATGGCGCACCAGACAAGCAGTGCGCCATTAGTATATAGTAATGGCGCACCAGCAACAGATACGCCATTAGAGTTCGAACTACTAATGGTGCACCAGGCCCAGAGTGCGCCATTAGTATCAAGAAGTTTTTTTTTTGAACTAGCGCGCCTGTCCAAACATACTAATGGCGCATCTGTACGAAGTGCGCCATTACTAGTTGTAACTAGTAATGGCGCACCAGCAGTAAAGTGCACCATTAATGTTCTTTTTTTTATGATATTTTTTAATTTTTTTTTACAAAACTACTAATGGCACACTGTCCCAGAGTGCGTCATTACTAGTTTAAACTAGTAATGGCGCACTGTGTGACAGTGCGCCATTAGTATGTTATTTTTTTTGCAAAACTAGTAATGGCGTACCTACTATAAATGCGCCATTAGTAACCTTGATTACTAATGGCGCATTTATAGTTGGTGCACCATTAGTAAGCGGGCAGCAACAAGATATTTTGGACAGCCTCTCCTACCCACACTCACTTTCTCCCCCACTTCATTCTCTCCACTCCTCTCCTCTCGGGTCCCTCCTCTTTTTCACCTCATTTCCACCATATATTCATTCAAATTAAGTGGTTAAATTACCTTGTTTTGATAGGTAAGTAAGGGGGGAAGCTATATTTATGTTGTTCTCCATACAACAATGTGCACATGCACTTTTTATGGCCTAGCTAGATCTATGTATGTTCGTGGTGTTGCATATGTTTGTTGTGTTGCATATGTGTTTGTGTTTGGAGGTGTACCGGTATTTGAAATGCGATAGTTGCCAATATTTTCCCGGAATGTTGATTCATTTCCGTTTCGGTGAGAATTTTGGCATTAAGCATTCATTTTTGTCCTATTTTTAGGGAAAGTCATGGCAAATTTTTTCTTGGTTCTAAAATATCGTTTTGCTCTACCCCGCAGGCGACCATGGTGCGCACGATGACCGAAGGCATCGTGAATATGTTTTTGAGGTCCGCGAAGGCCGAGATGCTTCAAAAGAAGGAGACTGAGATCAGATGTCCGTGTCGAAGATGCAAGCTGAAGAGCCTTATTGCGGACCCGGATTCCGGGCAGGTGCGGGACCACCTGCTCTTGCGTGGTTTCATGGATGGCTATCGGTGGCAAGGTGATGAAGATGACTACGAAGTCGTCCATGGGGGCCGGGCAAGAAATGAGGAAGGGCAGCAAGACAACCACCGCGGCTCGGGCGAGAGAGAAGACGAAGAATCCCCACGAGATGATCACGACGGTGATGTTGTACACAGTCATCATGTAGAAGATGCAGGACATGATGATGTGGAAGATGCCGGAGCAGACGACGGGCATGATCATGAAGATGATGATGCCGGCGGAGCAGACGACGCTGGACCATCGATGGGCTGGGTGCAGGACCGTCATATTCAAGAGCTGCTTCTCAAGCAGACCGATAACGCAAGAGCTGCCGCCCGAGAGAAAGCCAAGATGGATCAACTTGAGTTAGACGCGGTTACTCCATTGTATGAAGGATGCAGGCCCGAGGATACCTGCCTGAAAGTAACGCTCATGGCTCTGGAGATGAAGGTAAAACACAAAATGACCGATGCATGCATCAACGAGAACATGTCATTCTGGCACGAACGTCTTCCCAAGGGGAACAAGTGCCCCATCAGTTTGGAGGAGGCGAAGAAAATCGTGTGTCCTATGGATTTACCGCACGTGAAATACCATGTGTGCATGAACAATTGCATCATTTATCGGGACGAGCACGCGGAGTCTACCATATGTCCGGTGTGCGGCGTCACTCGATACAAGAAGAGGAAGAAAGCTCCTCGAAAAGTGGTGTGGTACTTTCCGATCACTCCTCGTCTGTAGCGGTATTTCGCGGACCCTAAGGTAGCAAAGCCCTTGCGTTGGCACGCGGATAGGGAGGAGAAGAAGCGAGAAGATGACGCAAATGATCCAGAGATAGATAAAAAAGACAAGATGCTGAGTCACCCTAAGGATGCGAGCCAGTGGCAAGCGTTGAACTTCGAAGACCTAGAATTTTGGAACGATCCAAGGAACATCGTGCTGGGCGCGAGCACCGATGGAGTCAATCCGTTTGGCAGCCAGAGAAGCACACATAGCACCTGGCCTGTGTTTGTGTGGATGTACAACCTTCCCCCCTGGTTGTGCATGAAGAGGAAGTACATTAACATGAGTATGCTAATTGAAGGACCGAAACAACCAGGGAACGACATCAGTCTGTATCTGGGGCTGCTGAAAGAGGAGCTAGACACGCTGTGGAAAACACCAGCCAAAACGTGGGACGCCGCAAAGAAAGAATATTTCCCTATGAGAGTCGCGCTGCTCACGACGGTGCACGACTATCTCGGTTACGAATATGTCGCGGGGCAGGTGGTCCACGGATTTTCTGGATGCGTCAGGTGCATGGATGAGACAACGTATCGCCAGCTAGATACAGATCCCGGGTCTTCGAAAACCGTGTTCATGGGACATCGAAGGTGGCTTCACGACGATGACCTGTGGAGAAAACGCAAGGATCTGTTCGATGGTGAAACCGAACCCCGAGGATGCCCGCGTACGAGGAGCGGCGAGGAAATAGATGAGCTGTTGAAAAATTGGAAAGATTGCCCACTGCCGGGAAAGAATCAAAAGGCGCCAGAGCCGGGAAAGAAGCGAAAGGCGCCAGAGCCGCTGCTGAAGGTATGGAAAACGAGGTCTGTTTTCTGGGACTTGACGTACTAGAAGATCCACCGTGTGCCTCACAGCCTTGATGTAATGCATATCACGAAGAACGTGTGCGAGAGTCTGCTTGGTACCCTGCTCAACAAGCGAGAGAGGACCAAAGATGGGCCGAAAGCAAGGGCAGACTTGAAATCAATGGGCATCAGGCAGGAGCTTCATGCTATATATGATGATCATGATGATGATGATGATGATGAGGCGAAGCAGGACACGGAAAGTTGTCGCAAAGGCAAAAATGGCAAGAAGACCGGAAATGACTACCCTCCCGTGTGCTTCACTCTAAGTCAGGAGGAGATCGAGCAGTTTTTCACCTGCCTCGTAGGAGTACAACTTCCTTACGTTTACGCGGGGAAGATAAGCAGATACCTAGACCGGGCGAAGCTGAAGTTCAGCGGGATGAAGTCTCACGACTGTCACGTGCTGATGACGTAGATACTTCCAGTTGCAATCCGTGGTATCATGGACGCGCACGTCCGTGAAACCCTATTTGGCCTATGCAACTTTTTCGACGTCATCTCTCGGAAGTCTGTTGGCGTGAGGCAACTCAGAAGGCTACAGGAAGAGATCGTGGTGATACTATGCGAGCTTGAGATGTACTTCCCGCCCGCATTCTTCGATGTTATGGTGCTTCTGCTGGTCCATATCGTGGACGATATCATCCAACTCGGGCCGACGTTCGTGCACATCATGATGCCGTTCGAAAGGATGAATGGTGTCATCAAAGGATACGTTCGCAACATGTCACGTCCAGAGGGAAGCATAGCCAGGGGATTTCTAACCGAAGAGTGCATCTCCTACTGCACGCATTATCTAGGCATCGAGAACCCCGTTGGTCTGCCCGTCAACAGGCACCTCGGCAGGCTCGCTGGATGGGGTCACCGTGAGGGTCGTCGCGAAATGCATGTCGACTTCGAGGGTCGACTCGCCGACTTTGAAAGAGCAAACCTAGTCGCGCTACAACACATAGACGTGGTCGATCCTTGGGTGGTTCAGCACAAAACCTTTATTGAGAAGACGTACAATGACCGAGGCCAACAGAGGACGGACGGAGATATAATCAAAGAGCACAACTCATGTTTCACGTGTTGGTTCAAGCAGAAGCTTCTGTCGTACCCTTTACATGATGATTCTTCCGCGGAAGAACAACTCATATTCGCCTTGTCACAGGGCGCCGAGCACAACCTGATGACCTATGAGGCGTACGATATCAACGGCTACACATTCTACATCGAGGCCAAGGACATGAAGAGCGATGGTTATCAGAACTCCGGGGTAACGATGGAATCCTACACCGGTAATGACAAGGACAGATACTATGGAAGGATCGAGGAGATCTGGGAGCTGAGCTACGCTGGAGAGAAGGTCCCGATGTTCCGTGTCAGATGGGCCAAGAGTGTCCTAAAAGAAGACCGGTATTTCACCACCATGGTTATACCCGAAGCCAAATCCAAGACCGCGGGCGCAAACGTCACCGCGAAAAATGAGCCATGGGTACTGGATTCCCAAGATGGCCAATGCTTCTTCATTACCGATCCGTCAAAGCCCAGTCGTGTTGTCGTGAGGAGAGGCAAAAGGAAGATCATCGGAATGGATGGAGTAGCCAATGAGCAAGACTTCGACAAGTACGGCGACCCGAGGATCGAACATGACAACGATGATGAAGTAGCAGCTTACACCACAAGAAGAAGCAGGACCACCCTACCTAAAGGACGTCTGTTCCACAGAAGAACTCCATTTGCAAAAAAGAAGGGCAAGAAGATTGTGAACAGATAGCTAGCTAAGATCGATTGTATTTAAATCGTACCCTTCATTTCTCGATTGTATTTCATGGGCACTTTTTGAACTATCATGAATGTTTTTAAATTTCATGGACACTCGATCTCGACCCCCCCTCCATCTCGATCGCTACCCCACCTCGCCAAATTCCGGTCCCCCTCGCCGCCGAGCACCCCCCGGTCCATCGGCCGCCGCCGCCGACCCC
>LR738710.1:6692872-6710799 GCA_902687465.1 Secale cereale | reverse complement strand
CGCCGAGCACCCCCCGGTCCACCGGCCGCCGCCGCCGACCCCCTGCACCCTCGATTCCCCTACTCAACCGCCGCCGCCGACCCATGATATATTCAAAATAATAAATTTGATGATATTTCTTCATATTCATAAATATTTTCAAATAACAAATTTGATGATATTTTTTAAAAAATTATTACTTTTTTTTATAAAAAATTATTACTATTATGATTTAAACAAGTTTGAACATATTTAAACACAAATAAGTGTCAAACAGCATTTTTTAAAAGCAAAAAAAAAAATTTGGGGAGGCTGGGAATCGAACCCAAGACCTCTTGGTGGGTGTGCAGAGTGCTGACCAGTCAGGCTAGTGTGGGGGTTCTGTTAGGTAGTGGGTTAGGTGAAACATATAGCTTTCTGTCGGGCTAGTGAGTAGAACACAATACTAATGGCACACCTGGGGGCGGTGCGCCATTAGAGTCTACATACTTATGGCGCACATAGCAGCAGTGCGCCATTAGTAATCCCCCATACTTGGGGCCGGCCGCACCCTCGTCTCTCTCCCTCTCGCCAGATCTCTCCCCCCTCTCCCCGACGCCTCTCTCTCCCTCACCGCCGACGCCCTCGCCCCCCTCTCCCCGATGCCTCTCTCTCCCTCACCGCCAACGCCCTCGCCCCCGACGCCCCGGCCTCGACGCCCGGAGCTACGCCGCCGCCGCCCACGCCCCCGACGCCCCGGACGCCCGGAGCTACGCCACCGCTGCCCGCGCCCCCGACGCCCCGGCCTCGACTGGCCCCTCACCGTCGCCAACACCACGCCAAGGTATCCTCCTCCTACCGATGGCATCCTCTGCTTAGGTTTTTAGCTCTTTTATGTCTGAATCCCCTCGGGTTTGTCTAGATTTAGGGTTTCCGTTGGGTTTTGTTCTGGTTGGAGTATGATTGTGCTATTATGTAATCTCCTGTGTTCTAGCCCTGCAACTGCCCCCAATGTTTTCAGTCTTAGATCCCTCCAGTTTAGAGTGTAAGGTTAGGTTCATGTGTTCTTAGTCATGACTAAGTACATACCCCAGGAACTTGTGCTACTGTCTCCTGTCAATATTGCTAGTGCTTAATCATGTCAGGTAGTGCTAGTGTTTAACTCTAAATCGAAAGGAAACTTTAATTAACTGAAAAATTTTCAGTTAATTAAAATTAACTGGAACATTTTCAGTTTAGTGTAGGACTTGCAAGCAGTAGTACTTGCTTAGTTTAGTGTACACTCCTTAAATTAATTAACTGAAACCTTCTTTCTTCTTCTCTCTTCTCTCTTCTTTACTTCTTTGCTTGCAGTAGTTTCACTAGTTTAGTGTAGGACTTGGAGTAGTTTCAGTAGTTTAGTGTAGGACTTGGAGTAGTTTCAGTAGTTAGACTAGTTAGACTAGTTACACTTGAAGGCAAATGACAACAATTGCATCAAATCAAAATAGCAAGGAATCACTCTAGTGCCCATTTTCAGTTTTTTCAGCAACTTGTACTCTGAAAAACACATGAATCTCAAATCTGAAGCAACTTGTACTCTGAAAAACACATGAATCTCAACTCTGAAAGTGTTACTTCAAGCCATACTTTGATGAATGACTTGAAACTTGTTGCTGTTAATTTTTCTGCTAAGCCATACTTTAAATTTTTCTACTAGGCAAACTGTTGTTGCTTGGAGTAATTGACATGATGAACTTGCTGTTAATAAAAAAGCACTGTTGTGATATTATATTTTAAAAAACACTGTTGTGATAGTAAAACTCTAGTATGAAAAGCAACCAAGAACAAATGCAGGTCCAGGCCACCAAGCTCTGAGGTTTGTATGGTGCCTCCAGTAAAAAACAAGAATATGAGGAAAATTGGCTCCAGTAATAAAAGAATATGAAGTTTGTATGCTGGCTCTAGTAATAAAACTGTAGATATCTAGTGACGATGGTATCTAGCAGAACTAGTGCAAAAGTGTTCACAATGTTAGTCCTACTAGCATTGTCAAGATTCACTAATGTAAAATTCAGTTAAAACTACTGATGCAGTGTAAAATTCAGTTAAACTAGTCTAACTAGAGTAAAATTCAGTTAAACTAGTCTAACTAGAGAAAATGGCTTGTGGTTAGACCATGGCCTAATGAGCCTAGGATGGTGCCACAGCTAGCTTGTCTAGGTTATGTTAAATATAAGTGCTAAAGAGATGGGTTTGCTGTTCCCTTTTTTTGACTGAAATAACATAGGGGGAAGCCCCCCACTGTGTGATTTTTTATAGATAAAAAATGTTTACATGATTTACATGGCCTTAGGTGAAAAAATAAATAAGATAAGGGGGATTTTAAACAAGGGGGTTCAAACAAAAGGATGAAGCAGCCAGTCTAACATGGGTTGAACAAGAGAAGGCTTCACTCTGAAACTTCTATAGCTCATATGTGTTTTAAGTTTGCCAACTCTGGCTTACATCATTTGTTGTATTTGTGTGGCCACACTTTTGTTTCTCTTTCGAGGGAGCTTTTGTGCATATGTGGAATTTGTATTTGTAGAATATAACCCTCATATAAGTGAGGTATTTTTTTTTCTGGTTTAGGTTAATACCATGATAAGGACATTCAGGCCATTGCCTTGTTGGCTGACCTTTTGACAGTTAGCATGCCATGAGGGTTCTTGACACATATACCTCCAGTTGTAGCAATGGATTAAATATCAGTCCTAAGAATATGGGTCTGGCACTACTACCATAGTTTTTTTTAATAGATAAAAAGGTGTACATGATTTACATGCCCTCAGGTGAAAAAGAAAAAGAAAAGAAAAGGGGGATTTTAGACAATATGAAGTTGCTCTAATTATATGTTTTTAGGCTAGTACAGGGTGTTTCTTTATTCTGTCATCATTTGTAACTATGTCACAAATAAATTGTTCCTTCTTCTGTATTTGACAAGTAATGACTGTTGATAAGCTGAGGCATGTGGATTAAGCAGTTTCTTTGCTGTAACATACTGTATATCACTCCACAATGAAATACAGTACATATTGATGTGCTTGGTAAAACATGTTCATGTACTGAACTACTAATGCCTTGTGATGCTCTGAATTACTTGTGATGCCTCTGAATTACTTGTGATCACATTGAGAAAGACTTGTAAAGATGATGATCACATTGAGAAAGACTTGTGATCACATTGTGATAGTTTTGCAGGTACGCCGAGAGGCCCTTGAGTTTGCTGGAATGTCGATTAACTTCCGTTCCGGCAAATTCGGGTACTCCATATGTCCTATTTTCAGCAAAGGTCGTGCTGAAATTATCCGTGAATTTTAGCATGACTTTGCTAAAAAATAGGACATATGGGGTACTTGTGACTAATGCATGGGCCGGGGTATCTTAGTAGTTAATTAAGTAGGATCAAGTGCCCCTTTATTCTAGCTGCATTAAACCATAGGCGGCAATAGAGCCAAGTGATTAGGCCCAACTTAGAATTATCCTTCCTAGCTTAGCTTTGAGGATGCCTCGGTGTCGACAAACCATAAATTATGAAACCTTGGCTTTTAGGGTGCCTCGGTGTCGATAAAAACCGAAATGATGAAAACTTAGGCTTTTAGGGTGCCTCGGCGTCGAAAAACCCTCAATTACAAAAGCTTAGCTTTTAGGATGCCTCGGTGTCGACAAACCCTAAATGATGAGACCATGATCTTGTTCCTTGACAATAACCAACCTTTTGACCAAACTTTGTTCCTATTTAGAGAGAAACATGGCCAACAACGATGAGGCCGGCGGTTCGGGCGGGAAGGCATTCTGGGAGCTGTCCCAGGAGATGGAGGAACAACCTCACTTGTATGAGGACGCCGCCTTCCCCACCGATCCTGACACCATTGATGGTACCGCCGAGGATGACCCCACTGATGCCACCACTGATGGTGCCGCTGAGAATGCCACCACTGATGATGGCGGCGCACGCACAGATGGCAGCCAACCAAAGAGGCAACGGAAGGACCGGCGCCCGACCGTGCTCCGCACCCTCAAGGAGGAAGTTACTGAAGTGGACTCCGACGGGAATCCAACGGCGCCCGAATGAATAGTCAAGGGGTACTCGCTTCAGCTCGGGTGCATTCTCCGAAGCACCGTCTCGATCAACACCGAGAACCTGAGGCATCCTGACCATGGGAATTTGCGCAACCTCCTCTTCACGAAGCTGCACGAACGATACAAGTTCCCCGCTCAATTTGATAACACAAGCCTCAAAGGGAATAAAGTGAACAGTGCTGCCCTCACGAAGATGAGCAAGGCCCTGTCTACTTTGAAAACCAATGTGAAGAGAATGATCGAGAAAGGTGAGAGTTATGAGAAGATCAAGGAGAAACATCCTTCAATCACCGAAGATGACTACAACGACTTCAAGATCAATTGCTCGAGCACAGCACACTCCGAATCAAGTCAGTGGGGGAAAGAAATGCGGGAGCTCAACTTAGGGGAACACACACTCGGTCCCGGCGGTTACAGAGTGGCGGAGCCTATATGGGACAAGGAGGAGGCGGACCGTGTCGAGCAAGGCCTACCGCCCCTCTTCGATAAATACGGTGACAAGCAGACCAGGAACTTTGTCAGGGCCCGGTACAAGAAGGACCCGAAAACAAAGGAGCTTACCACGGATCCAAAGACCAGGGCGCTTGAGGCTGTTCTGGTAAGGAATACACCCCCGCGTAATTAGCTCCATATGGTTGCATTCTAATTAATGAAGCCAAATTTCTAAATGATTCACATTCCTTCCGCAGGCGACTGAAAGCAGTAGCGCGGAGTCGACTAAGAGCAGCCCTTGGGACACGACTCTAAATAGGGCGTAAGCTGGTCGTGTGGCCGGCAAAGGCTTGTCGACAAAATGGTCGTCATACTATAACGCTAGTGGGCGAAAGGAGAAAAAGACCAGCTCGGAAAGCCAGGCGCGCGAGGTTCAAGAACTCAAGGCACAGGTGGCGCGGATTCTGGAGATTGTCCAAGAGCAAGTGCAACAACAGCTCGGAGTGACGATCACCGCCATTGTGCCTAGCTTGATCGAGGGGTTGCAGGTGTGGATTGCGGGCGGCCAACAGGGGCCGCCCCCGATTCCCAGCTTCACGGCTAGCAACTCGCAGAACGCGCTGGCGGGGCCACTGGTGTCTCCGGCGGAGGCGGCATTGGTGTCTCCGACACCGGCACGGGAGCTTGATGCACCCGGGTGTACGCCGGCCGGCACCTCTGCAGCAAGCGGCCCCTCCGTCAACTGCACGCCCACCGTTGGCGGTGGCTCGACATTAGCCGAGCTCGACGCCATCATCATGGTAACTAATTAAGCCTCTCTCGGCCGAGGACTTCATCTCCTTGCCTTTGACTGGGCATCCCTGACGCCCTACATGTTTTCGCAGGGCGCCGCCGACGTTTCGTGCACTCTCCTGCACTTCGTGAACAACGAGTTGGTCGATGTCGCCAAGGGCAAAATCGTTCAACCGGGCAACCCCTTGTTCCACGGTACCCAGATGCCACCCAACTTGTTTAGGGTTCAACTGGTTCGGGTGCTGCCAGGCTGCGACGAGGTGTTACCTCCGATTCGACCCGTCGGGGCCGACGATGATGACGTCATGACCCTAAGCGCCTGCCTGAGCTGGCCCCTGCTTTGGCCGAAGAGCCAGATTCATTTGGGGGCGGGGGAAACCACCCCAAAGACAACACCGCCAGTCGTGCCGGCGCCAAGTCTTCCCCATGGCAAGTCCGCCGCAACGGTGCCGGACATCCCTATGCCACTGGATCCAAACATGCATATGGCACAGGATCAGAACGACGACGACGACGATACATTTGCCAACGTCGATCAGTACTTTGCCGATCATGGGTATGGTGGCAACTTCATGGGGCCTCCTTCTCTAGAACCCAACCCAACAAAAGACGTGTGCGATCAAGCCGGTACCGCGGAGAAGCCAAGTTGCAACAGGCGTCGTCTGCCGTTCAGCTCTCAGGAGATGCCTCCAGCTGCCGACTTCACCGAGCCTCAGATAGGCGAGGTGCGAAATATTATCAGCCCCAACACACTAAAGAAGGCGGTCTCTGAGCTGAACTCGGTCCCAATTCAGGAGAAGAAGAAGGCACGCAAAAGAAAAACTAACAAGGGTGCGAGCCAGCCGGCACCGAGTACGATCCGTGCTCAGGACGGGCCACCTTCACCTGAGGATGTAATGAGGAAGGTGCATGTGGCGGGTAGGCCGATGCTACCGAGAAATATGCTCGATGCTGCAACCGGTGCTATGCAGAGTCTGCATGACAGTGTTCTTTCTTTGGAGAAGCGGCGTCTCAGAGAGAAGGATGTGGCATACCCGGTTTTCGCGGCCAAGGTGCCAGAGGGCAAGGGCTTTGTGGATAACTCCATCGGGAGTACGATCGTCCTGCGGTTTGATGACATCCACGCTATGTTGAACCTTCTTCCGCTGCACTACACCTTCGTTCGGCTATTTTTGCTGAGTATGGAGATGCGGATCATTCGCGACAAGACCCCGGACATCGTGATAGTCGACCCCTTCTACATGCGTGCCAAGATCTTGGGCAGCGCTGGTGACCGGCAAGTCGCGAGTTCTTAACTCGAAGGCGTCATTCTGGCAAACCGAGATAAGGATAACTTCCTCGTGCCTTACTTTCCCGAGTAAGTCCTCCGCCTCAACCGCCCCGTAACATATGATTTCTTAGATTTCGATCGTTCTTCTTTTAACATTCCGTGTTTTCTGCAGTGACACGGAGTGCACGCTCATCCTACTAAGCCCCAAATATTCCATGGCCACGTATTTCGACCCGGACCGTCAGTCCAACAAAGACTACACAAATGCCAAGAAGGTTCTTGATGATGTTCTCCCCGGCTATGCCAAATCTGGAGGCACCTTCACCAGGCCTATTCGTAAGTACGGCAAGCACGTGATCTCCCACAATACGACGTTCTGCTGCATCAAGCAGCCGCCTGGCGGTCAGAAGGGTGCCTACTACGCCATCCATCACATGTGGGCGATCGTACGGGACCATCATCAACTTCTGCTACCGAGTAAACTCAAAGATTGGGCCGCGAGCGTGTCGGCAATCCAGGACGCGGACATCAGACAAGAATTCTTTCGCATCCAGTCGGAGTTTGCGGAAATCATCCATCAAGATGTCCTTCGTACCTCGGGGCAGTTCTACCTCAGAAATCAACCGTCGAACATTGACATCGACACAATGCTACAAATGCAGGCTGACAACGCCCGTGATTTCATGACTCCCACGATAGACGGCGGCTTCATCCACGCTCCGGTGCATTGAGTCGAGTCGAAAGCAGTGATGCTGTGTCTAGTTTTGAAACATCGATTTGCTCATGTTGTAATTAAACTTTAATGAACTTTTAGTATGTCTCTTTGGTTTCGAGAGTCGTTCAACTTAGATGTAATCGATGCTATTAATGTCTTGCTTTTCTCTTTCGATCATTCTGTTGCATACTTATATATTGCTTATGTATTGTCTGTGAATTGGTACTAATGTTTCGTTGGCTAGTGCATAGCGATGCTGTCGTATGTCGTGTACAAGGGTAAGGTTCCCGGAGTCTACGACGACTGGGAGGAGTGTCGGAGACAGGTTCACCGATTCAGCGGTAACAGTTACAAAGGGTACACCACTAGGGCCGAGGCCGAATCTAGATACGTCCGCTATCTAGCGGGAGAGGGGAGGGAGCGTTGGAGGAACCGGATGAAAACGAGTTTCATCGTGATGATGCTCATCGTGATGACCGCAGCTCTCTTCTACGTGATGGTAGTTTAGATGATCGATATCGACTTGTAATGTGAAGACAAACTCGCTACTCGCGGTCTCGAGAGTTGTAATATATTGTTCTATCTTTGTTCGGTCTTTTCAATTCGGAGACTAATATGATGAATTGTATTCGGAGACTAATACGATGAATTGTATTCAGAGACTAATCTTCTATTGTATTCGATGAATTTGTTGTGTGTGCTGTCTATATTCTGTGCAATTATACATTTTTTAATCTGTGCAAAAAACAGAAAAATAATATTAAAAAAACCTAATATTCATACTAATGGCGCATCACAGCAGAGTGCGCCATTAGTATGCCAAAGGATACTAATGGCGCATTACCAACCAGTGCGCCATTACTATGCGGACATTACTAATGGCGCATCCTGCTGGAGTGCGCCATTAGTATGCCAAAGCACCTGGGTACACATGGCCCCTGGGAGGCATACTAATGGCGCACTACTGTGCATACTAATGGCGCATCTGCGGTGCGCCATTAGTATACCAGATACTAATGGCACACCAGAGGTGCGCCATTAGTAAAATATACTAATGGCGTGCTAGTAATGGCGCACCACTAATGCGCCATTAATGGCCAAATTAGGTGCGCCGTTAGTAGGCCTTTTCCTAGTAGTGTTTCTTATTGTACTGATTGAACTCGACAAATTATTGCCCTGCATGAGCAAAGGAAAAGAACTAGGCCTGCATGAGCAAAGGAAAAGAATTAGGTGCGCCATTAGTAGGCCTTTTCCTAGTAGTGTTTATGGGTAGTGACCCAAACCGAAACCAATAGGGATGAGGGATATATACTTATTAATTTCATAATTGATTCTATTCCGCAATTCATAACTACGAAAGTAAGAGGTTGGAAATCTTGGTATCCAAAGGTCCCTAAAGGACATTCATTTTTTGCTCCTATGATTGAAGAAGAGATTATACGAAAGACTATCAAGACTTCCTAATTATCTGACACTACCTACACTAAAGTAAAGTCTACTGACTCTGTCTGGAATTAGATTGGATAGGCTGATGGGAAATTTAGGAGTTGTGGAAAGAAGAGACTTCCTTTCCATACTTATGAGAGACTCCGAGTACTCAAACATTCAATCAGGATGGTCGGTTCGCTCTTATCTTTTAGAATAACTTAGTAAGAAAAGTAAAAGTAATAAATAAAATGAATCTCCTAACTCGGTAGCCCATGTGGTTCCGATGGTTAGTTTTGGATTTTTTTCAGGCAAGAAAGCATAGAAGAAGGGAGGATTCTCTATTACTAACTTCCCCCATTGTCATGACCTCATTGGTCATTCATCTTTCCCGATCTAGTGCCATCGTTCTTCAAGGTACCGGAGGGTTTGAAGCATACCTACTACCCCTCCCCTGAGCTTAGTTCAGAGTTGTCTCAGCACCCTCAAGTAATAACAGGGAAAATCAAGGATGGACAGGTCTTCTAGCCAACTTCAGGAAGAAATGCAAGTGAAAGAGAATGCTCCCGAGGGCGCAGGAGTCTTTTTCTGTCTTTCTTATTTGAAATCCAAATCGAAATGCCTCAACTTGATAAATTGACTTATTTCTCACAATTCTTCTGGTTATGTCTTCTCCTCTTTGTTGGCTGATGAGTACACATCGGGTAATCCGCCCATGATAGCCCAATCATAAGAGTCTCATACAGAAAGCAATCAGCCCATACCCCAATATCGAGACCACAGCCTATTATTCAAACCACAAAGGATCTATCTTTCATCGTCCAATCTTCACGATCGAACATATTGACATCAATACTCCTTTCCATGGCCATTCACGGCCCGCGAAGATCAACCACTCATGCCCGAGATCATTATCCAATCAAAAACCAGACTTCCAAGATCCATCTCACTCCGACCCTTTTGAATGTTGCGGATAACAACAGAATGGGGCTATCAAATTGATATGTATTCGAATCTTAGGAGCTGGTAATCACTAACATGCTCATATTGGTGACGTTATTGTTGTTGTAATCAAAGAGGCAGTGCCCAAAATGCCTCTAGAAAGATCAGACAGAAGTAAGCCAAGCTATAATTGTACGTACATGTAAAGAACTCAAACGTGACAACGGTATGATAATACGATATGATGACGGTTGTCATTGATCAAGAAGGAAATCCAAAAGGAACTCGAGTTTTTGGTGCGATCGCTCGGGAAATGAGACTTATGAATTTCACTAAAAGAGTCTCATGAGTTCCTGAGGTATTCAAAATACTAGTAGTAGAGACTATGATATAGTAGGGTATCAGAATATAGATCAATTAGTAGATTGTGTCTGACGCATGTACATGAAAAAAAGAATAATTAGATAATAATAAGAATAATAATTCTAATCTTAATAAAAGGAAGGGTTCGAATAGCATCTACTAATATTACCGAAAACTTTGTGAAAATACTTCTACGAGAAGGTTTTATTCAAAACGTTCGAAAACCATAGGGTAAGTAAGAAATCTTTCTTCGCACGTGCCCCTGCTCCTGGTCTTCGAACTAGTCATTAATGGTCGGCAACATAGGTACCCTTTTTCGGTATGCGTTGCGAACACTTTCATTTTTAGCGTCTCATCTTCTCTGGAGAAGGTCAAATCGAACGGATAGAGCAGATGGTCCAACTACAAAACTTCTTCTTTTTCATTACTTCCATGGTCGTGCCCCGTGGCACGGCAACACACTTACTATTGAAATGGTTTGTCAGTAGAGATGTTCCCACTGGTGCCTCTTCTTCCAATGGTACTATAATTTCTATTCCTATCCCTTTATTCCCTTTTTTGGTCTATCTACATTTAAGGAAATTCATACACTCCATGGACAGAGCAAAAACTGGAGTGTTGGTCAAAGCAAGCCGCCCTATTCTATTACCAGACAAAATGGAGATAAGCTCATCCGCTAGAAATGCTTTATTTCGTTTTGTTCCCATTCTTCATTTCCTTATTATCGAATCCATGGGGGACTTGTCATATTTAGAATCTTTCAGCGGTCTGCTCTGTTTACAATTCTTTCGTACTCTCTTCTCTCTACGACGCGATAGGTCAGCGAAGCGTGAGCGGGCGCAACGAATTAAAGGCCAAACACTTCGGCCTAAGGGGAATGAGCAACAAAATGACAACATGAGGTGCCCCGGGCACCCCCATATAGAAAGAAGGGTCGAAGGTTTTAGGCCTGTAGCTTTCCCCGTCCCCCCCCCCCTCGTCGAGTGGTGCTTGTTTGGGGGGTGTGCCACTAGAAAGCGGGCTTGAAGCTCTCGCCTTACCAACGAGATGGCTGGTGATGGCTCTTGGTCACGACTACTACAAAAAAGTGAAGATGAATCTTTCTATTTCACATGGAGGAGTGTGCATCTTTTTGTTGGGTGTTCTTCTATCGTGCGACCCGATGGCTTATGTGCGACCTCTGGCCCACGCCTCCTATTATATTTGTTCAGGGTGGGCGGCGTGAACTCTGATTCGATCCGGGTATTCAATCCCGCCGCTGAGATGCTCATTTGACTCCTTAACCTTGATAGGAAGATGGCTTATTCCAAAATTCGTGCATAAGGGTAAGGAACTTTGGATGAATTAATGCAAATGGGTGTAAGCCTCGCTGCTTGGAAACACCCAGTGCTGACCACACTGAGAGACACTAAAGCGCAGGTAATGCCAGTTGGCGAAGTGGCATTAAGCATCCCTAGAGGTACGCAAAGAGAGGTCGTGATGATATTATCTACGTCCGTACCGCTCCTCGTGGAGTAGATCCCGCATCCAACCAACCCTTTTTTGACCAGGGAACGGGAGAATTCCCACTACCACTGGCAGGCCAGCCAGGCCGTGAGCGCAGTGGGAACATGCTTCCCAAAAAGCGAGCCCCGGCCCTAATGTTGTGTTGGCCGGGTTGTGGGCGGATAAAAGCGGACGTGGGGACTCGGGTCATGGCATAGCGTAACTAAGAGAGCCATTCCATTTAGGGCGAGACAGAATGGGCGGGCACAAGTGGTCTGGTGTCCGAGCCGATTGATCAGACGACGACTACTGCACATATTATATTAGCCGCCTATCCCGGAATGGACTGGGATGGAATAGAAAGAATACAAAGCAGCAAGCAAGGGATGAGCGCTTTGTTGTGCCTGCGCATACGTTTTTTTCCTGGGTCGGCTTGTTTTTGTGAGGTTGGGCAATAAGCTTGCTTCTTCACAAGCTTATCCCCGCCCCCCTTTCCTGTCCGTCCCGACCGGCAGCAGTTGGTTCTCCCCATCTCTCCTGAACTTCCTCGGTGTTCGGCCCGAGCTGTAAGAGGCAGAAACTCGTCCCACGTAGGGTTCGGAGGCTGAGCCCCACCCCCGCAATAATGGTGCGGCTTAGGTCAACTAATACGAATAAGATACAGTTCACTCAACGATTGCCCTTGGGTCCCGAACTCCATATGGGGAAGGAACGTTGTTGTTTGCGAGGTCTCGACCATTTACATGGACCCACTTCTCATTCCATTTGTGGGAATTTGATGATTTATAAACCGTCCCCAACGAGCGAAAGGTTCATGTTTGAACATGATGAATCACTTCGTGCCGACCTGTTGCCCATAAACTTTCCTACCTCATATGAGAATGGAAAACTCGAAGATTTTCTGCATCGGTGGATGAAGAATCACGAACATAAGAATTTCTAGTTTAGCATGTTCCTAGAAAGAAGATACTTTTTTCAATTCGAGAAACGAGGAGCACGACTGAAGTGGCTATACATACAAATCCATTTACGGATCTATATGCTACTATTGGAACTAGAAGTTCCAGAACTGGCGGCTGGTGTACCACCATAATGAAATTGCCTTTTATTTTTATTATTCGGATAGGATTTCTGTTGGCTTCATCGGGAGGCTCGCATAGTTTGTTACGTCAACTCCAAAAGGATAAGTTGCATTGGAATCGAGAAAGTTTCGTTCATAATTGCATAAAAGGAGTAAAAATAATGGCTGCAGCGCATCGAGGGTCAACCTTTGATATCGAATATCCTTTCGAGCCTTCCCCAAAGTATCTCTATCCTCCTTTGAAACCAATAGAAGTTCACTCACCATCCCTGTCAAACATTACCCAAGGTAGGATCGAGAGGAGAAGAATAGGACTCTTGCTAGTATCATAACCTCTTGATGGGAGAATGAAACCATTAGATTAGTGAAAAGAAGAAAGAATGGGAAGAAACCAGCCAACTTACCAAGAGGAAGAAATGATGACCACTTTTTGTATTATCTCGAAAGTTTTCATTGGATCTAGAAGTAATCACAACGTCACATTTCATAGGAGATTTCATGGTAGTTTTTGGAAACTATAATTGATTAATGAGATAAACTAAATCTATAATTCGAGTGACGTGTGGAGGGAGCGGGGCATCTTACCCGCTGAAATCCATGCCATGGTGTCACATATACAAAGCCTATAAATATGGGGGGATGTTTTGCTTTCTATGTATAGCTACTGGATCATAGTATTTCCTAAGAGAAAAGGATACGCGAAACATAGTTCCAATACCTCTGATGTGGTCAACCCTAAGAGCAAGCCAAAATTATAGGTGAATGAAAGGGCAACTGCAGTTCAGCCTTTGATTGACTTCAACACAACTTACCCTTTAGGGTAATAGGATTCCACTACTTTCCGTTTAATCATTCAAGTTGGATAAATATATAGGAATAGGGATTTTCTTCTTGATCCCATCGGTATTCTTCTCTTGAATTGAGAGGTGGCCAAAACACCTTGTACCTTTCCCAATACTTGACCTTCGATGCAATTGTTTACCTTTCTAGTTTTGACGATGTAATGAATCTACTTTTGACTTGTCCTCCATATACAATAGTTTGATTGCGAGGTTTCAAGAATGTTGGAAGAGAAGGGAAACCTCATAGGCAGAAGGTAGAAAAACGATTTCATCATCTTATGGAAGGCATTTCCGTTTTGGTAGACCATTGGGGCAGAAGGAACACTCACCGTAGGAAATTCATAACTCTATAGATGCAAACCTTTGAGGTAGGCATTGACCATTTGGTACTGTCACTAGTTCGGCATACTATAGAAACCCTTTTGTATAGGTACACGTGAAGCTACATCAAAAACTTTCATTCTATAGATAGCTTAACTTTGATACCTTCACAAATCCCCATCGCTGACCGAGATGGAGGTAATCTAACCATTGGAATATTTCCTTTCTGAAACCGGCTATCTGGCCATTTCTATCGGGTCACAACTTTTGGATCAATTCTGCGATAAGGCTGGATGGCCAAGGCGCCATTTCGAGATTAGGACTCTCAGGTGGGTAAGATTCGGAAAACAAAAAAGCTAACTGAATTCCAGCTTATCCCTAGGGTGCTGCTCTGTACTGCCTTCCCTCAAGTCGGTCTCTTCTTCCATCATGAAAGTCAGTAAGCAATCTAGTCGGCAACAGGGAAATCAGGAACTCAAACTAATAGCTTCCTTGGTCTCTAAACAGAGCACTACACTAGATGAGGCAATCGACGGATGTGCACCTTTTAGGGGAAGAATGGCACAACCATTCCTTCCTATACTTTGGGCCTTACAAGATTCTGGCACGTGTTGGTGTTGTTCCATATTAACACCGGGAGCTACCTTCAACTTCTCAATTGCACCCTGTATTTTTCACGTCTCCAATGTTCCTTGTGTTGTTCCCCCGCCCATTGTCTCAGGTATCCTCTCGTTTACCATCTGAGACTGACAATCCCTCTGTCCCTATGCAAGTTTTGGTGAGTCGTTGGTATAAGTAATAAAGGGAGATCAAGTCCTGGAACAAGGCTTGATTCGCTGGTCTGAGTCGATGGCACTGGACAATACTTGGGAGGACCTCATCAACCTGAAGACTCGTTTTCCTTATGCACCGGCTTGGGGTCAAGCACTTTCTCAAGGAAGTGGGAATGTTAATGCTTATACTTCGAATACTCGTGCCCCGATTACAACACAAGACGACGTCGGCCCACGAGCCAGACCCAGGAAGAATACGAAGTCCAATTTCCTCAACCGCGCACACGGATAAGACGCGAGACAGTTTTCGAGGGATAGAAGTCTTGATCGGGCCAAGCCGGCATAACAGTTAGTAGTTCACATTACTTCCTCTTCCGAAGCGTGCACATTCGAGTTCAGTATGGATGCACTGAGAGCTTAAGACCACTAGCTGGATGATATGGTCAATCATACTCCTGTGGGGACCCCGACTTAGAAGTCGAGATCACCGAATGCACGTGTACAATGATCCTAGAGATCAATGCTCATTGAACACGCAGAAGCTGAACAACAAGAGTCTTACATCCATACATACCGTCTTACACAAATTAAGGCCATTATGGCCAAGTCTTACATAGATTAAGCCTCAAGGGCTGAATAGCAAATAACTCAAATAGCGGAAGTCTTCGATGATAGGTAGAACCCATGCCATCTGCCTTAACCCTACAGGCATTCTGACTGGGATAGCGTCCTAGTTCGCATATTTGTCTCCAAAGAACTCTTCCTCATATTCCTGTTCCTCCAAGCCTGGCAAATTAAATAACCAGTGGCAAGCCAATGAGTACTTTGAATGTACTCGCAAGCAAACCATGATTTGGTTCAAAGTAACAATGCAATAGAACAACAATGAGCAATCTAGCAATGGGCTAGAATAAATATTCTACCATCAAGTGTATGCATCAATAAACTCACGTAACCTCGAAGACAGGTTACCGATATCAACATGAGTATGATTCAACTCATCCAGACAAGTCACCACCTTGACTCATCACACACACATACATTCAGCGATGTGGTAAAATTCTGGACATAGTTTAATTAGCACCACCCAACTGTCCATGACCATGGACACGGCTATTCGAATAGTTTTACACTCTGCAGAGGTTGCGCACTTTACCCACAAGACCCAGGGAAGCTTTCGTGTCACCCACGATCCCGCAGTACCTCAAGTACTCGGGGGAAGCACCCGGTCATTATCTTTCCTTAGACGACACTAACATAGAGTCCACTCGTTGGTACACGGCCCTCGAGTACAAACAATAGATCACGGGACTTGCCCTAATTTCAATGTCACGCGTACCCGAAGGGACCAACGGTGTGTCCGGTGCCCTGTAAAAACAGTCATGGTCGTCTATCCAAGCACGACCCCGTCCCGGGAAAGACCTCAAGTCTTCCCGTCACTAGTAATGCGGGCACCATGCTAGTATCGACCTAAGTAATCAATAAGCCCCGTCCGATAAGGGGTAGAGTGGTTGCACATGTTTGGTTGGGACGGTAGACACACATAAATCTAATCCATTATTACACCCGTGAACAAGATTTTTACCGGCACATCACTTCTTCCTCAAGTGATGACCTAACTCAACATCACCCTCATGCATTAGGGGCACCCGATGGGGTTTATGCAAAGATTTCAACCACAAAGGTTTCATGTCACACATGCATCACTAAGCATCACTACTAACCATTTGCATGACATCTAGCACATAGCAAGATCATGGGTAAGCATGCATCATGTGGTGGTTTCAACTAGATCACCACCGTCATTCTTATCACTATGCATTCGGAAACAAACGGGTTCCGAAGAACACAAGTGTATCATGGTCAAAAGGCTGCTTGCCTGGATTGGCTTGGTCTTCAAAGTCTTCAAATCCTTCTCCTTCTCCTTCTTCAGCAACTTCGTCAAATACGGGATCTAATCGTCGCAAAATAACAACGGGAAAATAAGACCACAATGAAAACAGAAAAACAAAGTGCTAAGAAAAATATCAACTTATTTTTGTTAAATACTAGAGGGAAAACTAAGATGACAAAAATTCTTAGTTGGAGTTTTGGAGTTACGGAATGGAATCTAAGGATTTTAGAACAGGAGTTTTAATGCTCAAATTTGAATTTAAATTTGAACAGAGCAGAAAAGTTTCATGGATATGTGTGAAAGTGACACCATTAAATAGGTTGGAATATCACAAGATTTTAGGAGTTAGAATTAATTTATTTGGACAAATATTCATTTCTATAAAATTATTTGAAGTATTTACAGAAAAGAAAAATAAGAAAAAGCCCTGTGCAACTTGGCCAGAACGGCCACAGTGCACGGCCCAGGGCTAACAGCCCAGCCGCTCGGGCGCCAGCGCGCGCACGTCAGGATTTCAAACCTGACGGGCGGGGCCCGGCGGTCAGCGGCTGTCACTACTAGAAAAAAGGCTATTAGTGGCGCACCCAATATTGCCATTTGTGGCGCACCATGGGTGGGCCACTAATACCACGCCACTAATAAGGAATACTATTGGCGCACCTATGATGCGCCACTGTTAATCCCAATAACAGTGGCGCACCACTGGTGCGCCACTGGTATGCCCCCCGGGTGCGCCACTGATATTTTTTTTTCAAATTTCAATTTTTTTTTCAAATTTGGCGGGAATTTTGTTTTACTGAATCTCTGGTCACTATGGCTTAATCTCGGGTCAATATGGCTTAATCTCGGGTCAAATCACACTCCGTGGTCAAACTTCCCGGAAGGTCATCCATCCTACACTACTCCAGCCCAAGCACGCTTAACTTCTGAGTTCTATCCAACCCCAGCACCAGCTCACTTAGCAGGCACTTGTTGATATATCTATCATATCAATCCTATTAAACCTTGTTGATGTCTAGGAGTTTGTTCATGTTCATGAGTGTGATGAAATTTTGAAAAAATATTTCAAACTTCCCGGTCATTTTACATATCATATTTTGAATTTTTTGAAAAAAACTATTTTTTTTTTAAAAAAACCATTTTTTTCAAAAAAACTATTTTTTTTCAAAAAAAACATTTTTTCAAAAAAAACATTTTTTCAAAAAAAAAAATTTATTTCAAAAAAAATAGTTTTTCAAAAAAAAAAAATTCAAAAAAAAACTATATTAGTGGCACACCACACCCACGGTGCGCCACTACTATTTTTGAATTTTTTTGAATTTTTTTGCCTGTAGATCTTAAAAGCCCCGTAACTTTTTTTCTGTTAGGTTTTTGGGGATTTAGAAAATGTTTAACGGGGTTCCCCCGGTTAAATTCGGATGTAACTTTTCGAGTAGATGCTTTTTCATATATAAAACTTTTTCTTTTATTTTTTGCTAACAACTAGACCACAAATCACATTGGAATTTTTTTTTTTTTTTTTGACATTTC
>LR738710.1:6675368-6692798 GCA_902687465.1 Secale cereale | reverse complement strand
TTGCATTTGGTGAAAATGTTAGTAGTGGCGGTTTTGGAGGGATTAGCCCATTATTTTGAACATGACCAAGTGTTGAAACTCTTATATATGGACAATATATGTCCTATGAGTCTCCCTGAATTTTGGCAAATATTATTAAATTACTTAAATATTTTTTCCCTATTAAAGACCATTTCTGGCCTTAAGAAAAAGATTTTAAATAAAATAGGAAAATATCTTTTAAAATTATACTTTTGTGGTTTCTGGAAGTCCTATGACTACTAGGTATCAAATATACTTTTTGAAATAATTTTCTCACCCTAAATCAAGCACTTGCAGTGCAAACCTCAATTCAGGGGTTTTTGGAATACTAAATTTATAAAATATATTTTGGCCAAATTAATTTTGTAGGAAAATACTACACTGTTATATAACACTTGGTATGATCATTGGGCAGAAGTTTTGGGTATGGAGATGAATTCTACAAGAGGTAATAGTTGACTTTAATGAGCACATGAAGAAAAACTCAATTCCAAATAAAAGCCAAATGATGCCAAAAAAAATTGCTGGTCCAAATTTTCATGCTTCATTGATGCAAATAACATGTTTACAAAATACAGGGTGTGACAACTCCAGAGTGGGGACATCATAACAATAACATTCTCTCTTTAGATTCGAGATGTATTGATCGAGACTTGTCTCACTCTAGTGAGGATTTGAGCTCCCCGATAGACGTAGGGCCTGCTCGGTACACTGTCATTGTTTAGGGGGGTTCTTAATTATAGCATGAAAGTCTGAGTTGGAGGAATGATATTGGGCTTCAGAAGTGAGCAAGGAACCTGACATAACATTCCTATGGTTCCTCTGTCCCGGTCTTGCACCACTCTCATGTCCATCAATCAATTTCATAGATAGTTACTATGGTTGTTTCTTCCTCCATTCACTAAAGCAAATGGAGACTTCCCCTCCTCGAGTTAGCAAGCCAACTCGAGCGTTTTACCCTCGTGTCACTAGCACAACACGAGCCATTCAAAAAAAGTCTTGGAACTGAAGAGAAATCCATCTCTATACAAATTCTTTATGTTCTTGATATTGATTTAGTTACGAGAATGAAGAAGCGTAGCACACCTTTTCTCTCAATTCAAGTTTCCATTCAATAAGTGCATCAAGTATTTCGTATAGAAAGAAAAGGAACCACTTTTCTTCTCTTAAGTATATGAAAAATAGCTTTTTGGTCCCTTTCGTCTAGAGGTTAGGAGATCGTCTTTTCATGTCGAAGACACGGGTTCGATTCCCGTAAGGGATAGGTACTTATTCCCGGCCGGAGGTATCAAGAACCTGGATACTCAGTAGGAAACTCCAATCTGCAAGCGGAACAACGAGTTTAGAAGGCACGTTCTTGAAAGAGCAGGCTGACTATGAAACTCATATAAGGCTCGCGATCGGGTGCATTGTTGACTCGGGGGCGGTTCCATAGGCGGTACTCTAAGACGGATCAAGTTGGGCTATATATTATGGCAAGTTCACCCTACTTTCCAATTTCGTAGATAGAACAGTTCTAGTAGAAGGTTAACCCGGCCTTCCTAAGAGTACTAGGTTAAAGGGGAGACCTCTAAAGCCCAGAAAGAACTATCTATCCCTTTAGGAATCCAAAAGCGTCGTATATGTGGATCACTGACGGCTATACTCAAAGAGCAAAGTAGAAGGAGCCCAGGAAAATGCATCTTCTCCCTATTCAGTCAGCAGTTGTCCATCGACTAGTCTTACTTACCGCACCGCCTGGCGAAAC
Organism: Secale cereale; assembly: GCA_902687465.1. NCBI lineage: Eukaryota > Viridiplantae > Streptophyta > Magnoliopsida > Poales > Poaceae > Secale > Secale cereale. The sequence goes on along the minus strand of LR738710.1, from coordinate 6,691,030 downwards.
GGGATTTCTCAGTGATAGACCCACGAGAGCGTGTGTGCCAGTGACAAAAGAAGTGCGAGACGATCTGGGAAGTGCGGGATGCCCTTCCTGGGTATCACAAGCGGCGAGGAAGGTACGGCTGGAGGAAAAGCAAGGCAACAAGGTGCTAGGTTTAAGAAAGTATTGTCCGTCCGATCATTGGAATTGGCTTAGCTGAAAAAGGCAGATCTGGTTTCACTAGTAGGAAGAACACCCTTCTAAGGTGAAGGTATTCCATTTCTAAGAAGGAAGTTCTAAGGCTTAGCTAAAAAAGGCAGATTTGGTTTCACTAGTACGAAGAACACCCTTCTAAGGTGAAGGTATTCCATTTCTAAGAAGGAAGTTCTATATATTTGAACTAGAGAGAAGCTCTAAAATGGAAATCGAAAAGGAACCCCTTGTTCGTCCAGGTACTCACCCCGCCGGAACTCGCAAGAAAACATAGGGTTGGCAAACCAGGAAGGCACAAAAAAGAAGGCAGTTGCGAAGGCGAGCAAGGTATTTTTGAATTTCCCCAAATTGATTCATCAATGAAGTATTTGAATTGAAGTAAATGTGCCTACAAAAGAAGAGTTTTTGATGTGGATATGCGAACAGGAAGAAAGCAAACATATATTACTATTGCATTGGCAACGAACACCATCAAACAAAGATAGCTGTTGAGGAGGAAGACCTGGATAGGGAGCCGGTTACGACTAAACCTGGGACTAGGAAACCCCGAACTACGAATGGAAACACTTTTTCAAGCAGGGGTAAATGGATATGGTTAGGAAGCTGGAGATGGAAGATAGGGTGTCGTGTCGGATATTGAATCGGGGAAAAGAACAGATGCTCAGGATAAAGCTGGACTTCGATTGGTTTTTGATGGATATGAGCTTTCCCTGAATAAGGATCCAAATATGCTTCCTAAAACAGCATGCGCAATGGTGGGCCGAGTACATAGCATATCATATATCAAGTATCCAATGCCTTCCGAATAAGGAATGGAAGCCGACTTAATAAAACTACATCTTGCTGATGTAGGTGTAGACGGGTATTCTAAAAGGAGTGACTATATTGGGTGTACGGATTCTTCTACGCAAACATTGACCACTCGTATGGTAGCCTCACAACCATCTATAAGGGAGACTTCCACCTCAACATGAAGTTCACCCACGTGGAGCCTTTACTAGTCGGAGTGGGAAGACTACAACCGATCCTCTTCCCCAATGCCAGCGTTGTATGTACCACCTGCCTTCTACCCTAGCCGGCCCAATACCTTCTCTGCAGGGACCTCAACAGTCCACTAATTCTGCTGCACAACCTAGTTCTTCTACACCAGCAGCTATTGCTCCTAATGATCCATCGTCAATCTGCTTCACCTATCAACCCGAAGCTGCCATTTCCAGAACGGTTTGTGAAGTCAACTAAAGACAAGTAGATTGCAAAGTTTTTGGATATGATGACAGATATGCAGATTACCACCCCATCCTTGATGGTGTCTTACAAGTGCCAATGTATACACAGTTCTTTACACTCGTTAAAATAAGCTACCTCTCAACTTATATGAGCCTGCCAGTTTCAGTATTCCATGCTTGATAGGAAGTCAAACTTTCCATGATTTATGTGGTCTTGGGTCTACTATGATTCCCTTCACTGTCTACGAGCCACTACCATTGGGTGATGTACGACCGACTAGCAACACTCTCCACCTTGTTGATCAGGATCCGGCAGAAACTTTGTGTGATATCCCTGCGATAGTTGGTAACTTCGCATTTCCAGTTGATTTTGTTGTCTTGGAGATGTAGGATAAGAGCTTTCCTATTTTTTGGGGGAGACCTTCTCTAGCTACTGCAGGGGCTGTCATCGATGTGAAAGATGCTAAGCTCACACTTCAATTTGGTGAGGAGAAAGTCTCATTTGACATTAGGTATATCTTCCAACTCACCTTCCTCACTGTCCAGACCATAGTAAGCAATATGAAACGAGTCACTTAAGCCCTAGTAAAAGGCTACTCTTTGAATCCCCTCTTTAAGGCAAATAAAATTAGTACTCTTCCTGAGCTAGCTTAGGCATTTCTTGAGCGAGTGAGTTTCCCTCAATCAAGTTCTAAGCGATCAAATAAGGTCCTTGCTATCGAGCCAATGCCAATACCAATAGAGTGGGTCTAAACGAAGGATTCAAAGGATGTTACCAGTTAAGGGAAAATGCAATCTCTGAGCCAGTTGGAGAAAAAAGGTAATCAAAGAAAGTTTCATATGGACTTTCCCTGCCAACCCTACCCAAATTTCATACCCTGTGGTTTTCGTTCCTCTATTGATATTTCGTTCCTCGAATCGAGACTTTCTTTGTCGAGGATCTCTGGTTTAGGGTACTCCATCGAGTTTGAATTTCTTCTTCTAATGGATGTGTCGGTCTAAGGTGGCTATTTGAGCGATTTAAGTATCGCGGTTGTCTTGATCTCTGGATTGATGGACGGAAACCCGGGGCTGGCTTTGATTTCAACTCGGAGATAGTCGGGTCTTTAGTAAGAGCCGCTTTGTGAACAGCATCGGATGACATAGCCAGGGTAGCCGCAATAGAGAAATTATGCCTTAAGCCCAAAATTCTTCCTTCTAGGGATCAGATCAACCTAAAGTACCATCAGTTGTGGATGAATCCACAAAGTCTTTGTACTTAGCTCGTCAAGCGAAGTAGCTATCGACGTCTTTAGCATGACAACTACAACGTCAAGCCATGGTAAACTGCCAAAGCTTCTGTTGTAGTGTAGCACTAGGGTTCAGCCTTCTCTTTGCCGAGTTGCATCGCCCGCATCGTGTTCAATTGGAAAGTCTAGCAAAGGCGCTTCCAACTCCTGGTTCAGGGTGTGAGGTTACCAAACAAAGATGAATCCTGCGCAATGAGAGATTAAGCCATAAGATCCCACCTAGAAACTGGAAGAGTCGGGGGCACCTACCGAAGGAGTCTTCCCTCCATCGATTCAATGACAAAATATCTCTATTGAGAGGGCCTTTAACAACCCTATTGAATGTGGCTCGCTCCTAGTTTTTCTTCCCCCGCCCGTTCTATCTAGGCTGGTGGCTATACCAGATTTCATGTCTGATCGAACTTGAAACTAGCCCATTGAGCTTCTTGGATTCCAAACCAGAAAGAAGGATCACTCACATGAAAATAGAGTTGGAATGAAAGATGGGGTAAAGATGAACTTTATTCTCCTAGCTGCTCTCCATCCAGCAAGTTACTCTCTTTCAAAAGATGACAACTCAAGATTACCAATCAAAACCAATGCTTTTTCTTCTCCTATAGCTTCATCATTACATCTTTCACTAGTTGTTGGATGTGAGTGATCGATCCATGGATTTTTTACATCACTAACATACTTTGGAAGATGATGAAATTCTCTTGAATTTACTTATGGGCTGGCTCTACATGTGGTCAGATGGGTTTCCCTCTTCAGTCATTTGGTACCTCTCCAACACTTCCTCGTATTCCTATTGATCAGATAAAAGCCAAACCTATCTAGTCTTGCACGCTGTCACCCACCGCTCTTGCCAAAAACAAAGAAATTCTATCTAGGGAACCAAAAAAGAATCGAAATGGGAAGTATTTATTTCTTGATTCTCCGGCTAGCATCCTTACTTCCTTCTTCAATGGAAATTCTATGATTTGGCTCGGTATAACCCAAAAAATGAGAAATTCTCTTATTTGTAGAAAAGTCTTCTTTTGGTTAAATCTAGAGAACCTAGTCAAAACTCTGATTCATGTTTGTGGATTTTACTAGCTCTCCTGTCTACCCGGAAATTAACTTCTACCTTTACTATCTGTGTTCTTTACCTATCTTTTGATTGTTTTTCAAATCATTGTGTCGTTACAAATTCAGTGGTTGCACCCTTGTGAGCAAGTTGTTGCCGGATTGGATATGAGAAGTGAAACAAAGCAACAAAGGATAAAAATTAGCTGAAGAAGTTAAGAAGAGCATTAGTGAAGCGAGAGGAGGACAAGATGGTTGGGAAGAGGAGGAAGGGGTATTAAGGAAAAAAAGGAAGGCTCTATTAGGGATGGCAATGGGGACCATCCCCTATGGGGATACCTACAACATCCCCATCCCCATCTATTCCCTATCATCCCATCCCCATCCCCGTTTACATGACTGGGGATGAAATTTCCCCATACCCATGCCCCACTGGGGAACGAGGCCCCATTAGGGTCCCCATCCCCAAAAACAAATACTCATATACATAATATGACACCCTATAATTAACATACATAAATGGTGTTCTCCTTGTCCTGCTAATGCATATCTAGGTCGTACTAACTTCTTGGTCATGGTGGTAGCTGAGATGAGGACGTGAGATAGGTTTATTGTTATTTTCCAGAGCTTTTTTTGTCTTCGCAAGTTTGTTTGTGAATATTTTAAGGTTGACCGCAGTGTCACAGTTACTAATCGGGTCCTCGATGGGTATTGGGTCTGGGGAATAGGATATCGTCCCCATCCCCATTGTACCCTATGGGGAATAAATTAGTTTGGTAAATATCCCCATGGGGATGCTTTTCACCCATCCGCACCCCCTAATAGATGAAATCCCCATGCGTTTGGCGGGTATGGGGCCCCATTGACATCCCTAGGCTATATGTGGGGACTACTGGAAATGAAAGAGCCAGGATAGTGCAAGAACTACATGGGACAGCTACCGGAGGCCATTCATGTATACTAGCTTCCTATAAGAGAACTAATAGGAACATTATCATGCCAGGAATGGATGCCTCTCTTGAGGATAGACTGTGACGGTAAAGCAACAACACCAACTCGTAATGGCCCTCGTGCCATGACACATGGATTTTAATCGATGTAGATTGGATCGAAAGATCGCACTTCCGCTCTTCTCCTAGCAGACTAGTCACTTCCCACACTCCTCAAGTGAACAGTTTAGCCACTATCCTACCATATACTCTGCTTTTTCATTGCTTATGAACTGGAACTTGTTGGTGAATGGATTTCACGTTTCAGAAGCACATTGGTTTGTGCATGGTTGTGAAAAGAAGGTTTTCTATACTCTTATATGAACTTCATTGGCGAAAGAAAGAGAAGCTTGCCTTGATAAAGCACAGGCTTTCGCACTCCAATAGGCATATATTGTTACAAGGTTATGCCCAAAGGTCTCAAAAATGCCGGTGCTACATATCAACGCGCCATGACTAAGATCTTCGATGAGATAATACATAAGATTGTCGAGTGCTATGTAGATGATCTCGTTGTAAAGGTTGTATCCTATGAAGAACACCTTCAACATCTCAGAATCATATTCGACCACCTAAGGCAACATGCACTCAAGTTAAACCCGTTGAAGTGTGCCTTCATGGTCTCGTCAAGCAAATTGCTAGGGTTTGTCATTCGACATTGGGGAATAGAAATCGACCCGAGTAAAATCATGGCAACAAGGTGCGAGGTTTAAGAAAGTATTTTCCGTCCGATCATTGGAATCGGCTTAGCTGAAAAAGGCAGATCTGGTTTCACTAATAGGAAGAACACCCTTCTAAGGTGAAGGTATTCCATTTCTAAGAAGGAAGTTCTAAGGCATAGCTGAAAAAGGCAGATCTGGTTTCACTAGTAGGAAGAACACCCTTCTAAGTTGAAGGTATTCCATTTCTAAGAAGGAAGTTCTATATATTCGAACTAGAGAGAAGCTCTAAAATGGAAATCGAAAAGGAACCCCTTGTCCATCCAGGTACTCACCCCGCCGGAACTCGCAAGCAAACATAGGGTTGGCAAACTAGGAAGGCACAAAAAAGAAGGCAGTTGCGAAGGCGAGCAAGGTATTTTTGAATTTCCTCAAATTGATTCATCAATGAAGTAGTTGAATTGAAGTAAATGTGCCTACAAAAGAAGAGTTTTCGATATGGATATGCGAACAGGAAGAAAGCAAGCATATATTACTATTGCATTGGCAACGAACACCGTCAAACAAAGATAGCTGTTGAGAAGGAAGACCTGGATAGGGAGCCGGTTACGACTAAACCTGGGACTAGGAAACCCCGAACTACGAATGGAAACACTTTTTCAAGCAGGGCTAAACGGATATGGTTAGGAAGCTGGAGATGGAAGATAGGGTGTCGTGTTGGATATTGCATCGGGGAAAACAACAGATGCTCGGGATAAAGCTGGACTTCGATTGGTTTTTGATGGATATGAGCTTTCCCTGAATAAGGATCCAAATATTCTTCCTAAAACAGCATGCGCAATGGTGGGCCGAGTACATAGCATAGCATATATCAAGTATCCAATACCTTCCGAATAAGGAATGGAAGCCGACTTAATAAAACTACATCTTGCTGATGCAGGTGTAGACGGGTATTCTAAAAGGAGTAACTATATTGGGTGTAAGGATTCTTATATGCAAACATTGACCACTCGTATGGTAGCCTCACAACCATCTACAAGGGAGACTTCCACCTCAACATGAAGTTCACCCACGTGGAGCCTTTACTAGTCAGAGTGGTAAGACTACAACCGATCCTCTTCCCCAATGCCAGCGTTGTATGTACCACCTGCCTTCTACCCTAGCCGGCCCAATACCTTTTCTGTAGGGACCTCAACAGTCCACTAATTCTGCTGCACAACCTAGTTCTTCTACACCAGCAGCTATTGCTCCTAATGATCCATCATCAATCTGCTTCACCTGTCAACCCAAAGCTGCCATTTCCAGAACGGTTTGTGAAGTCAACTAAAGACAAGTAGATTGCAAAGTTTTTGGATATGATGACAGATATGCAGATTACCACCCCCATCCTTGAAAGTGTCTTACAAGTGCCGATGTATACACAGTTCTTTACACTCGTTCAAATAAGTTACCTCTCAACTTAGATGAGCCTGCCAGTTTCAGTATTCCATGCTTGATAGGAAGTCAAACTTTCCATGCTTTATGTGGTCTTGGGGGTCTAGTATGATTCCCTTCACTGTCTACTAGCCACTACCATTGGGTGATGTACGACCGACTAGCAACACTCTCCACCTTGCTGATCAGGATCCGACAGAAACTTTGGGTGATATCCCTGCGATAGTTGGTAACTTCGCATTTCCAGTTGATTTTGTTGTCTTGGAGATGTAGGATAAGAGCTTTCCTATTTTTTTGGGGAGACCTTCTCTAGCTACTGCAGGGGCTGTCATCGATGTGAAAGATGCTAAGCTCACGCTTCAATTTGGTGAGGAGAAAGTCTCATTTGACATTAGGTATATCTTACAACTCACCTTCCTCACTGTCCAGACCATAGTAAGCAATATGAAACGAGTCACTTAAGCCCTAGTAAAAGGCTACTCTTTGAATCCCCTCTTTAAGGCATATAAAATTAGTACTCATCCTGAGCTAGCTTAGGCATTTCTTGAGCGAGTGAGTTTCCCTCAATCAAGTTCTAAGCGATCAAATAAGGTCCTTGCTATCGAGCCAATGCCAATACCAATAGAGAGGGTCTAAACGAAGGATTCAAAGGAGGTTACCAGTTAAGGGCAAATGCAATCTCTAAGCCAGTTGGAGAAAAAAGGTAATGAAAGAAAGTTTTAGTTGGACTTCCCTGCCAACCCTACCCAAATTTCATACCCTGCGGTTTTCGTTCCTCTATTGATATTTCGTTCCTCGAATCGAGACTTTCTTTGTTGAGGATCTCTGGTTTAGGGTACTCCATCGAGTTTGAGTTTCTTCTTCTAATGGTTATCTCGGTCTAAGGTGGCTATTTGAGCGATTTAAGTATCGCGGTTGTCTTGATCTCTGGATTGATGGACGGAAACCCGGGGCTGGCTTCGATTTCAACTCGGAGATAGCCGGGTCTATAGTAAGAGACGCTTTGTGAATAGCATCGGATGACATAGCCAGGGTAGCTGCAATAGAGAAATTATGCATAAGCCCAAAACTCTTCCTTCTAGGGATCAGATCAACCTAAAGCACCATCAGTTGTGGATGAATCCACAAAGTCTTTGTACTTAGCTCGTCAAGCGAAGTAGCTATCAACGGCTTTAGCATGACAACTAGAACATCAAGCCATGGTAAACTGCCAAAGCTTCAGTTGTAGTGTAGCACCAGGGTTCAGCCTTCTCCTTGCCGAGTTGCATCGCCCGCATCGTGTTCAATTGGAAAGTCTAGCAAAGGCGCTTCCAACTCCTGGTTCAGGGTGTGAGGTTACCAAACAAAGATGAATCATGCGCAATCAGAGATTAAGCCATAAGATCCCACCTAGAAACTGGAAGAGTCGGGGGCACCTACCGAAGGAGTCTTCCCTTCATCGATTCAATGAAAAAATATCTCTATTGAGAGGGCCTTTGACAACCCTATTGAATGTGGCTCGCTCCTAGTTTTTCTTCCCGCGCCCGTTTTATCTAGGCTGGTGGCTATACCAGATTTCATGTCTGATCGAACTTGAAATTAGCCCATTGAGCTTCTTGGATTCCAAACCAGAAAGAAGGATCACACACATGAAAATAGAGTTGGAAAGAAAGATGGGATAAAGATGAACTTTATTCTCCTAGCTGCTCTCCATCCAGCAAGTTACTCTCTTTCAAAAGATGACAACTCAAGATTACCAATCAAAGCCAATGCTTTTTCTTCTCCTATAGCTTCATCATTACATCTTTCACTAGTTGTTGGATGTGAGTGATGAGATCGATCCATGGATTTTTTACCTCACTAACATACTTTGGAAGATGATGAAATTCTCTTGAATTTACTTATGGGCTGGCTCTACATGTGGTCAGATGGGTTTCCCTCTTCAGTCATTTGGTACCTCTCCAACGCTTCCTCGTATTCCTATTGATCAGATCAAAGCCAAACCTATCTAGTCTTGCAGGCTGTCACCCACCGCTCTTGCCAAAAACAAAGAAATTCTATCTAGGGAACCAAAAAAGAATCGGAATGGGAAGTATTTATTTTTGATTCTCCGGCTAGCATCCTTACTTCCTTCTTCAATGGAAATTCTATGTTTTGGCTCGGTATAAACCAAAAAATGAGAAATTCTCTAATTTGTAGAAAAGTCTTCTTTTGGTTAAATCTAGAGAACCCAGTCAAAACTCTGATTCATGTTTGTGGACTTTAATAGGTCTCCTGTCTACCCGAAAATTAACTTCTACCTTTACTGTCTGTGTTCTTTACCTATCTTTTGATTGTTTTTCAAATCATTGGGTCGTTACAATTCAGTGGTTGCACCCTTGTGAGCAAGTTGTTGCCGGATTGGATATGAGAAGTGAAACAAAGCTACGAAGGATAAAAATTAGCTGAAGAAGTTAAGAAGAGCATTAGTGAAGCGAGAGGAGGACAAGATGGTTGGGAAGATGAGGAAGGGGTATTAAGGAAAAAAGGGAGGCTCTATGTGGGGACTACTGGAAATGCAAGAGCCAGGATAGTGGAAGAACTGCATGTGACATCTACCGGAGGCCATTCAGGTATACTAGCTTCCTATAAGAGAACTAATAGGAACTTTGTCTTGCCAGGAATGGATGCCTCTCTTGAGGACAGACTGTGACGGTAAAACAACAACACCAACTCGCAATGGCCCTCGTGCCATAACACAAGGATTTTAATCGATGTAGATTGGATCGAAAGATCGCACTTCCACTCTTCTCCTAGCAGACTAGTCACTTCCCACACTCCTCAAGTGAACAGTTTAGCCACTATCCTCCCATATACTCTGCTTTTTCATTGCTTATGAACTGGAACTCGTTGGTGAATGGATTTCACGTTTCAGAAGCACATTGGTTTGTGCATGGTTGTGAAAATATGGTTTTCTATACTCTTATATGAACTTCATTGGCGAAAGAAAGAGAAGCTTGCCTTGATAAAGCACAGCCTTTCGCACTCCAATAGGCATATATTGTTACAAGGTTATGCCCAAAGGTCTCAAAAATGCCGGTGCTACATATCAACGCGCCATGACTAAGATCTTCGATGAGATAATACATAAGATTGTCCAGTAATATGTAGATGATCTCGTTGTAAAGGCTGTATCCTATGAAGAACATCTTCAACATCTCAGAATCATATTCGGCCACCTAAGGCAACATGCACTCAAGTTAAACCCGTTGAAGTGCTCCTTCATGGTCTCGTCAAGCAAATTCCTAGGGTTTGTCATTCGACATTGGGGAATAGAAATCGACCCAAGTAAAATCAAGGACATACTAAAAATGCTGCCTCCTCAAAACCTTAAGGAGTTGCGTTCGCTTCAAGGGCGCCTGGCATACATCAGGAGATTCATAGCCAATTGTGTAGGAAGAATCCAACCTTTTACAAGAAAAACCAAAAAATACATTCCATTATTTTGGGATGAAAACTGCCAACAAGCCCTAGATGGCATCAAAAGCTATCTCCTCAATCCGCCAGTCCTGGCTGCGCCGATACCAGGGAAGGAGCTTATACTCTACACCACGGCCTTGGATGAATCTCTTGGGGCTCTCTTGGCATAATAAAATGAAAACGGGAAAGAGAATGCCCTCTATTACCTCTGTCGTGTTCTCGTAGGAGATGAACATGCGTACTCTCCTATCGAAAAACATTGCCTTGCACTGGTGTTCGCTATCAAGAAGCTACAACACTACATGATAGCACATCGGGTCACCCTCATCTCCAAAGTTCACCCACTTAAATATATCATGACAAGACCAATGCTTACAGGAAGATTGGCAAGATAGGGCCATCATCCTTACTGAGTTCGACATTGTGTATGCGCCGCAGAAGGCCATTTGAGGGCATGCTTAAACATCGGCGCAAGAGCTATGCGTGCACAACTGCTCCACATGCGAATCCTCAGCCAAGAGGACTGAAAGGTCAGATTGATCAGCCGCGAATGCCCAATGGAGCATTCTTGTGGTTCATGCTGCCGTCGCCAAGGCCGAGCAGGCACCAAGGGTGGAGCCGGACATCGCATGCACCGCACGCGTAATGCCACCCGTCATACTCCTCTTGGCAGTCCTTGCAACTCCAGCTGTAGATGCTACCCTTCCCGGGGACGAGCGTGAGGAGGTGTTGCGGGTGCACCTGTGAGATGGTGGAGGGCGGCAGCTTCGCGCAGACTGGGTGCAGGAAGAACCCGCACGCACGGCAGCCGTAGTGGATGCAGTGGATGCAGTACAAGCAGAGGTCGCAGCAGCGGCCGAGGCCGCCGGGGGTCGCCTGCTCCAAGGCGAGCGGGTGCTGCGCGCGGCCGAAGAAGCTGATGCTGTCCGGGGCCTCGGCACAGCTGTCGTGGATGCCGTGGATGCAGTACAAGCAGAGGTCGTAGAAGCAAATCATACATATTTCTACAGTAAATAAAATATTTCCATGGATGTGATTGCACGTAGTCCATCCCATCTTTATCTATCTAGGTTATCCTTCTTTCTTAACAAAGCAGAATGTGATGATCGATCCCTCTATTATGGTATTTATGTTTATACTAAAGCCTCTACTTTAGATATTTACGCTGATGAAGGAAAGCCTTGTTAAAGACTACTACTTTTGACTTCCTTTTTCGTACTTTTCTTTCATCCTCCTTACCAGAACGCATTTCCTGGTTCAGAAGAATAAGATACTGAAATTGTGGCTTACATATGGAAAATGCCTTCGTCTTGAAGCTACCAATGCACATCACAGTGAAATCATTGTCATTTAATTGTTAGATTCCCCATATCACCCATAGCCACCCAAATCTTTTTTTGGCCTCAAACTCTGTTGCCCTATCACTCGATAAGTGCACTTACTCAGGTTGTGCACTTGGCTGCGTGAGATCTTCCCCTTTGGCATGAGAACCGCATACCTACACTAACGTAACTAATGCAGATGGCGGAAGTTAGTAGTTCTCCTATGCCACATGAACAGAAATGAAATTGTCGAATTTCGTATAGAAAGAAAAGGAACCACTTCTATTCTCTTTTCTTAAGTATAAGAGGGATAGGTACTTATTCCTGGCCGGCGGTATCATTGCCGCTCCCCGCCTAATGCGGATCATTGTGTAATGCTTATGTCAAATATCAATCCAAAACTTATTCGTTTCGTTGGAAAAACCAACGCCGACATCAAGATCAATCTGCTTTCCTTTCTCTTTTCAGGAGAAGAGCTTTAAAAGATGGAGTTAACTAGAGATGAGATTTCTTTCTACGGATATGAAGGATAGAAATATGCTATTTGCTGCTATTCCATCTATTTGTGCATCAAGTCTGAAGAAGATCTCAATCTATAATGAAGAAATGATAGTAGCTCGTTGTTTTATAGGCTTTCTCATTTTCAGTCGGAAGAGTTTAGGTAAGACTTTCAAAGAAACTCTCGACGGGAGAATCGAGTCTATTCAGGAAGAATTGCAGAAATTCTTCAATCCTAACGAAGTAATTCCGGAGGAATCCAATGAACAACAACGATTACTTAGGATCGGCTTGTGAATTTGCAGCATCGTAGTAGAATCATTACCAACGGCACGCTGTGCGTGTAAGTGCGAAAAGACAGTGCAAGCTTTGTTATGCCGAGACCTAAATGTAAAGTCAATAACACTTCTAAATGCCACTTCTTCCCGCCGCATCCGTCTTCAGGACGATATAGTCACAGGCTTTCACTTTTCAGTGAGTGAAAGATTTGTATCCAGGTCTACGTACAAAGCTTCTACCATAGACCTAATTCGAGAAGGCTTGATAGTCCTAAGAAAGGTGAGGGTGGGGGGTTCTATTTAGGAACACTAGTAGAAAAAGGGCCATTTGTATTGGTTGGGGAACCAGGAATAAATGGTCGATACAAATGCCCTAGACCATTAGTCCCGGTTCTTATACCAACCGGGACAGATGGGGTTCCAAATGGCCACTACGGCTTGCGCAGGCAGGGGGCCTTTTGTCCCGGTTGGTAGCACCAACCGGGACAAATAAGCTTCCACGCATTAGTAGTTGAGTGGCTCTGGTTTTTTTTTCTGAAAGGGGGGAGGGGGTTTGGGGGTTTTGTAGGGTTAATTTAGGGGTTTCATATATTGTGTTAGCCCGCTAATAGAGAGAAGTGTCCTCTCATATCTCCATGCTTGGTCGACTCTACGTACTATATATATACGTATAGATCGGAGGACTCGACACGCTAGCTAGTAAGAAAATGAAGGAAACCATTAAGTACAGAAGATCGACCTCTCTCCTTCTCCGAGAAAGATTGGTCGAACAACAAGTTTTCCTATATGTCTCCGACGCTACTGGCTACATACATACAATATAAGATCTCTTACTACAATTCCCTAACATCTTAACTCAATTTCCAGATGGTATTCTCCGGCTTTATTGATGACGTGATCAAGAAAGAATCCTGCCAATTCCTCTTGAATTTCCTGTATGCGATCTGCCACATCTAATTTGAAGAAGGGGGTCAATACATATATATATGAATTAAACTCAACAGAAATGATGGTAATAAAATAAAATTGTGAATATTTTTGTTTACGCACATCAAATTGTCTTTTAGAGAAGCCCCGCCTATTCTTGACCGTTGCGTTGTAGATTAACTCGCAAATGTAATATCCACAGTAATTATTTCCGGGTTCCTGCCACAAGCACTTTACAAGAAATAGAGGTCAATCAAACTGATAATGAAGCATTATAAATGGCATTGATGAAAGTATAGCTAGAGTCAACGGGAGATGCGCGGAACTAGTTAGCTAGTAGTACTTACTTTCGTGTAAATCCATCGCAGTTCCTGCGGCAGTGACGGAACTTTTTTGGCGAAGTCTTTCCAAACCCTGCGAGACAAAGAAAACAATTACTTTATATCAGGAAATGAACAAAGTTGCCGATATGGTGCGGTAATGATCGATTGAACTTACTTGTTGAGCATTTTAGACATGTTCGCAAAGGTCTCAGGATCTTTTCGTCTCGAGTCTAAGATGGTTACTAGTCCCTCCTCAAGCTTAATCTCTAGGAGGATATAGTGGAACCTGCGCACACATGCATACAACTCATCAATTATATTAATTACTATAACCTCGAGTAATATATAATTAAGGGAAACCGAATATGCACAAGACAGTAACACTCACTGGAAGTTGTAAGGAAAGAGTATTTTATCTTTGTTTAGATTTATTATCAACGATTGTAGCAAGTTGGCCTCGGCTGCTTTGGCATGATGTTGAACCTGATATTGATCTATGAGATTTGTGTTAATGAACCCAATATCATAGATATCGACTTTTCTACATTCGACGATCTTCAATCTGCATAATATAGTGAGGATAATTACATATACTTGCAATGAAGTATACTTGCAATGAAGAGCTGAGCTATATATAGAGACTTAATTAATTACAGAACTACTACTTACATACAGTAGCAAGTGATCTTGGTTTATCGAGGGCCTTCTGATTGAAAAACTAGAAGAACTCCTCAAATGTAATAGACAACATATCAATTCCAACAAGGTCATGGTCCTCTTTAACTTTCAGCTTTAGAGTATCCTGGCCACCAGAATCTCTGTAGGTTTCCATGTACCAGTCATGCAATCTTCGCATCATCGTGGTTAGAGTTCTGACATCCTTGACGAGAGGCCTCCCGTACCGGTATTTGTGATCATCCACCTCTAACACATCAAGAACTACATCATCGGTCAGGTAATCTCCAAGATAGGTACCGGGCGCCATCCTCGGATGATGAGGGACGATGTCGCTAGGCACCTTGCACTACTAGAAAAAGGGCTACTAATGGCGCACCGATTTTGCCCATTAATGGCGCCATTAGTAGCACGCCATTAGTATTATTTACTAATGGCGCACCTCTCGTGCGCCATTAGTATATGGCATACTAATGACGCATCACTGGTGCGCCATTAGTATAGTGCACGGTGCGCCATTAGTATCCCTCGCAGGGGGTCATCTATACCCAGGTGCTTTGGCATACTAGTGGCGCACTACATAGAAGTACGCCATTAGTAAAAAAAATCAAATATTTTTTCCCAATTTTTTTTATTTTTTTTCTTAATCTCAGATCATTATGGCTTAATATGGGGTCAATTTGCTTAATCTCAAGTCAAATCGCACTCTGTGGTCAAACTAACCATAAGGTCACCCATCCTCACACTACTCCAGCCCGAGCACACTTAACTTCGTAGTTCTATCCAGCCCCAGCACCAGCTCACTTCACACGCACTTGTTGATATATCTATCATATCAATCCTATTAACCCTTCTTGATGTCTAGGAGTTTGTTAATGTTCATGAGTATGATGAAATTTTGAAAATATATTTCAAACCTCCCGTTCATATTATAAATTTTTTTTTCGAAAATTTTATAATTTTTTTTCTGTTCCTATTGTCGCACCTAGCAAACGTTGCGCCACTAGTAAGTTTGAATTTTTTTGAATTTTTTTGCCTGTAGATCTTAAAAGCCCCGTAACTTTTTTCTGTTAGGTTTTTGGGGATTTTGAAAATGTTTAACGGGGTTCCCCCTCGGTTAAATTCGGATGTAACTTTTTGAGTAGATGATTTTTCATATAAAAAACTTTTTAATCCGAGTTCGTATGCAAAAGTTATACCCGTTTTACTAAATTCCAGACATATTTTGCAAATAAAGTCAAAATTCATATTTGTAAATTTTCCCAACAAGTAGACCACGTATCACATGGGAAACTTATTTTCTTTTATTTTTTTGACATTTACATCATTTTCTTTTTTTTTTGAACTGGAAAAGGCGGTCCACGGGGGGGG
>LR738710.1:6617622-6675293 GCA_902687465.1 Secale cereale | reverse complement strand
GTATTTTTTGAAAATAAAATAAAAAAAAATATGAAAAAATAATACTAATGGCGCACCGTGGGGGTGGTGCGCCATTAGTAGTTAGTAAGTTGAACTACTAATGGCGCACCACACCCACGGTGCGCCATTAGTATTTTTTGAAAATAAAATTAAAAAAATAAAAACAAAATTTGAAAAAAAATTACTAATGGCGCACCGTGGATGTGGTGCGCCATTAGTAGTTCAACTACTAATGGCGCACTATCCAATGGTGCGCCATTAGTAGTTTTGAGAAAAATATGAAAAAAAAATTGTTACTAATGGCGCACCACGTGCAACGGTGCAGCATTAGTATTTGGATACTAATGGCGCACCAACACATGGTGCGCCATTAGTATATACTAATGGTGCACCGCATGTCTGGTGCGCCATTAGTGTCAATTCCATCTATAGCCCTTTTCCTAGTAGTGTTGAGCGGGGGCACGATTGGTTCTCTTTTTCGCCGAGCTGGGGAATTTGTTTTCCACTTTTTCCCTGTGCTGACCTATGATCACTGCAAGTACTTCCCGACCGCGAAGCTTCGACATACGACTTTTGAATAATGCGCTCATAGTTGGTTTTCAGTGGAGACGGTGGTGGTTTCTTCAGGGCATCAATAGTGCGATTTGCTCTCGCCGAATCTATCTTCTGCTTTAGAGGTAGAGGTTTCTTTGCAAAAAGTCCTTCACTTCGGCTTTACAGATCTCCGTGTTCTCCTCGTCGGCCCTCTCGTATGGTAACTTCTCTATGGGCCTGAGAGATGGACTGTATATGTATTGCCTCCTGCCTCTAGTTGTACTGCTAGACGCCTGAGCAGTCCCAGCGGCTGCCTTCTTTTGTTGCTTACGAGGCGGAGGAGGAGGCGGGGTGCTACCACGCGCCGGAGCAGCCGGAGCGTCGGCGGCTCTCTTCACGCCTTGCTGACGAGGCGGAGGAGGAGGCGGGGTGCTCGGACGCGCCGGCGCAGGCGGAGGAGGAGGTGGGCTGCTCGGACGCGCCGGCGCAGGCGGAGAAGGAGGCGGGCTACTTGGACGCGCTGACGCAGGCGGAGAAGGAGGCGGGCTGCTCGGACGTGCCGACGCAGGCGGAGAAGGAGGCGGAGTGCCGCCACGCGCTTGATCACTCGTAGAAGGAGGCGGAGCGTGCTAATCCCTTGCCGGAGGAGGAGGCGGAGTGCGCTGACTCGCCGGAGGCGTCCTGTTCACAAGGTTGATGAGGTCCTTGTTGGGGATCGTAGCAGAAAATCAAAAAATTTCCTACGCATCACCAACATCTATCTATGGAGTAATCTAGCAACGACGGGGAGGGGAGTGCATATACATACCCTTGTTGATCGCGATGCGGAAGCGTTGCAAGAACGCGGATGAAGGAGTCGTACTCGTAGCGATTCAGATCGCGGTTCATTCCTATCTAAGCGCCGAACAACGGTGCCTCCGCGTTCAACACACGTGCAGCCCGATGACGTCTTCCACGCCTTGATCTAGCCAGGAGAGAGGGAGAGATTGGGGAAGACTCCATCCAACAGCAGCACAATGGCGTGGTGGTGGTGGAGGAGCGCGGGACTCCAGCAGGGCTTCGCCAAGCACTGCGAGAGACGAGGAGGGAGAGAGGTAGGGCTGCGCCAAGCGACAGAGGTCAAAACGGTGTTATGGGCAGCCCCAAAACTCACATTTATATAGGGGGAAGGGAGGGGCCGCGCCCCCTCTAGGGTTTCCCACCCCTAGGGGTGCGGCCACCTCAGATCCCATCTGAGGGTGGCGGCCAGAGGGGGAGAGGAAGATGGGGGCACACCAGATTGGGCCCTAGGGCCCATCTGCCCTAGGGTTTGCCCCCCTCCCCTCTTGGAGGCGCCTTGGGCCCTGGTGGGGGGCGCACCAGCCCACCTGGGGCTGGTCCCCTCCCACACTTGGCCCACGCAGCCTTCTGGGGCCGGTGGCCCCACCCGGTGGACCACCGGGACCCTCCCTGTGGTCCCGGTACGCTACCGATAGCGCCCGAAATTTTTCCGGTGACCAAAACGGGACTTCCCATATATGAATCTTTACCTCCAGACCAATCCGGAACTCCTCGTGACGTCCTGTATCTCATCCGGGACTCCGAACAACATTAGGTAACCGCGTACATACTTTCCCTATAACCCTAGCATCATCGAACCTTAAGTGTGTAGACCCTACGGGTTCGGGAGTCATGCAGACATGGCCGAGACAACTCTCCGGTCAATAATGAACAGCGGGATCTGGATACCCATGTTGGCTCCCACATGCTCCACGACGATCTCATCGGATGAACCACACTAGTAGAAAACAGGGCATTGGTCCAGCCCATTAGCCCCGGTTCAATCTAGAACCGGGACCAATGGGGGTACTGGACCCGGTTCGTTAGCCCAGGGGGCCGGCCAGGCCACGTGGGCCATTGGTCCCGGTTCGTCTGGACCTATTGGTCCCGGTTGGAGCTAAAAACCGGGACCAATGGCTCTTGCTCCTGGCCCACCACTATTAGTCCCGGTATGTTTTATGAACCGGGACCAAAGGCACCCCTTTAGCCCCGGTTTGTAGCACCAACCGGGACCAGTGAGTTGCCTATATAAACCCCCTCACTCAAGAGCAGAGCTCACTGCTCTGTTTTTTTTTCTGGCCGAGGGGGAGAGGGGTTAGTGGTGCTCTAGCTCACCTCCTATGCACACAACATGTTCGGTGGAATGCCCGAGCCACACTAGTTAAGCTTTTCTCCTCTCGAAGCTCTATTTTCTCAGAGATTTGTCTAGGTTTAGCGGTCCGTCACGTCCCGTCCCCGTCTTCGCCGCCGTCGATCGCCCCCGCCGATCTCGTCACCGGCACCACCGTGGTGAGCCTCTTGTTATGTCCATGCTTTTCTTACTTTTATTATTGCTTTAGATAGATATTTGTCTAATTTTCTTACGTTTATTATTGCTTGTTATTATATAGTGCGATGGTTTTGATATCCGCCCACGTGGGCCCTCGTCCGGTCTACGATTCGGATGTGGTATATTATCTTTAATTTATAACTATTTGTTTTAGTGCTTATGATAGTTATGCCGACCAACCTGACATGCATAGATGTTTTATTATGTCTAGGAGGTAGTTGAACCGGAAATTCCAACCGACCCTCTTGTGGAGAGGTTAAATTTAGTTGAAGAGGAAAACATTTCGTTAAAGAAAAAATTGGAAAAAATGGAGGAGGAGAAGATGGAATTGGAGTTGCATGTTGCGGAAGTTATCGATGATCACAAGATCAAGATGGACCCTATTGTCGAGAGGTTAAATTTAGTTGAAGAAGAAAACAAATTCTTGAAGGAAAAAAAAAAATTGTGGACGAGAAGATGATATTGGAGTTGCATGTTGCGGATGTCGTCGATGATCACAAGATCAAGATGGATGCAATGTGGTTGAAGATTAAAAAGATTAGAAAATATGCCATTAATACCGAGGCTTGGTATCATTATGCCGTTGGATCAATTGTTACCTTGGTTGCGATTATGATAGCATTTGTTTTCGCGTTGAAATGTTTTACATAGTTTCGATGTGTATGGAGAGCTATATGTTGTTAGATGAGAACTATATATGTATGTACTTTGGTTTTAATGTGATGATGAACTTTTATCCATTTGGTCACTTAATTATCTATTTATGATGTTCTGTAATGGTTTTTGACACACTTAATTATATATAAATGCACGCAGATGAACCGCCAATGGATGTACGGTGACAGACACACCTCCGAGTACATTAAGGGCGTGCGTGAGTTTCTAAATGCGGCAGAGGCAAACAAGCAGAATGGTTTTATGTGTTGTCCATGCACTCAATGTGTGAATACGATGTCTTACTCTAACCGAAAAATCCTTCACTCCCACCTGCTTTACAAGGGTTTCATGCCACACTATAATGTTTGGACGAGGCACGGAGAAATAGGGGTTATGATGGAAGACGGCGAAGAAGAAGAGTACGATGACAACTATGTGCCCCCTGAATACGGTGATGCTGCAATGGGGGGAGCTGGTGAAGATCAAGAGGAACCAGACGATGTGCCCAATGATGCTGCAACGGGTGAAGCTGCTGAAGATCAAGAGGAACCAAATGATGATTTTCGCCGGGTCATTGTCGATGCAAGGACACAATGCGAAAGTCAAAAGGAGAAGCTGAAGTTCGATCGCATGTTAGAGGATCACAAAAAGGGTTGTACCCCAATTGCGAAGATGGCAACACAAAGCTCGGTACCGTACTGGAATTGCTGCAGTGGAAGGCAGAGAATGCCGTGGCTGACAAAGGATTTGAGAAGCTACTGAAAATATTGAAGAAGAAGCTTCCGAAGGATGACGAATTGCCCGACAGTACATACGCAGCAAAGAAGGTCGTATGCCCTCTAGGATTGGAGGTGCAGAAGATACATGCATGCCCTAATGACTGCATCCTCTACCGCGGTGCATACAACTATCTGAACGCATGCCCGGTATGCGGTGCGTTGCGGTATAAGACCAGACGAGATGACCCTGGTGATGTTGATGGCGAGCCCGCCAGAAAGAGGGTTCCTGCGAAGGTGATGTGGTATGCTCCTATAATACCACGGTTGAAACGTTTGTTTAGAAACAGAGAGCATGCCAAGTTGATGCGATGGCACAGTGAGGACCGTAAGAAAGACGGGAAGTTGAGAGCACCCGCTGACGGGTCGCAATGGAGAAAAATCGAGAGAAAGTACTGGGAGGAGTTTGCAAAGGACGCAAGGAACGTATGGTTTGCTCTAAGCGCGGATGGCATTAATCCTTTCGGGGAGCAGAGCAGCAATCACAGCACCTGGCCTGTGACTCTATGTATGTATAACCTTCCTCCTTGGATGTGCATGAAGCGGAAGTTCATTATGATGCCAGTTCTCATCCAAGGCCCTAAGCAACCCGGCAACGACATTGATGTGTACCTAAGGCCATTAGTTGAAGAACTTTTACAGCTGTGGAATGGAAACGGTGTACGTGCGTGGGATGAGCACAAACAGGAGGAATTTGACCTAAAGGCGTTGCTGTTCGTGACCATCAACGATTGGCCCGCTCTCAGTAACCTTTCAGGACAGACAAACAAAGGATACCACGCATGCACGCACTGTTTAGATGACACTGAAAGTATATACCTGGACAAGTGCAGGAAGAATGTGTACCTGGGCCATCGTCGATTTCTTCCGACCAACCATCAATGTCGAAAGAAAGGCAAGCATTTCAAAGGCGAGGCAGATCACCGGAAGAAGCCCGCCATGCGTACCGGTGATCACGTACATGCTATGGTCAATGATTTACACGTAATCTTCGGAAAGGGCCCCGGCGCACTAGCTGTTCCGAATGACGATGAGGGACACGCACCCATGTGGAAGAAGAAATCTATATTTTGGGACCTACCCTACTGGAAAGACCTAGAGGTCCGCTCTTCAATCGACGTGATGCACGTGACGAAGAACCTTTGCGTGAACCTGCTAGGCTTCTTGGGCGTGTATGGAAAGACAAAAGATACAGCTGAGGTTGCCTAGCTAGTGTCAAAGTATTGAAAAATTCCATGACTTCATCATTTGCCAGAAGTAACCGGGGCATGTTGGTACGAAGTTATGCAAAGATGTTCTGGAACGGAGTTCCTGATAGGATAATCTGTCTTTTGTTACGGATTATCTTATCTGGGACTTCGTTCCAAAACAACTTTGGAGAGCTTCGTACCATCATGCTACTATTACTTTCGCCTAATGATGAAGTATTGGTTTTGTTTAATCCTTTGACACTATAGCTAGACAAAATGTGACATGAGGGGGTCTAGGGTTTGTGGATCGCCGAGCAGTCGGGGGTCGAGGGGTCGAGAGAGGTTGCCTAGCTAGTGTCAAAGTATTGAAAAATTCCATGACTTCATCATTTGCCAGAAGTAACCGGGGCATGTTGGTACGAAGTTATGCAAAGATGTTTTGGAACGGAGTTCCTGATAGGTTAATCCGTCTTTTGTTACGGATTATCTTATCTGGGACTCCGTTCCAAAACAACTTTGGAGAGCTTCGTACCATCATTCTACTGTTACTTTTGCCAAATGATGAAGTATTGGTTTTGTTGAATCCTTTGACACTAGCTAGACAAAATGTGACATGAGGGGGTCTAGGGTTTGTGGATCGCCGAGCAGTCGAGGGTTGAAGCTAGTTCCACGTTTGCCATTAATATATCCATCTGTCATGTTTGAATAATAATTGGCATGTTGTAAATATTTGTAGAAACAATGGAGGAGAACACCCGAGACCTATCACAAGAAGCGATGTTGATGGACATAATCGCAGACGGACAAAATGCCGTCAGGTCGTTTCTCAACGACACCGATGAGCAGGTCGCACAAGAGCTGCGGCTGGAAGATCTAGGCTATGATATTGATGAATTCGGTGACCCAATGCACATGGAAGAAGTAGACCGTGAGGACGGCTCCGGTGACCCAATGCCGGTGCAAGAAGGAGACCGTGATGCTGGCTCCGGTGACCGAACCGAGTCCGGCCAGGAGGTATATATGTTAGTTAAGCATGTGCTGACTAGTTAATTGATTCATTCATTAACTCTCGTCTTTGTTCCTTTTCTAGCCCTCCGGATCGAGCAAATCTTCGGTAAAGAGACGAGTAGCGAAGAAAAAGTTCAGGCCGGATGAAAAGTTTGAGATCTCAGAAATCTCGCGCTCCGGCGAGCCGATTGCACCCATCCGCACAAAGAACGCCTTTGTTAATCAGTGCGGGGTTCTGGTTAGGGACAAGATCCCGATCAGCATCCATCAATGGTTAAAGCCTGCTGCAAAAGACGCTCAGGTGACTTATGTCACTGATATGCAGAAAGAAGATCTTTGGACTGAGCTGAAGTCAAACTTCGTCCTACCGCGAGAGGTTGATCCGACGAAGCCAGTTATAGAGGACTTAATCAAGTCTGCTGCACTTTCGAAGATGGCAGACCAATTCAGGGCATGGAAGAAAAAACTGAATACGTTTGTCAGAGAGAAAACGACTCCAGAATTCGTGGGCATATATGAGAAGATCAAAGATGACTGGCCCGCATTTGTGGCCCATAAGAAGTCGGAAATGAGTCAGAAGATGTCGGAGACAAACCGGATAAATGCTGCAAAGAAGATGCATCACCATCGCACGGGGTCGGGCGGCTACCTCGTAGCCCGGCCTAAGTGGGCCAGGGCTGAGAATGATCTGCTTCAGATAGGGATCGAACCAGAGACAATGCACTGGCCAGAACGTTGCCGGACTTGGTTCTTCGGGGCTGGGGGATCCTTGGACCCTGTAACAGGGTGGTGCATTTGGACGGACAAGCAATTGCAAACACCACTCAGGAAGATGCGGCAGTATATCAAAGCAGCGCATGTAGTGACGTTCATCCCCGACAGAGAGAACGACGAGCTGACAATGGCCCTCGGGAATCCTGAGCACCCTGGACGGACACGAGGCACGCCAGGCTCCCTTCCGTGGCGTGCTGGGTTTCCAGACGCAGGAGGCTACAAATGCCACGACAGGAGGAAGAAAATGGAGATGACCGAAATCCAGGCGCTGCGGGCCAGAATACAAGCGATAGAGGAACGGGAAGCAGATCGGGAAAGAATTGCCGAAGCTTCCCCCGAAGCTACCCCGCCATCTCAGCGGAGAAGCAGCGTGGCTTCCACCGAGCTGCTTCAGCCAGAGCTTGCCTTGACGGCTACTGCTAGGAATCCTGTGGATGCTATCACGGAGGCACAAAATTGCCACCTTATGGCACAGTGGATGAATCTGAAGGTCAAGGCGGCTGCTGGCTCTGTTTATCCTTCTGGACCAGACGACACTTTTCACTGCCGGCCGATTCCAGAAGGATATGCTAGGGTGATGGTCGACGAAATAACGGAGGGATTTGAGGAGCTCCAGCTTGACCACCCTACCGGTGAAGGGGAGACTCGGCTGGGTTCTTCACTGAAGACTCCATGCCTATGGCGGAAGGACCTAATCAACATTCTGAACTGGACGCCTCCGCCTCCTCCTCCGACGACGACGAGTCAGGGCACTCCGCCTCCTCCACCGCCTCCTCCTCCGGCGAGTGACCATCAGGGCACTCCGGCTCCTTCTCCGGCGAGTGACCATCAGGGCACTCCGGCTCCTTCTCCGGCGCGTGGCGGCACACCGCCTCCTTCGCCGCCGGCGCGTGGCGGCACTCCACCTCCTTCGCCGCCGGCGCGCCCGAGCAGACAACCAGCTCCTCCTTCGCCTAATCAGCAAGGGCGGAAGAGACCTGCCGCCGCTCCGGCTGCTCCTGCTCCGGCGCCTAAGCAAGTAAAAAAGACAGCCGCTTCGTCTGGTCCGGCGACGTCTACCAGTACAGCCAGAGGCGGGAGGCGATGCAGATTCGGTCCTTCTCTCACGCCTCTAGAGAAGTTACCGTATGAGAGGTCCGACAAGGAAAACACGAAGATCGCTGAAGGCGAAGTGAAGGACTTTTTTGAAGGGTTGAAAGCACAGAGACATCCACCTCTAGAGGAGAAGATAGATGCGGTGAAAGCAAAGCGCACTCTTGCTGCCCTGAAGCAACCAGCGAAAAGTAAGCCGAAGGGCAACTATGACCGCATTATTCAAAAGACATTTCAAGATGCCAAGCGGTCCGGAAGTACAAAAAGTGATCAGAGGTTAGCAGAAGGGCGAGCTGGGAAACAAATTTCCCAGCTCGGCGAACAAGCGAACCAATCGTGCCCCCCGCTCAAGGTGTCTAGCGACATGGTCGCTAATGATCCGAGGATGGTGCCCGGTTATACCAATCTTGCAGATTACGCGTCCGACGATGTACACTATGATTTCATGGACGTGCAGATAGAAAGATACGAGTACAAAAAGCCTCTCGTCAAATATGAAAGATCTCTATCAACGAATATGTGAGGATTGCATGATTGGTACATGAAAATCTGCAGAGAGTCTGGGGGGAGGAATAACTTGTATTTGAGAGTTAAACCGGAGCATGACCTCGTTGGAATTGACCTGTTGCCTGTTCCATTTGAGGAGTTCTATCAATTTTTCAATCAATTGGCCCTCGATAAAACAACGATCACCTGCTACTGTCTGTAAGTAGTACTACTTTTGTCATTAAGTCTCTCTATATAGCTGATCTTCATTGCATGTATTTATAATTATCCTCACTATATTATGCAGATTGAAGATCGTCGAATTGAAGAAAAGACAAGTAGGTGATATTGGGTTTATTAACACATACCTCATAGATGCAACCGAGGTTAAATTGCGTCCCGGCGATACCGAGACCAACTTGCTACGATCGTTGGTGGTAAATGAAAACAAAGATATAATACTCTTTCCTTACAACTTCAAGTGAGTGTTAATGTCTTGTGCATATTTGGTTTCCCTTATATATATCAGTCAAGTTTATAGTGCTGTAATGATCTCATGCATTCGTGCGCAGCTTCCACTATATTCTCTTAGAGATTAAGCTTGAGAAGGGAATAGTAACTGTCTTCGACTCTAAACGTAAAGATCCCGAGGAGTATGCGGACATGACTCAAATGCTAGCCAGGTAAGTTAAATCGATCAATATTATCCACCATGCATATATATCAGCAACTTCATTTCTGATATCAACTAATTGTTTCCTTTGTCTGGCAGGGCTTGGAAAAAATTCATCAAAAAAGCTCCGGGACTGCCGAAGAAGCTACAATTTAGATACCCGAAAGTAAGTACTATATAGTAGCATGTTCCGCGCGCGCATCTCCTATATCTTGATTCAAGCGCTAGCTAGTTTCATCAATATTAATTTGGCATTCTTGCTTATCAGTTTGATTGAGCTCTATTTCTTGTAAAGTGGTTGTGGCAGGAACCCGGGAATGATTATTGTGGATACTACATTTGCGAGTCCATCCGCCACACGACCTGTGAGCGGGGCTACACTGATGAACAATTTGAAGTGCGTAAGCAATCAATAATATTCACAAATTTATAGCATCATTTCATGTATTGACCCCCTACTTCAAATTAGATGTTTCGGATGCGGGATGAACTCCTAACACCAGATCGTCTGCGAGCAATTCAAGAGGAATTGGCGGCATTCTTCCTTGAACACGTGATCGCTGAAGACGGAGAATACTATGTGGACCTTGCATCCATGTGTTAGGAGATTATTTTTGTAAGAGATAATTATTGTATATATGTGCCCGGTAGTGTCGGATAGATATACGAGAACTTGTTGTTCGACCAATCTCTCGGAGAAGGAGAGGTGGTCGATATTATTACTTTTCTCTGTATGCATATATATATGTTGATTATATATACGAGATCTTCTGTTCCTTCGTTTGCTTAGTAGCTAGCAGCTAGCTAGCTAGCTAGCGTGACTCTAGTCCATATATATATGTATGTGTAGTATGTAGCGTCGACCAAAAGCACAGACATAAGAGAGAACACTTCTCTCTATTAATTAGCTAGCTAACACAATATATCAAACACCTAAATTAACCCCCAAAACCTAAAACCCCCCCTCCCCTTTCAAAAAAAAAACAAAAACCACAGCCACAGAAATGCTGACACGTGGATGCCTTTTGGTCCCGGTTGGTACCACCAACCGGGACTAAAGCCCCTCCTGCCTGGACTCGGTGCACATGCCACGTGGACACGCTTTTGCCCCGGTTCTGGATTGAACCGGGACTAAAGGGTCAGAGCATTAGTACCGACCCTCTTGTCCCGGTTCCAGAACAGGGGCTATAAGGCCCAAATGAACCGGGGCTAAAGACCCTTTATCTACTAGTGCCACGATGTCAAGGATTCAATCAATCCCGTATACAATTCCCTTTGTCTATCGGTACAGTACTTGCCCAAGATTCGATCGTCGGTATCTCGATACCTTGTTCAATCTCGTTACCGGCAACTCTCATTACTCGTTCCGTAACACATCATCCCGTGATCAACTCCTTGATCACATTGTGCACATTATGATGATGTCCTACCAAGTGGGCCCAGAGATACCTCTCCATCACACGGAGTGACAAATCCCATTCTCGATTCGTGCCAACCCAACAGACACTTTTGGAGATACCTGTAGTGCACCTTTATAGCCACGCAGTTACGTTGTGACGTTTGGAACACCCAAAGCATTCCTACGGTATCCGGGAGTTGCACAATCTCATGGTTTAAGGAAAAGATACTTGACATTTAGAAAAGCTTTAGCATACGAACTGCATGATCTGTGCTAGCCTTAGGATTGGGTCTTGTCCATCACATCATTCTCCTAATGATGTGATCCCATTATCAACGACATCCAATGTCCATGGTCAGGAATCCATGACCATCTGTTGATCAACGAGCTAGTCAACTAGAGGCTTACTAGGGACATGGTGTTTGTCTATGTATCCACACATGTATCTGAGTTTCCTATCAATACAATTCTAGCATGGATAATAAACAATTATCATGAACAAGGAAATATAATAATAACCAATTTATTATTGCCTCTAGGGCATATTTCCAACAGTCTCCCACTTGCAATAGAGTCAATAATCTAGTTCACATCGCCATGTGATTAACACTGACAGGTCACATAGCCATGTGACCAACATCAAAGAGTTTACTAGAGTAAATAATCTAGTTCACATCAATATGTGATTAACACTCAATGAGTTCTGGGTTTGATCATGTTATGCTTGTGAGAGAGGTTGTAGTCAACGGGTCTGCAACATTCAGATCCCTATGTACTTCGCAAAACTTTAGGTCATATCGTAGATGCTGCTATCACGTTCCACTTGGAGCTATTCCAAACTGTTGCTCCATTATACGTATCCGGTATCTCTACTCAGAGTTATCCGGATAGGTGTTAAGCTTGCATCGACGTAACTCTTTACGTCGAACTCTTTATCACCTCCATAACCGAGAAACATTTCCTTATTCCTCTAAGGATAATTTTTACCAATATCTAGTGATCCACTCATGGATCACCTTTGTACCCTCTTGCCAGACATGTGGCAAGGTACACATCAGGTGCGGTACTCAGCATGGCATACCGTATAGAGCCTATGACAAAAGCATAGGGGACGACCTTCGTCCTTTCCTCTTTCTTCTGCCGTGGTCAAGCTTTTGAGTCTTACTCAACTTCACACCTTACAACTCAGGTAAGAACTCCTTCTTTGGTTGATTTATTTTGAACT
Organism: Secale cereale; assembly: GCA_902687465.1. Taxonomy (NCBI): domain Eukaryota; kingdom Viridiplantae; phylum Streptophyta; class Magnoliopsida; order Poales; family Poaceae; genus Secale; species Secale cereale. The sequence goes on along the minus strand of LR738710.1, from coordinate 6,663,111 downwards.
CCTTCAAAATCATGCCAAGGTGTGTGTTCTTGTGAATGTATCATCAGGCGTCTTGATCTATCTCTATAGACCTCGATGCCCAATATGTAAGCAGCTTTATCCAGGTCTTCCTTTGAAAAATTCTTTTCAGACAACCCTTTACGCTTTCCAGAAATTCTACATCATTTCGGATCAACAATATGTCATTCACATATACTTATCAGAAATGTTGTATTGCTCCCACTCACTTTATTGTAAATGCAAGTTTCTAACAAACTTTGTATACCCAAAAACTTTGATCACTCCATCAAAGCGTATATTCCGACTCCGAGATGCTTGCTCCAGTCCGTGGAAGACTCGCTGGAGCTAGCATACCTTTTAGCATCCTTAGGATCGACAAAACCTTTCTGATTGTATCACATACAACCTTTCCTTACGAAAACTGGTAAGGAAACTTGTTTTGACATCCATCAGCCAGATTTCATAAATGCAGCTAATGCTACCATGATTTCGACGGACTTAAGAATCGCTACAGGTGAGAAAATCTCATCGTAGTCAACTCCTTGAACTTGTGAAAAAATCTTTGCCACAAGTCGAGCTTCATAGACGGTGACATTACCGTCCACGTCTGTCTTCTTGTTAAAGATCCATTTATCTCAACGGCTTGCCGATCATTGGGCAAGCCCACCAAAGTCCATACTTTGTTTTGATACATGGATCCTATCTCGGATTTCCTGGCTTCTAACCATTTGTCGGAATACGGGCCCACCATCGCTTCTCCATAGTTTGTAGGTTCATTGTTGTCCAACAACATGACATCTAAGATAGGATCACCGTACCACTCAGGAGTAGTACATATCCTTGTCGACCTACGAGGTTCGATAGCAACTTGATCTGGAGCTTCATGATCACTATCATTATTTTCCACTTCAACAGTCGTAGGTTCCACAAAAACATCTTTCTGTGTTGCACTACTCTCCGGTTGAAGTGAGGGTTCGACAACCTCATCAAGTTCTATTTTCCTCCCACTCAATTCTTTCGAGAGAAACTCCTTCTCGAGAAAGGACCCATTCTTAGCGACAAACGTTTTTGTCCTTGGATCTGAGATAGAAGGTATACCCAACTGTTACCTTTGGGTATCCTATGAAGATGTGTTTGTCCGTTTTGGGTTCGAGCTTTTCCCGGCTGAAGCCATAAGCATCGCAGCCCCAAACATTGAGAAACGACAACTTTGGTTTCTTGCCAAACCATAGTTCATATGGTGTCATCTCAACGGAGTTAGATGGTGCCCTATCTAAAGTGAATGCGTCTGTCTCTAATGCATAACCTCAAAATAATAGTGGTAGATCGGTAAGAGACATCATAGATCGCACCATATCTCATAAGGTTCGATTACGACGTCCGGACACACCATTACGATGTGGTGTTCCTATTGGCTTCAACTGGGAAACAATTCCACAATGTCTTAAGTGATTTCCAAACTCATAATTCAGAAAATCTCCCCTTGATCAGATCGTAGGAACATGATCTTCTTGTTATGATGATTCTTAACTTCACACTGAAATTGCTAGAACTTTTCAAACATTTCAGACTTTTGCTTCATTAAGTAAATATACCCATATCTACTCAAATCGTCAGTGAAGATGAGAAAATAACTATATCCACCACACGCCTTAATTCTCATTGGATCACACACATCAGCATGTATGATTTCCAACAAGTCACTTGCCCGTTTCATTGTACCTGAAAACGGGATCTTAGTCATCCTACCCATGAGGCATGGCTCGCATGTGTCAAGCGATTCAAAATCAAGTGACTCCAAACATCCATCAGCATGGAGTTTCTTCATGCATTTTATGCCAAAATGACCTAAGCGCCAGTGCCACAAGAAAGTGGTACTATCATTATTAACTCTACATCTTTTGGCATTAATATTATCATCATGTGTATTACTATAATCGAGATTGAGCAAACCATTGGGTGCATGACCATAAAGGTATTATTCATGTAAACAGAATAACCATTATTCACCAACTTAAATGAATAACCGTATTGCAATGAACATGATCTAATCATATTCATGCTCAATGTAGACACCTGATAACATTTATCTAGGTTCAACACTAATCCCGAAAGTAGAGGGAGCGTGCGATGGTGATCTTATCAACCTTGGAAACACTTCCAACACACATCGTCACCTCGCCCTTGGCTAGTCTCGTTCAGTCCATAGCTTTTGCTTCAAGTCACTAATAATAGCTATTGAACCAGTATCCAATACCCAGGTGCTACAAGGAGTACTAGTAAGGTACACATCAATAACACGTCTATCAAATATACTTTGTTGAAGTTGCCAGCTATCATAGCTACCATGTATTTGGGGTAGTTCCGCTACCATGTGACCGTTCCCCTTACAATAGATGCACTTAGTCTCGAGGTTTGGGTTCAACCTTGGGTTCCTTCATTAGAGCGACAACTGGTTTGCCATTCATGAAGTTTCCCTTCTAGCCCTTGCCTCTTTTGAAACCAGTGGTCTTATTAAACCATCAACACTTGATGCTCCTTCTTGATTTCTACTTTTTGCGGTCTTAAGCACCGCTAATAGCTTCGGGATCATCTCCATCCTTTGCATGCCATAGTTCATCACGAAGTTCTAGTAGCTTGGTGATAGTGTCTAGAGAATTCCGTCAATCACTATTTCATCTGGAAGATTAACTGCCACTTGGTTCAAGTGATTTTAGCACCCAGACATTCTGAGCACATGCTCACTAGTTGAGCTATTCTCCTCCATCTTGTTGGCAAAAGAACTTGTCAGAGGTCTCATACCTCTCAACACGGGCATGAGCCTGAAATCCCAATTTCAGCTCTTGGAACATCTCATATGTCCTATGGCGTTCAAAACGTCATTGGAATCCCGATTCTAAGCCGTAAAGTATGGTGCACTGAACTATCAAGTAGTCATCAGGACGTGTTTGTCAGGTGTTCACAACATCCACAGATAACGTTGTAGGGTTTTGCACATCGAGCGGTGCATCAAAGACGTAAGCTTTCTATGTAGCAGTGAGGACACTCCTCGGATACGGACCCAGTCCGCATCATTGCTTACAATATCTTTCAACTTCGTATTTCTCTAGGATCGTATTAAACAGGAAGCTACAACGCAGTTATTGGTCTAAAACATAATTCGCGAAGACAACTTAGACTATTGTTCATGACAATTAAGTTCATCTAATGAACTCCCACTCAGATAGACATCTCTCTAGTCATCTAAGTGATACATGATCCGAATCGACTAGGCTGTGTCCGATCATCACGTGAGATGGACTAGTCATCAACGGTGAACATCTTCATGTTGATCGTATCTTCTATACGACTCATGTTCGACCTTTCGGTCTTTCGTGTTCCGAGGCCATGTCTGTACATGCTAGGCTCGTCAAGTCAACCCTAAGTGTATCGCGTGTGTAAATCTGGCTTACACTCGTTGTATGCGAATGTTAGAACCTATCACACCCGATCATCACGTGGTGCTTCGGAACAACAAACCTTAGCAACGGTGCACAGTTAGGGGGAACACAATTCTTGAAATTTTAGTGAGAGATCATCTTATTCACTACCGTCGTTCTAAGCAAATAAGATGTAAAACATGATAAACATCACATGCAATCAAATAGTGACATGAAATGGCCAATATCATTTTGCTCCTTTTGATCTTCATCTTCGGGGCTCCATGATCATCATCATCACCGGCATGACACCATGATCTCCATCATCATGATCTCCATCATTGTGTCTTCAAGAAGTCGTCTCGCCAAACATTACTTCTACTACTATGGCTAACGGTTAGCAATAAAGTAAAGTAATTACATGGCGTTTTCAGTGACACACAGGTCATACAATAAAATAATGACAACTCCTATGGCTCCTGCCGGATGTCATACTCATCGACATGCATGTCGTGATTCCTATTACATGAACATGATCAATCTCATACATCACATATATAGCAATCATCACATCCTTTTGGCCATATCACATCACACGGCACATGCTGCAAGAACAAGTTAGACGTCCTCTAATTGTTGTTGCAAGTTTTGACGTGGCTGCTATAGGTTTCTAGCAAGAACGTTTCTTACCTACGCCAAAACCACAATGTGATATGCCAATTTCTATTTACCATTCATAAGGACCCTTTTCATAGAATCCGATCCGACTAAAGTGGGAGAGACAGACACCCGCTAGCCACCTTATGCAACTAGTGCATGTAGTCGGTGGAACTTGTCTCACGTAAGAGTACGTGTAAGGTCGGTCCGGGCCGCTTCATCCCACGATGCCGCCGAATCAAGATAAGACTAGTAACGGCAAGTAAATTGACAAATCCACGCCCACAACTACTTTGTGTTCTACTCGTGCAAGATACTACGCATAGACCTAGATCATGATGCCAATGTTGGGGATCGTAGCAGAAAATCAAAAATTTTCCTACGCATCACCAAGATCTATCTATGGAGTAATCTAGCAACGAGGGGGAGGGGAGTGCATCTACATACCCTTGTAGATCGTGATGCGGAAGCATTGCAAGAACGCGGATGAAGGAGTCGTACTCGTAGCGATTCAGATCGCGGTTGATTCCGATCTAAGCGCCGAAGAACGGTGCCTCCGCGTTCAACACACGTGCAGCCCGATGACGTCTCCCATGCCTTGATCCAGCAAGGAGAGAGGGAGAGGTTGGGGAAGACTCCATCCAACAGCAGCACGACGGCGTGGTGGTGGTGGAGGAGCGCGGGACTCCAGCAGGGCTTCGCCAAGCACTGTGAGAGACGAGGAGGGAGAGAGGTAAGGCTGCGCCAAGCGACAGAGGTCAAAACGGTGTTATGGGCAGCCCCAAAACTCACATATATATAGGGGGAAGGGAGGGGCTGCGCCCCCTCTAGGGTTTCCCACCCCTAGGGGTGCGGCCACATCAGATCCCATCTGAGGGTGGCGGCCAGAGGTGGAGAGGGAGAGGGGGGCGCACCAGATTGGGCCCTAGGGCCCATCTGCCCTAGGGTTTGCCCCCATCCCCTCTTGGAGGCGCCTTGGCCCCTGGTGGGGGGCGCACCAGCCCACCTGGGGCTGGTCCCCTCCCACACTTGGCCCACGCAGCCTTCTGGGGCCGGTGGCCCCACCCGGTGGTCCTGGTACGCGACCGATACCGCCCAAATTTTTCCGGTGACCAAAACGGGACTTCCCATATATGAATCTTTACCTCCGGACCATTCCGGAACTCCTCGTGATGTCCGGGATCTCATTCGGGACTCCGAACAACATTCGGTAACCGAGTACATACTTTCCCTATAACCCTAGCGTCATCAAACCTTAAGTGTGTAGACCCTACGGGCTCGGGAGTCATGCAGACATGGGCGAGACAACTCTCCGGTCAATAACCAACAGAGGGATCTGGATACCCATGTTGGCTCCCACATGCTCCACGATGATCTCATCGGATGAACCACGATGTCAAGGATTCAATCAATCTCGTATACAATTCCCTTTGTCTATCGGTACAGTACTTGCCCGAGATTCGATCGTCGGTATCTCGATACCTTGTTCAATCTCGTAACCGGCAAGTCTCTTTACTCATTCCGTAAGACATCATCCCGTGATCAACTCCTTGATCACATTGTGCACATTATGATGATGTCCTAACGAGTGGGCCCAGAGATACCTCTCCGTCACACGGAGTGACAAATCCCATTCTCGATTCGTGCCAACACAACAGACACTTTCGGAGATACCTGTAGTGCACCTTTATAGCCACCCAGTTACGTTGTGACGTTGGGTACACCCAAAGCATTACTACGGTATCCGGGAGTTGCACAATCTCATGGTCTAAGGAAATGATACTTGACATTTAGAAAAGCTTTAGCATACGAACTACACGATCTGTGCTAGGCTTAGGATTGGATCTTGTCCATCACATCATTCTCCTAATGATGTGATCCCGTTATCAACGACATCCAATGTCCATGGTCAGGAAACCATGACCATCTATTGATCAACGAGCTAGTCAACTAGAGGCTTACTAGGGACATGGTGTTTGTCTATGTATCCACACATGTATCTGAATTTCCTATTAATACAATTCTAGCATGGATAATAAACAATTATCATGAACAAGGAAATATAATAATAACCAATTTATTATTGTCTCTAGGGAATATTTCCAACAGTCCTTCTGCCATAGGCATGGAGTCTTCAAAGAAGAACCCAGCCGAGTGTCCCCTTCACCGGTAGGGTGGTCAAGCTCGAGATCCTCAAACCCCTCCGTTGTTTGATCCACCATCACCCTAGCATATCCTTCTGGAATCAGACGGCAGTGAAAAGTTGGGCCGGGTTCAGAAGGAAAAACAGAGCCTACAGCCGCCTTGACTTTGAATGGCACCCATTGCGTCATAAGGTGGCAGTGTTGAGACTCCATGATAGCATCCATGGGGTAGCTAGCAGGAGCCGTGAAGACAGGCTCCTCAGGCAGCTCAGTGGAAGCCACGCTGCTTTTCCGCTGAGATGGAGGGGTAGCTTCGGGGGTAGCTTTGACAGGTTGCTTGTTGCGAGCTACTTCTCGTTCGTCCTCTAGCGCTTTTACTCTTGCGTGCAGCGCCTGCAAAGTGGTCTCATCCACTTTCTTCTTCCTCTCCCGACATTTGTAACCTCCTGCGACAGGAAACCCGGCCTTCCACGAAAGGGAGCCTGGCATGCCTCGTGTCTGTCCAGGGTGCTCAGGATTCCCGAGGGCCATGGTGAGCTCGTCGTTCTCTGTGTCGGGAACGAACGTCCCTTGCTGCGCTGCTTTGATATAGAATTGAAGGTTCTTGATGGGTATTGCAAGTTGCTCCTCCATCCAAACGCACTTCCCTGTTACAGGGTCCATGGTTCCCCCAACCCTGAAGAACCAAGTCCTTGAACGGTCTGGCCAGTGTAATGTCTGTGGTTCGACCCCTTTAGCAAGCAGGTCATTCTCGGCCTTGGCCCACAACGGTCGGGCTTTGAGGTAGCCACCTGACCCTGTGTGATGGTGATACTGCTTCTTTGGAACATTTTTCTTGTTTCTCTCTGACATCTGCTTACTCTTTTCCGATTTCTTTTGGTCCACAAATGCGTCCCAGTGATCTCTGAACTCCTCAAACCGGCTGATGAATTCCGGAGTGTTGTTTTTTTCGACAAAATTTGCATTCAGCTCATTCTTCCACCTCATGAATAGTTGCCCCATCTTTTGAAGAGCGGCCGCCTTGACCAATTTCTCTATAACTGGTGGCTGTTTCTCCAGATCCTCCTTTGGCGGTAGGGTGAAATTGGCCTTCAGCGCGGTCCAAAGATCATTTTTCTGCATATCATTGACATAAGACACCTGAGGTCTTCGTTCTTAGGCTTGTACCATAGGTGGATGCTGATCGGGATCATGTCGCTAACAACAACCCCGCACTGAGCAAAAAATGTGTCCTTGGCCTTGCCGGGTTTACTCGGTAGGCCATCGTGCCCGATTTCTTCGATGATGAACTTTTCATCCTCGCGCAACCTTTTCTTCGGGCCTCATGTCCTTACCGAACTTTGGCTCGATCCGAAGGGCTAGAAAATAATAAAGAAGAGAGTTAATACGTGTACATATATACCAAAACAATCAATGCATCAATTAGCTATAGTGTCAGCACATGCTTAATTAATACATATATACCTGGCCAGACTCCGTTCGGTCACCGGAGTCGTCATCACCGTGTCCTTCTTCCACCGGTAATCGGTCACCGGAGCCATCATAATCATGTGTTTCCTCCTCCATTGGATCACCGTAGCCTTCATAATCATGTGATACCTCCTCCATTGGAACACCGTAGCCTACTTCTTCATCACACAGTCCTTCCAAATGACCATCATAGTCGATGTTGATATACATTTCGACAGCAGCTCCGTCTGCGATTATGTCCCCCAACACATGTTCTGCTAACTCGTCTCATCCTATCTCCATAGTTTCTGCAAATATTACGACATGGCAATTATTATACAAACATGGCAGAACGGATATATTAGTGGCAAACGTAGACCTAGCTAGCTATTATCACAACAAGGAACCATATTAGTGGCCTCGACGCTTCTCTAGGGTTTGCGGTGGCCTCGGCGACCCTCGACCCCCTCGACCCTCGAACCCTTAGCAACCCTCGACCCCTCGGCTACTCCTCCCCCCCACTCATGTCAAAGTTATTGGGGAGGGGGTATATATATCGACAACGACGGCATATACGTAGAAAAAAAGTTATAGGGTAGGGGGTAGATCGGTCGACCCCCTCATGTCGAAGTTATCGATGAGGGGGTATACCGACAAAATTACATCATCATATATCATCGAATAAAATTACATCATCATCATCATATATTATACATCTAAAAAAGTTTTCATATATCATCTAGTACAAAAAATTGACCAAGCAAGTTTTCATATATATCATCATCATCTACTACAGAAAAAGTTGACCCCTCGACGACATTCGAACCCTCGACCCTCGAACCCTCAGCCCCTCGACGACCCTAGAACCCTCGACCCCTCGACCCCTCGACCCGTCGGCAACCCTCGACCCCTCGAATCCTCGACCCTAGACCCCTCGACCCCTCGGTGACCCTCGACCCCTCAAACCCTCGACCCTCAACCCCTCGACCTTTTTTATTCTTCTTCTTCCTTCTCCTCTTCTTCTCCTTTTTCTTTTCCTTCTTCCTAACCTAAACATAAACTAAGATAATCCTAAGACTAAACGAAACTTCTCCTCCTGATTTTTTTTTCTTCTTCTTTTTTTCATCCTAAAACTTTATGAACAAAATTACAACAGAAAAAAAACCATAAAAATTCTATGAACAAAATAAAAATTATATGAACAAAATTACAACAGAAAAAATCATAAAAATTATATGAAAAATTCCAACTTGTGCATATTATTTGCATATGAACATATATCATCATCATCATCATATACACTACAATATAAACAAAAAAATATCTATACACAGCTCGTCGGCGGCGTCGGGGCGGGTGGCGGCGTTGGGGCGTCTTCGGTGCGGGAGGGAAGGGGAGAGGAGGGGGAACGACGCGGTGAGGCTCACAGAGTGTAGGGGATCGAGCGGCGGTGCGGTCGGGGCAGGGATCGGCGCGGGGCGGCGAGGTCGGGGCAGGGCTCGGCGCGGGGCGCCGACGGCGTCGGGGCGGCGCGGGACTACGGCGGAGGCAGGGGCGACGATGGCGACGGCGAGGCAGAGGGGCAGCCTGGCGGCGTCGTCGGGATGGGGGAAGAAGATAATTGAATTTTTATTAGTGTTGTGCTAATATAGACGGAGCTTTGGTCCCGGTTCGTGCCACCAACCGGGATGAATGTGTCGGTGGGAATGACACCTATGGGATCACAAGAATCCCTACTACGGTTAGCGGGGCGCGGGGTTGAGATAAGAGCGGATCAAACAGATAGCACACGGTTCGTTTATCCAGGTTCGGTCCGCGAGGATGCGTAAAACCCTACTCCTGCTTTGGTGGATTGTATATCTGTGTTCTTCAGCTAGCTATGGTGCGTGAGGAGCTCCAAAAATCCGAATCCTCCTCCTGGTCGCCTCGGGCCTCCTTTTATAGAAAACGGGGTTCCCACTGTGGCACACAGGAGGTGGAAAGGGTACAGTGATGCGAGGTTATCCCTCGCATTACATGACAAGGCGTATTTAATGCGTCTTGCTTAGGTGTCCTTTCTTTATCGAGGACGGGGGAGAGATCTGTCATGTCCGTCGCCGCTCCTTCTTGTGTCGACACGTGCCCTGGCCAGCGATGCCTGAGATGCCATGTAGGCAGGAGGCAGCTGAGGTGGCACAATGGTGGGTCTTCACGAATATTTGCATGCCCCCACGCAGGTGCCTGCCCAGCTGGTTGGGTCGGCAGCTGCATAAGGCGGTGGAAGTTTAGTCGGCGTGGGCCTCATGATGGCCCTGTGGATGTCGTCGGCAAGGGCCTTGCCGGGGCCCCGGCAAGGGCCTTGCCGGGGCCCCGGCAAGGGTCTTGCCGCGGCGCCTACTGTCATCCCCGGCAAGGTGCTTGCCGGAGGTCTTGTGGTCTTCCTTGGCTGGGATCCCGCCAAGGGTTGTCGTCTTCTTAGTGCGTATCTGATCTTGAATGTCTTCACAAAGATCTGCATGCCACTACAGGGATGTCTCCTGAATCCTTGCCCTATGGGGGCAGCAGACTCAAGGGTGATTTGCACTGTAGGCGTGGGGCGAGTTGCCGCGACAAGGGTCTTGCCGGGGCTGCTAAAGCCGGCCCCGGCAAGGATCTTGTCGGGGGAGCCCGCCTCGTCCCTTGGTTTTTCGTGGTCTTGTTCTGGTTCTCTGGAGCTTCGGTCTTACCCTGGCTTACCTCCCTTGCCTTGCTAGGTGCGGCGGTGCCCGCGGCTCAGACTGCCCGTGCACAGTTATAGGGGTACAAAAAGTGTACCCCTCTTTTTGTACACCGACTCAATGCCCCCGTTTAGTCACGGTTGGTGCCACCAACCGGGACCAACAATCTCTTTTTAGCATCCCAAAGGGCAGGAAGCTGAGGCCTTTGGTCCCGGTTGGTGGCACCAACCGGGACTAAAAGGGGGGCATTGGTCCCAGTCGGTGCCACGAACCGGGACCAAAGGTGGGTATTGGTCCCGGTTTGTGGCACCAACCGGGACCAATAGCCTGTGCACAGCGGCGTGGTGGTGGGAGTTTAGTCCCACCTCGCTAGCTGAGAGCGATGAGCACCTGTTTATAAGCCCCGCTATCTCTTCCATATTGAACTCCTCTGAACTGCAGGCGTATGGGCCTAAATCGACACTGCTATGCCTCTGGGCTTGCTGGGGTTGCTACGGGCATGAATCCTGGCCCACGGTTGGGTTTCTAGTCGTATTCAGACCGTGGTGGCCCAGTAGGTGGCATTTTATATATTTTTCCATTTTTTTTCTTTGTTACTTTATTTTTTAGTTTTGTTTCTACTTTCAACAAAATACTTACTGTTGCTATTTTTATTTATTTTATGAAAGTATATTTATTTTACTTTATTAAAGTTTATTTTGTTTCTACTTATTTATTTTATTTTATTCTACTTATTTATTTTATTTTCTTTTTTGCTTTATTTTTTTATTTGACGAAAATTATTTTTGCTTTTAATGTTTTGAACATAAAATACTTTGATAATTTTAGTTGCATAAATTTTATATAATTCTAGTTTCACTAATACTAGAGGTTTATAAAAGCTTTTTGGTTGATTCCTTTAGCTATTAGAGTTTCGTTAAAGTTTTCTAGTTCATTTTTTTCTATTAGAGTTTCATTAAAGTTTTCTAGTTAATTCTTTTAGTTTATTATTTTTGCTATTAGAGTTTCATAAAAGTTTTCCAGTTCATTCATTTTTATATTAGTTCATTCTTTCAGCTAAATGACCCTGAAATTGAAAAGCATTTCAAATAAACTCTGAAAAGGTTGAAAGTTGGCATGACATCATCATTTCACCCACATAGCATGTGCTAAAAAGTTGAGAGGGTTACGACAAAAATTGGATGCACTTCGTGTACAAAACGGACTATCTGTTTCGAGGTATCAGGGTTTCAGACGAAAACTCATCTGTTATAAAGGGTGTCGGTGTACTAAGGTAGGGGTACCTCAGTACCCCAACTTGTGCACGGGCGGTTGCAGCTTCCCGCGGCAGGGTTTACCGCGTGCTCGCCGGAGACCTTCCTACTGCCTATCAAGCCATTCAAAAACAAAGTATACAAGACAGAAGATCGAGACCCCGGCAAGAGGAGCTTGCCGGGAAGGCCGTACCAGGCTCAAGACTGCCCCACTAGCACAAGGCCCTGGCAAGAGGAGCTTGCCAGGAAGACTAGAAGACAACGCTTCGGCGCTATATGCGCCCCGGCAAGGGCCCGGGGAGCGAGGAGCTTCAGAACCCGGCAAGCTCCCGGGCCCGGCAAGATCAAGGCCCCGGCAAGGTGCTTGCCGGGAAGGTTGCGCTGTGTGCCCGCGCTCCAGCTCGCCGACCCACGCGTCGCCCTGGGGCCTATCCAGGGACGCGTGGCGGACGGCTGTGCAGCCTGGGGGACACGGTGGCACTCCACGGTGATGGATCCATCGCCGTGGTAGACGGAGACGCTAAGGCGGGAACTTTTGGGGTCGACGGCGACGGGCATTGAATGCCCTTGTCCCCCACTGTCTAAGTAGGTATAGACCACTGTTCTGCACTGTAGCTCCACTGTTCCCGCACTGTTGCAACTACCACCTCTTTTACGTTTTTACCCCTTTCTCCTACGTTGACACCTGTCGGTGACCCCTTTGCACTATAAAAGGAGGCCCATGCACAACGTGGAGGGGGTTCGGAACCTAGATCACTCTCACGCTCGGTGTAGCTGCTTCTTCAAGCTCCCGAGCACTCAAACTCAATACACAACTAAGCAGGAGTAGGGTTTTACGCGTCTACCGTGGCCCGAACCTGGGTAAAACTGCCCGCATGCTCGCTACGATCTGCTCTTTGTGCTCCCTCCGCCCTTGTACCGCACAGACAAGGGGCTCCGGTCCCATAGGTGTTCGTGACGGACAGTTTCCCCCGACATCTTTGGCGCGCCAGGTAGGGGGCGTCGAGGTTGTGCGAACCTGATCCGGCGTTCGCGCGGGCGCATTCCTCATCAACCTCTCCGAATTCGTCAACTTCACCAGCAACAGCTCCATGGCCCCGAAGAAGAAGGCTTCGGAGGTCGGAGGCCCGTCTGCGTCTCACCCGCCGCCACCAGAGCCAACGGTGGGCGGGGGAGATGCCGTCGGAAGGGTGGCCGCCGGTGAGGACACTCACGGCGCCACCAGATCCAAGAACAGGACGGATGACCGGACCTCGGTCTCCGTGGACGCGCCGCGTCCCTCTCAGCACACGACAACCCAGCAGCGCCATACCACGGGAGGTGGTATCCGCTTGCTGGGGCAAGGCCAAACCGGAGGCTCGCGGGACGCCCCGGACCCCCGTCCGGGCACAAGCAAAGCGAAAGCGCCGGCACGGGACCCCGCTCCTTCTAACGTTGTTAGAAGTCCGAGCGTATCCCGCTCCTCGCACCGCTCGCCCGCGTTCCCCTCCACTCCGGCAGAAGCGCTCGCAAGGGCGCAACTGCTCCTCGACTTCCCTCCAGCGGCCGACAAGGCCGAAGAATGGAGAGCCACCATCCGGAGCCTGATAGACTTCGCCAACAACGATTCTCCACAGCAGCCGTCGACCTCACGGCCGCGGCAAGCTGAGAAGACGAAGGCTGACGGCGACAAGACTGCCGGGGGTGCGACAAGCGTGCACTCCCCGCCGCAGAAGCAGAAGACGCCGCCCCGCCGGAACAACGCCGACGACGGCTCCACGGCCTCGTCGGACCCGCGGGCTCGTCGGGACCAGCGCCAAGTCCTCGACGACCGGCGAGAAGAAGACGCTCGGACCACAATCGAGCGCCGCCGAGAAGCTCGGCGACAATCAGACAAGAGAGCTAGAAACACTGTCGACGCACACGCGCCCGGTGAGCCAGGCGACTTGCCGTACGCGGCAGGCTGCCCTGCGTTCACCCGCGAGCTGCGGCGCGTCTAGTGGCCCAGCATGAAGAATTTTAAGCCCGACGTACCGGAGAAGTACGACGGCAAGACGCACCCCTCGGAATTCCTCAGCGTCTATACCATCGCAGTGCAAGCTGCCGGGGGGCGTGACGAGAAGATCTTGGCGAACTACTTCCCGCTCGTGCTAAAGCCGAACGTCCGTTCGTGTCTTATGCACTTGCCGGAAGGTTCTATATCTTCTTGGGCCGACCTTTGCCACCAGTTTGTTGGCGCCTTCACCGGCGGCCACAAACCTCACGGCCAGGAGAGCGATCTCCACATTCTGGCCCAGAAGGAAGGCGAAACCCTGCGCAAGTACATCCAACGCTTCAGCCGTGTGCAGCACAACATCCCTGATGTCCACCCTGCCGCGGTTATCAGCGCGTTCCATCAGAACGTGCGTAACCGCTGCATGCGTGAAGAGATGGCGATGACGAAGATTCGGGATGTCAGCGAGCTCTATGCTCTAGCTGACAAGTGCGCACGCGCAGAAGAGGGGAGGAGACTCCCCGGGGAGGATGCTGGCGCAGGAGGAAGCGACAGCGACGACGCCGCCCCGGCAAAGAAGATCCGGCGGCGGAACAACAGGAGGAAGGGCAAGAAGGAGGTGCTTGCCGTCGAGAAGTCCGGCAAGGAGGCCCCCGCCAAGCAAGCGCAGGCTGGCGGCTCCGGCAAGGAGCCTGCCCCTGCAGCGGCGGCCGACAAGCCGGGCAGCTCCGACAAGCAATACTGTAAGATCCACCGCACCAAGGGTCACGATCTCTCCAACTGCAAGCGCGTCGAATATCTCGTCGAGCAGCAGAAAGCTGAGTACGAGAGGCGCGACAAGGAGAAGGCCCAAGGTGGCGGGGAGGAGACAAGCAAGAAGCGGCCGTTCAACGGCCGGGGAGGGCGCCGCGGCAAGGCCATGCAGCGGCAAGGAGATCGACCTCCCCGGGGCCGCGACAAGGACGAAGAGGACGACGATGAAGACATGGAGGACGAGGATAACAGCGAGCAGGAGTTCCAGAAGGCCACGGAGGTCCTGTGCGTCGACGGGGGCGCCTCTCTGCACACCTCCCACCGCCAACTCAAGCAGTGGGTGCGTGAGGTGAATGCGGCGGAGCCGCCCGTGGAGTCGCGCAGGCTCCTCAAATGGTCCAGCACGCCCATCGTTTTTGATCTTGAGGATCACCCTGACCGCACCACTGCGGTCGGGTGCTTGCCGATGCTGGTTTCGCCCACCATCCACAACCTCAAGGTCACCAAAATGTTGGTCGACGGCGGGGCCGGGCTGAACTTGATCTCCTCTGCTGTGATCAAGAAACTCCAGATTCCAGATGGCGAGCTCGAAGAGACCGGTTCATTCCAAGGAATCAACCCGGGAAGGAGCAAGCCCAAGGGAAAGATTACTCTGCCGGTGACCTTTGGCGGGGAGCTCAACTTCAGAACCGAGCGCATTACTTTCGACGTCGCCGATATTCCATTACCCTATAATGGAATACTTGGCCGTCCTGCCCTCGCCAAGTTCATGACAGCTTCCCATTATGCATACAACGTACTCAAGATGCCGGGGCCGATAAGCGTCATCACTGTCCATGGCGACAAGAAGGATGCGCTTGTCTGCGCCGACAAGATCTACCGGGATGCGGCAGCTGCGGCCGAGAAGGATACTCTTGCCGCTGAAGCTCCCGGGGGGAAGAAGACGAAGACCAAGCCCGGTAAGTGCTCTGGGACCCACTCCGGCAACCGCACCTCTTCGGAGTGCTGCGCTGCCGTCGAGGACGTTCCATCGAGCTCCACCGGCAAGAGTAAGAAAGGAATGGCTGCTCCTCCGGCAACCAAGAAGGTGTCCGCCAAGGAGGACAGCACTGGTGGTACCTTCACCATCAGTGCCACCCTTGACAGCAAATAGGAAAGCGCGCTCGTTGCCTTCCTGCGGGCGAATGTCGATGTGTTTGCCTGGAAACCATCTGACATCCCCGGTGTTCCCAGGAAGGTGATTGAGCACAAGCTTGCTGTTTGTCCTCATGCGCGGCCCATCAAGCAGAAAGTGAGGAAGCAAGCCGTGGAGCGCCAAGAGTTCATCAACGAAGAAATCAAGAAGCTAGAGGCAGCAGGCCTAGTTAGAGGTGTGATCCATCCGACGTGGTTGGCAAATCCAGTCGTCGTGCGCAAGGCCAATGGGAAATGGAGACTGTGTATAGACTTCACCGATGTGAATAAAGCATGTCCCAAGGATCCATTCCCTTTGCCGCGCATTGACCAGATCGTTGACTCCACTGCCGGATGTGAGCTACTCTGTTTTCTTGATGCATACTCAGGCTATCATCAGATTTTCATGGCCAAGGAGGATGAAGAGAAGACTGCATTTATCACCCCGTGTGGCACTTATTGCTTTATTCGCATGCCATTTGGATTGAAGAATGCAGGCTCAACCTTTGCAAGGGTAGTATACACTGCTTTTGAGCCACAGATCCACAGGAATGTAGAGGCTTACATGGATGACATCGTGGTGAAGAGCAAGAGCAAGGAAACCCTGATCCAAGATTTGGAGGAGACGTTTCAGAACCTGCGCAGGATACAGCTCAAGTTGAACCCCGAGAAGTGCGTCTTTGGAGTCCCCTCCGGCAAGCTTCTCGGGTTCTTTGTATCACAGAGGGGGATTGAAGCCAACCCCGACAAGATTAAAGCCATTGAGCAGATAGAGGCCCCAAAGCGCGTCAAGGATGTCAGGAGGCTTGCAGGTTCCGTGGCTGCCCTCAGTAGGTTCATTTCAAAGTCTGCAGAACGCGCCCTACCTTTGTTCAAAATCTTGAAGAAGGCAGGTCCCATGAAGTGGACTCCGGAAGCGGAGGCGGCGCTGCAGGATTTGAAACGGTACCTGTCCTCCACTCCAATACTTGTCGCACCTAGACCACAGGAAAAGTTGTTGCTATACTTAGCGGCAACCAACCAGGTGGTTAGTGCTGCGTTAGTAGCGGAGAGGGAGTCCGACGAGGAGTCAGCACCACCGCCAAGCGAATCCAGCGACGAGCAGGGGGCTGCTCCGGCAAGCTCTGGCCCCGACAAGGATGGCACTGCGCAGGAACAAAGTGAGGTGCGGAAGAAGATGGTGCAGCGCCCAGTGTATTTTGTGAGTTCCCTTCTCCAGGGGGCTAGATCAAGGTACTCTGGTGTGCAAAAGTTGCTTTTCGGCCTCCTCATGGCCTCGAGAAAGCTGCGCCATTACTTCCAAGCCCATGAGATAACAGTGGTCACTCGCTTTCCGCTGAAGAGGATATTGCACAATCCAGAAGCAACAGGCAGGATCGTTGAGTGGGCACTGGAGCTGTCGAGCTTTGGACTCAAGTTTGAAAGTACTTCAACTATACAGAGCCGAGCCTTGGCAGAATTCATAGCTGAGTGGACTCCAACGCCCGATGAAGAAGTTCAAGAAACAAGTACACTCGTACAAGAAGCTACAAGTGAATGGGTAATGTATTTTGACGGTGCCTTCTCGCTGCAAGGCGTCGGTGCTGGCGTGGTTCTCATCGCACCCACCGGAGAGCACCTCAAATATGTTATCCAGATGCACTTTCCCAGGGAGCAAGCGACAAACAACACTGCTGAATATGAAGGCTTGCTTGCCGGCCTCAGGATTTCGGCCGAACTTGGGATCAGAAAGCTGATTGTGCGGGGAGATTCTCAGTTGGTAGTCCGGCAAGTCAACAAGAGCTATCAGAGCCCTTTGATGGAAGCTTATGTCGATGAAGTGAGGAAGCTTGAGGAGCACTTTGAAGGTCTGCAGATGGAGCACGTCCCAAGAGCTCAAAATGAAATTGCAGATGGCCTTTCAAAGTGTGCTTCGATGAAGTTACCTGTGGAACCAGGGACCTTCTTGCTCAAGCTGACTCAACCATCCATTACACCATCAATTGGACAGTCCAAGAAGAGAAAGTTGGTCTCCGGTGACTACTTGCCGGCGGATCTCCCTGAAACCGCCGCCAAGGTCCCCAAGATCAACAACCACAACGCTGAGGAACAGTTTGCTCCTGCAGATCCTCGGGTCTGTATAGTTGAAGCAAGTGTTCCCGACAAGCCTCGCCCCGGCAAGCTTGTCGGGGGGCCTTCAGCTCCGGCAGAACCAGAGGTCCTCGCCGTAGAAGCTGAGGTTCCCGCAGCGGCCCTCGAGCCTTTAGTCCTTGCCGCCGAGCCCCAGGCTCCGGCATGGGCGCAGCAGATCGTCCGTTTCCTTTAAACTGGAGAACTTCCCGACGACCCAGAAGAAATAGAGAAGATAACCAGGCAGTCAAGTATGTACCAGTTCGTGGATAACGAGCTGTACAGAAGAAGACTCAATGGTGTCAGGTTGAAATGCATCTCCAGGGAAGAAGGACAGAAGCTGTTGGCAGAAATACACGGAGGCATATGCGGCCACCACATTGGCGCAAGGGCGCTTGCCGGGAAAGCTTTCCGGCAAGGGTTCTTTTGGCAAGAAGCCCTCCAAGATGCAACTGCACTAGTAACCAAGTGTGAAGCGTGCCAGTTCCATGCAAAGCAGATTCATCAGCCAGCTCAAGCTCTCCAAACAATCCCTTTGTCCTGGCCCTTCTCGGTCTGGGGGCTCGATATCCTCGGCCCCTTCCCCCGAGCCGTCGGGGGCTTTGAGTACTTGTACGTTGCAATCGACAAGTTCACAAAGTGGCCAGAAGTGGAGCCAGTGAGAAAGGTGACAGCACAGTCAGCAGTCAGGTTCTTCAGGTCGATTGTTTGCCGTTTCGGGATCCCTAACAGGATCATCACCGACAACGGTACACAATTCACTAGTCGCACCTTCATGCAGTACGTCCAAGACCTTGGCGCCAAGGTCTGTTTCGCTTCAGTTGCTCACCCGAGGAGCAACGGACAAGCGGAGAGGGCAAATGCTGAAGTGCTGCGCGGACACAAGACAACGACCTTTGACAGGCTGCGCAAGTGTGGAAGAAATTGGATAGAGGAGCTACCGGCGGCTCTTTGGTCAATCAGAACGACACCAAGTGGAGCCACAGGCCAGACACCTTTTGCTCTAGTCTATGGAGCAGAAGCCGTTCTCCCCACGGAACTCGTATACGGATCTCCTCGAGTGCTCGCTTATGATGAGCTCGAGCAAGAGCAACTGCGGCAAGATGACGCATTGCTCCTCGAGGAGGGACGTCTCCAGGCTGCTGTACGAGCTGCTCGATACCAGCAAGCCTTGCGTCGCTACCATAGCCGCAAGGTCAAGGCCAGGAGTCTCGAGGAAGGCGACCTTGTTCTTCGGCGTGTTCAGTCCGCCAAGAATTCCAACAAGTTGACGCCGAAGTGGGAAGGCCCTTATCGGGTGAGACAAGTTACGAGGCCCGGCGCTGTCCGCCTCGAGACCGAAGAAGGCTTACCGGTGAGCAACTCCTGGAACATAGAGCATCTTCGCAAGTTTCACCCCTAAGGCGCGGTTGCCGTGATCCGCTCCGGCAACCACCTTTTGTACAAGCTTTGCCGCTGTTGCATGTAACCCTTTGTACAAAGCCGGGCGCAGACCCCGTGCATCAGTAAAGTTCTCGTGTTTTTCGCACCGATTGCCTTTTGCATGCTTTTCTTTGCTATTTGCATGTTCTGTTTGGCATTTGGTGCAACACTCAAGTATACGGTAAGCATTAGTACGCCGAAAGGCCATATACTTGTTTCCCTCTACCTTTTCTTTCCTCTTAAGCAGAAGGAACGTTCCTCGCGCACAAGTTTGCCGGGGGGGAAGGAGGTGGAGGAGGAACCAAGTGCTGTTCAAGAAAGAGAAGCCTTACCGGAAAGCAAGCAATATAAGCAAGCAACATATGAAAGCTAAGTTGTTAGAGTTTGACCAGTTCAAATTTTAAATTTTAGTTGTCTTCCTTGAACAATCACACTTGGTATGGAAAACCTGTGCGCGGAGGAACCTACCCGTAGCTTGCCGCACCCTTATCTTGCTTCCGAGTTCGCTCAACGATTTAAGTGAGCTGCGACAAGTGTCGCGCCCTTGCTTCGTTTCCGAGTACGCTCAGCAAGCTAAGTGCGTTGCGACTAGCCGCGGCGAGGTTGCTTGCCGGTAAGACCTTGGCCAGCAGGCTGCTCCGAGTCCAAGACTCAGCGCTCGCGGCAAGGGTCCCTTGCCGGCAAGCTCCCCGGGAGCGTAGGGTGAAAAACATACAAAGTCAAAGATTAAGACAAGGAAGATAACATTGCACTGATTGATCAAAATAAGGTAAATATCTTACAAAGGATAACTTGTCGCAATGGACTAATGAGTTCATAACATAATGTGCAGCAGCAAAAAAGAGATAAAGATAACGGAGCCCTAATCTACGCGGTCGCCTTCCTTCCTGCCGAGCTTAGCCACCTTGGCGATGATATGGGCGACCTGCTCCTTCAGGGCCTCCGTGTCCGCATCGGCCGGCAAGCTGCGAAGAACGTTGGTGAGATTGATCCCCGGGTTGCCGTACACGATCTTCGTCAGCACCCGCTCCAGAGTTCCCGCGCAGAGCAGGCGCGACTCCTCGGCCAGCTGCGCGGGGATTTGGTTCCGGAGACCTGCAAGGGCCGGCGCGATCCCTCTCAAGAAGAGGCTGAGCTTGGCGCTGTGCGGGAGGTCCGGATCCGGCGAGTAGATAAGATGTTCAACCTTCAGCGCCAGTAGCTCCTGGTCAATGTTGGACGCAGAAGATACCAAGTCTTCGGTCCATACCTCAATGGTCTGGCGGAAGAGCTCGGATGCCTTGTTGACGCTGTCCACCAAGGTCCGCTCCTTGCGGAGCTCCTCCTTCAGCTTGGTCTCCTGAGCCCGGGCGGCGTCGAGCGAATCCTTCAGTGTAGTGACCTTCAACTCCAAGTCCTCGATGGAGTCCTTGGCGGCCTTCAACTCGTCGCCCCTCTTAGAGAGGCTCACCTGGAGCTCTGAATTTGTGTGGGCGTCCTTCTCGCGCTCCGTGATGAGCG
This sequence comes from Secale cereale, assembly GCA_902687465.1. NCBI lineage: Eukaryota > Viridiplantae > Streptophyta > Magnoliopsida > Poales > Poaceae > Secale > Secale cereale. The sequence goes on along the minus strand of LR738710.1, from coordinate 6,642,564 downwards.
CGGCAACCTTCTCCGCGCTCACCTTCAGCGCCTTCTCCAGCTGTACGACCTTGGCGGCGAGCTCCTTCTTGGCGTTTTCCGCGGCAACCGCGGCGGCTTTCGCCTCCTTCAACTCCCCGCCAAGGGCCGTCTCGCGAGCGGCAAGGTCCTCCTCATGGGAGTCGAGCTCGACCTTCCGCTGCGCGAGCTCTCCTTCTCACCGGGACAGCTCCACCCCGGCGAGCCGCTGCTGTTCCTCAGCTTCGGCCTTCTCCAGCACCCATTCTTGGTACTCGCCGGCAAGCCGCTCACGCTCCTCCGCCACCTCGCGGAGGGCCGCCTGGTTGGCGGCGCTGAGCTCCGCCGCGCGCTTCTCCATCTCTGCGGCGGCCTTGGCGGCAAGGGCTTCCCGGGAGGCGAGCTTCGCCTGCCTGGCCCGGTAAAGGGCCAGGAGTTGGTGGAGCAGCTTCTCCTCCTCGGGCCCCTCACTCCCGCCGGGCGCCTCGACGATCTTCAGGCCTGCGGAGGCGAGGACTTCTCCGTCAAACGCCTCGCCCTCCGCGGGAGCTCACGATGAAGACCCCCAAGGCATCTGGATGAAGACGTCGTTGGGGGCCTCAAGGTAGTACCCCTGCTCCTTGCTGGCGGAGGGGTCGGCGGCCGGCGCAGCATCCGATGCTCCCGCCGCCTCCGGGTCGGCAGTGCGGTCGCCGTCCCCCTCCCCGGCCGCTGCGTCCGCAGCCGGAGCGGTCTCCTGCGCGGCCGGCTCGGCGGCTCTCGCCGCGTCCTCAACAACAGGAACGTCGCCGCCGCCGCCCTGCGCGCCTTCCTCGTCCTCGATGTTGATGACCTCAGTCTCCATCGGCTCGGGGGGAGGAGGATCTAAAAAGAGAAAGAAGAAAAAGAAGTTCAAGATCAAGCAAAGATCCAAAAAGAGACGAAGCCAAGAAGACAAATCACAAGACATACCTTGGCGGACGTCCTCAGCGGCGGGCTCCCTCGCCGGGGAGCTCGGCCTTGGCGGAGTGGCCGCCCTCGCTGGGCTGCTCGCCCTTGGCGGGGTACTCTGCCTTGGCGGAGTACCCGCCCTTGGCGGAGCACTCTCCCTTGCCGGAGAGTTCTGCCTTGGCGGGGACGGCGGGGCCTGCGGCTCCTCGACGACGGTCTCCGGGCGCTCTTCCCGCTGTGGCTCCACCTCTGCACAAATCAAGACTTACGCTGGGGGCTACGCTGGGGGCTGCTCCTCGGAGCAGCGCTCGGGTCCGGCAAGCTCGGCTCCGGCGCGCCTCCTGTCGCCGCGGCGGCTGGGTCTTCCGCGGCCTCGACCACAGGCGCCTTGGCCTTCTTCGCCGCACGCTGAGTCAGGGTCCTGAAATCAAAGCAATGAATAGAGTCAGCATCAACAGAAATCAAGACAAAACTCGAGAAGGTGTAAGGTCCTGGATCCTTACTCCTGGTCCTCCTCGTCGTCCTCGCTCAGGGCGGAGAAGTCGTACTCCACCGTGGGCGCGTCGGCGCGAGGAGCGGAAGACGAAGATTCCCTCGCGCGCTTGGTGGTCCCCGGGGCTGGGGGCTGCGAAGACCCAGCCCCTGTGGTAGCCGGCGCCCGAGGAGCGGGCGGAGCCGCTGCTCCGCTCCGAGAAGACCCCTGTCGGCTCGGCGCCGGCCTGCGGGGCGCCTCCGTCGTGGCCTGCGCGTGGGCCGCCTCTGCTGTGGCTGGTGCGCCGGTCGCCCTTGGCGCGGCTTGGCTCCCCCGGGTAGCTGCCCGGCGAGCTGGTTGTTGCCGGGCGCCTGCGCCCTCTCCCCCGTCGCCGTCTTGCGGAGACGCTTCGGCGGAGACTGCCTTGGGCTTGCCGGGGGCGGGGAGCTCTCCGACGAGGAGAGGTCGTTGGCGTAGAGCTCCGTAGATCCGCCGGAGTCCTCGGCCTCTTCCTCCTCCTCTTCCCCGGCCGGCTCGCTGGGCCCAGCGCCCTGCGCTGCGGCCTCTTTTCCCTTGCCGCCTCCGCTCCCTCCGGCGCCTCCGCTCCTCGCGGCGCCTCTGTTCCCTCCGGCGGCACCCTCCATTGCCGCGGCCTCGGCCACGATCCCGTGGATCCCGGAGTGCCTCAGCGAGGGGACCCCGGCGAGCGCGTCGGGAGGGAGCTGCAGCAATCTGCGGATCTCCGCCTCCTCCGCCTGGCTGGTCGCATCCGCAGCCTCCGCCTCAGCAGGCGTGTACCCGAAGTCTCCTGCAGCTGCGGCTGCAGCGGCCTCTTCAGCCCGAGAAGCCATATAGGCAATCTCCTGGTCGGTGGTGTCCCGCGTGTGCTCCTTGATGTCACTCTTGTTCTTCGCCACCTCCACGAGGTTGTCGTAGAAGTTGAGGACGTCGATGGGCTTGGGCGCGATCCACGTGCGGTCCACGCCGTGCGAGTCGCACGCGGGCATCATGGCGAGGATACGGTCCCGGACGATGTTGTTGCAGAGCGGCACCACTCCCCGGGGAGCTCGGAACCACTCAGGGTGTGCCGGGTCATACTTGAAGAGTTCCCGGACCATCCCCCTCAGCTCGAGCGTCGTGAAATTGAAGTTGAGCCCGGGGCGCAGCCTCATTATGTCCGCCGGGCCGCCGTACTCCCAGGCCGGCCTCTTCCTGTCTTGGAGAGGGGCGATGCGGCGGCGAAGGAAGTCTGCGCCCACCTCTGCAACGGACAGCTGAGCCACCCGAAGACGAAGAATACGGACGAGGGCGATGTCGAGCTTGATGTCGTCCGAGTCTAACTCGCTCCAGTCCCTGCCGCGCACGATGGGCGTTGTGCGCGGCGCGGTGAAAGCTTGCGGCTGGTCTTCGACGACCCAGCACCACTCCGCACGCCACTCCTCCCACTTGCCGCGGAGCTCCCCCGGCAAGTAGGATCCCTTCTTGTTCAGACGAAAGACCCAGGAAATTCCTCCGGAGAGGGGGGCGTCGGCCTCTGCTCTAGGAGTGAAAAAGTGCCTAAAAAGCGCTACATTGGGCTGTACCCCTATGAAGTTTTCGCACATGTGTGCGAAAACCGCCATGGTGAGAATGGCGTTGGGGGTGAAGTCAAGGAGGTGGAGGCCGTAGGTGTGCATGACATCACAGAAGAAATTCGAGAAAGGAGGACACAGACCGCAGTGAAAGAAGGCTGCGAAGAAGTAGTACCCGCCGGGGTAGCTGTCCTTGGCGGCGGCCGGATATGCTCGCGTGCGGGGATGCGCCTTGGTTTCCTTGGCCCAGAACAAGTAGTACATGTTCCAGAGCTCCCGCGCGCCGGGCCTCGGCGGGAAGACGAGATGCTGCTTCCGATACGCGGCGAGCTTCGCCGCTTGCTCCGACTTCTCCCTCTTGGACTTCTCCGCCTTCGCCTTGTCGGTCTTTGGGACCATGGCGGACGCGGCGGAAGGAGGGGGACGAAGAGCTCGGCGGCGGCGGAGGTGTGGAGGCAGAGCGCAAGAGAGATCTCTGGAGGAAGGAGACGATGCAATGAAAGCGCAAGGAGGGGAACCGCGCCCGCTTCCTCTGCTTTTATGGGGGAGTGGGGGGCGTTTCGCCCTTTCCATTAAGAGATCGTGGGCACGTCCCATCCCACGACGCCGCGATCGACGCGTGCCGTTACGGTGGGGTGCGGCGGATACGGAAGTGGATTCGGCGCGCCGAGGGCCGCGGGTGCCCGTGCACTGTTTTAGGCCTGGCCCAACAGCGCTCGGCACCGTGTGTGGCCCAGGCCCGGGGGCTCCTGTCGGTGTACTAAGGTAGGGGTACCTCAGTACCCCAACTTGTGCACGGGCGGTTGCAGCTTCCCGCGGCAGGGTTTACCGCGTGCTCGCCTGAGACCTTCCTGCTCCCTATCAAGCCATTCAAAAACAAAGTATACAAGACAGAAGATCGAGACCCCGACAAGAGGAGCTTGCCGGGAAGGCCGTACCAGGCTCAAGACTGCCCCACTAGCACAAGGCCCTGGCAAGAGGAGCTTGCCAGGAAGACTAGAAGACAACGCTTCGGCGCTATATGCGCCCCGGCAAGGGCCCGGGGAGCGACGAGCTTCAGAACCCGGCAAGCTCCCGGGCCCGGCAAGATCAAGGCCCCGGCAAGGTGCTTGCCGGGAAGGTTGCGCTGTGTGCCCGCGCTCCAGCTCGCCGACCCACGCGTCGCCCTGGGGCCTATCCAGGGACGCGTGGCGGACGGCTGTGCAGCCTGGGGGACACGGTGGCACTCCACGGTGGTGGATCCATCGCCGTGGCAGACGGAGACGCTAAGGCGGGAACTTTTGGGGTCGACGGCGACGGGCATTGAATGCCCTTGTCCCCCACTGTCTAAGTAGGTATAGACCACTGTTCTGCACTGTAGCTCCACTGTTCCCGCATAGTTGCAACTACCACCTCTTTTACGTTTTTACCCCTTTCTCCTACGTTGACACCTGTCGGTGACCCCTTTGCACTATAAAAGGAGGCCCATGCACAACGTGGAGGGGGTTCGGAACCTAGATCACTCTCACGCTCGGTGTAGTTGCTTCTTCAAGCTCCCGAGCACTCAAACTCAATACACTACTAAGCAGGAGTAGGGTTTTACGCGTCTACCGCGGCCCGAACCTGGGTAAAACTGCCCGCGTGCTCGCTACGATCTGCTCTTTGTGCTCCCTCCGCCCTCGTACCGCACAGACAAGGGGCTCCGGTCCCATAGGTGTTCGTGGCGGATAGTTTCCCCCGACAAAGGGATTTCGAAATTTTAACTTATTTGAACTACAGACTACATATGTGTTCAAAATTCAACATTACAAAGTGATATTCTAGATTAAAGGCATCATCACAATAGTTGTAGAGAGAAAATCTTCACTTTTTCTTCGCTTGTGTCCTTTACTTATATATTGCGCCGTAACCATGGATAATCTTCATCATTTATCATGGTGGTTGGGTCAGCCTTGACTTTGAAGGGGGGAATTTCATGAAACTTTTCATAATCTTCAGAAATGTCTGTCTTGCCCTCCGCTCCCACTATGACTCTTTTTCCAGAAAGAACTATGTGGCGCTTTGGTTCATCGTTTGATGTGTTCGCTTCCATATCTTTTCTTTTTCTAGTTCTTGTAGACATGTCCTTCACATAGAAAACATGCACCACATCATTGGCTAAGACGAACGGTTCGCCTATGTACCCAAGATTGTTCAGATCCACTATTGTCATTCCGTAATCTGGGTCTACCTGTACCACGCCTCCTGATAGATTGACCCATTTGCACTTAAACAAAGGGACCTTAAAATCATGTTCGTAGTCAAGTTCCCATATGTCCACTATGTAACCATAATATGTGTCCTTACCCTTCTTGGTTGCTGCATCAAAGCGGACACCGCGGTTTTGGTTGGTGCTCTTTTTATCTTGGGAGATCGTGTAAAATGTATTCCCATTTATCTCGTATCCTTTGTAAGTCAATACAGTCGAAGATGGTCCCGTGGAAAACGAGTACAGCTCATCACAAACAGTGTTGTCACCTTTGAGACATGTTTCCAACCAACTGCCGAAAGTCTTGATGTGTTCACATGTAATCCAGTCGTCACACCGCTCTCGGTGTTCGGAGCACAGACTGTTCTTGTGTTCATCGACATACGGGGTCGCCAGGGTAGAGTTCTGTAGAACTGTGTAGTGTGCTTCAGATCAAGAATGTCCGTCCCTGCATATTATTGACTCCCCTCCAAGCATGCCTTTCCCAGTTAGTCTCCCCTCATACCGCGATTTAGGGAGACCAATCTTCTTAAGGCCAGGAATGAAGTCAACACAAAACCCAATGACATCCTCTGCTTGATGGCCCATGGAGATGCTTCCTTCTGGCCTAGCGCGGTTACGGACATATTTCTTTTGGACTCCCATGAACCTCTCAAAGGGGAACATATTGTGTAGAAATACGGGGCCCAGAATGACAATCTCGTCGACTAGATGAACTAGGACGTGCATCATGATATTGAAGAAGGATGGTGGGAACACCAGCTTGAAACTGACAAGACATTGCGCCACATCACTCCTTAGCCTTGCTTTGATTTCTGGATCGATCACATTCTGAGAGATTGCATTGAGGAATGCACATAGCTTCACAATGGCTAATCGGACGTTTTCCGGTAGAAGACCCCTCAGTACAACTGGAAGCAGTTGCGTCATAATCACGTGGAAGTCATGAGACTTTAGGTTCTAGAACTTTTTCTCTACCATATTTATTATCCCTTTTATATTCGACGAGAAGCCAGACGGGACCTTCATACTGAGCAGGCATGCAAAGAAGATTTCCTTCTCTTCTTTGGTAAGAGCGTAGCTGGCAGGACCTTCATACTGCTTTGGAGGCATTCCGTCTTTTTCATGCAAACGTTGCAGGTCCGTTCGTGCCTCCGGTGTATCTTTTGTCTTCCCATACACGCCCAAGAAGCTTAGCAGGTTCACACAGAGGTTCTTCGTCACGTGCATCACGTCGATTGAAGAGCGGACCTCTAGGTCTTTCCAGTAGGGTAGGTCCCAAAATATAGATTTGTTCTTCCACACGGGTGCGCGTCCGTCAGCGTCATTCAGAACAGATAGTCCGCCGGGACCCTTTCAAAAGATTACCTGTAAATCATTGACCATAGCAAGTACGTGATCACCGGTACGCATGGCGGGCTTCTTTCGGTGATCTGCCTCGCCTTTGAAATTATTGCCTTTCTTTCGACATTGATGGTTGGTCGGAAGAAATCGACGATGCTCCAGGTACACATTCTTCCTGCATCTGTGCAGGTATATACTTTGGGTGTATAATATAAACAGTGCGTGCATACGTTGTATCCCTTGTTTGTTTGTCCTGAAAGGTTACTGAGAGCAGGACAATCATTGATGGTTACAAACAGCAACGCATGTAGGTCAAATTCCTCCTGGTTGGCCTCATCCCATGCACGTACACCTTGTCCATTCCACTGCTGTAAAAGTTCTTCAACTAATGGCCTTAGGTACACAGCAATGTCGTTGCCGGGTTGCTTAGGGCCTTGGAGGAGTATTGGCATCATAATGAACTTCCGCTTCATGCACAGCCAAGGAGGAAGGTTATAGATACATAGAGTCACGGGCCAGGTGCTGTGATTGCTACTCTGCTGCCCAAAAGGATTAATGCCGTCCGCGCTTAAACCAAACCATACGTTCCTTGCGTCATCTGCAAACTCTTCCCAGTACGTTCTCCCGATTTTTCTCCACTGCGACCCGTCAGCGGGTGCTCTCAACTTCCCGTCTTTCTTACGGTCCTGTGTGTGCCATCACATCAACTTGGCATGCTCTTTGTTTATGAACAGACGTTTCAACCGTGGTATTATAGGAGCATACCACATCACCTTGGCAGGAACCCTCTTCCTTGGGCGCTCGCCGTCAACATCACCAGGGTCATCTCGTCTGATCTAATACTGCAAGGCACCGCATACCGGGCATGCGTTCAAATTCTCGTACGCACCGCGGTACAGGATGCAGTCATTAGGGCATGCATGTATCTTATGCACCTCCAATCCTAGAGGGCATACGACCTTCTTTGCTGCGTACATACTGTCGGGCAATTCCTTATCCTTTGGAAGCTTCTTCTTCAATATTTTGAGTAGTTTCTCAAATCCTTTGTCAGGCACACCATTCTCTGCCTTCTACTGTAGCAATTCCAGTACGGTATTGAGCTTCGTGTTGCCATCTTTGCAATTGGGGTACAAACCTTTTTTGTAATCCTCCAACATGCGATCAAACTTCAGCTTCTCCTTTTCACTTTCACACTATCTCCTTGCATCAACAATGACCCGGCGGATATCATCGTCGGGCACAACATCGTCTGGTTCCTCTTGACCTTCAGCAACTTCCTCTGTTGCAGCATCACCGTATTCTGGGGGCAGATAGTTGTTATCGTCCTCTTCTTCTTCGTTGTCTTCCATCATAACCCCTATTTCTCCGTGCTTGGTCCAAACAATATAGTGTGGCCTGAAACCGTTATAAAGCAGGTGGGCGTGAAGGTTTTTCGAGTCAGAGTAAGACCTCGTATTCCCACAGATAGTGCATGGACAACACATAAAACCATTATGCTTGTTTGCCTTAGCCACTTGGAAAAAATTATGCATGCCATTATTGTACTCGGAGGTGCGTCTTTCACCGTACATCCATTGCCGGTTCATCTGCTTGCAATTATATATAATTAATTGTGTAAAAAATCTTTACAGAACATCATGGATACATTTCCACTCAAATTAATATAAGTTCATCTTCACATTATATTCAAAGTACATGCATAGCTCACCACGGTGGTGCCGGCGACGAGATCGGCGCGAGCGATCGACGGCGGTGAAGACGGGGACGGGAAGTGACGGACCGCTAAACCTAGCCAAATCTCGTAGAAAATGAAGCTTACCTAGTGTGGCTCGGGCATTTCATCGAACACCACAGGTGCATATATGTATGCATGAGAGGTGAGCTAGAGCTCTCCACTCGCCGGCCAGAAAAAATAGAGCAGTATGGAGTGCTCTGCTCGCCGGCGATGGGGTATATATAGGCAACCAATTGGTCCTGGTTTGTTACAGAAACCGAGACAGAAGTGGGGCCTTTAGTCCCGGTTCCAGACAAGAACCGGGACCAATGGGTGTGGGCCAGGAGCGAGGCCCATTGGTCCCGGTTCGTGCCTAGAACCGCGACAAATGGGTCCAGACCAACCGGGACAGATGCCCAACGAGGCTCGGCCGGCCCCCTAGGCCAACGAACCGGGACGTATGCCCCCATGGGTCCTGGTTCGTAGATGAACCGGGACTAATTGGCTTGCTAGCCCGAACCAAAGCCTTGTTTTCTACTAGTGGAAGAATAAGAAAAATCTCATTCATGTGCTCATGCTAACAGAAGAGCGGATCCAATACACATAAGACTTTTTTTCAGGAAATTCCTAATATAAATGATGAATTTGGGATGTCATGCCCCACAAGTTAGTTGCCCAAACGCTCCCTGGGAGGGCAGTGTACCACGAGATAGAGTTTGAGCCTGGAGCCAAAGCCCCAACCCCTCCATTTTAGGTTTTTATCAGGAAATAATTTCAGGAAGTCATATCGGCCAGATAAGCCTCTGACGGCTCCATATTGTTTTTTCCCAGTTTTCTTTCAGAAGAAGCGGGGGCCATTTTGCATTGAAACTCGGTATCAGCAGAGTCATCTCCTGAGAACGACTTCTTTCTTATTTATACAAGATTTCAGAGAACATAGTGAAGCCCTCAAAGCGGTAACAAAGTCGTAAGTAGAGAAGTTTTCCATCTGGCAGCGAATCCTGCCCAGGAACAACAACAACCTTAAGCACAACTTTTGGAGCTTGCTTCGAGCAACAAGAACGTCGGGAAATGAGTCAACTGCGGGAGCATTGAGAGCACGCTTTGTTCAATCTGATTACCTCACAACTACTTCCATACTTTCTTTATCCCTATTGGCCCGCTCTGGCTAACCCAAAACTCGCTCATAATAGTGGAAAGAGGGCCGCACGCAGTTCCAAGGACAACATATCCTATGTCTTCTTATACATAGATTATGCCAATTTGGGAGCTTCATCGTTTGTATCGTTCACTCCCAGTGCGAATATGACGAGAGTTATGTGGATGACTGTACAAGAAGGATATGATAAATGCGCGATGTTTTTTCCGACATCGACTATGGAAGAACATACTATCTATTGCTTCGTACAGATCTAACCAATATAGAAGGAACAGGTTAGGTAAACAGATATGCCGAACTCTAACCATTATTGACAAAACCCCTAACACCTATATACCCCATTATCATATTTCTTATCAAGAGCCTAACTACATTCTCACATTTCTCGATCAGAAAACGCATAAGATCAAAAATGCCATCATTCTTATTTTAGAAAGGTGTCCCCAGAAGAAGATTTCTTCAGTATTAGCTGAATGTCTGACTTATGGTAGGAAGTTGTAGTTAGGGATGCCCCTACTTTATTTACAAGATGAAAGAGATCTGTATCAAGAGCTTATTCTTTTGGCTTTAAGCATGGCGTTTTCATTCATTTGTAACTATATAGATATATAGCCCTTGCAACCATCTCCCGGTCTACCCTTTTCCCTGATCTTTGGACCCGTCCACTTAACTTGAGCTTACATCTTGACCCTTGTATGTATATTTCTGATTTTCTTCACAATGAACAATCTATTCTCCACTTTTGAATCAAAACACCAACCACAACCGACCCAATAGTAGGAGTAGGCGGCAGTGAATGTGCCACAGCCAGGGGAAGTGCCAGAGTATAGAACCGAAGGTGGTTGCCACCTGATAAGAACCAAAGCGCACCATAACCCCATGAAAGCAAACAGTACGGGTGGAGGAGTTACCGTGGGCACCGTGTTGGTTCAATCTCTCTATAGGTTGTGTGAAAAACCCTCAATTCAAGAGTTCCCGTTTACGGTCCCATTCCTTACTCCCTTTTTTAACTAACTTAATTGTAGTCCGCATTTCATTCTGCTGAGGATTTTGCGTATCATAGCTTTCGATCGACCAATACCCAATCCGCTATTAACAAGCAGTTGGATAGAGCTTCACCAGAGGGATTTGGTGTAACAACCCCCTTTACTGCACACTCAATTATAAGGAGATTCCTTCGGGTTAATGCAAAACGAAGTTCTTTCTCATAAATCAGGTCAAAATCTTGAAATCATGCCAAAAAACGAGGGGGGGGGGGGTTTACGCAACTTTTCCCAGTGAGATCATCTATTCCCTTCTCTTTGGTGGATTCAATCATGCCTTCGTAATTGTGGCTTGGCCTAAGCGCTCATGTGAGAGTCCAAGAAAGATGGCAAAACAACTATATAGAGCCCCTCCCTCCAATCGAGCAATGAACAAGTAAGTGGAGACAAGGAAGAGGGGAAATGCAGTATCATTATGTTATAGCAAGATCATCAGATCATGGGTGAAGCAATCGATCATCAAAAAGTTCTTTATCAGCCAACCGAAAGCGTGGTAATTCATTCATTTCATTCTTTGTTCTGTTGTGGAATTGAACCACTAAAAGGATTTAGAGTCCTTTCACCAACCAGTCAGAACCAATATTTCTCTGTTATATTCTGTTTTTTTCTTTGTCAGCTATGACAATTTGGATTTCGAGTCCAATGCGTTAACGCTTTCTTTAGTTTTCTTTCTCTTTCTCTGGGCTTTGACCATGTCTCCCAAAAAATTTCAGTACATATGGCGCAAGATGATTTCACATATATATCGAGGTCGGAATGGGATCGGGTGTTTTCACGTATCACCGTAGTTTCCCGGTTTGTCTTGATTGGTGATTGATAAACAAGAAGGAAAATGGAAAAGTAGAAAATATACATGTTTATACCGTTGAAGTCCTTAGTTTAGTCAAGAAGGCGAGGGCATTTCCATCGCGAAGGATTCAATCCAGCCACAGGTTCCCCTACGACTACCTTGTTACGACTTCACCCCAGTCGAAGACCCCACCGTGTTATGCGCCAATAAGACCACCAAAGGCCTTTGTGGCACTAGTGGAACACAGAAGTCATGGGTGATCATTGGTCCGATGCTTCGGGCGAAACCAATTCCCAGGGTTTGACGGGCGGTGTGTACAGGGCCCGGGTACATATTCACCGCGGCATGCTGATCTGTGATTACTAGCGATTTCAACTTCATGTTCCCGAGTTGCAGAGAACAATCCGAACTGAGGCAATCATTTCGGATTCGCTCCACCTTACAGCCTTGCTTCCCATTGTCATTGCCATTGTAGCACGTGTGTGGCCCAGCCCATAAGGGCCATGCGGCCATGACGTCATCCCCACCTTGCTCCAGTATCTCACTGGCAGTCCCTCGTGAGTGCGGCACGCAGCTTTTTCTTTGTTTCGGAGTGGGGCGTGTACTATTACCACCGGGCGGCTGGCCTTCATGCCGAGTCTTCCGCCGCCACCAACTCGACGTCGTCGTAACCAATTTCAACCAAACCTCCATGCTCACTGTTACTTTGACATCACTATAGGTAGGTCTCCGTGGGTCTTGGGCAAGACGACTTTGGTTCAAATGTGAAAGTGCTTCGAAAGGCACCGGCTCCCAATGGTGAAATTCTTGCTAAAAGCACAGCTACGTGTGGCACTTAATCAATTAGTAGCGCTGGCACATCACTCAGCTCCTCGGCTCACATCGGTGGCAATTTCTCCTTAGGCGCATGTCTCAGCAACACAAAACAAGGGTTTCGCTCGTTATAGGACTTGACCAAACATCTCACGACACGAGCTGATGACAGCCATGCAGCACCTGTATGAAAGTCAGTACCATTCTGTTAAGGACAGGTTTTGTTGTTCATATGTCAAGGGCTGGTAAGGTTTTGCCCGTTGTATCAAATTAAGCTGAATGCTCCACCGCTTGTGCAAGCCCCCGTCAATTCCTTTGAGTTTCGGTCTTGCGACTGTACTCCCCAGACAGAGTGTTTCACGCGTTAGCTGGGTGAAGTCTACTACACAACCTTCTTCTTGTAGACGTTGTTGGGCCTCCAAGTGCAGAGGTTTGTAGGACAGTAGCAAATTTCCCTCAAGTGGATGACCTAAGGTTTATCAATCCGTGGGAGGCATACGATGAAGATGGTCTCTCTCAACCAACCCTGCAACCAAATAACAAAGAGTCTCTTGTGTCCACAACACACGCAATACAATGGTAAATTGTAAAGGTGCACTAGTTCGGCGAAGAGATGGTGATACAAGTGCAATATGGATGGTAGATATAGGCTTTTGTAATAAGAAAATATAAAAACAGCAAGGTAGCAATGTAATGCCCTGGATGGGACTATACCTCCTACGTGTCTAGGCACGACTTAAAGGTATAAGCCCATCCTAGAATGATCTCAAGTTTGGTATCTTTGCACGACTCATGTACAAGAGGGATTAAATTGCAAAAGGAGATAGTTGGCTTACACTCGCCACTTCACACAATACATTACATAAGCAAAACATCATTCAAAACATCACAACCCGACTACGGGTGAAGAACCAAAGAAAGATACCAAAACAACATAAAGCCACAGATCAGGATCGAATCCTAGTAGAAACCACTACTGATCGTCGAAACGACACAAGCACACGGACAAACTCTTCATCGAGCTCCTGGTGAAGAACTTGAACTAGCTCCTGCATCAACTCGGCTGAACCTGCATCTGGTGTTGTAGTATCTGTGAGCCACGAGGACTCAGCAATCCCATAACCATGGGTATCAAGACTAGCAAAGCTTTAAGGGGTAGGAGGAGGTAAAGTGGTGAGGCTGCAGCAGCGGCTAAGCATAATATGGTGGCTAACTTACGAGTACCAGAATAAGATGAGAAGCTACGCAAACGGTCGCAAAAGAGGTGATCGCTAAAGATCCTAACTAAATACGGTCAAACATAACCCCACCGTGTTCTCTTCTCAAAGTGAAAAGAGACAGTCACGGTTACTCACACAGTTGTGTGTTTTACTTCGGATCATCTGTCAAGTTTTCTACAACCGGACATTAACAAATTCCAATCTGCCACATAACCGCGGGCACGGCTTTCGAAAGATCATAACCCTGTAGGGGTGTTCCAACTTAGCCCATCACAAGCTCTCACGATTAGCTGAAGTGATAAATATAATATCATCACCCCTTATCTTAGGGAAAATCCGATCAGGCTCGGCATCCCGGTAGCACAAGTCATTTCGACAATGGTAAAACAAGTCCAGCAAGACCTCCCGGTGTGTCGACACCCTGATAGTAGCCGCGCGTATCTCGTCTCAGGGCACTACCGGATGGGTGATCCTACAGGTTATACCAGATACCTTGGGTTTCCCCAAGGCGGCCCCGCAGTCTCCCAGTTTGGGACCAACACCATCAGCACTGGCCCCCCCTGCTATGTAGAATTAAGAATCCTCGGGTAGCGCTAACTCCCTATGCAATTTAATTAATTAATTAAGTTGTTATTATGAGCAAATTAAAACCAAAGTTGGGCCTTGCTGGAGGAGTTTTATTCAAAGTCGAACTGTCAAGGGGTCCCCATTACACCCATCGTGTTAGGAACGCAAAATCAAGGAACATAATGCCGGTTTATCAGCGCCTAAGGTGGCATGAGTGGAACAAAACACCGAGCAAAAGGCCAAGCCTTCCACCCATGCCCAGTATATAAGGTGTGTTAATAAATTATAGATATTGTGTTATACCAACAACAACAAGTTCCCTCCTGGAACGATCTTCATCTTCACCTGCAACTAACAACGATATAAGAAGGACTGAGCAAGCGAGGCTGAGCAAGCGGGTAACATAGCCAAACAGTGGTTTTGCTAGGAAGGTGTCAAGGTTAGAGGTTTCATGGCAACAAGGAGAGGCTGACATAAAAGATGGGTATCGCGACATGTAACGATAGCATCGAGACAACTAAGCATGGCAATGGTAGTAAAGGTATCCAAGGGTATGATCATCTTGCCTGGAATTCCACAAGGGAGAAGATCGGATCCAAGAAGTAGACGGAGCAACAGTCGAGCGAATCCTCACAACTCCGGAACGAAACCGAAGCTATCAAGAGAAGCAACCGGAAAGAAACAAACAACTCGGTAAACACACATATCATAAACATGGCATGATGCACATCCAAATATGATGCATGTCCGGTTTAAATATGCATGGCATGGCAAGTGCACAAACAACACTACAATTTAAGTGGAGCTCAATATGCAACGAGTTGCATATTGACGAAACACCACATTTAATTATTTAATTGACTCACGTTTATTTACAAGACAAGATTAAATGTTTTTAACATGGCAAGAGGTGAAGCATAATAAAACTACACTATTTAGACATTTTAAATGGGGCCGGAAAAATAACAACAACATATCCGGAAATCCCCATGAGCATGTTTAGTAATTATAAAGCAACAACAAATAAACATTTTAGTGTTGTTAACATGATGCGGATGACATGATCAAGTTTTATGCAATTATTAAAAGGTTGACTTAAAAGAGATATGAAGCATTTGTCACCGTGGTGGAGAGAAAGGGTGCCACGGCAACGATCCGAAATGATGCAAAGGCAACAACTTGGTTCCGGTAACTCGTTGAGAGTCCGGGCAAAAGCAAAGATGGCGTGGGTGAGTCAAACGAGATGACATGTGGGGCGATCCCGTCACCGGGTTCCCACGAGTCGGTGATGAGGCAACCGAGGAACATGACAAAAGGTCGGAACAGGCACGATGCACACAAGGGAGACATTTCATACAACACAAGCAAGCATCACACGGGTCATCCACGGGGTCGTCTCGTTATACCTTTGAAGCGTGCGTTTCGGGGCGGTTCGAGATCGTAGTGGAAGGAGTCGTTCACGTGTCCGAAGAGGAAGAAGTCGTTCACATAGCGGTAGTGGAAGTAGACGTTCTCGTAGATGTACTTGTCGACGGTAGACGTTCGGGCGACGGTAGGGGTACTTGGTGCGTCTCCGAGACGGTAGTTGTTCACGTTTCCGTAGTCGTTCGGTCGTCGTGGTACTTGTTACTTCGCGATCGTAGGGGTACTTGACACGCCACCGTGTAGTCGTACTCGAGGCTCGTAGCGGTCATGTCACGTGTCGTGGAACTTGTTGCGTCGGGTCTTGGCGACGGTAGTTGTTCGGGCCCAAAAGTAGTTATACTTGCTGCTCCATGATTATCCTAGATTAACATTAACAGCAACAATACAACAAAAACCAAGGGAAAAGCTGCGGTCTCGGCGACGGAGAGGTGCGGGTCGCGGCTCGGCGCTGCTCATGGCCGCGGCTGTGCGCCAAGGCGAGGAGGTGCTGGACGGGACGCCGGCGCGAAGAAGATGCGGCTGCTGGCTCGGGCCAGATGAGGAAGAGGCCGAGGCAGGGGCCTGGAGATGAGGAGGGGCGCGTCCGCGCTGCGAGGAAGGGGCGACGGGGTGCCGAGCTCTCTCTCTGGGAGAGGGCGAGGAGAACCAGGCGAGGCGGCCGGGCACATCTTGGCGCTGGAGAAGAGGACGTCGGGGCGCCGGGCTGCTGGGGTGCGGCGCTCGGGGCCAGGGGGCCGGGCTCGAGGCGCGCATCGGGAGGAAGAGGCAGGGGCGACAGCTCCTGGTCGAGGAGGCCGCGCTACGGGGAGACGAGGCCTGCGCGGGGGAGACTGCAGCCTCGGTCGACAGGAGGCCAGAGGGAGCGGGGCGCCGGGGCTGGCTGGCTCCTGGCCGGCGCTAGAGGCGCGGGAGGTGAGGCCGCGGCCTTGGAGCTCGGAGGAGAAGCTCGAGGGGAGCCGCGCAGTGGACGAGGACGGAGGGAGGCGACGCTCTGGTGCTCGCCTTGAGAGGGGGAGGAGCAAAGGGAATCGGGGGCAGAGCGCCCGGGCGACGGGGACTCGGCTGCACTGCTGCTGGCGATTGGAGGGAGCGGGCAGAGGGAAAAACGAGAGGAGTGTGGGGCGTGCGAGGGGGGAGAGGGTCGAGCGAGGAAAGAGAGGAGCGGGGTCGAGGGTTCGGGACGAAGCTGGCGGCGGCTTGCGGGAGAGCGAGGGGAGACTGGGTGCGGCTAGGGTTAGGTGGGGTGTGGGCTGGGAAGATGGGCCGCGGAGGTAGGAAGCAGTTGGGCAAAGAAGGGTGGCTGCGGGCTGAAAGGAGGCCTAGAGGCTGGCTGCCTTCTTATTTATTTTCATAAGCAGAAAAATAAAAGAGAAGAAAGAAAAGAGGAGGGGAGTTAGGAAAAAGTTAGCACCTGGAATTATATTTTTCTTGGGCTCATAAAAATAAGCACGACCGGAGAAAAATACAAAAGGCCAGATTGGAAAATAATTCAAACATATTTGAATTTAATTCAAATAGTTTGAACTAAGACTTGAATATTGAGGTGTCCAAAAAAAATGTTCGAATTTTCGGAGGAACCTCGAAACAACGGAAAAGAATTATTGGCAAGATTTAGAAGTAGAAACTTGAATTAAGAGGCATGAGGAATATTGCAAGTGTGTTATGGTGATCTCCAACAAATGGAATATTTATTAATATAGCTCCAAAAAAAATATTGAGAGGCTTTTATATGTTATAAAGAGAAGACAATCTTCCCTCGATTTAAATGGACCGAAGGTCCACACAATTTATTTAGGTTGAGATGCAAAATAAAAATGACATGATGGCATGATGACATGATGCAATGCAAAAATAAATAACACAAGCGAAAAGAAACACACGGGCAACCCGGAACATCTGGAATCTTCTAGAATCTTCTGGAATCTTCTGGGACGTCGGTCTTCGGGCGTCACAAGCAAGTGGTAAATGTGAGCATAAACGGTGTTGCAATGATAGGAAACAAGGCCTAGGGTTCATACTTTCACCAGTGCAAGTTCTGTCAACAAGGATAACATAATTGGATCATATTACTAGCCCTCAACATGCAACAAAGAGTCACTCCAAAGTAACTAATAGTGGAGAACAAACAAAAGATTATGGTAGGGTACGAAACCACCTCAAAGTTATTCTTTCTAATCGACCTATTCAAGAGTCTGCAGTAACGTTCAATCTATCATAGAGTTCGTACTAGAATAACACCTTAAGACACAAATAAACCAAAACCCTAATGTCACCTAGATACTCCACTGTCACCTCAAGTATCCCTGGGCATGATTATACGATATGCATCACACAATCTCAGATTCATGTATTCTACGAACACGAAGTACTTCAAAGAGTGCCCTAGAATTTCTACCGAAAAGTCAAGACGAAAACATGTGCCAACCCCTATGCATATATTCCCAAGGTCACGGAACCCGCAAGTTGATTACCAAAACATACATCAAGTGGATCACGTGATATCCCATTGTCACCATAGATAAACACATGCAAGACATACATCAAGTGTTCTCAAATCCTTAAAGACTCAATCCGGTAAGATAACTTCCAAGGGAAAACTCAATCCATTACAAGATAGTAGAGCGGGAGAAGCATCATAAGATCCAACTATAATAGCAACGCTCGCGATACATCAAGATCGTGCCATCTCAAGAAAACGAGAGAGGGAGAGATCAAACACATAGCTACTGGTATATACCCTCTGCCCCGAGGGTGGACTACTCCCTCCTCGTCATGGAGAGCGCCGGAATGATGAAGATGGCCACCAGTGAGGGTTCCCCCCCTCCGGCAGCTTGCCGGAACAGTGTCTAGCTAGGTTTTCGGTGCCTACAGAGGCTTTCGGCGGCGGAACTCCCGATCTAGGTTAATTTCCGGAGGTTTCTGTGTATATATGAGGTGTTGGAGTCGGGGCCAAGCAAAGGGGGGCTATGGGCTGTGCACGAGGTAGGGGGCACGCCCAGTAGGGGGCGTGCCCCCTAGCCTCGTGGGCAGCCTGTGGGTCCTCTTGTCCCCCTTCGGCACTCCGTGGGCTTCTTCTGGTCCACAAATGATCTCCGTTGATTTTCAGGTCAATTGGGCTCCGTTTGATATTCCTTTTCTGCAAAACCCTAAAACAGGAGAAAAACAGAAACTGGCACTGGGCTCTGGGTTAATAGGTTAGTCCCAAAAAAATATAAAACTGTATAATAAAGCCCATAAAACATCCTAGAAGGATAATATAATAGCATGGAACAATAAAAAATTATAGATACATTGGAGACGTATCAGCATCCCCAAGCGTAATTCCTGCTCGTCCTCGAGTAGGTAAATGATAAAAACAGAATTTTTGATGTGGAATGCTAACCAACATAATTTTTATTGTAATTCTCTTTATTGTGGCATGATTGTTCAGATCTGAAAGATTCAAGACAAAAGTATATATTGACATGAGAAATAAAAATACTTCAAGCATACTAACAAAGCAATCATGTCTTCTCAAAATACTATGGCTAAAGAAAGTTATCCCTACAAAACCATATAGTCTGGCTATGCTCCCTCTTCATCACACAAAATATACATATCATGCACAACACCGATTTCAGCCAAGCACTTGTTTTCATACTCTATTTTTTCAAACCTTTCAACTTTCACGCAATACATGAGCATGAGCCATGGACATAGCACTATGGGTGGAATAGAGAGGTGGTTGTGGAGAAGACAATAAAAAGAGGGAGATAGTCTCACATCAACTAGGCGTATCAACGCGCTTTGGAGATGCCCATCAATAGATATCAATGTGAGTGAGTAGGGATTGCCATGCAACGGATGCACTAGAGCTAAATATGTATGAAAGCTCAACAAAAGAAACTAGTGGGTGTGCATCCAACTTGCTTGCTCACGAAGACCTAGGGAATTTGAGGATGCCAATCGTTGGAATATACAAGCCAAGTTCTATAATGAAAAATTCCCACTAGTATATGAAAGTGACTAAACATGAGACTCTCTATCATGAAGAACACGGTGCTACTTTGAAGCACAAGTGTGGAAAAAGATAGTAGCAATTGTCCCTTTTTTTGGTCCATTCTTTTTTTCTTTGGCCTTTTTTTTGGAGGGGCTTTCTTGATTTAGCCTTTCCTCACATGGGACTGTGCACTAATAATGATGATCATTACAGTTTCATTGAATTACAACTCGATATTACAACTCGATACTAGAACCAAGTATGACTCTATATGAATGCCTCTGGCGGTGTACTGGGATGTGCAATGAATCAAGAGTGTCATGTATGAAATATTATGCATGGTGGCCTTGCCACAAATACGATGTCAAGTACATGATCATGCATGGCAATATGAAAATATGATGCGTGTCATATGAACGGAACGGTGCAAAGTTGCATGGCAATATATCTCGGAATGGCTATGGAAATGCCATGATATGTAGGTATGGTGGTTGTTTTGAGGAATATATATGGTGGCTGTTTTGAGGAAGGATATATAGTGGGTGTATGGTACCGGCGACAGTTGCGCGATACAAGATAGGCTAGCAACGGTGGAAAGGTGAGAGTGCGTATAATCCATTGACTCAATATTAGTCATGAAGAACTCATATACTTATTGCAAAAATCTACGAGTCATCAAAACAAAGAAATCAAGACATGCTCCTAGGGGGGAGGTTGGTAGGAGTTAACCATCGCGCGCCCTCGACCTCCACACAAAGGTTGACACTTTACAAATACCTCATGCTCTAACTTCGTCATATAGCGGTTCACCATATGTGCATGCTACGGGAATCACTAACTTTAACACAAGCATTTCTCAATTTCTTAATAACTCCACTATCATGACTCTAATATCACTATCCTCATATCTCAAAACAATTATCAAGCAACCAACTTCTCATCACATTCACTGCACTTAATGTGAAAGTTTTTACTACATTGATATTGGATGTCTATCTTGTGAAGACTAGTTTTATAGCCTAAGCACATTACCATGCTGTTTTAATACACTCTCGACTGGATATAAGTGAAGCATTAGAGTTCAACAATTTCTTCAAAATATTACCACTACCGTGCTCTAAAAGATATAAGTGAAGCACTAGAGCAAAAACTATTCAACTCAAAAGATATAAGTGAAGCACATAGAGTGTTTTAACAATTCCTAGGCCATATTTAACTATCTCAAAAAGGTGTGTCCAGCAAGGATAATTGTGGAAAACTAACAAGCAATCACTCAAATTATACAAGATGCTCCAAGTAAAACACAAATCATGTGGTTAATAAAAATATAGCTCCGAGTATAGTTACCGACAGATGAAGACGAAAGAGCGGATGCCTTCCCGGGGCATCCCCAAGCTTAGGATTTTGGTTATCCTTGAATTTTACATGGGGTGCCATGGGCATCCCCAAGCTTAGGCCCTTGCTACTCTTTGTTCCATAGTCCATCAAAGCAATACTCAAAACTTGAAAACTTCACAACACAAAACTTAGACAAAAATCTCGTGAGCTCCGTTAGTATAAGAAAGCAAACCACTACTCAAAGGTACTGCAATGAATTCATTATTTCTTTATATTGGTGTTAAAACTACTATATTCCAACTTCTCTATGGTTCATACTTCCCAATATTACTCATAGATGCATTGAAATAAGCAAACAACACACCAAAAACAGAATCTGTCAAAAACAGAACAGTCTGTAGTAATCTGCGGGTTTCGCATACTTTTGTAACTCCAAAAAATTCAAACTAAATTGGTAAACGTGAGAAATTTATCTATTAATCATCTGCAAGAAGAATCAACTAAATAGCACTCTCCATAAAAATCTGGTGACCATTCTAGCGAGCTCTAATGATTCTGATTTTCACAGCAAGATCATATAAACTTCACCCAAGTCTTCCCAAAGGTTCTACATGGCACAAACACTAATTAAAACATAAAACCACATCTAAACCGAACCTAGATGTAATATTTATTCCTAGACAGAAGCAACAAACAAAAAATATAAAATTGGGTTGCCTCCCAACAAGCGCTATCGTTTAACGCCCCTAGCTAGGCAAGATGATTCCAATGATGCTCACATAAAAGATAAGAGTTGAAACTATCGTGGAATTGGCACGGCTGATGTCCGGATTAACGGACTTAGGTGTGAAGCCGCGCATCTATATAATAGCTTAAGATGGGTTGAGCGGAATTGAGAGACGCAACGCAAGACAAGGATTTAGACAGCTTCGGGCCCCGGGAAACATCATCCGATAATAACCCTACGTGCTGTTTGAGGCTAGATCTCATTATGATCTTCATGGTCTCGCCGGTAAACCGGCTCTTTCTGTCTAGCCCTAGAAGCTTGTGAGAACTTCTCTACTTGTATCTTGTCCCTCTTTGGGGAGCCCTGCCCCTCCGTATATATGTTGAAGGGGCGGGTTACATGACTAGTCCTAGTAGGATTAGGATTGCTCTATTACAAGGAGTCCTAGTCTTGCTTCCTTTGTAGGAGAATATTCCTTCTGCTTTCTTCATAAACCGGCCCACCATAACATGAACCGGCCTTCTAGGCCTTGGGCCTTGTCGTGATCCGCCCGCCGGGTTACCAGTGAATTGCCAATTGTAAACCGGGTCTTCAAATAAACCTCCAAGTCCGGCCAGGTTATACTTCCGGCCGGGTTGTGGCCCGGGGTATATCCCCAACAGAAACATAGGGATTTAAGTCTAACCCACTTCCTATGCATAGGGATTTTGTGAGCAAACAACTTATGGGAACGATAATCAACTAGCATAGGAAGGGAAAACGAGCATAACTTCAAGATTTTAAGCACATGGAGAGGAAACTTGATATTGTTGAAAATCCTACAAGCATATGTTCCTCCCTCAAAATAATTTTCAGTAGCATCATGAATGAATTCAACCATATAACCAGCACATAAATCATTTTTTTCATGATCTACTTGCATAGAAATTTTACTACTCTCCACATAAGCAAATTTATTCTCATCAATAATAGTGGGAGCAAACTCAACAAAATAACTATTATGTGAAGCATAATCCAATTGAAAACTAAAATCATGATGACTAGTTTCATGGTTATCATTATTATTAATAGCATACAAGTCATCACAATAATCATCATAGATAGCAACTTTGTTGTCATAATCAATTGGAACCTCTTACGAAATAGTGGATTCATCACTAAATAAAGTCATGACATCTCCAAATCCACTTTCATAATTATAATCATCATAGAAAGGAGGCATGCTTTCAGCATAATAAATTTGCTTATCAAAACTCGGGGGACTAAAAATATAATCTTCATCAAACATAGCATCCCCAAACTTGTGGGTTTTTATATCATTAGCATCATGGGTATTCAAAGAATACATACTAACAACATTGCAATCATGCTCATCATTCACATATTTTATGCCAAGAATTCTATGTAATTCTTCTTCTAGTATTTGAGCACAATTTTCCTTCCCATCACTTTCACGAAAGATATTAAAAAGATGAAGCATACGAGGTAACCTTAATTCCATTTTTTTGTAGTTTTCTTTTATAAAATAAACTAGTGATAAAACAAGAAACTAAAACATTTGATTGCAAGATCTAAAGATATACCTTCAAGCACTAACCTCCCCGGCAAAGGCGCCAGAAAAGAGCTTGATATCTACTACGCAACCTTCTTCTTGTAGACGTTGTTGGGCCTCCAAGTGTAGAGGTTTGTAGGACAGTAGCAAATTTCCCTCAAGTGGATGACCTAAGGTTTATCAATTCGTGGGAGGCATAGGATGAAGATGGTCTCTCTCAAACAACCCTGCAACCAAATAACACAGAGTCTGTTGTGTCCCCAACACACCCAATACAACGGTAAATTGTATAGGTGGACTAGTTCGGTGAAGAGATGGTGATACAAGTGCAATATGGATGGTAGATATAGGTTTTTGTAATAAGAAAATATAAAAACAGCAAGGCAACAAGTGGTAAAAGTGAGCATAAACGGTGTTGCAATGATAGGAAACAAGGCCTAGGGTTCATACTTTCACTAGTGCAAGTTCTCTCAACAAGAATAACATAATTGGATCATATTACTAGCCCTCAACATGCAACAAAGAGTCACTCCAAAGTAACTAATAGCGGAGAACAAACGAAGAGATTATGGTAGGGTACGAAACCACCTCAAAGTTATTCTTTCTGATCGATCTATTCAAGAGTCCATAGTAAGGTTCAATCTATCATAGAGTTCATACTAGAATAACACCTTAAGACACAAATCAACCAAAACCCTAATGTCACCTAGATACTCCATTGTCACCTCAAGTATCTGTGGGCATGATTATACGGTATGCATCACACAATCTCAGATTCATCTATTCAACCAACATAAAGTACTTCAAAGAGTGCCCCAAAGTTTCTACCAGAAAGTCAAGACAAAAACGTGTGCCAACCCCTATGCATAGATTCCCAAGGTCACATAACCCGCAAGTTAAAAACCTAAACATACATCAAGTGGATCACGTGATATCCCATTGTCACCACAGATTAACACATGCAAGACATACATCAAGTGTTCTCAAATCCTTAAAGACTCAATCCGATAAGATAACTTCAAAGGGAAAACTCAATACATTACAAGAGAGTAGAGGGGGAGCAGCATCATAAGATCCAACTATAATAGCAAAGCTTGCAATACATCAAGATCGTGCCATCTCAAGAACACGAGAGAGAGAGAGATAGATCAAACACATAGCTACTGATACATACCCTCAGCCCCGAGGGTGGACTACTCCCTCCTCGTCATGGAGAACGCCGGAATGATGAAGATGGTCACCGGTGAGGGTCCCCCCCCCCTCCAGTAGGGTGCTGGAACATGGTCGAGATTGGTTTTCCGTGGCTACAGAGGCTTTCGGTGGCGAAACTCCCGATCTAGGTTAATTTTCGGATGTTTCTGTATATATAGGAGGTGTTGGAGTCGGGGCCAAGCAAATGGGGGCTACGGGTTGTCCACGAGGCAGGGGGGCGCGCCCAGTAGGGGGGGCACGCCCCTACCCTTGTGGGCAGACTGTGGGTCCTCTCGTCCCCCTCTGGCACTCTGTGGGCTTCTTCTGGTCCAAAAATGATCTCCGTTGATTTTCAGGTCAATTGGGCTCCGTTTGATTCTACTTTTCTGCGAAACCCTAAAATAGGAGAAAAACAGAAACTGACACTGGGCTCTGGGCTCTAGGTTAATAGGTTAGTCCTAAAAAATAATATAAAAGTGTATAATAAAGCCCATAAAACATCCTAGAAGGATAATATAATAGCATGGAAAAATCTAAAATTATAGATACGTTGGAGACGTATCACTAGGCCCCTGATCCGCGTAGACCAAGGGCGAACACTCATCGTTTACGGCATGGACTATCAGGGTATCTAATCATGTTCGCTCCCCATGCTTTCGCACCCCAACATCGGTAGGGACCAAGAGAGCTGCCTTCACTTTTGTCGTTCCTTCGTAGATCTACGGATTTCACCCCTACACATGAAATTCCACTCTCCTCTGTCTCACTCAAGTGAATTGGTTTCGAGAGCATTCCGCCACTTTTTGGTGACTTTCACTTTCAACCCGATTCTCCGCCTATGTGCCCTTTACGCCCAGTCATTACGAAGAACACTTGCCCCCCC
>LR738710.1:6602659-6617536 GCA_902687465.1 Secale cereale | reverse complement strand
CCCCCCCCCCCCCCGTCCTACCGTGGCGGCTGGCACGGAGTTAGCCGGGGCTTCTTCCTCAAGTCCTGTCATGATCACGCACTCGACGAAAGAGCTTTACAAGCGGCATTGCCCTTCTTCAATCACGCGATATTGCTGGATCAGGCTTTCGCCCATTGTCCAAGATTCTCCACTACTTGCCCCCATGGGAGTCTGGGCCGTGTCTCGGTCCCAGTATGGCTGATCATCCCAAAAGACCAGCTAAGCATCATTGGCTTGGTCAGCCTTTACCTGACCAACGTCCTAATAGTACGCAGCTCATCAAACAACTCTTTTGAGCTTTCTTCAGGATTTGGCCCGAGCTGTTCGGAAGATTCCCACGCGTTACGCACCCGTTCGCCACTTTGTTCTCAACTATTCCGATTCCAGCAAACGGAGGCCGTTAGGTCAAAGCCGTAGCGCGCGCCCTATAGTTTTGAAGCAGGGCGAGAAAACTTTAGCTAGGAGCCTCTTTTCCTTCTGCCCAGCTCCTCAAAAACAACGTTCGACTTGCATGTGTTAAGCATATAGCTAGCGGTCCCTCTAAGTTAGGATCAAACTCAGATTTTGACTATGATTAGGCGGGGAAAGGATTCAAACCTGCAGTCTTCAGGTCATGAGCCTAATGAGTCGACCAATTCCTCTTCCCCGCTTCTTCCCCTGATCTTTCTTCCCCTCTTCCCGTAAACATTTATTCTCTCTCCAAACCACTCTTAAATATGTGAAATACACGGAATCGATCCAAAACTACAAGCAAGGGAATCAACTCTTATTGTCGTAAAGGAAAAATAACCCCTTTCCTTTATATATATACACGGAACAAGTAGCCTTCGCCACCTATTCCTGAATTAAGGGAACGCGAGAAATATTTCTCTATGTCAATTCAAAACAAAACAAGCGGACGACTGAATAATCCTATAAACGAAATTCTTTTGAGAAGAGCTTGCGCCTATGCTTCTATAAAAATCACCTATGTGGAATGAATGCTTCTACTTGGTCATCATAGACTAGCAAATCCATTTGAGAGTTGTCTTTCTTTGATGGTAGTGTCCTTTCTTCACGCTCACCATCTGTACAGAGCTTAACAAGATAATCCACGCCAACAACCAAAGCCAACAAGCCTTCACTCAGAAGCTCTTTCTTCATCCAAGCTTTTAGTAACATTAGTTGTCATCAATAGAGTGGAACGCATTAACCAGTAGAAACCTTGCTTCAAGGTAGATTCTTACATGTTTGGAGTTTTGTCTGGATCCAGGTACCTCAACTATTGGCCTTACATGGCCTGACATGGGTATTCCCTCTTTCTAGCCCCACTCTCCGCCAACAGAGCTCCCTCACTGAGCGAGCATTCGGCATTACTAGTATGCTCCACTCATTCTACGCCAAGCACCCAATCACGGGATCAGAATCACACTCTAGATCATACCTTTCACGAAAGAAAAGGACAAAGCAACCCCTACTAAACCAAGATCTCCATCTCTCGACTCCGTCAATCAATCTTACCTTATAGGGCACAAAGGTATATTTACCATAGGAGATGTGTGCACCTACTAAAGGGAATAGAAGGATCTTGGGCACAAATACTCCACTTTTCACGAAAGACATAGATTCACTAATGATTGGTTGGACTAAGTACTACATTTATTTGCTCAGAAGAAGGAATGTTGGCTGTGAGAATGATTTCTCGTACGTAGTCTTTCCTAGGACCATTCCAACAGGATGCTCAGAGGTGGGTGGAGAAAAAGCTCAAAAGGCATGCTTCCTGTGCTTTCAGAGGATCTAAATCAGTCTTCATCCTTTCGCTTTTCGAAACCCCTCGCAATAAATATGTAAATTCGTTTCGTAAAAATTCGGAGATTTTCGATCTCCTCGAAAGAAAATGAGTTTGATCAGCAACACCGGTCTCCGCCGCACCAGGATAAAGACCTTCTTTTTACCCATAACCTTTCTCTGCAGCATTGGAACCAAGATCGGGCTTGGCATAGTTATGAGGTTCCCGTTCTATTTGACTAACACTAACTGAAGCGAACCGGAAGCTTTCTTCTCATGCGACTCTTGGATCAAAAAGAGGCTGCTGGACTGTACCATGGTTGAAACTTCCAGGCACGGACAAAAAGCTTTTATCAGGGATTCTCGAGTCAAACGTATACCATACATAGCATAGAGCTGGAAGCTGCACAGGTCTACAGAGAGGAGTGGATGTGAACACGGGCCGACATTGGCTATGTATGGGGCACTCACTAATCACTATTAGCAGGAAACAACTAGCATAAAGAAAGATGAACGCACTTTCACAACTTGCTCTTTAGCACGTACTCACACGAGGGACTCTCAAATCTCTATTTCAGACCATAATCTTTCGATCCCTTTACCGAAGTGATTTATAGTAGGGCTAAAAAATCATTGGGCTTCTTCTATTTTAGTGTGAACTCACTTCTATTCTATATCAAGATAGGAGCTTCAATACTTGGCTGACCGCCCGGTGGAAGACCTGGTTCAACCACACAAGGGCAGCTTTCGTAGTCCAGGAATTTTTCCTCATATGTAATTTCACCTCAATGTGGAAATGTCCGATCTTATTCCAAAATAGAAGGTCTTCATGAAGGTCTGTCTTGTTTCAGGAATATAGGTACCGAAGTTCAATAGCGGTAGGTACCAAGGAGAAGACGAGTCAGGGCCGATTGACAAGACAAGCTAGGCTGACATTCCAGCCATACTCCATCCAATATCGAACGGAAGTGCTAAAGGTTTCATGTGATGCTGACCTCAATGAACTAGACCTCGAGAATTCGTTCATCCCTTCGCTCCGAGGATTGGTCGAGTACTTGGCCACATGCATGAGTAGGCATGTTGCCGGGATGTCCCATTAAAAAGGCAGGTCCCATATTTCAAATACAAAAATAAGATCAGATAGCGCTCAAGAGGTTTTTCTCCATACGAGAAATCCTTCACTCGCAGGGAATTCAAATAGATGTGTCTAAGATCACCAAAGAAAGGAATAAGACTGAATTCGATCCATCTCCTCCCTTTTCTTTAAACCAAGAGCTACTCCTCCCTTTTCTTTTTTATGTAATTTCAATACGATTTCGTTTGTGTTCATGTTTTCAATTTAGAACCCCACGGAAGTGAATAGAAAAAGGAAAAATACCCCTGTGATATGCCTTCCTTTACCTATTTCTAGATTGATTGATTTTCAATGGAGGGAAACTTGCCATTCCTTCTTTCTTTTGAAATTGTACATTTTTTTATTCTGAACTAATTATATCCTTTTTGTTCCCATCGAGCTTTCTTGCCTTGTGACTAAGAATTTTCACACTTGTTGTGTCTAAAAAAGATTTTCCCATAAAACACTAACATAAGTGTTCGAGGGATTCACTTTCGATAAGAATCCAGAAGCAAGTTCCCTATACTACCTTCTTTCCCTCCTCTGTTTCTATCTTTAAGAGGCAGTGCATCCGGCAGGAATCGAACCTACTTTTTGACCCATTTTTTCTTTCTAGGTTGGTGGGCGCTTTCACCATTCAGCCATGGATGCTTTAGTGAGTGAACTAGGTTTTTAGTGGTATTCCTTCTCGAGCTTCTATTTCTTCCGTTAAGGGAGATTCGGGAAAAGATGGAATAGGAAGATGTGTTTCTAGAACGAACAAGATACGGGTAGAGAAGGGGAAGTTAGCAAAGTTAGACAAGATTGGAATGGGCATAGGAACATGTATTGATGTACCTGACCGGCTAATGCTCCCAGGTTGATGCGATGTATTCCACCAGTTGACTGGAGACTTTATTATTTGTATATCAATCGGTCCAGCACGGATTGAAATAGTAGCCGGTTCGATAGGAAGCTTCTGAAAACGTAGTGCACCCAGGTAAATAAGGAACAAGATGAATACATAAGTTAATCGAGCATTCCACACCCGAAAGGTACCCCCACATAGGCCTTCCCCAAAACCCCCCAGTCACTAACATAAACAAAGTAGAAAAAGCACCAATTTCTTTACCGGTTCCGGAAGAGCGAAGAAAAAGGTGATGTTTTGTTAATGGGAACAAGGAACTATTTATAGCTATCACGATATAAATAACTATACTCATCCGAGCCGCAAGAACATGTACATACGAAATACGAGAATTTCCACCTTGTTGAAGATATGGTGGTGCTACCCGAAGACTTAAATGAATAGCCATCGACGTTAAGAACAACCGATGCCTTATGTGTATTGGATCCGCTCTTCTGTTAGCATGCACACATGAACGAGATTATATTCCTCTTCCTTATTCTTCCTAAATAGATACCCCCAACCTAGGTGAGGACGTAAAATAAATCCTTGTTTGTACATCGCTGAACTTACATACCCGAGCCTGGCTCAACATTCTTTTAAAACAATCAAATAACGGCTTTTCCATGACTTGGCCATTCAATCTTGCGAACTAATCGAGAAAAAATTTGATAAAGAGATACAAAAGGAGAGGAATGCCCAACCGATGAAAGAACATGAAACCCTTCTGTTTCTATAGAGGTACGGGAAACTATTGGGGGCAATAAAGTAGGTGAAGTGGTTGGATTTTGTGAGCTGTCCCAACCACTGCTGGATGTGATTCCAAGAGCCGAACGAGAATGAATACCATAGAGAAGAGTCAAGACCGGGCTCCCTAATATAATATTTAACCGATCCATTCCGGATCGATTGAATTGGTACGGAAGTTGTAACATTGGAAAAGCACAGAAAACGCGACTTATTTGAATAACCCGGTAACCTACCAATTGTAGAAGTAGGATTTTTGGCAAGCAATAAGCACTTAAATAATACAATTCGAGTGTACCAGATTCTTTATCATTCCGAGGAAAAGGTTCGGGAGGAAAGGGAAACAATAGAGGGATCCGAATCGAAGCTAAATGCGAATGACAAGAGAAATCTTTTTCAAAACCTATCATTAAGGGCGTGACGACGATATACGTAAGAGAGGAATAAAAAAAATCGTGATTGGTGTGGAGGGTAAGATCTGCTTATGAAATTGTTCAAGAAAGAGTCGTCTCATTTACTTACTTCTGCGTTCTTTCAAATTCATTCACTTCAACGGCTGGCGCTACGCTAACTTTGCATGATTAGCTCCGACAGAACAGATACTGCATTTCCTTAGTTGGATCCGCTCTTTCTCTCTCGTGCAGTTGTTGCTTCCGGCTATTTATTCAGTCGTCAGTCTACATTGATCCAGGTAGTTAGTCAGTCTCTCTTTTTTCCCGTCCTTCTCTGTCTATGAAATTCCTAATTCAGGGAGTTCGCTTTCCAATATCTAAATGTTCATGCAAAGCAACAAACGAAATGCAAGAACTGTCACGCAGAAGTCACACAGTATGCTGATCGTTCTGAAATGATAAAAAGTATGGGATTTCATAAGAGATTCATACATAGAGATCTAAACTCATGGAAGGGCCCGGCCAGCAAACGAGATCTCTTACAACCAAAGGACCATGCCAATCGAAGATGAACCATTCACCGAGCCGAGTATGTGCAAGACAAGACACGGCTAGATAAGTCAAATAGAAGATATTGCTTTTACACGAGCAACTCTTTTCTTCATGTGGGTACAACACACTTTTCCTTTGATGAAATGCAAACCGAAACTTCAGGCATCCAAGAAAGAAGTAAAGATCGAAATCGAAGCATTGTCATTGGGTTGAAGATCAATTCATATCGACAAGACTTTCCATTCATCTTTTGGTTGATATTTGGATTCTGTTTTCCAATAAAGTCATCTTGTAGTTAGATATCACCTTTAGAATCATCAGCCACTGTCCCTACACTGACTCGCTTATCCGGGATCGATCCTCACTACGGTCCTTTATTTCGAAACGAGGATAGGTCTCTTGCGGAACGAGGTGTAGATTGAGAAGAAAGATGAGCGTATGGTCCATACTCACTCGGGTTCAAACATATTTTGCAGGGAGAAATAGGTACATGCCTGTAGATCTTCTTCTCACAGCGAGCACTAGATTACGGAGCCTGATTCTATCTACTGTTTATGGATTATTATAGAATCTATCTTTTTCTTCAAATCATAGTGGGAATCTTATTACCGATACCTAAACGTTTTCTCTGTCGAAACAGAAAGGAGGGAAATTGGATAACCGACGACACGTGTTTCCCGTTCAACGTTCCGCTTCGCTCCACTATTGGATAGGCAATTCAATAGTTACTGTCGTGGAATTGGCACGACAGATGTCCGGTTTAGAGGACTTAGGTGTGGAGCCATCGCGCGGGTTAGCTTGAAGAGGTTAAAGCACACAAAGAACACAAAGGGTTTATACTAGTTCGGCCCCTTCGATGAAGTTAGAAGCCTACGTCTAGTTTGGTTTGGTATTGCTTGGGCGTCGATGAACAGGGAGCGGATTGCTTGCCTGTGTCTCGACGAGTTGTTTCTTGTCCTTGAACCGTCGCCGGGTCGTCCCTTTATATAGGAGGCAACGCCCGGTCCGGTTTACAGAGTCCCAAGGACGGGTCATAATAGTGTCCACCTCGGTCTCTGCTCTTTCTATCTTACACCTCAAGATACATGGTATGACGGTTTACAAACCGTAAGCTTTACATATGGGCCCTAAGGGCCGTAACCTCTGACTCATATCCTACTGGGCTTTATGATAATACAACTACGTTAATGTAATCCGGATCTTCCTAGCCGGTTTATACCTGCTAGTAATATCCCTGACATTAGGCCCCAGATTGATTTGAACTTGTTCATGTCAGTCTTCTAAGACTTTGCATAAATTTCTTCTCTGTAACTTCTCAGCTTTGTAAACCGGCTATGACGTCATCTCGAGAAATCATCTCAATCAGTCGTGACATCACCTCCGCATTTATTGCTCACCTCTATTAGTTACCTTTGTTAAATACTATCCCAAAGATCGGGGCGACAATGTAATCTTTATCCAATCTCTGATCTCCTTGATTCCCGCCCTTGCTGTTTCACCTCACCAGCTTTATAAATACCGCTAAGCCCTGTCCTTTTTCTTCCTTCCGCACTTCGTCTTCCTCCGTCGCCCGAAGCTCTGCCGCCGTTCTTCGAGCCCGTCGCCGTCGTCAAGCCAGGCCGTTGCATCACATTGATACGTGTCCAGAGCACTCCGCCGCCGTCTTCTTCTTCCTCAGGTATTCCTTCTTTCTCTCTGTAGATTTCAATCTAGGGTTCCTCCATGGCTTCCACCATGAAACCTCGAAGCTTGCTGTTCATCCCTATAGGTTACACTTGCAGTAGATTCAAACCTTGGATTCGTTTCGAATGCGCTCCTGCTCCGTGGTTTACACCTTAGATTCGAACCTTACATTCAAACCTTGGATTCATTTGGTCTGTAGAAATCCTTCATGGTTCTTCCTGTATAAGACTTGCATATATTTCATCTTTTTCTTACGTCTCAAATCCATTGTTGCTTTAGCCTTCCGTAGAAACCCGTTTCTTCATCTTGTAGATCTGTCAACTACTCACCGGTTTAACCAATCACATGCTCTTCCTCTAAAGAATTAATCATAAGCTCGATTGTTTAGCCTTCTCTTTTCTGTTGTCATAAACCGGTAGCTGCTCACTTCGCATCTGCTTCCGGGTTGTCAATGCCATTAGTACCGTGTCTAAACCATCGATATAATTTGATGTTACGCTCCAGTTTATGCTTCAGTATTAAGTAATCCGGATTTTGCACTGTATCTTTCAGTGTGTCCTTTAGTCGAGATGGCTGCCAAGAAGTTCGTTTCTTGTAACTGGGCTCCTTCCCGTATTACGGAAGAGGATTTAACCAATGCTGCTTCAATTGGTCTTCTGAGACCCCATGCGGTTCTGAAATGGCTGGCCCCAGGAGATGAGTGTCCCCCTACCCCTAAAGAAGGAGAAGTCAGCGTTTTCTTTGATCATATATGGCCCAGGGTTTTAGCCCCCCCGGTTCAAATTTTTTCCTGGATGTGCTGGCCGCTTTTCAGCTTCATCCTCAAGATATAGGTCCGAACTCTATATCAAATGTCTGCAATTTTCAAGTCTTCTCGGAAGCATACCTTCAAGAAGAACCGTCAGTAGATCTGTTCCGAGACTTTTTCCACTTAAACCGGCGGACAGAGTTTACTGCCGGACCGCATCAAGAGTTGGGTGGTGTTAGCATTCAAAAGAGAAGAGATGTGACCTTCCGTCATGTTGCTCTCCATACACACCCCAAGGAATGGAACCAATCATGGTTCTATTGCAAAGATACCTCGCCTGCAGGAGAAAACCCACTGCCGGGTTGCCGTGCACATCGTCTACCTGAGGATCATCCGCTGCCGCAGCGTCTTAGTTCTTCGGAGCGGGCCCGGTTTGCCCCTTAGCTTGCTAAGCTTAGGGCCTTTATGGCCAACGGTTTAACTGGAGTAGATTTCGTTCGCTGTTGGCTTGCGGGGAGCATCCTTCCACTGAGCCGGCGCTCCGGCCTGATGTGTGAGTATACAGGAAAAACGGATGACCCTCAATGCCACATTGACATAATACTTCCTGAGAAAAAAGTCACTGAATCCGCAAAAAAAATGCTCAACATCTCCCTGGAAGAATGCAGCCAGACTGGATTGGCTCCTTTATATGAAAACAACAAACCGCCAACAGTAAGTTATTTCTGACCTCTTCTGCTTTTTCTGATCCGTCCATATCAATTGTCTTCTATTTATTTCTTATCTTCTGCACAGGCCAACGACCCCTTCTGGAAGAGAAAGCCTCAAGATAAGTCAAGCAAACAGCCACGCCGGAAGACGTGTGTTGTCAAGAAGAAAAAGGCGGTCGCTGCCTCCGGTTCACATCCTAAGGAAGATGATCTGGACTCCGAGGTATGAATTGATCCTGAAGTGTTTTAATCTCCCTTTATCCAAATTTATGTTAACAGTGTCTTTCCACAGGATTTGGCTGAAGGAAGTCAAGTGGCGGAAGTTGAGGTAATCTCTCTCTCTTCAGACTAAGAACCGCCGGCGCCCAAAATTCGTCGGGCGTCCCGGAAATACCCTTTTTCTCATCCTTACACTCAACTGGACCCCAAATTTCTTTTGAAGAAGCAGCAACATGAAGCACGCCGAACTACGCGCCATAGTGGCCATGTAGTAGAATCCTCCGGAATATCTCTTACTCCAGTCGCAGGTGCCGCTCTGAGGTTTTACTTTTTCCAACTCTTCTCCATCCAAAGGCCGGACTTATAAGTAAACCGCTTAAACCGTCTGATCCTAACTATCAGGAGACTCCTTTGTCCTCTTCTGGTGAGTCAACTGCCACACAGGTCCCTCTACTGAAGACTGTGCCTGGGTAAGTCCCTTTCAACATCCGGTTTATTTTTGTATTTGTACCTTAATGATTCTCATCGTTCCTTCAATTTTCTCCAGCAAGCCCAAGCCTAGCAAGAAGGCGAAGGCCACCAAAGCGGCTACCGAAACTGCTACCGCTGAACCGGGAGCTGATCCGGACGAAGTCATCCCTCCAGAGAACGAACCTGCAACTCAGTTTGATGACCCTGCTCCCATGGATCATGATGACACTGTTGCCCCGGAAGATACTAATATGGAAAATGTAGTTGAACCGGTGAGTCCTGTCCGGGTTAGCCCTCTTCGGACTAACCCGGCTCCTGTTAGCCCAGCCCCTACTGTTGCCCCTTCTCAACCAACCACTGCCTCTCCTCCGGATGTTCAGATAACTGGGACAGGTTTTACCGCTCCTGCTGAGCCTATCATTTTGGCCAAACATACTGCTAAAGAGGAGAAGCTTCAACAAGAAAAGGGCAAGTGGAGCACGGACTTGTCCAGCTATGCCCAATTGAGTGCCCAGGAATTTTATTCCGGGTATTTCAACCGGCTTCATACCAGCCGTGATTATGAATTGGGCTTGGTTAATATGATGAAGGATAAGTACAAGATAACTTCCTTCACTTGTCTTTGTTTTGCATTCTTTGTACTCCTGTCTTTATACCATAGTAGCCCCCAAGTGCCGGTTTGGCTTTGTTGTAGGTGAACCGGTACTCTCAATGTATGCAAAATGAACTTACATTAGCCCCCAAGTGCCAGGGGCATAACTTGTTTTATCACTACTAGGAAAAGGGCTATAGATGGAATTGATACTAATGACGCACCAGACAAGCAGTGCGCCATTAGTATATAATAATGGCGCACCAACCTCTGATACGCCATTACAGTTCAAACTACTAATGGTGCACCTGGCCCAGGGTGCGCCATTAGTATAAAAAAGTTTTTTTTTGAACTAGTGTGCCTGTCCAAACATACTAATGGCACATCGAAACAAAGTGCGCCATTACTAATTGTAACTAGTAATGGCGCACCAGCAGTAAAGTGCGCCATTAGTATAAAAATGTTTTTTTAACTAGTGCGCCTGTCCAAACATACTAATGGCGCATCCAGACAAAGTGCGCCATTACTAGTTGTAACTAGTAATTGCGCACCAGCAGTAAAGTGGGACAGTGCGCCATTAGTATTGTTTTTTTTTTGTTTCAAAACAAGTAATGGCGCACTAACTGAAGATGCGCCATTAGTAACCTTGAATACTAATGGCGCATTTATATTGGGTGCGCCATTAGTAAGTGGGCCGCAACAAGATATTTTGGACAGCCTCTCCTACCCACACTCACTTTCTCCCCACTTCATTCTCTCCACCTCCTCCGTGTCTCGGGTCCCTCCTCTTTTTCACCTCATTTCCACTATAGATTCATTCAAATTAAGTGGTTAAATTACCTTGTTTTGATAGGTAAGTAAGGGGGGAAGCTATATTTATGTTGTTCTCCATACAACAATGTGCACATGCACTTTTTATGGCCTAGCTAGATCTATGTATGTTCGTGGTGTTGCATATGTTTGTCGTGTTGCATATGTGTTTGTGTTTGGAGGTGTACCGGTATTTGAAATGCGATAGTTGCCAATATTTTCCCGGAATGTTGATTCCTTTCCGTTTCGGTGAGAATTTTGGCATTAAGCATTCTTTTTTGTCCTATTTTTAGGGAAAGTAATGGCAAATTTTTTCTTGGTACTAAAATATCGTTTTGCTCTACCCCACAGGCGACCATGGTGCGCACGATGACCGAAGGCATCGTGAATAGGTTTTTGATGTCCGCGAAGGACGAGATGCTTCAAAAGAACGAGACGGAGATAAGATGTCCGTGTCGAAGATGCAAGCTGAAGAGCCTTATTGCGGACCCGGATTCCGGGCAGGTGCGGGACCACCTGCTCTTGCGTGGTTTCATGGATGGCTATCGATGGCAAGGTGATGAAGATGACTACGAAGTCGTCCATTGCGGCCGGGCAAGAAATGAGGAAGGGCAGCAAGACAACCACCGCGGCTCGGGCTGGCGAGAAGACGAAGAATCCCCAGGAGATGATCACGACGGTGATGCTGTACACAGTCATCATGTAGAAGATGCAGGACATGATGATGATGAAGATGCCGGAGTAGACGACGGGCATGATCATGAAGATGATGATCCGGGCGGAGCAGACGACGCCGGACCATCGATGGGCTGGGTGCAGGACCCTCATATTCAAGAGCTGCTTCTCAAGCAGACCGATAACGCAAGAGCTGCCGCCCGAGAGAAAGCCAAGATGGATCAACTTGAGTTAGACGCGGTTACTCCATTGTATGAAGGATGCAGGCCCGAGGATACCCGCCTGAAAGTAACGCTCATGGCTCTGGAGATGAAGGTAAAACACAAAATGACCGACGCATGCTTCGATGAGAGCATGTCATTTTGGCACGAACGTCTTCCCAAGGGGAACAAGTGCCCCACCAGTTTGGAGGAGGCGAAGAAAATCATGTGTCCTCTGGATTTACCGCACGTGAAATACCATGTGTGCATGAACAATTGCATCATTTATCGGGACGAGCACGTGGAGTCTACCATATGTCCGGTGTGCGGCGTCACTCGATACAAGAAGATGTAGAAAGCTCCTCGAAAAGTGGTGTGGTATTTTCCGATCACTCCTCGTCTACAGCGGTATTTCGCGGACCCTAAGGTAGCAAAGCTCCTGCGCTAGCACGCGGATAGGGAGGAGAAGAAAAGAGAAGATGACGCAAATGATCCGGAGATAGATAAAAAAGACAAGATGCTGAGTCACCCTAAGGATGCGAGCCAGTGGCAAGCGTTGAACTTCAAAGACCAAGAATTTGGGAACGATCCAAGGAACATCATGCTGGGCACGAGCACCGATGGAGTCAATCCGTTTGGCAGCCAGAGAAGCACACATAGCACCTGGCCTGTGTTTGTGTGGATGTACAACCTTCCCCCTGGTTGTGCATGAAGAGGAAGTACATTCACATGAGTATGCTAATTGAAGGACTGAAACAACCAGGGAACGACATCAATCTATATCTGGGGCTGCTGAAAGAGGAGCTAGACATGCTGTGGAAAACGCCAGCCAATACGTGGGACGCCGCAAAGAAAGAATATTTCCCTATGAGAGCCGCGCTGTTCACGACGGTGCACGACTATCTTGGTTACGGATATGTCGCGGGGCAGGTGGTCCACGGATTATCTGGATGCGTCAGGTGCATGGATGACACAACGTATCGCCAGCTAGATAGAGATCCCGGGTCTTCGAAAACTATGTTCATGGGACATCGAAATTGGCTTCGCGACGATGACCTGTGGAGAAACACAAGGATCTGTTCGATGGTGAAACCGAACCCCGAGGACGCCCGCGTACGAGGAGCGGTGAGGAAATAGACGATCTGTTGAAAAATTGGAAAGATTACCCACTGCCGGGAAAGAAGCAAAAGGCGCCAGAGCCGGGAAAGAAGCGAAAGGCGCCACAGCCGCTGCTGAA
Source organism: Secale cereale (assembly GCA_902687465.1). Lineage (NCBI taxonomy): Eukaryota > Viridiplantae > Streptophyta > Magnoliopsida > Poales > Poaceae > Secale > Secale cereale. The sequence continues at coordinate 6,604,712 of LR738710.1, read as the reverse complement.
GGTATGGAAAACGAGGTCTGTTTTCTGGGACTTGCCGTACTGGAAGATCCACCGTGTGCCTCACAGCCTTGATGTAATGCATATCACGAAGAACGTGTGCGAGAGTCTGCTTGGTACCCTGCTCAACATGCCAGAGAGGACCAAAGATGGGCCGAAAGCAAGGGCGGACTTGAAATCAATGGGCATCAGGCAGGAGCTTCACGATATATATGATGATGATGATGATGATGATGATGATGATGATGATGAGGCGAAGCAGGACACAGAAAGTCGTCGCAAAGGCAAAAAGGCCAAGAAGACCGGAAATGACTACCCTCCCGCGTGCTTCACTCTAAGTCAGGAGGAGATCGAGCAGTTTTTCACCTGCCTCGTAGGAGTACAACTTCCTTATGGTTACGCGGGGAAGATAAGCAGATACCTAGACCGGGCGAAGCTGAAATTCAGCGGGATGAAGTCTCACGACTGTCACGTGCTGATGACGCAGATACTTCTAGTTGCAATCCGTGGGATCATGGACGCGCACGTCCGTGAAACCCTATTTGGCCTATGCATCTTTTTCGACGTCATCTCTCGGAAGTCTGTTGGCGTGAGGCAACTCAGAAGGCTACAGGAAGAGATCGTGGTGATACTATGCGAGCTTGAGATGTACTTCCCGCCCGCATTCTTCGACGTTATGGTGCATCTGCTGGTCCATATCATGGACGATATCATCCAACTCGGGTCGACGTTCCTGCACAACATGATGCCGTTCGAAAGGATGAATGGTGTCATCAAAGGATACGTTCGCAACATGTCATGTCCAGAGGGAAGCATAGCCAGGGGCTTTCCGACCGAAGAGTGCATCTCCTACTGCACGAATTATATAGGCATCGAGAACCCCGTTGGTCTGCCCGTCAACGAGCACCTCGACAGGCTCGCTGGATGGGGTCACCGTGATGGTCGCCGCGAAATGGATGTCGACTTCGAGGGTCGACTCACCGACTTTGAAAGAGCAAACCTAGTCGCGCTACAACACATAGACGTGGTCGATCCTTGGGTGGTAGAGCACAAAACCTTTATTGAGAAGACGTACAATGACCGAGGCCAACAGAGGACGGACGGAGATATAATCAAAGAGCACAACTCATGTTTCATGCGTTGGTTCAAGCAGAAGCTTCTGTCGTACCCTTTACATGAGGATTCTTCCGCGGAAGAACAACTCATATTCGCCTTATCATAGGGCGCCGAGCACAACCTAATGACCTATGAGGCGTACGATATCAACGGCTACACATTCTACACCGAGGCCAAGGACATGAAGAGCGATGGTTATCAGAACTCCGGGGTAACTATGGAATCCTACACCGGTAATGACAAGGACAGATACTACGGAAGGATCGAGGAGATCTGGGAGCCTACGCTGGAGAGAAGGTCCCCATGTTCCGTGTCAGATGGGCCAAGAGCGTCCTAAAAGAAGACCGGTATTTCACCACCATGGTTATACCCGAAGCCAAATCCAAGACCGCGGGCGCAAATGTCACCGCGAAAAATGAGCCATGGGTACTGGCTTCCCAAGTTGACCAATGCTTCTTCATTACCGACCCGTCAAAGCCCAGTCGTGTTGTCGTGAGGAGAGGCAAAAGGAAGATCATCGGAATGGATGGAGTAGCCAATGGGCAAGACTTCGACAAGTACGACGACCCGAGGATCGAACATGACGACGATGATGAAGTAGCAGCATACACCACAAGAAGAAGCAGGACCACCCTACCTAAAGGACGTCCGTTCCACAGAAGAACTCCATTTGCGCAAAAGAAGGGCAAGAAGATTGTGAACAGATAGCTAGCTAAGATCGATTGTATATATTTAAATCGTAGCCTTCATTTCTCGATTGTATTTCATGGGCACTTTTTGAACTATCATGAATATTTTCAAATTTCATGGACACTCGATCTCGACCCCCCACTCCATCTCGATCGCTATCCCACCTCGCCAGATCAGGTCCCCCTCACCGCCGAGCACCCCCCGGTCCACTGGCCGTCATCGCCGACCACCCGCACCCTCGATTCCCCTA
>LR738710.1:6553842-6602295 GCA_902687465.1 Secale cereale | reverse complement strand
TACTCAACCGCCATCGCCGAGCACCCCCCGGTCCACCGGCCGCCGCCGCCGACCCCCTGCACCCTCGATTCCCCTACTCCTGGTGTGATTTAAACAAGTTTGAACATATTTAAACATGTTTGAACATATTTAAACACAAATAAGTATCAAACAACATTTTAAATGCATAAAAAATTGTGGAGCCTCGGAATCGAACCCAGGACCTCTTGGTGTGAGAACTGGCTGCTGACTAGTCGAGCTAGTAGAGGACACTTGATGTGGATCAGGACAGGTGGAAGATACCCTGTTGGCTCGAGCAGAAATAAAAAATATACTAATAGCGCACCAGGGTGAGGTGCGCCATTAGTATGTATGCAGTTATGGCGCACCGAGGGGTGGTGCGCCATTAGTATTGCGCCGCCCCCACCATCCATATCTCCTCCGCGGCCGTCCCCAACCAAGCTATCGATCCCCTCTCTCTCCCCGACTCCACCCCTCACCACCGCAGCTCCCCCGCGCCGCCGCGCCCCCCACCACCCGCCACGCGCCGCCCCCTCCACTATCTCCGCTCGTCGTCGTCGCCTTCGCTCGGGGAGGACGTCCACCAGGAGTGGAGGCCCGCAACCTCCCCGCCATCTCCACCCTCCGTCGTCTCCGCCGTCTCCGCCCTCCGTCGTCTCCGCTGTCTCAGGTAACCCTCCTCCCTCTGCCTCTCTTCTCCTCTCTTCCTCCTCTCCTCCCTCCCGGCCATGCCCTCTTCTTCTCTCTTTTGCTAGGTTTAGTTCAAATCCCTCTCGAATTTAGGTCAAATTAGGTTCAAACTTGCTTTCTGGAGGTTAACTAGGTCAAATTAATTAACTGCTAGGGATTAATTAGGTTAACTAGGTCAAATCCCTCTCGAATTAATTAACAAGGTTAACTAGGTCAAATTAGCAGTTAATTTAGTCTGAAAATGATAGTCCATAGTTAACTAGATCATTCACTATTACATCGATCAAGAAATAGGTTCATCCATATTCCTAGCAGATGCTATATGAACCCTTGCAAGAAACAAACTTGCTTGCTGGAGGTGGTGCCTGGCCTGGCATGCTAGTTGCTTAGCTTAATTGCTGTTACAGTTAGTAGTTAATTGCTTAGCTTAATTGCTGTTAGAGTTGAGTTACAATTGATGCATGATGGAGCTGTCAAATTAAGTTAAGAGTATATACACTAGCAGCTACCCTATATATGCGCGTGTCTTTTTTGGTTGATAAATAATAAGTCCAAGCATACAACTTTATTTTTGGAAGGGAATGCAAATCTGGCTCATTTTATTACAGCAAGTGTCTGTCTCTCTTATATATTTTGTTGTCTCTCTTGTCTTGTATATATATTTGAAAATAATTGCTGCTAGCTGTTAATTTTACATGAAGAGAAAAACTACTGGTACTAGCTAGAATTTGGCACTGAAAAGCAAAAGCTACAATTAGATGCTGGTATTAGACATGCTTGACATTACATATCAGTTTGTCTGGTTCTTGTTTTGGTAGTAGTAGTTTGCTTTGCTTATCCATGAGTATAAGTCAATTGGTGAACCTCGAGCAGCTTTTTGCTTGGTTTTGTCTCCGACCATCGTGTCGTGAAGATTTTGCAGGTACCCCGAGAGGCCCTTGAGTTTGCTGGAATGTCGATTAACTTCCGTTCTGGTAAATTAGGGTACTCCGTATGTCCTATTTTCAGCAAAGGTCATGCTGAAATTTTCCATTAATTTTAGCATGACTTTGCTAAAAATAGGACATATGGGGTACTTGTGACTAATGCATGGGCCGGGGTATCTTAGTAGTTAATTAAGTAGGATCAAGTGCCCCTTTATTCTAGCAGCATTAAACCATAGGCGGCAATAGAGCCAAGCTAGTGATTAGGCCCAACTTAGAATTCTCCTTCCCAGCTTAGCTTTTAGGATGCCTCGGTGTCGACAAACCATAAATTAAAAAACCTTGGCTTTTAGGGTGCCTCGGTGTCGATAAAAACCGAAATGATGAAAGCTTAGGCTTTTAGGTTGCCTCGGCGTCCAAATACCCTCAATTATAAAAGCTTAGCTTTTAGGATACCTCGGTGTCGACAAACCCTAAATGATGAGACCATGATCTTGTTCCTTGACAATAACCAACTTTTTGACCAAACTTTGTCCCTATTTAGAGAGAAACATGGCCAACAACGATGAGGCCGGGGGTTCGGGTGGCAAGGCATTCTGGGAGCTGTCCCAGGAGATGGAGGAACAACCTCACTTGTATGAGGACGCCGCCTTCCCCACCGATCCTGACACCACTGATGGTACCGGCGAGGATGACCCCACTGATGCCACCACTCATGGTGCCGCCGAGGATGCCACCACTGATGATGGCGGCGCACGCACAGATGGCAGCCAACGGAAGAGGCAACGGAAGGACCGGCGCCCGACCGTGCTCCACACCCTCAAGGAGGAAGTTACTGAAGTGGACTCCGACGGGAATCCAACGGCGCCCGAACGAATAGTCAAGGGGTACTCACTTCAGCTCGGGTGCATTTTCCGGAGCACCGTCTCGATCAACACCGAGAACCTGAGGCATCCTGACCGAGGGAATTTGCGCAACCTCCTCTTCACGAAGGTCCACGAACGATACAAGTTCCTCGCTGAATTTGAAAACACAAGCCTCAAAGGGAATAAAGTGAACAATGCTGCCCTCACGAAGATGAGCAAGGCCCTGTCTACCTGGAAAACCAATGTGAAGAGAATGATCGAGAAAGGTGAGAGTTATGAGAAGATCAAGGAGAAAAATCCTTCGATCACCGAAGATGACTACAACGACTTCATGATCAATTGCTTGAGCACCGCACAGTCCGAATCAAGTCAGTGGGGGAAAGAAATGTGGGAGCTGAACTTAGGGGAACACACACTCGGTCCCGGCGGTTACAGAGTGGCGGAGCATATATGGGACAAGGAGGAGGCGGACCGTGCCGAGCAAGGCCTACCGCCCCTCTTCGATAAATACGGTGACAAGCAGACCAGGAACTTTGTCAGGGCCCAGTACAAGAAGGATCCGAAAACAAAGGAGATTACCACGGATCCGAAGACCAGGGTGCTTGAGCTTGTCCTGGTAAGGAATACACCCCCGCGTAATTAGCTCCATATGGTTGCATTCTAATTAATGAATCCAAATTTCTAAATGGTTCACATTCCTTCCGCAGGCGACTGAAAGCAGTAGCGCGGGGTCGACTAAGAGCAACCCTTGGGACACGACTCTAAATAGGGCGTTGAATGTAATGAAGAACAAGGATAAGCTCAGTAAGCCGACGTCAGCTGGTCGTGTGGCCGACAAAGGCTTGTCGACTAAATGGTCGTCATACTATAACGCTGGTGGGCGAAAGGAGAAAAAGACCAGCTCGGAAAGAAAGGCGCGCGAGGTTCAAGAACTCAAGGCACAGGTGGCGCGGATTCCGGAGATTGTCCAAGAGCAAGTGCAACAACACCTCGGAGCAACGATCACCGCCATTTTGCCTACCTTGATCGAGGGGTTGAGTGCGTGGATTGCGGGCGGCCAACAGGGGTCGCCCCCGATTCCTATCTTCACGGCCAGCAACTCGGAGAACGCGATGGCGGGACCATTGGTGTCTCCGGCGGAGGCGGCATTGGTGTCTCCGACGCCAGCACGGTAGCTTAATGCACCCGGGTGTACGCCGGCCGGCACCTCTGCAGCAAGCGGCCCCTCCGTCAACTGCACGCCCACCGTTGGCAGTGCCTCGACATTAGCCGAGCTCGACGCCATCATCACAGTAACTAATTAAGCCTCTCTTGGCCGAGGACTTCATCTCCTTGCCTTTGACTGGGCATCCCTGATGACGCCCTACATGTTTTCGCAGGGCGCCGCCGATGTTCCGTGCACTCTCCTGCACTTCGTGAACAACGAGTTGGTCGATGTCGCCAAGGGCAAAATCGTTCAACCGGGCAACTCCTTGTTCCACGGTACCCAGATGCCACCCAACTTGTTTAGAGTTCAACTAGTTCGGGTACTGCCAGGCTACGACGAGGTGTTACCTCCAATTCGACCCGTCGGGGCCGACGATGATGATGTGATGACCCTCAGCGCCTGCCTGAGCTGGCCCCTTCTTTGGCCGAAGAGCCAGATTCGTTTGGGGGCGGGGGACACCACCCCAAAGACAACACCTCCAGTCGTGCCGGCGCCAAGTCGGCCCCATGGCAAGACCGCCGCAACGGTGCCGGACATCCCTATGCCACTGGATCCAAACATGCATATGGCACAGGATCAGAACGACGACGACGATACATTCGGCAACGTCGATCAGTACTTTGTCGATCATGGGTACTGTGGCGACTTCATGGGGCCTCCTTCTCAAGAACCCAACCCAACAAAAGACGTGCGCGATCTAGCTGGTACCGCGGAGAAGCCAAGTTGCAACAGGCGTCGTCTGCCGTTCAGCACTCAGGAGACGCCTCCAGCTGCCGACTTCACTGAGCCTCAGATAGGCGAGGTGCAAAATATTATCAGCCCCCACACACTCAAGAAGGCGGTCTGTGAGCAGAACACGGTCCCAATTCAGGAGAAGAAGAAGGCACACAAAAGAAAAACTAACAAGGGTGCGAGCCAGCCGGCACTGAGTACGATCCGTGCTCAGGATGGGCCACCTTCACCTGAGGATCTAATGAGGAGGGTGCATGTGGCGGGTAGGCCGATGCTACCCACAAATAGGCTCGATGCTGCAACCGGTGCTATGCGGAGTCTGCATGATAGTGTTCTTTCTTTGGAGAAATGGCGTCTCAGAGAGAAGGATGTGGCATACCCGGTTTTCGCGGCCAAGGTGCTATAGGGCAAGGGCTTTGTGGATAACTCCATCGGGGGTACGATCGTCCTGCGGTTTGATGACATCCATGCTATGTTGAACCTTCATCCGCTGCACTACACCTTCATTTGGCTATTTTCTCTTAGTATGGAGATGCGGATCATTCGCGACAAGACCCCGGACATCGTGATAGTCGACCCCTTCTACATGCGTGCCAAGAACTTGGGCAGCGTCGGGGACCCGCAAGTCGCGAGTTCATACCTCGAAGGTGTCATTCTGGCAAACCGAGATAAGAATAACTTCCTCGTGCCTTACTTTCCCGAGTAAGTCCTCCCCCTCAACCGCCCCGTAACATATGAATTCTTAGATTTCGATCGTTTTTATTTAAACATTCCGTGTTTTCTGCAGTGACACACATTGCACGCTCATCCTCCTAAACCCCAAATATTCCATGGAAACGTATTTCGACCCGGACCGTCAGTCGAACGTAGACTACACAAATGTCAAGAAGGTTCTTGATGATGTTCTCCCCGGCTACGCCAAATCTGGAGGCACCTTCACCAGGACAGTTCGTAAGACCGGCAAGCACGTGTTCTCCCACAATACGATGTTCTGCTGCGTCAAGCAGCCGCCTGGCGGTCAGAAGGGTTATGCCATCCATCACATGCGGGCGATCGTACGGGACCATCATCAACTTCTGCTACTGAGTAAACTCAAAGATTGGGCCGCGAGCGTGTCGGCAATCCAGGACGCGGACATTAGACAACAATTCTTTCGCATCCAGTCGGAGTTTGCGGAAATCATCCATCAAGATGTCCTTCGTACCTCGGGGCAGTTCTTCCTCAGGAACCAAACGTCCAACAGTGACATCGAATCAATGCTACAAATGCAGGCTGACAACGCCCATGATTTCATGACTCCCACGATAGACGGCGGCTTCATCCACGCTCCGGTCCCTCTAGTCGAGTCGAAAGCAGTGATGATGTGTCTAGTTCTGAAACATCGATTGGCTCATGTTGTAATTAAACTTTAATGAACTTGTAGTATGTCTCTTTGGTTTCGAGAGTCGTTCAACTTAGATGTAGTCGATGCTATTAATGTCTTGCTTTTCTCTTTCGATCGTTCTGTTGCATACTTATATATTGCTTATGTATTGTCTGTGAATTGGTACTAACGTTTCGTTTGACTGGGAGGAGTGTCGGAGACAGATTCACCGATTCAGCGGTAACAGTTACAAAGGGTACACCACTAGGGCCGAGGCGGAATCTAGATACGCCCGCTATCTAGCGGGAGAGGGGAGGGAGCGTTGGAGGAACCGGATGAAGACAAGTTTCATCGTGATGATGCTCATCGTGATGACCGCAGCTCTCTTCTATGTGATGGTAGTTTAGATGATCGATATCGACTTGTAATGTGAAGACAAACTCGCTACTCGCGGTCTCGAGACTTGTAATATAATGTTCTATCTTTGTTCAGTCTTTTCAATTCGGAGACTAATATGATGAATTGTATTCGGAGACTAATATGATGAATTGTATTCAGAGACTAATCTTCTATTGTATTCGATGAATCTGTTGTTGATGTGTGCTGTCTATATTCCAATTATACATTTTGTAACCTGTGCAAAAAACAGAAAATTTAAAAATAAAATAAAAACCTAATATTCATACTAATGGCGCATCACATCCCAGTGCGCCATTAGTATGCCACAGGATACTAATGGCGCATCATTAGACAGTGCGCCATTACTATGCCGAAGTTACTAATGGCGCATCCTGCTGGCGTGCGCCATTAGTATGCCAAAGCACCTGGGTATACGTGGCCCCCTGGGAGGCATACTAATGGCGCACTACTGTGCACACTAATGGCGTATCTGCGGTGCACCATTTGTATACCAGATAGTAATGGTGTCGGTGTACTAAGATAGGGGTACCTTAGTACCCCAACTTGTGCACGTGCAGTAGCAGCTTCCCGCGGCAGGGTTCACCACGTGCTTGCCGGAAACCTTTCTGGTCCCTATGAAGCCATTCAAGAACAAAGTATACAAGACAGAAGATCGAGGCCCCGGCAAGGAGGAGCAGGCCGGGAAGGCCGCACCAGGCACAATACTGTCACTTTAGCACAAGGCCCTAGCAAGAGGAGCTTGCCAGGAAGTCCAAGGAATGCACACCTCAAGAAACGCCTCGGCGCATCATGCGCCCCGGCAGGACCCGGGGAGCGACAAGCTTCCGGGCCCGGCGAGGTCAAGGCCCCGGCAAGGTGCTTGTCGGGGGAACTCACGCTGTGTGCTCGCGCTCCAGCTCACCTGCCCACGCGTCGCCCTGGGGCCCTTCCAGGGACGCGTGGCAGATGGCTGTGCAGCCTGGGGGACACGATGGCAATCCACGGTGACGAGGCTACCGCCGTGTCGAGTGGAGAAGCATGGACGGACGCTTTTGGGGTCGACGGTGACGGGCATTTAAGGCCCTTGTCCCCCACTGTCAAGGTTAGGTGAAGACCACTGTTCATGCACTGTTCGCGCACTATTCCCGCACTGTTACAACTACCACCACAGTTACATTTTTGCCCTCCTCTACGTTGACACCTGTCGGTGACCCCTTGAGCTATAAAACGAGGCCCATGCACAACGTAGAAAGGGTTCGAAACCTAGACAGCTCTCTCGCTCGGTGTAGCTAGCACTGTAGCTCTTCAAGCTCCCGAGCTCAATACAAACCAAAGCAGGAGTAGGGTTTTACGCGTCCGCACGGCCCGAACCTGGGTAAACTGCCCGCGTGCTCTCCTCGATCCGCTCTTCGTGCTCCCTCCGCTCCCTTACCGCAACGTAGAAGGGGCTCCGGTCCCATAGGTGCTCGTGGGAGGACAATTTCCCCCGACAAATGGCGTGGCACTAATGGCACACCACTAATGCGCCATTAATGGCCAAATTAGGTGCGCCATTAGTAGGCCTTTTGCTAGTAGTGTATGTGACTGGGACTTGTCTGAATTTCTCTTTTAATACTTCAACTGCACATTAGCCCCCAAGTGTCAAGTGGATAACTTGTTTATATGCTTGAGACTTGTCTGAATTGTCTTTTACTCCACTTGATTTCCTTGTAGGCTGACTTGACCCGGAGGGCTGCGGAGGTAACTGAGCTCCGGAATAGACTGGCTGCTACTGAAATGGCCTCTGCCAAAGCCAAGGAAGAGCTTGCGCTGAATTTAACCAGCGCCAAAAAATTGAAAAAGGACTTTGAAGCGGAGCGCTCCGCCTGGGAGGTGCAGAAGAATGCTCTTGAGAAAAGAGCAAAGGATGCTGAAGCTGCCCTTAATCCGATGAGGCAAGAGCTGACTGGTTTGAGACAGCAAATAGAACTTATGACCTCTTCTATCTTTGGTGAGTATTCAATTTGCCCATGTTTTCATCTATGCAATCTTTTTTTCGCTCTGGTTTAACTTTAACAATAATATGTAGGGCGGCGCATAACTCATCTTGGAGACGACGTTCGAAAGAAGCTCAAGGCCTCTTATACCTTGGTGGAGCAACTGTATTCCGGCGGTCAAAGGATTATAAGTGCGATGTCCCATCAAAAAGCGGCCCCCACTACTATCCAAGGTACTTTGGAGAAGCTATCTATACTTCCTGTACGCTTGGAAGAAGTGAAGAAATCTGCTGCACGAGCCGGCTCTCTTGTAGCACTGACTAGGGCCAAGGCATGGGTTCCGGATTTTGATCCGGAGGAAGCTATGAACGGATATCCCAGTAATAAGGAAGATGGATCTGCCTTCTCTGGCAAGGACCTCCGTGCGTTAACCAAGGAGATGCGTCCTCTTGCCAGCAAGCTTGCCGATGAAGCGGATCTGACCAGGTATCATCCGGCATATGACTTAGAAAATGAACGGGTGGACCGGCCGGTTTATGATACCGAGAATCTGATCCCGCTGGTGCGTGCCCATACTTTCGCTCCTGATATTGATCTGTACAATCTTATTACTGAGGAAATGTACTTCCATGCACTATCCAAGATCGACTGGCGCGTTCCTGACTTCCAGCCGCTTCAACAAGACGAAGAAGTTCCGGTACAAGCCGATCCGCGGCCTTCATAGCAGGAAGAAGAAGCATAAGTTTGCTCAGTTTAACTCTTAGGTGCTGTAATATGTTGCCAGAAAACTTTAATCCGTTCAGGCCTGCAAGTGCCTTGTAATAGGATAGTTCGAAACATTGTCTGTCTCAATTTGGATGTCATAGCTTGACTTGGCGTCTGCCAATTTTAATCCCTTGCCTGCTATGGTTGATCCGTTTATGTTATCTGTATCTGCATGAACAAAGCTAAAAGATGTCCTGGCGGTTTACCACCGGACCAATAATATTGCTCCCATGGGCATATATTGAAAGAGTATCTGCTTTATACCCATACTTCATACCTTTAATTAAGTGTGCTTGACATCCTTAATCCGGTAGGCGTTATTGAACATGTAGATTCTGATGAGGCTCTTGGCCCTCTTGGCGTTTGCCCAATGATTATTCCGGGTTATGATAAAGGCCGGTTTAAATCATGCTGGTATTCTATGACCCAGACTTTTGTAGATATGTGGTCAACTTTGAAGTTGCCCAGTTCCGGATCAAAAACCACAGAAAACTTTAAAAAATCACAAAACACAAAACACTGTTGCAAATAAGACCATGTAGTCGAGGCTTTTTGTGAGCTGCCAGGCTCCATATTTGCCAATCAATGGATGTGACCCAAGGAGCAAAGATTCATTTTGCCAATCAATGGACGTGATCCAAGGAGCTATGATTCATTTTTCCAATCAATGGGTGTAATCCAAGGAGCAGTGATTTCTTTTGCCAATCAATGGATGTAATCCAAGGAGCAAGAACTTATTTTGCCAATCAATGGATGTAATCCAAGGGGCGATGATTTCTATTGCCAATCAATGGATGTAATCCAAGGAGCAAGAACGTATTTTGCCAATCAATGGATGTAATCCAAGGGGCGATGATTTCTTTTGCCAATCAATGGATGTAATCCAAGGAGCAAGAACATATTTTGCCAATCAATGGATGTAATCCAAGGGGCGATGATTCGAAGACGATCATGTAAACCGGACCAGAAAGGATTAAGCGAGGATTCGAATGTGATCCGTAGCCCCCTAGTGACCGTGGATGTAGGGTACCTATGAAAGTGTTGCGCTTGAAAGGCAAGTCCTGGTTGGTCCCTTATAGAATTGTCCTGCATAGCAAAATAGACTGATCAAAGCATCTGAGTTAACTCTCATAAGAGACTTATTTAGAAGAAAAAGGGCTGATCCCCCGGTTTACCAGGGGTGCCGGTTTATTTATTAATCATAATATATACAGGATACATGAAGCGGAGCTCATGGGTCAAGTGTAGTAAGGCTGTAGAAGGGCAATGTTCCACGGCCTCTTCGTCTCTTCCTCTGCTGTCCGTGAGTCTTTGTGTTCTCGAACGTCCACCAGGTAGTATGAACCGTTGTGTAGGTTCTTGCTGACCACAAAGGGTCCTTCCCAAGGTGGGGATAACTTGTGCATATCTGTCTGGTCCTGTATGAGCCGGAGTACCAAGTCCCCCTCCTGGAACGTCCTGGTCTTAACCCGGCGGCTGTGATATGTGTGCAGGTCCTGCTGATAAATTGCAGATTGTGCTGCTGCTATGTCATGCTCTTCATCCAGTCGGTCTAAGCTGTCTTGTCTTGCTTGCTCATTGGCCGCTTCAACATAAGCCGCCACCCGTGGTGAGTCGTGCAGGATATCACTTGGAAGAACCGCTTTAGCACCGTACACCATGAAGAAAGGTGTGTAGCCTGTAGACCTGTTAGGCGTAGTATTGATGCTCTAGAGGACAGAAGGTAACTCCTCAACCCAGCACCCTGGTGTTCTTTGCAAGGGAGTCATAAGCCGGGGCTTGAGGCCTCGCAAGATCTCTTGATTGGCCCTTTCAGCTTGACCATTGGATTGAGGGTGAGCTACGGAAGACACATCTAGGCGAATATGTTCCCTTTGACAGAATTCTTCTATCTCTCCCTTGGATAGATTGGTGCCATTATCAGTAATAATGCTGTGTGGAAAGCCAAACCGGAAAATTACCGTTTTGATGAATTTAACCGCTGTTGCCGCATCACACTTACTGACAGGCTCTGCCTCAATCCATTTTGTAAACTTGTCCACTGCCACCAACAGGTGAGTTTTTTGATCTTGGGATCGTTTAAAAGGCCCAACCATATCAAGCCCCCAAGTTGCAAACGGCCAAGTAATTGGAATCATCCGTAGCTCCTGTGCCGGAACAAGAGCACGCCGTGAAAATTTCTGGCAAGCGTCGCATTTTCGGACTAAATCCTCTGCATCAGCATGGGTTGTTAACCAGTAGAACCCATGACGGAAAGCTTTAGCTACCAAGGACTTTGAACTGGCGTGATTACCACAATCCCCTTCATGAATCTCTCTAAGAATATCACAACCTTCCTCTGATGATACGCACCGTTGAAACGCCCCAGAAATGCTGCGGTGATGAAGTTCTCCGTTAACAATTGTCATGGACTTGGATCGCCGGATTATCTGCCTAGCTTCAATCTCATGATCTGGCAACTCTCCTCGGCTCAGGTACGCCAAGTAAGGTAGTGTCCAATCCGGAATAACATGAAGTGCCGCAACCAGCTGCGCTTCCGGATCAGGCACAGCCAAATCCTCCTCGGATGGTACCTGAACTGACGGACTGTGCAGCTCGTCTAAGAAAATATTTGGTGGCACCGGTTTACGCTGAGATCCCAGCCGGCTTAGAGCATCGGGTGCCTCATTTTTCCGCCGGTCTATGTGATCCACCTGACATCCATTGAAACATCCTGCAACTGCTTCAACTTCTCGCCTGTAAGCCGCCATGAGAGGGTCTTTGGAGTCCCACTTGCCAGACACTTGTTGTGCCTCTAGATCTGAATCCCCGAAGCACTTGACCCGGCTCAAGTTCATCTCCTTAGCCATCCGTAGGCCGTGAAGCAGTGCTTTGTATTCAGCCGCATTGTTAGTACAAGGAAACATTAGTCGGAGAATATAACAAAACTTGTCACCTCGTGGGGAAGTTAACACAACTCCAGCCCCCGAGACTTCTAGTTGCCTTGAACCGTCGAAGTGAATAGTCCAGTATGTATGATCCGGCTTCTCCTCTGGTGCCTGCAATTCTGTCCAATCATTGATGAAATCTACCAATGCTTGGGATTTGATAGCCGTAAGTGGTACATACTTCAATCCGTGTGGGCTAAGCTCAATGGCCCACTTTGCTACTCTGCCAGTGTCTTCTCTGTTCTGGATTATATCCCCCAACGGAGCTGAGCTAACAACAGTGATTGGGTGGCCCTGGAAGTAGTGCTTCACCTTCCGGTTTGCCATGAACACGCCATACACCAGTTTGTGCCAGTGTGGGTACCTCTGCTTCGATTCAATTAGAACCTCACTGATGTAATAAACTGGGCGCTGAACCGGATATTCCTTACCTGCTTCTTTGCGTTCAACCACAATTGCCACGCTAACCGCCCGGGCATTGGCGGCCACATATAATAGCAGCGGCTCGTTGTCAACAGGGGCAGCAAGAACCGGCGGTTCTCCTAATTGCCGCTTCAAGTCCTCGAACGCAGCATTTGCAGCATCGTTCCATATGAACCGATCTGTCTTTTTCAGCATCTGATAAAGTGGAATTGCCTTCTCTCCCAAACGGCTGATGAATCGACTTAACGCTGTAATCCGACCTGCTATGCGCTGGACATCATTGATGCAGGCCAGTTTAGTCAAGGACGTGATCGCCTTGATCTTCTCCGGATTGGCTTCTATTCCCCTGTTTGATAGTAGGAACCCAAGGAGCTTGCCTGCCGGAACACCAAAAACGCACTTCTCCGGATTAAGCATCATCTTATAAACCCGAAGGTTGTCAAAGGTTTCCTTTAGGTCCTCTATCAGCGTCTCCTCCTTTCTTGACTTTACGATGATGTCATCCACATAAGCATGGACATTTTTTCCAATCTGCCCCTTCAGACAGTTCTGTACGCAACGCTGGTAAGTTGCTTGGGCACTCTTGAGCCCAAAGGGCATAGACACATAGCAGAAGGCTCCAAAGGGAGTTATGAAGGTTGTCTTCTCCTGGTCCTTAACTGCCATCTTGATCTGGTGATACCCTGAATATGCATCCAAAAAACATAACCGCTCACATCCTGCCGTAGCATCAATGATCTGATAAATACGGGGGAGAGCAAAAGGATTAGTTGGGCAAGCTTTGTTTAAGTCTTTGTAATCCACACACATCCTCCACTTTCCATTTTTCTTTAACACCAGAACCGGATTAGCCAACCACTCCGGATGGAACACCTTAACTATGAACCCTGCGGCCAAAAGCCTGGCCACTTCCTCACCTATAGCCTTGTGTCTTTCTTCATTGAAGCGGCGCAGGTACTGCTTGACCGGTTTGAACTTCGGATCAACATTAAGACTATCCACAGCGAGTTCCCTCGGTATACCTGGCATGTCAGAAGGTTTCCATGCAAAGATATCCCGGTTCTCACGGATGAACTCGATGAGCGTGCTTTCCTATTTGGGGTCAAGGTTAGCTCTGATAGTGAACTGCTTGGATGAATCGCCGGGCACAAAGTCAATTTGCTTGGTTTCCTCTGCCGATTTGAACTTCAACGCCGGATCATGCTCTGTAGTTGGCTTCTTTAACGTGGACATATCTGCTGGATCAACCTTGTCTTTGTAGAACTTCAACTCCTCTGTAGCACATACTGCTTCTGCATAGGCTGCGTCTCCTTCCTCTCACTCCAATGCAATCTTGCGGCTTCCGTGAACCGTGATGGTTCCCTTGTGACCCGGCATCTTGAGTTGTAGATAAACATAGCACGGTCTAGCCATGAACTTGGCGTAAACCGTCCTTCCAAACAAAGCATGATATGGGCTCCAGATCTTTACAACCTCAAAGGTTACTGTCTCTGACCTGGAGTCCTGCTCATCTCCAAAGGTGACCTCCAGATCAATTTTCCCAACTGCGTATGCCGATTTACCTGGCACCACTCCATGGAACACCGTGTTGGACTCTCTCAACTTCTTGTCCGTCAACCCCATACAACGGAAAGTCTCGTAGTATAAGATGTTGATACTGTTGCCGCCATCCATGAGTACCTTTGTGAATTTGTATTCACCAACCTATGGTGCCACCACTAAGTCCAATTGGCCCGGATTATCAATCCGTTGCGGGTGATCCTCTCTGCTCCACACAATAGGCTGTTCCGACTAACACAGAAAACGTGGTGTTGCCGGTTCAACTGCATTTACCGCCCGCTTCAGGATTTTTTGATCCCTTTTGCACAAACTCGTAGTAAAGACATGGTACTATCCACTACTTAGCTCCTTCGAATTACTCTGATATCTAGATTGTTGCTGCTATTGACGCTGCTGATTGCCTTGGTTATTGTAACCACCCTGACCATGCTGGTGGTTGCCTTAGTTGTTATAACCGCCCTGACCATGCTGCTGGTGGTTGCCTTAGTTGTAGTTATTGTTGCCGCCATGATATCCTGATCCGGACCCATTACCCTGGTGACCCGGACCTTGGAAACCGGAACTCGAGCCGCCTCCCGGTGGTCCGGCATTGTATTTGGCTTGTCCCATGGCCTCTACCATGATCCGGCATTGCCCCCATGTAAGTTTAGTCGGGTGTTCCGGCGTGCTATGTTTTGGGCAAGGCTCGTTCAACTGTTGATCCAGATTGACGGATCCTCCTCCGCTCCGTGGAGGTGGTCTACCTTTGCGGCGCTGAAAATTCCCTTTAACATTGGTATTGGCCACAAAATAAGAGCTGCTCTCTGCCTTTCGCTTACCATTAAAACTTGTTCCTGCCGGATTAGCCTGCGCCAGTTTACCGGCCTTGTTCACTTTCCCGGACTTGTCTCCATCTTCCTCTGGGTATTTAGCGTTATCAGAGTCACCAGAGCGCTCATGAGTGTCCCCATGTCATTACAATCCCGCTTGAGTCGTCCCAACTTCAGCTTTAGAGACTCAAACCGGCAATTGTTTTCCAGTGTCACTATCACCGTGCTAGGATTGATACTATTGGAAGAGTGCAGGATTTCAGCGGAATCGTCGTACCCAGGTGCTCGTAGGCTCCTGTTCTCCTTGGACACATGCCGCTAAATCTACTATTGACATTGGTTGCTTGCACGTATCTTTGAAATTTTTTTTTAGCTGGCGACGTAGATCACCCCAAGATCCGATGGAGTTAGGTGGTAAGCCCTTTAACCATGTCCGGGCTGTACCCTCAAGCATCATGGTAAAATACTTTGCGCAGGCTGCTTCATCCACATCTAGCATCTCCATAGCCATCTCATAGCTCTCAATCCATGCCTCTGGAGCCAGGTCTGCCGTATAGTTGGGCACCTTGCGCGGACCTTTGAAGTCCTTGGGTAACCTTATGCTTCGTAAAGCGGGAACAAGGCACTGTACTCCAAAAGAACTCGCCGTGACTCCTGTCTCCGCTGTCGTTGGGTGAACCGGCGTCATTTGCCGGGTATCCTCGCGGGCGGTCTGTCTGGCCCGGTTCATCGCCTCCTGGGCGTGTGCCTCTGCTCCTGCCGGATTATCCTACCTGTGACGGTGACGTCTCCGTTCGCTGCTAGACACTTCCGGTTCATCCCAACGCCTAGTGTAACTCCTGCTGTGGCGGGGGGTTGAATGAATCCTCTCCCTGCTGTAAGAGTACGCCTGCTACTATGTCAAAGCTGTGTCCAGTAATTCCTTGACCCTGCGCGCTTCCATCGCCACGGGGGATGTCCCTTCAATAGGTAAAGCGGCCAGTCGTGAAGCGGCGGCGACAATGTTATCCAACGGGTTTGAATAATGGCCAGGAGGTGTGGGGATGTGCGGCGTGGGCACAACCTGACGATTTCGCTCTGCGGTCAGCTGTTGAACCGGCGCGCCTGCTACTGTGGCTCCTCCCCAGTTTACTTCTAGGTTATTGCTGGCTCCCGCTCCCGGTGTGCCAAAGAGATTCATTGCCTCATAGACCGGCGGTAAACGAGTTTGATACCTTCTGTTCCTTACCTCCTGCGCAGAGGCCTGATCAATCCTGAGCCGGAAAGCTTGGGAATCCAGCTCTGCTTGCCTTGTAATCATCATTGCCTTCGCTGGGTCCAGATCCCGTTTAGCTTGCTCAATCCGGCCCTTCAGCTGAAGGATCTCCGCATCATGTTGCGCCTTGTTGGCAGGAGCTACCTCTGCTATTGCGCGTGCTGTCAACACCTCGACCAAGGTGGATAGAGCGTCAGATGGGAGAGGGCTTGGCTGCTCGCCCCTGCACCAGCTACCTCTGCTCTGAACGCCCCAGTCACCGTGGGTTGCTGCATAGACTGTGATCCGGCCATAAAGACAACCACCCGGTTTGGCGGATTGAAGTGGTCCGGAATACTGTCACCATCGGATATACCCCCGGATCGGCCGTCTTGCAACAGATACAAAGATTCGGTCTCTCCGGATGAAGATTCATCGTCAGAGTAGACAACTGTCTCGCCACCAGAATCCGATCCGTCCTCAGCTTGGACTCCATGTAGTGCTCTAACGAAATTTGCTTGATGGTGGGCTGAATCCGGGCCGATCTCGCACGCTGAGCCGGCTCGATGATGTCGGGGAAGATGTCCGGCTCAGGTCCCGGTTCACCAATCTTGCCGATGAAGACGTGGATGCCGCCGAAGGGGACCCGGTACCCGTATTCGATTGAATCGGCCACGGGGCCCCAGCCTGCGTCGTCTTTGTAGATCCGGCCGCGGCGACTCTTGGTCATCCGGCCAACCACGTAACCCTTGAGTCCTTCAAAGCTGCCCTTCAAGAACTCGAAATCATCGTGCGATAGCCCCACGGTGGGCGCCAACTGTCGTGGAATTGGCATGGCAAATGTCCGGTTTAGAGGACTTAGGTGTGTAGCCATCGCGCGGGTTAGCTTGAAGAGTTTAAAGCACACAAAGAACACAAAGGGTTTATACTAGTTTGGCCCCTTCGATGAAGGTAAAAGCCTACGTCTAGTTTGGTTTGGTATTGCTTGGGCGTCGATGAACAGGGAGCGGATTGCTTGCGTGTGTCTCGACGGGTTGTTGCTTGTCCTTGAACCGTCGCCGGGTCGTCCCTTTATATAGAAGGCAACGCCCGGTCCGGTTTACAGAGTGCCGAGGCCGGCTCATAATCGTGTCCGCCTCAGTCTCTGCTCTTTCTATCTTACACCTCAAGATACATGGTATGACGGTTTACAAACCGTAAGCTTTATTTATGGGCCCTAAGCCTCCACGAGCCGTAACCTCTGACTCATAACCTACTGAGCTTTATGATAATACAACTACATTAATGTAATCCGGATCTTCCTAGCCGGTTTATATCTGCTAGTAATATCCCTGACAGTTACCGATGAAAGGAGTTCCCCTTCTCTTCGCCAATTGACGTTCTACTTCAATAAGTCATGACCTTCACTCTCCTCAAGTGAGGAGGGCATATTGTTTGACCAACGAAAGCCTCACTAGTTCCTTCTTCCCATTCACTATTACCGTAGGATGATACGAGTTATTTAGTTCGTGTCTCCTTGTTCTTGGGAAGAACCGAAGGTTCATTCGCGGCACTCGTAGACATAGTTCTATTTCACACCCTCTTCTTTCCCTAAAAAGCTAACAAATCAAAACAAGAGAAAAGAAGAAGCGAAAGCTCGGGTCGAAGAGTGGAGGTCGCTCGGTAACTCGAGTCGACCAGTCTCATTTATTCTTGCCCGAAACAAGTGGGCTATTCATTCCGGTGCCACCTTTGTTCAATCGAGTCCATGTTCTCTATTTCCCAAAACCCATTCGTTCACCGACCCGTGGACCAGAGGTTTAAAGCTTGGAATTGAGCTAAATAGCTTTCTTTAGTACAATCTTTTTGCGAGAGCAACACCAGGTTCGTTCCTAAGACTACACTCACAGCTTTCTCTGTTCATGTTCCGACATAGGAGATCTAGTGGTAGGATAGGGGACAGAGCTTTAGTGTTGCAGTAAACCTCATATGCGCGTGGCTCATCATAAGACCTTAGCCTGATGTCCTACCCAAAGACTTCAAAGGTAGTCATAGGACAACCTTTCCGAGTTCTAACTTCCAAACGTATAACTTGGTTTCCATGCCTGCTTCCTATCTGACCTATCAATCAAAGAAATGTTCTAGTTTCACGATACGAGCTTGACTGTCGCTCTGAGACAATAGATTTCTTGGTTGGGGGTCCCTTTATCAAAGGCTCCCTTCCCTATTGATCATACAACAATTGGAGGTGGTTAGAAAGATGGCACGTCAATCTTCTGTACACCCTGTTCGTCTTGCGGAACGCAGAAAATCCGCCTTCCTTGGAAAAAAATCCTGACTCCGAAGTATCAAAGGAGACTTGGGTGGCGCCTTCTGAAGAGCCCTTGATTCTCTGACTCAAATAGGCTAGGATTCATGTCTGAGCCGGAAGGGCTCGTAGGACTGACTCAGACAAAGCGTTAGAAGTACGATCTCCGAATCTATAAGCTTTGGCATGCCTTCTTCCCTTATCTAATCTCTTAGGTAATAAGAAAGTGGTGTTAATTGTCACGCTAAGGAGCTGACTAGTGACATTTCTGTTTCAATTGAAGTCAACCTTACTATACATGCTTGTAGGAGATCATCGCTCAGAAGGGCATTCTTTCGCTAGAAAAACAAGAGTTTGAAGATCACCCAACCCACGAAAAGGTCAGAACTCTCGATCTAGCCCCCACTTTCTATAGCAATTTATCATCATGTTGTTTCGAATGTCCTTCAAAAGGCCTACATACATACCCTGCCACTCGATGTGTAGCGGGTTTGTTCAGTAGAGATGGGTAGAGCGCACAAGTATTGGAAGGAAAGTTTCACCCTTCTTAAAAGAGAAAAAGTATGTACTGAACTACGATTTGAATTCCTTTCTTATTAGTTTCGAAATGCAAATTGTTCATTGCCACTAGTGCGGAACCGGGCAATAGCACTGGTTCGTAGGGCCCATTAGTGCCGGTTCCATAACCAGCACTAAAGTGTGGGCACTAAAGCACCCCCCCTTTAGTACCGGTTCAGCACGAACCGGTGCTAAAGGGCAACCACGTGACACGAGCCAGCTCCGGGGGGCGGGAGCCCTTTAGTACCGGTTGGTAAAACCAACCGGTACTACAAGGTTTGGGGGGTTTTGGTTTTATGATTTCTTTTTCATTTAATTTTGTGTTTTTCATTTAATTCTTTTTCGTTTGCTGGTATTTTACGATACTACACATTGTACACATTATTTATATATATATATATAATTTCTAGTAGAACCAATCATATATATATATATATATATCATCAAATGTCTTACAAACCACCAATTCACACATACACACATGTATAGCTATATACAATTTCTCCTACATGTTGCCTTCGGAGCCAATGGCATTAGCCTAATGGGTGCCTTCGGAGCACGATGACAATTGGAAGTGGTTCATGGGGGCGGTAGCTGGTAATGGTATTCTCCCTTCGGATCTATGACCTGGTCGAGAAAAAATCCCGCTATTTCCTCTTGAAGTGCTTGTACGCGCTCCGTTTCTAGGATCTTGTCCCGCACCTCTTTGAACTGTTAAGAAGGATATCAATATGCATGTTTATTAGTTGTGTGACTAGATATCGATAATGGTGTAAAAATTGCGAATAGTGTTCTGACAAACGTACCCATTCCTGTCTTTGAGATCTGCTCCTTTCGGACGCCATCATGCGAATGTTCTCGCAAACGCAGTATGCACACAGATTAGTCCCCTGCGCCTGCTTCAGGGCCTTTACGAGACTGGAATTTGATCAGATAATAATTAATCAAGCATGATAATTAAACAGATAATGGCAGCTAGCTAGCTAGCTAGTACTACTTAATTACTTACCTTGGGTCGAAACCATTGCAGTCTTTGTTTCCATTTGCCTGGAGTGACGCTAATGAACCTTGCCCAAGCCCTGCCCGCCGACAAAGAAAATGAATACATGGGTTATTAAATATTTCATATCAGGAAATGACGAACTAAATAGGCCGAGATATATAGTTAATAATGATTGAAATTACCTATTGACTATCCCTTTCAAGATGGTGTGGTCACTTTGTTTTTTAAGTAGTGAGTCGAGTACTTCAACTATTCCGACGTCAACTTTAATGATACACAAGATCTAGTGAAATCTGCATGCACACACGTTTGGATCTCTTAATTAAGCGGACATATGTAAGCAAAAACATGTAGCTAGCTAGTAGGCAAAAACAGAGAATTTGTAGTACAAGACAGTGTGACTCACTAGAAGTTGTAAGGAAGTAGTATATCTTCATTGTATTTGAGGCACTTCAAGAACTCTAGCATGATGTCCTCTACATGCTTTTCATAATATTCATCTATTTTCCATGTGTATTCATTAGCGGTATTTGGGTCAATGAACCCAATGCCATAGGGTCCACCTTTTTTCATTTCATACATCTTCATCCTGCATAATACCACAGAAAAGAATATAGTGATTGATCAAAAGGATAACTATAGCTAGCTTGACACTTAAATTACAGAAAGAAATCACTTACAGACAATAGCAACTGATGATAGATTTGTCGAGTGCGTCTTGATTGTATAACTGAAACAGTTCATTATACTCAACAGCCACATCGTTCTCATGGTAGTAATGATACTTCTTGACTTCCACCATGAGGGACTCTTGATTGGAACTCTTGGTAATGTCCATGTACCATTGATGCAATTCATACATTCTCGTTGGAGCTTCTTGACCTCGTCTGGCTTGACCAAAGGTTCGCCCCGGACATATTTCGGTTTTATTTCCTCCTCTGTAAGCACAGGCAAGGGCTCAATCTTGAGGAGTTGTCCAACCGTGATGTTGAGAATTTCAGCCTGCGTTATATGCTCCTCGGTTATTACCACATTGCCCTCCCCGGGAACGTAAATTGTTT
Source organism: Secale cereale (assembly GCA_902687465.1). Lineage (NCBI taxonomy): Eukaryota > Viridiplantae > Streptophyta > Magnoliopsida > Poales > Poaceae > Secale > Secale cereale. The sequence goes on along the minus strand of LR738710.1, from coordinate 6,581,512 downwards.
GCCCACAATAATATTGGGCGCGCGTACTCTCACGTGTTGTTGGCACAACAAGCGAGGGGATTGATTGCGCCGCCTGTTCTCCCAGCTAGGGAATGGTTTTCCCTCATTTTTTTACAGCTGCTTGTTGTTTACTCGAGCTTGAGCTCGCCTCCTTCTGTAGACGTGCTCGATTTAACTTCTTGATGTGGCGCTCATAGTCTGTCTCAACAGGCTTGGGAGCTGGTGGTTGAGCCATAAGAATGAAGTGGTCAATCTTTTCATCAGGCACTTTCTCCCTTGGCGGTCGTGGCGGTATCGGTCCAAAATGGGCGTCCACTTCTGCCCGCACTATGGCCTTGGTTTGCTCCTCGGGCATGTCGTAAGCCCTCTGACGAGGATCAGTGAGGCTTGGACCATATTTATATCACTTTCCTCCGCCTGAACTTCCTGTACTGCCTCGACTCGTACCGCTACGCACCATAGCTGTGGGGTCTCTCTTCTGGGATTGCTGAGGCGGCGGAGACGGCTGACGGGACTGAGTTGGACGAGGAGGAGTGGCCTGAAGCTGTGCCGGACTTGGAGGAGGAGTGGCCTAAAGTTACGCCGGACTTGGAGTTGGAGTGGACGTCTGACGCTGTGTCAGACTTGGAGGAGGAGTGGCCTGACGCTTTGCCGAACTTGGAGGAGGAGTGGCCTGACGCGTTGGTGGACTTGCAGGGGCGGGAGTCTGTTGTCTCGGTGGCGGACTTCGACGAGGAGTCAGCTGACGCGGTGTCGGTGGCCTTCGAAAGATGATGCAATCCTTTCTCCATAGGATGATATGATGTTTGGCCTCTCCGAGTGTGTGCTCCTCGTCACCTCCAGGAATGTCAAGCTCTAGCCCCGAATATTTGTCCACCACCTCATCAACCATGACACGAGCATAGCCTGCTGGAATCGAGTTGCAATGGAAGGTTGCCTCGGGGGGATTTGTAAAAGCAACTGCGTCCGCCACCTTCATGGATATGTTCTTCATTTTGAAGTGTAGCTTGCAGTTAGTGTTCTCCATGATGTCATCCACGGGGTATCTATCCAGCATTGCGTCGCCCGGGGCGGAACCCACGCTTCTTCTCGGAATTGATGGGGCGGTGGTATGCAATGATGGATCATCCGCTAGCTGCTGCAGCTGCTGAGACCCCCTTTGCTGGCTAAGTGAGTCGATCTGCTCCTACTGCCGCTGGAATTTGGCTGCCAAGTCCTCGTGCTTTGATTCTAGGCCTTGAAGGCATTCATAGTCCAACTTCCTCTGCTCCTCCTCCATCTTCCTCTGCTTCTCCTCCGCAATCTTCCTTCTCGCACGGGTTCTGTAGTCGGCGTTCTAGTCTGAAAACCCCTCATACCACGGAATAGCGCCCTTGCGTCATGTTCTTCCCGGGTGTTCAGGATTTCCCAGGGCACGCGTAAGCTCGTCGTTCTCTCTGTTGGGCTGGAACACCCCTGATTGAGCCTCATCTATTGCAAAAAGTAGCTTATCGTCGGCTCCTTTCAGACATGCCTTCGTCGAAACTTTGCCTGTCTTCGGGTCCAACTCCCCCCCATGAGCATAGAACCAAGTCCTGCACCTAGGGGGCCAGCTCCTAGTAACCGGAGTGACACCTGCATCCTCCATCTCTTTCTCAAACTTATCCCACTTGGGCATTGCCACCGCGTAGCCACATGGCCCCAGCTTATGGAACTTATCCTTTTCTTCGGCATTCTTCTTGTTTATTCTCGACCGTTCCTTAGCTAATTCTGAATCCTTGAATTTCACGAAATCATCCCAATGAGCAATTTTATTCTCTAGTGTTCCCTCGAATACTGGAGTCTTCCTTCCTCCCTTGACGTACTTCTGCCATTCACGATTCTTGTGGTTCTTGAATGCAACCGCCATCTTCCTAAGAGCAGCGTCCTTGACTTTCTGCACATCTGCTTCTGTGAAATGATCTGGTAGGGTGAAATGTTCCATTAGAGTATCCCAAAGTAGACTTTTTTGTCTGTCGTCGACAAAAGTAACATCTGGACGTGGCTTTGCTTGCTTTCACTACTGGAATCTGGCACTTTGCCATCTGCCATGGTAGATGGCAAAGGCATGGTAGGCGGATGGCAAAGGCTTTGCCATCAGCCAGCAAATGGCAAACAGTTTGTCTGAAATCCAGTGGGCAAAGGCTTCTTTGTCATATGTTGGCTGATGGCAAAGAGCATGTGCCTTTGCCATCAGCTGGCAGATGGCAAAGCCTCTTAACGGGGTTAGCCCCGTTAGAAGGATAACGGCATTCTTTGCCATCTGCCAGCAGATGGCAAAGGCTGCATACTTTGCCATCAGCCAGCTGATGGCAAAGAGCTTTGCCATCTGCTGGCAGATGGCAAAGAGCCCAAATAGGCCAGTCCAAATTTTACCTCTGGATGACACGTGGTCTCTTTGCCAGCTGATGGCAAAGTGTCTATATTGCCCCATTTAATTTTGTTTTTCTTATATCCACTACTAGGAAAAGGGCTATAGATGGAATTGATACTAATGGCGCACCGGACAAGCAGTGCGCCATTAGTATATACTAATGGCGCACCAACATCTGATACGCCATTAGAGTTCAAACTACTAATGGTGCACCTGGCCCAGGGTGCGCCATTAGTATCAAAAAGGTTTTTTTGAACTAGTGCGCCTGTCCAAACATACTAATGGCGCATCCAGACAAAGTGCGCCATTACTAGTTGTAACTAGTAATGGCGCACCAGCAGTAAAGTGCGCCATTAATGTTCTTTTTTATTATATTTTTTATTCTTTGTTTGCAAAAATACTAATGGCGCACTATTCCACAGTGCGCCATTACTAGTTTAAACTAGTAATGGCGCACTGTGGGACAGTGCGCCATTAGTATTGTTTTTTTTTTTCAAAACTAGTAATGGCGCACTAACTGAAAATGCGCCATTAGTAACCTTGATTACTAATGGCGCATTTATAGTGGGTGCGCCATTAGTAAGTGGGCAGCAACAAGATATTTCGGACAGCCTCTCCTACCCACACTCACTTTCTCCCCACTTCATTCTCTCCACCTCCTCCTTGTCTTGGGTCCCTCCTCATTTTCACCTCATTTCCACCATAGATTCATTCAAATTAAGTGGTTAAATTACCTTGTTTTGAATGGTAAGTAAGGGGGAAGCTATATTTATGTTGTTCTCCATACAACAATGTGCACATGCACTTTTCATGGCCTAGCTAGATCTATGTATGTTCGTGGTGTTGCATATGTTTGTTGTGTTGCATATGTGTTTGTGTTTGGAGGTGTACCGGTATTTGAAATGCGATAGTTGCCAATATTTTCCCGGAATGTTGATTCATTTCCGTTTCGGTGAGAATTTTGGCATTAAGCATTCTTTTTTGTCCTATTTTTAGGGAAAGTCATGGAATTTTTTTCTTGGTTCTAAAATATCGTTTTGCTCAACCCCGCAGGCGACCATGGTGCGCACGATGACCGAAGGCATCGTGAATAGGTTTTTGAGGTCCGCGAAAGCCGATATGCTTCAAAAGAACGAGACGGAGATAAGATTTCTGTGTCGAATATGCAAGCTGAAGAGCCTTATTGCGGACCCGGATTCCGGGCAGGTGCGGGACCACCTGCTCTTGCGTGGTTTCATGGATGGCTATCGGTGGCAAGGAGATGAAGATGACTACGAAGTCGTCCATGGGGACCGGGCAAGAAATGAGGAAGGGCAGCAAGACAACCACCGCGGCTCGGGCGGGCGAGAAGACGAAGAATCCCCAGGAGATGATCACGACAGTGATGCTATACACAGTCATCATGTAAAAGATTGAGGACATGATGATGAGGAAGATGCCGGAGCAGACGACGGGCATGATCATGAAGATGATGATGCTGGCGGAGCAGACGATGCTGGACCATCGATGGGCTGGGTGCAGGACCCTCATATTCAAGAGCTGCTTCTCAAGCAGACCGATAACGCAAGAGCTGCCGCCCGAGAGAAAGCCAAGATGGATCAACTTGAGTTAGACGCGGTTACTCCATTGTATGAAGGATGCAGGCCCGAGGATACCCGCCTGAAAGTAACGCTCATGGCTCTGGAGATAAAGGTAAAACACAAATTGGGCGACGCATGCTTCGACGAGAACATGTCATTCTGGCACGAACGTCTTCCCAAGGGGAACAAGTGCCCCACCAGTTTGGAGGAGGCGAAGAAAATCGTGTGTCCTCTGGATTTACCGCACGTGAAATACCATGTGTGCATTAACAATTGCATCATTTATCGGGACGAGCACGCGGAGTCTACCATATGTCCGGTGTGCGGCGTCACTCGATACAAGAAGAGCAACAAAGCTCCTCGAAAAGTGGTGTGGTACTTTCCGATCACTCCTCGTCTACAACGGTATTTCACGGACCCTAAGGTAGCAAAGCTCCTGCGTTGGCACGTGGATAGGGAGAAGAAGAAGCGAGAAGATGATGCAAATGATCCGGAGATAGATAAAAAAGACAAGATGCTGAGTCACCCTAAGGATGCGAGCCAGTGGCAAGCGTTGAACTTAGAAGACCTAGAATTTGGGAACGATCCAAGGAACATCGTGCTGGGCGCGAGCACCGATGGAGTCAATCCGTTTGGCAGCCAGAGAAGCACACATAGCACCTGGCCTGTGTTTGTGTGGATGTACAACCTTCCCCCCTGGTTGTGCATGAAGAGGAAGTACATTCACATGAGTATGCTAATTGAAGGACCGAAACAACCAGGGAACGACATCAATATGTATCTGAGGCTGCTGAAAGAGGAGCTAGACACGCTGTGGAAAACGCCAGCCAATACGTGGGACGCCGCAAAGAAAGAATATTTCCCTATGAGAGTCGCGCTGCTCACGACGGTGCACGACTATCTCGGTTACGGATATGTCGCGGGGCAGGTGGTCCACGGATTTTCTCGATGCGTCAGGTGCATGGATGACACAACGTATCGCCAGCTAGATAGAGATCCCGGGTTTCAAAAACCGTGTTCATGGGACATCGAAGGTGGCTTCGCGACGATGACCTGTGGAGAAAACGCAAGGATCTGTTCGATGGTGAAACCGAACCCCGAGGACGCCCGCTGGGTCTAGGTACGAGGAGTGGCGAGGAAATAGATGAGCTGTTGAAAAATTGGAAAGATTGCCCACTGCCGGGAAAGAAGCAAAAGGCGCCAGAGCCGGGAAAGAAGCGAAAAGCGCCAGAGCCGCTGCTGAAGGTATGGAAAACGAGGTCTGTTTTCTGGGACTTGCCGTACTGGAAGATCCACCGTGTGCCTCACAGCCTTGATGTAATGCATATCACGAAGAACGTGTGCGAGAGTCTGCTTGCTACCCTGCTGAACATGCCAGAGAGGACCAAAGATGGGCCGAAAGCAAGGGCAGGCTCGAAATCAATGGGCATCAGGCAGGAGCTTCACGCTATATATGATGATCATGATGATCATGATGATGATGAGGCGAAGCAGGACACAGAAAGTCGTCGCAAAGGAAAAAAGGCCAAGAAGACCGGAAATGACTACCCTCCCGCGTGCTTCACTCTAAGTCAGGAGGAGATCGAGCAGTTTTTCACCTGCCACGTAGGAGTAAAACTTCCTTACGGTTACGCGGGGAAGATAAGCAGATGCCTAGACCCAGTGAAGCTGAAGTTCAGCGGGATGAAGTCTCACGACTGTCACGTGCTGATGACGCAGATACTTCCAGTTGCAATCCGTGGGATCATGGACGCGCACGTCCGTGAAACCCTATTTGGCCTATGCAACTTTTTCGACGTCATCTCTCGGAAGTCTGTTGGCGTGAGGCAACTCAGAAGGCTACATGAAGAGATCTTGGTGATACTATGCGAGCTTGAGATGTACTTCCCGCCCGCATTCTTCGACGTTATGTTGCATCTGCTGATCCATATCGTGGACGATATCATCCAACTCGGGCCGACGTTCCTGCACAGCATGATGCCGTTCTAAAGGATGAATGGTGTCATCAAAGGATACGTTCGCAACATGTCACGTCCAGAGGGAAGCATAGCCAGGGGCTTTCTGACCGAATAGTGCATCTCCTACTGCATGAATTATCTAGGCATCGAGAACCCCGTTGGTCTGCCCGTCAATAGGCACCTCGGCAGGCTTGTTGGATGGGGTCACCATGAGGGTCGCCGCGAAATGCATGTCGACTTCGAGGGTCGACTCGCCGACTTTGAAAGAGCAAACCTAGTCACGCTACAACACATAGACGTGGTCGATCCTTGGGTGGTAGAGCACAAAACCTTTATTGAGAAGACGTACAATGACCGAGGCCAACAAAGGATGGACGGAGATATAACCAAAGAGCACAACTCATGTTTCACGCGTTGGTTCAAGCAGAAGCTTCTATCGTACCCTTTACATGAGGATTCTTCCGCGGAAGAACAACTCATATTCGCCTTGTCACAGGGCGCCGAGCACAACCTGATGACCTCTGAGGCGTACGATATCAACGGCTACACATTCTACACCGAGGCCAAGGACATGAAGAGCGACGGTTATCAGAACTCCGGGGTAACGATGGAATCCTACACCATTAATGACAAGGACAGATAATACGGAAGGATCGAGGAGATCTGGGAGCTGAGCTACGCTAGAGAGAAGGTCCCGATGTTCCGTGTCAGATGGGCCAAGAGCGTCCTAAAAGAAGACCGGTATTTCACCACCATGGTTATACCCGAAGCCAAATCCAAGACCGTGGGCGCGAACGTCACCGCAAAAAATGAGCCATGGGTAATGGCTTCCCATGTTGACCAATGCTTCATCATTACCGACCCGTCAAAGCCCAGTCGTGTTGTCGTGAGGAGAGGCAAAAGGAAGATCATCGAAATGGATGGAGTAGCCAATGAGCAAGACTTTGACAAGTACGGCGACCCGAGGATCAAACATGACGACGATGATGAAGTAGCAGCATACACCACAAGAAGAAGCAGGACCACCCTACCTAAAGGACGTCTGTTCCATAGAAGAACTCCATTTGCGAAAAAGAAGGGCAAGAAGATTGTGAACAAATAGCTAGCTAAGATCGATTGTATTTAAATCGTAGCCTTCATTTCTCGATTGTATTTCATGGGCACTTTTTGTACTCTTGAATGTTTTTAAAGTTCATGGACACCCCCTCCATCTCGATCGCTATCCCACCTCGCCAGATCCGGTCCCCCTCGCCGCCGAGCACCCCCCGCTCCACCGGCCGCCGCCGCCGACCCCCCGCACCCTTCCCTACACAACCGCCGCCGACGACCCACCGCACCCTCCCCCGCTCCACCGGTCGCCGCCGCCGACCCCCCGCACCCTCCCCTACTCAACCACCGCCGACGACCCACCGCACCGTACCCCGCTCCACCGGCCACCGCCGACGACCCACCGCACCCTCCCCCGCTCCACCGGCCGCCGCCGCCGACCCATGAACTCATGATATATTCAAAATAATAAATTTGATAATATTTTTTCATATTCATAAATATTTTCAAATAACTAATTTGATGATATTTTTAAAAAAATTATTACTTTTTTATAAAAAAATATTACTGTTATGATTTAAACAAGTTTGAACATATTTAAACACAAATAAGTGTCAACCAACATTTTAAATGCATAAAAAAAATTTGGGGAGCCTGGGAATCGAACCCAGGACCTCCTGGTGGGTGTGCTGCGTGCTGACCAGTCGGGCTAGTTGGTGGGTTCTAATGGGTAGTGGGTTAGGTGGGATATATACCTGACCAGTCGGGCTAGTAACTAGAACACAATACAAATGGCGCACCAGGGGGTGGTGCGCCATTAGAATCTCCATACTTATGGCGCACTAAGGTGCGGTGCGCCATTAGTAATCGAACCCATCCATATCGCCCCGGCCCACCGCACCCTTCCTCTCTCTCCCTCGCCAGATCTCCCTTGCTTCCCTCTCCCTCCCTCCAGCGCCCCGACGCCGCCGCCCCCGCGCCACCCCCGTGGAGCCGAGTGCCGCACCCCCGACGCCCTCGACGCCCGCGCCCCCGACGCCCCCGACGTCCTCCCCCGACTTCCTCCCCCGACGTCCGACGCCCCCAACGCCAACGACGCCTCCCCACCCCCCGGACGAGCCCCTCACCCTCTGCCGCGGCCTCGCCACCTTCGTCGAGCAGCAACGCCGCCGCCCGGAGCTACGCCGGCGACCAATCCTTACGCAGGTAGCCATCACTCCTCCCTCCTTCCTCTCTAATCACCACCACAAAATTTTAGGTTTAGACATTTGAAGAAAGTCATGGTTTAGACTCTGGTTAGGGGATTTTCAATTAGTGTGCTCAGTCATTTTAGGAATTATTAAGACATCTTTTAGATTTTAGTGTGCTCAGTCATTTTAGGAATTATTAAGACATTTGAGTAAGTTTAGCTTAGGACAAACCTAGAACTTGTATTTTGAAACTAGCGATCCTAGACGTACGTAGATATTTTAAGTGTTTTAACAGGAAGACATACGTGGAAGATTAGGATTGGGCCTAAGGGGATTTTTTTTCAATGTAAACTAACAATAAAACTTTTGTAAGTTTATGTAGGTGTAGGATTTATTTATTTTTGAACGAAGCAAAGGCCTGGTCAACTAGACAATGTGTCGGGGAAACTGATCGCCCACGAACACCTATGGGACCGGAGCCCCTTTTCGGTACGGCAAGGGAGAGGAGGGCGCACGAAGAGCGGATCGAGGCGAGCACGCGAGCAGTTTACCCAGGTTCGGGCCGCACGGATGCGTAAAACCCTACTCCTGCATTTGTTTGTATTGTGTTCTTAGCTCGGGAGCGAGGAGAGCTACAGTGCTTGTCGCTGGCAACACCGAGCGTGAGAGTGATCAAGGATCGGAACCCCCTCTACGTTGCGCATGGGCCTCCTTTTATAGGTCAAAGGGGTCACCGACAGGTGGCAACGTAGATGAGGGTAATAATGTAAAAACGGTAGTAGTTGGAATAGTGTATGTACAGTGGTCTATACCTAACCCTGACGGCAGGGGACAAGGGCATTGAATGCCCGTCGCCGTCGCCCCAAACAGTGCAAAAAGCGTCCGTCAGGGCGTCTCCATTCGCCACGAAGGTGGCCTCGTCATCGCGGCTCTACATGGTGTACCCCAGGATGCACAGCCTTCCGCCACGTGCACCTGGAAGGGCCCCAGGGCGACGCATGGCCGGATGAGCTGGAGCGCGGGCACGTAGTGGGAGCTTGCCGCGGCAAGCGCCTTGCCGCGGTCGCTACCTTGTCGCGCCCGGAAGCTTGTCGCTCTCCGGGCCTTGCCGTGACGCGCGGAGCGCTGCGGCAAGTCTTCTGAAATGCCATGTTTGGCCTTCCTGACAAGCTCCTCTTGCCAGGGCCTTGTGCCAAAGGGGTGGTTTTAAGCCTGGAACGGCCTTCCCGGCAAGCTCCTCTTGCCGGGGTCTTACTTCTTTAACTTGAATACTTTGTTCTTGAATGGCTCCAAAGGGATCTTAGTGGGCCTTGGCAGGCACGTGGCAAGCCCTGCCACAGGACGCTGCTACTGCCCGTGCACAAGTTGGGATACTAAGGTACCCCTATCTTAGTACACCGACAGGAGCCCCCGGGCCTGGGACACACACGGTGCCGAGCGCTGTTGGGCCAGGCCCAAAAACAGTGCACAGGCACACGCGGCCCACGGCGCGCTGTATCCCACTCCGTATCCACCACGCCTCTCCCTAACGGCACGCGTCGATTGCGGCGTCATGGGAGAGATCGTGGCCTGTTTCTTTAATGGGGGAAATGCGGAACGCCCCCCTTTCCCCCTTAAAAGCAGGGGAAACAGGGGCAGTTCCCCCCCATTCGCTCCATTGCTTCTTCAACCTCCAGAAACCCCCGCCGCTCTCCTCCTCCCCGAAGGTCGAAAGAGAGCAGCGCTCCGCCCTTCCTCCGCCGCCGCCAGTCTCTCAAGCGCCGTCGACTTCCCCCGCCGTCCCCGCCATGGCCCCGAAGGGCGACAAGGTGAAAGCCGCGAAGACCGCCAGGGCACTGAAGCTAGCGGCAATGCGGAAGAAAATGGTGGTCTTCCCGCCGAGGCTCGGCGCGAGGGAGCTGAGGGACTCCTTCTACCTCTTCTGGACAAAAGCTCACCTTCGCACCAGGGTACTCCCCGCCGAGGCCTGTGACATGTTTCCGGGAGGGTACGCCTATTTCGCTCTGTTCTTCCATTGCGGACTCTGCCCACCATACTCTGAATTCTTCTGTGATATCATGAATACCTACGGGTTTCACCTCCTTGATTTCACCCCAAACGCCGTCTTGACCATGGCTGTTTTCGCACATCTGTGCGAGAACTTTCTCGGAGTGTACCCCAACGTAGCCCTCTTCCGCCATTATTTCACGCCTCGAGTAGAGTCAGGGTCTCCTTTATCTGGCGGGATCTCTTGGATCTTTAGGCTCCATAAGAAAGAGGCATACTTGACTGGAAAACTCCGCGGCAAGTGGGAGGTGTGGAGGGCTAACTGGTGCTGGATCATGGAGGACGAACCCCAGCAGTTCACTGCCCCGCGCCAAGTTGCAATAGTGCGCGGCAATGACTGGAGTGATCTGCCCCGGAGGATGACAAGCTAAAGATAGCCACCACTAAGATCCTTCGCCTCCGGCAAGCCAAACTCACTGTAGGGGTTCTCGGAGCAGATTTCCTTCACCGCCGCATCGCCCCCTTGCATGAGAGGAAGAGGCCTGCTTGGGAATTTGGAAACGCGGCAGACTTTATGAGGCTGCGCCCAGGCCTCAACTACAATTTCACTGTCCTGGAGCTCAAAGGGATGCTCTGTGAGCTGTTCAAGCACGACCCCAAGCATCCAGAGTCGTTTGTGTTGCCGCGGGGCGTAGTTCCGCTCTGCAACAATTCGTCGCTTAGCGCCATCCGCGCGGCGATGCCATGGTCTGACTCCCATGGAATTGACCCCACTTGGCGGGAGCCTTCTGACGAAGCCGTGCAAACGTTCTTCAATAACTTAGTGGAGCTGCCCATCAACCCCGACGAGAAGAAGGGCCTCACCCGCGACACCACCGACGAGGAGATGGCTTATATATTGAGGAACGTAGTATTTTAAAATTTTCCTACGATCACGCAAGATCTATCTACCAGATGCACAGCAACGAGAGGGAAGAGTGTGTCTACGTACCCTCGTAGACCGGAAGCGGAAGCGTCAAGTGACGCGGTTGATGTAGTCGAACTTCTTCGCGATTCAATCGATCAAGCACCGAACGTACGGCACCTCCGCGTTCAGCACACGTTCAGCTTGATGACGTCCCACGAGCTCTTGATCCAGTTGAGCTTCACGGGAGAGTTTCGTCAGCACGACGGCGTGGTGACGGATATGATGTATTCACGGGCGCAGGGCTTCGCCTAAGCACTGTGACGGTATGACCGAGGTGTGTTTCTGTGGAGGGGGCCACCGCACACGGCTGGAACAATTCAACTTGTGTGTCTTTGGGTGCCCCCCTGCCCCGTATATAAAGGAGCAAGGGGGGAGGCCGGCCGGCCCTTCTATGGTGCGGCTAGGGGTGCAATCCTACTAGGAATAGGATTGCAATCCTATTCCTGGTAGGAACTACCAAAGAAGGAAGAGAGGGAAAGGAAAAGAGGGAGAGGTGGCGCCCCCCAATCCTAGTCCAACTAGAAACCCTAGGTGGGGCGCCGGCCAGCCCCTATGGGCTGCCTCTCTCTTTTCCATAAGGCCCACTATGGACCATCCCCCTTCGTAGGGGGTTCCGGTAACCCCCTCCGGCAATCCCGTTAAATCCGAAACTTTTCCGGAACAATTCCGGTGTCCGAATATAGTCGTCCAATATATCAATCTTTATGTCTCGGACATTCCGAGACTCCTCGTCATGTCCGTGATCTCATCCGGGACTCCGAACTACCTTCGGTACATCAAAACTCATAAACTCATAATACCGATCGTCATCAAACGTTAAGCATGCGGACCCTACGGGTTCGAGAACTATGTAGACATGACCGAGACTAATCTCCGGTCAATAACCAATAGCGGAACCTGGATGTTCATATTGGCTCCTACATATTCTACGAAGAGCTTTTATCGGTCAAAACCGCATAACAACATACGTTGTTCCTTTTGTCATCGGTATGTTACTTGCCCGAGATTCGATCGTCGGTATCTCCATACCTAGTTGAATCTCGTTACCGGCAAGTCTCTTTACTCGTTCCGTAACACATCATCTCGTGACTAACTCATTAGTCTTTTGCTTGCAAGGCTTATTGTGATGTGTGTTACCGAGAGGGCCCAGAGATACCTCTCCGACACTCGGAGTGACAAATCCTAATCTTGATCTATGCCAACACCACGAATACTTTCGGAGACACCTGTAGAGCATCTTCATGATCACCCAGTTACGTTGTGACGTTTGATAGCACACAAGGTGTTCCTACGGTATTCGGGAGTTGCATAATCTCATAGTCATAGGAATATGTATAAGTCATGAAGAAAGCAGTAACAGTAAAACTAAACGATCAAAGTGCTATGCTAAAGGATGGGTCTAGTCCATCACATCATTCTCCTAATGATGTGATCCCGTTGATCAAATGACAACTCATGTCTATGGTTAGGAAACATAACCATCTTTGATCAATGAGCTAGTCTAGTAGAGGCATACTAGGGACACTCTGTTTTGTCTATGTATTCACACATGTACTAAGTTTCCGGTTAATACAATTCTAGCATGAATAAAAGACATTTATCATGATATAAGGAAATATAAATAACAACTTGATTATTTCCTCTAGGGCATATTTCCTTCAGTCTCCCACTTGCACTAGAGTCAATAATCTAGCTCACATCGCCATGTGATTTAATACCGATAGTTCACATCGTTATGTGAATAACACCCATAGTTCACATCGCCATGTGACCAACACCCAAAGGGTTTACTAGAGTCAATAATCTAGTTCACATCGCTATGTGATTAATACCCAAGAGTAATAAGGTGTGATCATGTTTTGCTTGTGACAGAAGTTTAGTCAACGGGTCTGTCACATTCAGATCCGTATGTATTTCGCAAATTTCTATGTCTACAATGCTCTGCATAGAGCTACTCTAGCTAATTGCTCCCACTTTCAATACGCATCCAGATTGATACTTAGAGTCATCTGGATTTAGTGTCAAAGCTTGCATCGGCGTAATCCTTTACGACGAACTCTGTATCACCTCCATAATCGAGAAACATTTCCTTAGTCATCCAGTTACTAAGGATAATTTTGACCGCTGTACAGTGATCCACTACTGGATTACTTTGGTACCTCCCTGCTAGACTTATAGCAAGGCACACATCAGGTCTGGTACACAGCATTGCATACATGATAGATCCTATGGCTGAGGCATAGGGAATGACTTTCATTTTCTCTCTATCTTCTGCAGTGGTCGGGCATTGAGTCTTACTCACCTTCATACCTTGTAATACATGCAAGAACCCTTTCTTTGACTGATCCATTTTGAACTTCTTCAAAATCTTATCAAGGTATGTGCTTTGTGAAAGTCCAATTAAGCGTCTTGATCTATCTCTATAGATCTTGATGCCTAATATATAAGCAGCTTCACCGAGGTCTTTCATTGAAAAACTCTTATTCAAGTATCCTTTTATGCTATCCAGAAATTCTATATCATTTCCAATCAATAATATGTCATCCACATATAATATTAGAAATGCTACAGAGCTCCCACTCACTTTCTTTGTAAATACAGGCTTCTCCAAAAGTCTGTACAAAACCATATGCTTTGATCACCTCATCAAAGCTTATATTCTAACTCCGAGATGTTTGCACCAGTCCATAGATGGATCGCTGGAGCTTGCATACTTTGTTAGCACCTTTTGGATCGACAAAACCTTCTGGTTGCATCATATACAACTCTTCTTTGAGATATCCATTCAGGAATGCAGTTTTGACATCCATTTGCCAGATTTCATAATCATAAAATGCGGCAATTGCTAACATGATTCGGACAGACTTAAGCATCGCTACAGGTAAGAAAGTCTCATCGTAGTCAACTCCTTGAACTTGTCGAAACCCTTTAGCAACAAGTCGAGCTTTGTAAACAGTAACATTACCATCTGCGTCGGTCTTCCTCTTGAAGATCCATTTATTTTCGATGGCCTGCCGATCATCGGGCAAGTCAACCAAAGTCCACACTTTGTTCTCATACATGGATCACATCTCAGATTTCATGGCTTCAAGCCATTTTGCGGAATCTGGGCTCATCATCGCTTCCTCATAGTTCGTAGGTTCATCATGGTCTAGTAACATGATTTCCAAAACTGGGTTGCCGTACCACTCTGGTGCGGAACAAACTCTGGTTGATCTACGAAGTTCAGCAGAAACTTGATCTGAAGTTTCATGATCATCATCATTAGCTTCCTCACTAATTGGTGTAGGAATCACTTGAACTAGTTTCTGTGATGTTCCACTTTCCAATTTGGGAGAAGGTACAATTACCTCATCAAGTTCTACTTTCCTCCCACTCACTTCTTTGGAGAGAAACTCCTTCTCTAGAAAGGATCCATTCTTAGCAACGAATATCTTGCCTTCGGATCTGTGATAGAAGGTCTACCCAACAGTTTCTTTTTGGGTATCCTATGAAGATTTACTTCTCCGATTTGGGTTCGAGCTTATCATGTTGAAACTTTTTCACATAAGCATCGCAGTGCCAGACTTAAAGAAATGACAGCTTAGGTTTCTCGTCAAACCACAGTTCATACGGTGTCATCTCCAGGGATTTAGATGGTGCCCTATTTAACGTGAATGTAGCTGTCTCTAATGCATAACCCCAAAAGCGATAGTAGTAAATCGGTAAGAGACATCATCAATCGCACCATATCTAATAAAGTACGGTTATGATGTTCGGACACACCATTACACTATGGTGTTCCAGATGTCGTGAGTAGTCAAACTATTTCACATTGTTTTTACTGAAGGCCAAACTTGCTAACTCAAATATTTTACCTCTACGATCATATCGTAGAAACTCTTATTTTCTTGTTACGATGATTCTCCACTTCACTCTGAAATTCTTTGAACTTTTCAAATGTTTCAGACTTGTGCTTCATTAAGTAGATATACCCATATCTGCTCTAATCATCAGTGAAGGTCAGAAAATAACGATACCCGCCGCGAGCTTCAACACTCATTGGTCCACATACATCTGTATGTATGATCTCCAACAAATCTGTTGCTCGCTCCATAGTTCCGGAGAACGGAGTTTTAGTCATCTTGCCCATGAGGCATGGTTCGCAAGCACCAAGTGATTCATAATCAAGTGATTCCAAAAGTCCATCACTATGGAGTTTCTTCATGCGCTTTACACCAATATGACCTAAACGGCAGTACCACAAATAAGTTGCACTATCATTATTAACCTTGCATCTTTTGGCTTCAATATTATGAATATGTGTATCACCACGATCGAGATCCAACAAACCATTTTCATTGGGTGTATGACCATAGAAGGTTTTATTCATGTAAACAGAACAACAATTATTCTCTAACTTACATGAATAACTGTATTGCAATAAACATGATCAAATCATATTAGGTTCAACACTAATCCCGAAAGTATAGGGGGTGTGCGATGATGATCATATCAATCTTGGAACTACTTCAAATACACATCGTCACTTCATCCTTTAACTAGTTTCTGTTCATTATGCAACTCCCATTTCGAGTTACTACTCTTTAGCAACTGAACCAATATCAAATACCGAGGGGTTGCTATGAACACTAGTAAAATACACATCAATAATCTGTATATCAAATATACCTTTGTTCACTTTGCCATCCTTCTTATCCGCCAAATATCTAGGGCAGTTCCACTTCTAGTGACCATTTCCTTTGTAGTAGAAGCACTTGTTTCAGGCTTGAGTTTAGCTTTGGGTTTCTTCACGGGAGTGACAACTTGCTTGTCATTCTTCTTGAAGTTCCCCTTCTATCCCTTTGCCCTTTACTTGAAACAAGTGGTCTGGTTAACCATCAACACTTGATGCTCTTTCTTTATTTCTACCTTCACCGATTTCAGCATCGTGAAGAGCTCGGGAATTATTTTCGTCATCCCTTGCATATTATAGTTCATCACGAAGTTCTACTAACTTGGTGATAGTGTCTAGAGAACTTTGTCAATTACTATCTTATCTGGAAGATTAACTCCCACTTGATTCAAGCAATTGTACTACCCAGACAATCTGAGCACATGCTCACTGGTTGAGCTATTCTCCTCCATCTTGTAGGCAAAGTACTGTCAGAGGTCTTATAACTCTCGACACGGGCATGAGTATGAAATACTAATTTCAACTCTTGGAACATCTCATATGCTCCGTGGCATTTCAAAACGTTTTTGAAGTCCCGGTTATATGCCGTAAAGCATGGTGCACTAAACTATCAAGTAGTCATCATATCGAGCTTTTGTCAAAACGTTCATAACGTCTACATCTGCTCCTGCAATAGGTCTGTCACCTAGTGGTGCATCAAGGACATAATTCTTCTGTGCAGCAATGAGGATAATCCTCAGATCACGGAACAATTCCGCATCATTGCTACTAACATCTTTCAACTTGGTTTTCTCTAGGAACATATAAAAAATAAACGTGGAGCAACATCGCGAGCTATTGATCTACAACATAGATATGCTAATACTACCAGGACTAAGTTCATGATAAATTAAAGTTCAATTAATCATATTACTTAAGAACTCCCACTTAGATAGACATCCCTCCGGTCATATAAATGATCACGTGATCCAAATCAACTAAACCATGTCCGATCATCACGTGAGATGGAGTAGTTTCAATGGTGAACATCTTATGTTGATCATATCTACTATATGATTCACGCTCGACCTTTCGGTCTCCAGTGTTCCGAGGCCATATCTGCATATACTAGGCTCGTCAAGTTTAACCCAAGTATTCTGCGTGTGCAAAACTGGCTTACACCCGTTGTATTTGAACGTAGAGCTTATCACACCCGATCATCACGTGGTGTCTCGGCATGACGAACTTTCGCAACGGTGCATACTCAGGGAGAACACTTATACCTTGAAATTTAGTAAGGGATCATCTTATAATGCTACCGTCGTTCTAAGCAAAATAAGAAGCATAATAAGATAAACATCACATGCAATCAAAATATGTGACATGATATGGCCATCATCATCTTGTGCTTTTGATCTCCATCTCCAAAGCACCTTCATGATCACCTTCGTCACCGGCGCGACACCTTGATCTCCATCGTAGCATCGTTGTCGTCTCGCCAACTATTGCTTCTACGACTATCGCTACCGCTTAGTGATAAAGTAAAGCAATTACATGGCGATTGCATTTCATACAATAAAGCGACAGCCATATGGCTCCTGCCAGTTGCCGATAACATTACAAAACATGATCATCTCATACAAAACCGTCTAACTCATCATGTCTTGACCATATCACATCACAACATGCCCTGCAAAAACAAGTTAGACGTCCTCTACTTTGTTGTTGCAAGTTTTACGTGGCTGCTACGGGCTTAGCAAGAACCGTTCTTACCTACGCATACAAAACCACAACGATGTTTCGTCAAGTATGTGCTGTTTTAACCTTCACAAGGACCGGGCGTAGCCACACTTGATTCAGCTAAAGTGAGAGAGACAGACACCCGCCAGTCACCTTTAAGCAACGAGTGCTTGTAACGGTGAAACCAGTCTCGCGTAAGCGTACGCGTAATGTCGGTCCGGGCCGCTTCATCTCACAATACCGCCGAAGCAAAGTATGACATGCTGGTAAGCAGTATGACTAGTATCGCCCACAACTCATTGTGTTCTACTCGTGCATATCATCTACGCATAAACCTGGCTCTGATACCACTGTTGAGGAACGTAGTATTTTAAAATTTTCCTACGATCACGCAAGATCTATCTACCAGATGCATAGCAACGAGAGGGAAGAGTGTGTCTACGTACCCTCGTAGACCGGAAGCGGAAGCGTCAAGTGACGCGGTTGATGTAGTCGAACTTCTTCGCGATTCAACCGATCAAGCACCGAACGTACGTCACCTCCGCGTTCAGCACACGTTCAGCTTGATGACGTCCCACGAGCTCTTGATCTAGTTGAGCTTCACGGGAGAGTTTCGTCAGCACGACGGCGTGGTGACGGATATGATGTATTCACCGGCACAGGGCTTCGCCTAAGCACTATGACGGTATGACCGAGGTGTGTTTCTGTGGAGGGGGGCACCGCACACGGCTGGAACAATTCCACTTGTGTGTCTTTGGATGCCCCCCTACCCCCGTATATAAAGGAGCAAGGGGGGAGGCCGGCCGGCCTTTCTATGGTGCAGCTAGGGGTGCAATCCTACTAGGAATAGGATTGCAATCCTATTCCTAGTAGGAACTACCAAAGAAGGAAGAGAGGGAAAGGAAAAGAGGGAGAGGTGGCGCCCCCCAATCCTAGTCCAACTAGGAACCCTAGGTGGGGCGCCGGCCAGCCCCCATGGGCTGCCTCTCTCTTTTCCATAAGGCCCACTATGGACCATCCCCCTTCGTAGGGGGTTCCGGTAACCCCCTCCGGCAATCCCGTTAAATCCGAAACTTTTCCGGAACACTTCCGGTGTCCGAATATAGTCGTCCAATATATCAATCTTTATGTCTCGGACATTCCGAGACTCCTCGTCATGTCCGTGATCTCATCCGGGACTCCGAACTACCTTCGGTACATCAAAACTCATAAACTCATAATACCGATCGTCATCAAACGTTAAGCGTGCGGACCCTACGGGTTCGAGAACTATGTAGACATGACCGAGACTCATCTCCGGTCAATAACCAATAGCGGAACCTGGATGTTCATATTGGCTCCTACATATTCTACGAAGATCTTTTATCGGTCAAAACCGCATAACAACATACGTTGTTCCTTTTGTCATCGGTATGTTACTTGCCAGAGATTCGATCGTAGGTATCTCCATACCTAGTTCAATCTCGTTACCGGCAAGTCTCTTTATTCGTTCCGTAACACATCATCTCGTGACTAACTCATTAGTCTTTTGCTTGCAAGGCTTATTGTGATGTGTGTTACCGAGAGGGCCCAGAGATACCTCTCCGACACTCGGAGTGACAAATCCTAATCTTGATCTATGCCAACACCACGAATACTTTCGGGGACACCTGTAGAGCATCTTTATGATCACCCAGTTACGTTGTGACATTTGATAGCACACAAGGTGTTCCTACGGTATTCGGGAGTTGCATAATCTCATAGTCATAGTAATATGTATAAGTCATGAAGAAAGCAGTAACAGTAAAACTAAACGATCAAAGTGCTATGCTAACGGATGGGTCTAGTCCATCACATCATTCTCCTAATGATGTGATCCCGTTGATCAAATGACAACTCATGTCTATGGTTAGGAAACATAACCATCTTTGATCAATGAGCTAGTCTAGTAGAGGCATACTAGGGACACTCTGTTTTGTCTATGTATTCACACATGTACTAAGTTTCCGGTTAATACAATTCTAGCATGAATAAAAGACATTTATCATGATATAAGGAAATATAAATAACAACTTTATTATTGCCTGTAGGGCATATTTCCTTCATTATATTGCCACCAGGTTGGAGGAGACAGCTGCAGCTGAGGCCGCAGGCGAGTTTGGGTATACTTTGGAGGAGGCAGACGCAACGGAGGCGATGAGTCTGGCCGAGGATGAAGAGATATCCTCAAACTGATAAAGTCCGCCGGGCAGCCTGCCGGGACGAGCGAGGCCACCGGGGAAGGTACAGAGTCGAGCGAGCCCGCCGAGCAGGGCGCCGAATCGGGCGACTCTGCAGAAGACTCGGGCGGGTCTCTGAACCTTGGTTCTTCTTCATCCTCGGGGAGCTCTCCGCCACCGGCAAGCCCTCCGGCTCTAGTGAGGAGGCGCCTCCGCAAAGTGGCGGAGCGTCCGGCGGGCCAGCAGCCGCAGCGCCGCCCGGTGCGCGCCACCACGACGAGCAAGACTGCCAAGGGAGCGCCCCGCGCTTCGGCAGCGGCTGGATGAGGGTCTTCCCGGGCCTGGGCTAAAGCTCCCGCTGCCCCTCGTGCGACGACCGGAGCGGGGTCCTCTCAGACCACCGACCCTGCCCCCGCCAAGCGGCCGAGGGCGCCTACTCCTCCAGCTCCTCGCGCCCACTACTAGGAAAAGGCCTACTAATGGCGCACCTAATTTGGCCATTAATGGTGCATTAGTGGTGCGCCATTACTAGGTGCGCCATTAGTATCTGGTATACTAATGGCGCACCGCAGATGCGCCATTAGTATGCACAGTAGTGTGCCATTAATTAGTATGCTTCCCATGGGCCATGTGTACCCAGGTGCTTTGGCATACTAATGGCGCACTCCAGCAGGATGCGCCATTAGTAATGTCCGCATAGTAATGGCGCACTGGCTGGTAATGCGCCATTAGTATCCTTTGGCATACTAATGGCGCACTCTGCTGTGATGCGCCATTAGTATGAATATTAGGTTTTTTTAATATTATTTTTCTGTTTTTTGCACAGATTACAAAATGTATAATTGCACAGAATATAGACAGCACACACAACAAATTCATCAAATACAATAGAAGATTAGTCTCTGAATACAATTCATCATATTAGTCTCCGAATACAATTCATCATATTAGTCTCCGAATTGAAAAGACCGAATAAAGATAGAACAATATATTACAAGTCTCGAGACCGCGAGTAGCGAGTTTGTCTTCACATTACAAGTCGATATCGATCATCTAAACTACCATCACATAGAAGAGAGCAGCGGTCATCACGATGAGCATCATCACGATGAAACTCGTCTTCATCCGGTTCCTCCAACGCTCCCTCCCCTCTCCCGCTAGATAGCAGGCGTATCTAGATTCGGCCTCGGCCCTAGTGGTGTACCCTTTGTAACTGTTACCGCTGAATCGGTGAACCTGTCTCCGACACTCCTCCCAGTCGGCGTAGACTCCGGGAACCTTACCCTTGTACACGACATATGACGGCATCGCTATGCACTAGCCAACGAAACGTTAGTACCAATTCATAGACAATACATAAGCAATATATAAGTATGCAACAGAACGATCGAAAGAGAAAAGCAAGACATTAATAGCATCGATTACATCTAAGTTGAACGACTCTCGAAACCAAAGAGACATACTACAAGTTCATTAAAGTTTAATTACAACATGAGCTTATCGATGTTTCAAAACTAGACACAGCTTCACTGCTTTCGACTCGACTCAATGCACCGGAGCGTGGATGAAGCCGCCGTCTATCGTGGGAGTCATGAAATCACGGGCATTGTCAGCCTGCATTTGTAGCATTGTGTCGATGTCACTGTTCGACGGTTGATTTCTGAGGTAGAACTGCCCCGAGGTACGAAGGACATCTTGAAGGATGATTTCCGCAAACTCCGACTGGATGCGAAAGAATTCTTGTCTGATGTCCGTGTCCTGGATTGCTGACACGCTCGCGGCCCAATCTTTGAGTTTACTCGGTAGCAGAAGTTGATGATGGTCCCGTACGATCGCCCGCATGTGATGAATGGCGTAGTAGGCACCGTTCTGACCGCCAGGCGGCTGTTTGACGCAGCAGAACGTCGTATTGTGGGAGAACACGTGCTTGCCGTACTTACGAATTGGCCTGGTGAAGGTGCCTCCAGATTTGGCGTAGCCGGGGAGAACATCATCAAGAACCCTCTTGAAATTTGTGTAGTCTTTGTTGGACTGACGGTCCGGGTCGAAATACGTGGCCATGGAATATTTGGGGCTTAGTAGGATGAGCGTGCACTGTGTGTCACTGCAGAAAACACGGAATGTTAAAAGAAGAACGATCGAAATCTAAGAATTCATATGTTACGGGGCGGTTGAGGCGGAGGACTTACTCGGGAAAGTAAGGCACGAGGAAGTTATCCTTATCTTGGTTTGCCAGAATGACGCCTTCGAGGTAAGAACTCTCGACTTGCCGGTCCCCAGCGCTGCCCAAGATCTTGGCACGCATGTAGAAGGGGTCGACTATCACGATGTCCGGGGTCTTGTCGCGAATGATCCGCATCTACATACTCTGCGAAAATAGCCGAACGAATGTGTAGTGCAGCGGAAGAAGGTTCAACATAGCGTGGATGTCATCAAACCGCAGAACGATCGTACCCCCGATGGAGTTATCCACAAAGCCCTTGCCCTCTGGCACCTTGGCCGCGAAAACCGGGTATGCCACATTCTTCTCTCTGAGACGCCGCTTCTCCAAAGAAAGAACACTGTCATGCAGACTCTGCATAGCACCGGTTGCAGCATCGAGCATATTTCTCGGTAGCATCAGCCTACCCGCAACATGCACCTTCCTCATTACATCCTCAGGTGAAGGTGGCCCGTCCTAAGCACGGATCGTACTCGGTGCCGGCGGGCTCGCACCCTTGTTAGTTTTTCTTTTGCGTGCCTTCTTCTTCTCCTGAATTGGGACCGAGTTCTGCTCAGAGACCGCCTTCTTTAGTGTGTTGGGGCTGATAACATTTTGCACCTCGCCTATCTGAGGCTCGGTGAAGTCGGCAGCTGGAGGCGTCTCCTGAGAGCTGAACGGCAGACGACGCCCCTGTTGCAACTTGGCTTCTCCACGGTACCGGCTTGATCGCGCACGTCTTTTGTTGGGTTGGGTTCTTGAGAAGGAGGCCCCATGAAGTCGCCACCGTACCCATGATCGGCAAAGTACTGATCGACGTTGGCAAATGTATTGTCGTCGTCGTCGTTCTGATCCTGTGCCATATGCATGTTTGGATCCAGTGGCATAGGGATGTCCGGCACCGTTGCGGCAGACTTGCCATGGGGACGACTTGGCGCTGGCACGACTGACGGTGTTGTCTTTGGGGTGGTTTCGCCCGCCCCCAAACAAATCTGGCTCTTCGGCCAAAGCAGGGGCCAGCTCAGGCAGGCGCTGAGGGTCATGACGTCATCATCGTCGGCCCCGACGGGTTGAATCGGAGGTAACACCTCGTCGCAGCCTGGCAGCACCCGAACCAGTTGAACCCTAAACAAGTTGGGTGGCATCTGGGTACAGTGGAACAAGGGGTTGCCCGGTTGAACGATTTTGCCCTTGGCGACATCGACCAACTCGTTGTTCACGAAGTGAAGGAGAGTGCACGGAACGTCGGTGGTGCCCTGTGAAAAGATGTAGGGCATCAGGGATGCCCAGTCAAAGGCAAGGAGATGAAGTCCTCGGCCGAGAGAGGCTTAATTAGTTACCGTGATGATGGCGTCGAGCTCGGCTAATGTCGAGGCATCGCCAACGGCGGGCGTGCAATTGATGGAGGGGCCGCTTGCTGCAGAGGTGCCGGCCGGCGTACACCCGGGTGCATTAAGCGCCCGTGCCGGCGTCGGAGACACCAATGCCGCCTCCGCCGGAGACACCAATGGCCCCGCCATCGCGTTCTGCGAGTTGCTGGCCGTGAAGCTGGGAATCGGGGGCGGCCCCTGTTGTCCACCCGCAATCCACGCCTGCAACCCCTCGATCAAGCTAGGCACAATGGCGGTGATCGTCGCTCCGAGATGTTGTTGCACTTGCTCTTGGACAATCTCCGGAATCCGCGCCACCTGTGCCTTGAGTTCTTGAACCTAGCGCGCCTGGCTTTCCGAGCTGGTCTTTTTCTCCTTTCGCCCACCAGCGTTATAGTATGACGACCATTTTGTCGATAAGCCTTTGTCGGCCACACGACCGGCTGACGTCGGCTTCTCGAGCTTATCCTTGTTCTTCATTACATTCAACGCCCTATTTAGAGTCGTGTCCCAAGGGCTGCTCTTAGTCGACCCCGCGCTACTGCTTTCAGTCGCCTGCGGAAGGAATGTGAATCATTTAGAAATTTGGCTTCATTAATTAGAATGCAACCATATGGAGCTAATTACGCGGGGGTGTATTCCTTACCAGAACAGTCTCAAGCGCCCTGGTCTTCGGATCCGTGGTAAGCTCCCTTGTTTTCGGGTCCTTCTTGTACAGGGCCCTGACAAAGTTCCTGGTCTGCTTGTCACCGTATTTGTCGAAGAGGGGCGGTAGGCCTTGCTCGGCACGGTCCGCCTCCTCCTTGTCCCATATAGGCTCCGCCACTCTGTAACCGCCGGGACCGAGTGTGTGTTCCCCTAAGTTGAGCTCCCGCATTTCTTTCCCCCACTGACTTGATTCGGAGTGTGCGGTGCTCGAGCAATTGATCTTGAAGTCGTTGTAGTCATCTTCGGTGATCGAAGGATGTTTCTCCTTGATCTTCTCATAACTCTCACCTTTCTCGATCATTCTCTTCAGATTGGTTTTCCAAGTAGACAGGGCCTTGCTCATCTTCGTGAGGGCAGCACTGTTCACTTTATTCCCTTTGAGGCTTGTGTTATCAAATTGAGCGGGGAACTTGTATCGTTCGTGCAGCTTCGTGAAGAGGAGGTTGCGCAAATTCCCGTGGTCAGGATGCCTCAGGTTCTCGGTGTTGATCGAGACGGTGCTCCGGAGAATGCACCCGAGCTGAAGCGAGTACCCCTTGACTATTCATTCGGGCGCCGTTGGATTCCCGTTGGAGTCCACTTCAGTAACTTCCTCCTTGAGGGTGCGGAGCACGGTCGGGCGCCGGTCCTTCCGTTGCCTCTTCGGTTGGCTGCCAATTGTGTGTGCGCCGCCATCATCAGTGGTGGCATTCTCGGCGGCACCATCAGCGGTGGCATCAGTGGGGTCATCCTCGGCAGTACCATCAGTAGTGTCAGGATCGGTGGGGAAGGCGGCGTCCTCATACAAGTGAGGTTGTTCCTCCATCTCCTGGGACAGCTCCCAGAATGCCTTTCCGCCCGAACCGCCGGCCTCATCGTTGTTGGCCATGTTTCTCTCTAAATAGGAACAATGTTTGGTCAAAAAGTTGGTTATTGTCAAGGAACAAGATCATGGTCTCATCATTTAGGGTTTGTTGACACCGAGGCATCCTAAAAGCTAAGCTTTTATAATTGAGGGTTTTTCGACGCCGAGGCACCCTAAAAGCCTAAGCTTTCATCATTTCGGTTTTTATCGACACCGAGGCACCCTAAAAGCCAAGGTTTCATAATTTATGGTTTGTCGACACCGAGGCATCCTAAAAGCTAAGCTAGGAAGGAGAATTCTAAGTTGGGCCTAATCACTTGGCTCTATTGTCGCCTATGGTTTAATGCAGCTAGAATAAAGGGGCACTTGATCCTACTTAATTAACTACTAAGATACCCCGGCCCATGCATTAGTCACAAGTACCCCATATGTCCTATTTTTTAGCAAAAGTCATGCTAAAATTCGCGGAAAATTTTAGCATGACCTTTGCTGACAATAGGACATATGGAGTACCCGAATTTGCCGGAACGGAAGTTAATCGACATTCCAGCAAACTGAAGGGCCTCTCGGGTACCTGCAAAACTATCACAATGTGATCACAAGTCTTTCTCAATGTGATCATCATCTTTACAAGTCTTTCTCAATGTGATCACAAGAAATTCAGAGGCATCACAAGTAATTCAGAGCATCACAAGGCATTAGTAGTTCAGTACATGAACATGTTTTACCAAGAACGTCAATATGTACTGTATTTCATTGTGTAGTGATATACAGTATGTTACAGCAAAGAAAATGCTTAATCCACATGCCTCAGCTTATCAACAGTCATTACTTGTCAAATACAGAAGAAGGAACAATTTATTTGTGACATAGTTACAAATGATGACAGAATAAAGCAACACCCTGTACTAGCCTAAAAACATATAATTAGAGCAACTTCATATTGTCTAAAATCCCCCTTTTCTTTTCTTTTTCTTTTTCACCTGAGGGCATGTAAATCTTGTTCACCTTTTTATCTATTAAAAAAACTGTAGACGCTTCCTTCAGTAAAAAAGAAGGAACTATGGTAGTAGTGCCAGACCCATATTTTTAGGACTGATATTTAATCCATTGCTACAACTGAAGGTATATGTGTCAAGAACCCTCATGGCATGCTAACTGTCAAAAGGTCAGCCAACAAGGCAATGGCCTGAATGTCCTTATCATGGTATTAACCTAAATCAGCAGAAAAAAACACCTCACTTATACGAGGGTTATATTCTACAAATACAAATTCCACATATGCACAAAAGGTCCCTCGAAAGAGAAACAAAAGTGTGGCCACACAAATACAACAAATGTTGTAAGCCAGAGTTGGCAAACTTAAAACACATATGAGCTACAGAAGTTTCAGAGTGAAGCCTTCTCTTGTTCAACCCATGTTAGACTGGCTGCTTCATCCTTTTGTTTGAACCCCCTTGTTTAAAATCCCCCTTATCTTATTTATTTTTTCACCTGGGGCCATGTAAATCATGTAAACATTTTTTATCTATAAAAAATCACACAGTGGGGGGCTTCCCCCTATGTTATTTCAGTCAAAATAAAGGGAACAGCAAACCCATCTCTTTAGCACTTATATTTAACTTAACCTAGACAAGCTAGCTGTGGCACAATCCTAGGCTCATTAGGCCATGGTCTAACCACAAGCCATTTTCTCTAGTTAGACTAGTTTAACTGAATTTTACTCTAGTTAGACTAGTTTAACTGAATTTTACCCTGCATCAGTAGTTTTAACTGAATTTTACATTAGTGAATCTTGACAATGCTAGTTGGACTAACATTGTCAACACTTTTGCACTAGTTCTGCTAGATACCATCGTCACTAGATATCTACAGTTTTATTACTAGAGACACCATACAAACCTCATATTCTTTTATTACTGGAGCCAATTTTCCTCATATTCTTTTTTTACTGGAGGCACCATACAAACCTCAGAGCTTGGTGGCCTGGACCTGCATTTGT
This sequence comes from Secale cereale, assembly GCA_902687465.1. Taxonomy (NCBI): domain Eukaryota; kingdom Viridiplantae; phylum Streptophyta; class Magnoliopsida; order Poales; family Poaceae; genus Secale; species Secale cereale. The sequence continues at coordinate 6,554,676 of LR738710.1, read as the reverse complement.
TCTTGGTTGCTTTTCATACAATAGTTTTACTATCACAACAGTGTTTTTTTAAATATAATATCACAACAGTGCTTTTTTATTAACAGCAAGTTCATCATGTCAATTACTCCAAGCAACAACAGTTTGCCTAGTAGAAAAATTTAAACTATGGCTTAGCAGAAAAATTAACAGCAACAAGTTTCAAGCCATTCATCAAAGTATGGCTTGAAGTAACAGTTTCAGAGTTGAGATTCATGTGTTTTTCAGAGTACAAGTTGCTTCAGATTTGAGATTCATGTGTTTTTCAGAGTACAAGTTGCTGAAAAAACTGAAAATGGGCACTAGAGTGATTCCTTGCTATTTTGATTTGATGCAATTGCTGTCATTTGCCTTCAAGTGTAACTAGTCTAACTGGTCCAAATACTGAAACTACTCCAAGTCCTACACTAAGAACACATGAACCTAACCTTACACTCTAAACTGGAGGGATCTAAGACTGAAAACATTGGGGGCAGTTGCAGGGCTAGAACACAGGAGATTACATAATAGCACAATCATACTCCAACCAGAACAAAACCCAACGGAAACCCTAAATCTAGACAAACCCGAGGGGATTCAGACATAAAAGAGCTAAAAACCTAAGCAGAGGATGCCATGGGTAGGAGGAGGATACCTTGGCGTGGTGTTGGCGACGGTGAGGGGCCCGTCGAGGCCGGGGCGTCGGGGGCTCGGGCGGCGGCGGCGTAGCTCCGGGCGTCCGGGGCGTCGGGGGCGCGGGCGGCGGCGGCGTAGCTCCGGGCGTCGACGCCGGGGCGTCGGGGGCGAGGGCGTCGGCGGTGAGGGAGAGAGAGGCGT
>LR738710.1:6536455-6553171 GCA_902687465.1 Secale cereale | reverse complement strand
GGGGGGTCGGCGGCGGCGGTTGAGTAGGGGAATCGAGGGTGCGGGGGGGTCGGCGCCGGCGGCCGGTGGATCGGGGGTGCTCGGCGGCGAGGGGGACCGGAATCTGGCGAGGTGGGATAGCGATCGAGATGGAGGGGGGGTCGAGATCGAGTGTCCATGAAATTTTAAAATATTCATGATAGTTCAAAAAGTGCCCATGAAATACAATCAAGAAATGAAGGGTACGATTTAAATACAATCGATCTTAGCTAGCTATCTGTTCACAATCTTCTTGCCCTTCTTTTTCGCAAATGGAGTTCTTCTGTGGAACGGACGTCCTTTAGGTAGGGTGGACCTGCTTCTTCTTGTGGTGTAAGCTGCTACTTCATCATCGTCGTCATGTTCGATCCTCAGGTCACCGTACATGTCGAAGTCTTGCTCATTGGCTACTCCATCCATTCCGATGATCTTCCTTTTTCCTCTCCTCACGACAACACGACTGGGCTTTGACGGATAGGTAATGAAAAAGCATTGGTCAACTTGGGAAGCCAGTACCCATGGCTCATTTTTCGCGGTGACGTTTGCGCCCGCGGTCTAGGATTTGGCTTCGGGTATAACCATGGTGGTTAAATATCGGTCTTCTTTTAGGACGCTCTTGGCCCATCTGACACGGAACATCGGGACCTTCTCTCCAGCGTAGCTCAGCTCCCAGATCTCCTCGATCTTTCCATAGTATCTGTCCTTGTCATTACCGGTGTAGGATTCCATCGTTACCCCGGAGTTCTGATAACCGTCGCTCTTCATGTCCTTGGCCTCGGTGTAGAATGTGTAGCCGTTGATATCGTACGCCTCATAGGTCATCAGGTTGTGCTCGGCGCCCTATGACAAGGCGAATATGAGTTGTTCTTCCGCGAAAGAATCATCATGTAAAGGGTACGACAGAAGCTTCTGCTTGAACCAACGCGTGAAACATGAGTTGTGCTCTTTGATTATATCTCCGTCCGTCCTCTGTTGGCCTCGGTCATTGTACGTCTTCTCAATAAAGGTTTTGTGCTGAACCACCCAAGGATCGACCACGTCTATGTGTTGTAGCGCGACTAGGTTTGCTCTTTCAAAGTCGGCGAGTCGACCCTCGAAGTCGACATGCATTTCGCGGCGACCCTCACGGTGACCCCATCCAGCGAGCCTGCCGAGCTGCCTGTTGACGGGCAGACCAACGGGGTTCTCGATGCCTAGATAATTCGTGCAGTAGGAGATGCACTCTTCGGTCAGAAAGCCCCTGGCTATGCTTACCTCTGGACGTGACATGTTGCGAACGTATCCTTTGATGACACCATTCGTCCTTTCGAACGACATCATGCTGTGCAGGAACGTCGGCCCGAGTTGGATGATATCGTCCACGATATGGACAAGCAGATGCACCATAACGTTGAAGAATGCGGGCGGGAAGTACATCTCAAGCTCGCATAGTATCACCACGATCTCTTCCTGTAGCCTTCTGAGTTGCCTCACGCCAACAGACTTCTGAGAGATGACGTCGAAAAAGTTGCATAGTCCAAATAGGGTTTCACGGACGTGCGCGTCCATGATACCACGGATTGCAACTGGAAGTATCTGCGTCATCAGCACGTGACAGTCGTGAGGCTTCATCCCGCTGAACTTCAGCTTCGCCCGGTCTAGGTATCTGCTTATCTTCCCCGCGTAACCGTAAGGAAGTTGTACTCCTACGAGGCAGGTGAAAAACTGCTCGATCTCCTCCTGACTTAGAGTGAAGCACGCGGGAGGGTAGTCATTTCCGGTCTTCTTGGCATTTTTGCCTTTGCGACGACTTTCCATGTCCTGCTTCGCCTCATCATCATCATCATCATCATGATCATCATATATAGCGTGAAGCTCCTGCCTGATGCCCATTGATTTCAAGTCTGCCCTTGCTTTCGGCCCATCTTTGGTCCTCTCTGGCATGTTGAGCAGGGTACCAAGCAGACTCTCGCACACGTTCTTCGTGATATGCATTACATCAAGGCTGTGAGGCACACGGTGGATCTTCCAGTACGGCAAGTCCCAGAAAACAGACCTCGTTTTCCATACCTTCAGCAGCAGCTCTGGCGCCTTTCGCTTATTTCCCGGCTCTGGCGGATTTTGCTTCTTTCCCGGCAGTGGGCAATCTTTCCAATTTTTCAACAGCTCGTCTATTTCCTCGCCGCTCCTTGTACGCGGGCGTCCTCTGGGTTCGGTTTCACCATCGAACAGATCCTTGCGTTTTCTCCACAGGTCATCGTCGCGATGCCACCTTCGATGTCCCATGAACACGGTTTTCGAAGACCCGGGATCTCTATCTAGCTGGCGATATGTTGTGTCATCCATGCACCTGACGCATCCAGAAAATCCGTGGACCACCTGCCCCGCGACATATCCGTAACCGAGATAGTCGTGCACCGTCGTGAGCAGCGCGGCTCTCATAGGGAAATATTCATTCTTTGCGGCGTCCCACGTATTGGCTGGCGTTTTCCACTGCGTGTCTAGCTCCTCTTTCAGCAGCCCAGATACAGATTGATGTCGTTCCCTGGTTGTTTCGGTCCTTCAATTAGCATACTCATGTGAATGTACTTCCTCTTCATGCACAACCAGGGGGGAAGGTTGTACATCCACACAAACACAGGCCAGGTGCTATGTGTGCTTCTCTGGCTGCCAAACGGATTGACTCCATCGGTGCTCGCGCCCAACATGATGTTCCTTGGATCGTTCCCAAATTCTAGGTCTTCAAAGTTCAACGCTTGCCACTGGCTCGCATCCTTAGGGTGACTCAGCATCTTGTCTTTTTTATCTATCTCCGGATCATTTGCGTCATCTTCTCGCTTCTTCTCCTCCCTATCCGCGTGCCAACGCATGAGCTTTGCTACCTTAGGGTCCGCGAAATACCGCTGCAGACGAGGAGTGATCGGAAAGTACCACACCACTTTTCGGGGAGCTTTCTTCCTCTTCTTGTATCGAGTGACGCCGCACACCGGACATATGGTAGACTCCGCGTGCTCGTCCCGATAAATGATGCAATTGTTCATGCACACATGGTATTTCACGTGCGTTACATCCAGAGGACACACGATTTTCCTCGCCTCCTCCAAACTGGTGGGGCACTTGTTCCCCTTCGGAAGACGTTCGTGCCAGAATGACATGGTCTCGTCGAAGCATGCGTCGGTCATTTTGTGTTTTACCTTCATCTCCAGAGCCATGAGCGTTACTTTCAGGCGGGTATCCTCGGGCCTGCATCCTTCATACAATGGAGTAACCGCGTCTAACTCAAGTTGATCCATCTTGGCTTTCTCTCGGGCGGTAGCTCTTGCGTTATCGGTCTGCTTGAGAAGCAGCTCTTGAATATGAGGGTCCTGCACCCAGCCCATCGATGGTCCAGCGTCGTCTGCTCCGCCGGCATCATCATCTTCATGAGCTTGCCCGTCGTCTGCTCCGGCATCTTCCTCATCATCATGTCCGTCATCTTCTACATGATGACTGTGTACACCATCACCGTCGTGATCATCTCCTGGGGATTCTTCGTCTTCTCGCCCGCCCGAGCCGCGGTGGTTCTCTTGCTGCCCTTCCTCATTTCTTGCCCGGCCCCCATGGACGACTTCGTAGTCATCTTCATCACCTTGCCACCGATAGCCATCCATGAAACCACGCAAGAGCAGGTGGTCCCGCACCTGCCCGAAATCCGGGTCCGCAATAAGGCTCTTCAGCTTGCATCTTCGACACGGACATCTTATCTCCGTCTCGTTCTTTTGAAGCATCTCGGCCTTCGCGGACCTCAAAACCTATTCACAATGCCTTCGGTCATCGTGCGCACCATGGTCGCCTGCGGGGTAGAGTAAAACGATATTTTAGAACCAAGAAAAAATTTGCCATGACTTTCCCTAAAAATAGGACAAAAATGAATGCTTAATGCCAAAATTCTCACCGAAACGGAAATGAATCAACATTCCGGGAAAATATTGGCAAGTATCGCATTTCAAATACCGGTACACCTCCAAACACAAACACATATGCAACACAACAAACATATGCAACACCACGAACATACATAGATCTAGCTAGGCCATAAAAAGTGCATGTGCACATTGTTGTATGGAGAACAACATAAATATAGCTTCCCCCCTTACTTACCTATCAAAACAAGGTAATTTAACCACTTAATTTGAATGAATATATGGTGGAAATGAGGTGAAAAAGAGGAGGGACCCGAGAGGAGAGGAGGTGGAGAGAATGAAGTGGGGGAGAAAGTGAGTGTGTGTAGGAGAGGCTGTCCAAAATATCTTGTTGCTGCCCGCTTACTAATGGTGCACCAACTATAAATGCGCCATTAGTAATCAAGGTTACTAATGGCGCATTTATAGTAGGTGCGCCATTACTAGTTTTGCAAAAAAAAATAACATACTAATGGCGCACTGTCACACAGTGCGCCATTACTAGTTTAAACTAGTAATGGCGCACTCTGGGACAGTGCGCCATTAGTAGTTTTGTAAAAAAAAAGAATATAAAATATCATAAAAAAAGAACATTAATGGCGCACTTTACTGCTGGTGCGCCATTACTAGTTACAACTAGTAATGGCGCACTTCGTATAGATGCATCCATTAGTATGTTTGGACAGGCGCGCTAGTTAAAAAAAAACTTCTTGATAGTAATGGCGCACTCTGGGCCTGGTGCGCCATTAGTAGTTCGAACTCTAATGGCGTATCTATTGCTGTTGCGCCATTACTATATACTAATGGCGCACTGCTTGTCTGGTACGCCATTAGTATCAATTCCATCTATAGCCCTTTTCCTAGTAGTGGCCGGGCCGCGCGAGGCGGATTTCGACTTCTCCGTGCTCGGCTCCGACGAAGAGGAGGAAGAGTAAGCACTGTTAATTCTTGTTCCCTTCGATTTGTTCTTGTTTTGAATCTTCTTTGCCTGATTTTGATCTTGTTTTTCTTCCAGGACCCTGGCCCAGAGGGCAGCGAAGAGGGCCAAGATCCTGGTGGTCGACCTTGAGGACGACCCCGCCGCAGCAGCAGGGGATGCGCCTGCGACAGGTTTGCCGGACCAGCCAGCTGCTCCGCAGAGCAGCCCCCAGCGCAGCCCCCAGCGTAAGTCTTCTGTTCACTTCTTCGCTTGTCGGGCACGCGCAGGCTTCTCATCCTTGTTAATCTTTTTGCCTGTTTGTTGACTTGTACGGAAGTAGAGCCGCAGCCTCAGGAGCGCCAAGGGACTGCTCCCGACGAGCCGCACGCCCCGACCTCTCCGCCAAGGAGGAGCTCCCCGGCGAGGGAGAATACTCCGCCAAGGGCAGGTACTCCGCCAAGGGCGAGTACCCCGCCAAGGGCGAGCACCCCGCCAAGGGCGGGCACTCCGCCACGGGAAGGCGCCAGCGGCCCTCCGCCGACGGGGGCTACCACCACGCCGCCGAGGGAGGACCCCCCGGCGAGGAACCTTGTTGAAGAAGAGGCCCGCGCAGGTAACCCTTGTACTTTTCTTCCCTTGGACTTCTCTTTTTTGGATATTTGCTTGACGATTATTTTCTTCTTTCCTTATCTTCAGACTCTTCCGCTCCAGAGCCTATGGAGACGGAGGCTGCCACCGAGGAGCCCGCGCGCGGCAACGCTGGTGACGTTGCGGCCACCAGAGAGGCGATCGGTACCGACGAGCCTGCCGTCGAAGAGGTAGCCAGGGCCGCCGACGCGGCAGCGGAGGAGGGGACCGGGGGTCGCACTGACGGCCCTGAGGCCGCAGGAGCGTTCGACGCTGCGCCGACCGCCGACCCTGCTGCTGCCGCGGCCCGAACTGGCACCTACTTGGAGGCTGGGAACGGGGTCTTCATTCAGCTCCCGTGGGCATCTACGTCAAGGACGCCCGTGGAGGGGGAGGCCTTCGATGGGGAAGTCCTCGCCTCCGCCGGGCTAAAGTTCGTCGACGCGCCCGGCAGCAGCAGCGAGCCCGAGGAGGAGCGACTCCTGCGGAGGCTCCTGGCCCTGTACCGTGCCAGGCAGGCCAAGCTAGAGGCCCGAGAAGCTCTGGCCGCCAAGGCGGGCGTCGACTTGGAGAAGCGCGCCGAAGAGCTCCGGGCCGCCAACCAGGCGGCCCTCCGATCCTTGGTGGAGGAGCGGGAGGAGCTCGCCGAGGCGCACCAGGCGTTCATCCTCGAGAAGACTGAAGCAGAGGAGCAGCAACGACTCGACGCCGAGGAGCTGTCCCGGCGGGAAGGAGAGCTAACGCAGCGAAAGGTCGACCTCGACAGCCATGAGGACGACCTTGCCGCGCGCGAGCACTCCCTTGGCGGAGCTCTGCAGGAAGCGAGGGACGCTGCTGCAGCTGTAGAGACCGCCAAGAGAGACTTGGAGGCGAGGGTGGCGCAACTGGAGATCCACCTGAAGACGAGCGAGGAGAAGGTTGCCGCGCTCACATTGGAGAGGGAGAAGGACGCCCACAGCCACTCCGAGCTGCAGGTCCGTCTCTCCGACAAGGGCAAGGAGCTCGCCATTGCCAAGGATTCCGTTGCTGACCTGGAGCTGAAGCTGTCCACCCTCACCGCATCACTTGACAGCGCCAGAAATCGAGAGACGAAGCTGAAGGAGGACCTCAGGGCTGAGAGGGCACTGTTGGACAGCGCCGCCCTCACCCAAAATAACTTCAGGCAGACGGTGGAGCAATGGACCGAGGGGCTTGTCGCCGCTGCCGCTGACATCGACAGGGAGTTGGCGGGGCTGGGGACGGAGCACCTCGGATACTCCCCCGACGCAAACCTCCCTCACAGCGCCAAGCTGAGCTTATTCATCAGGGGAGTGGTGCCGGCCCTCGAGCAGCTCCGGGAGAGGATCCCCACGCAGCTGGCGAACGAGGCGCGCAGGTTTTGCACAGGAGTCGTGGAAAGGGTGCTGACGAAGATAGTCTACCGCAACCGAGGACTCAACTTTGAGAACGTCCTCAGGACCTTGCCGCCCGACGCAGACTAGGAGGCGCTCAAGGCCCTTGTCGCACCCATCGTGGCCAAGGTGGGCAAGATCAGGAGACTTGATGGTGACCGCGTGGACTAGGCCATTTTCTTTATGTTTCCCTTGTCGCTGCCAACCATGTCATGGACAAAAATGTATTAGTGTTGCGACAAGTTGCTTTTGTAATATAACTCTATTTTGGCTAGTTAACGCAGTGCTATTTCCTTTACTTGACTTCTTTGCCTTGTATGCTTTTACCCTACGGTTTTAGGGAACTTGCCGGCAAAGGGACCCTTGCCGCGAGCGCTGAGTGCAGAACTTAAGCAGCCTGCTGGCAATGCCGCTACCGGCAAGAAACCTCGTCACAGCCAGTCGTAGCACACTTAGGTTGTTGAGCGAACTCGAAAATGAAGTAAGGGCGCGACACTTGTCGTAGCACACTTAAGCCGTTGAGCGTGCTCGAAACAAAGTAAGGGCGGGGCTAGCTACGAGTAGGTTCCTCCGCGCACAGGTTTTCCATACAAAGTGTGGTCGTTCAAGGAAGATAACTTTAGAATTTAAAATTTTGAAAGCACAAACTTTGGCAACTTAGCTTTTGCGTTGTTTGCTTCTCGGCAAGGCTAGGCTTTCTTGAACGGCACTTGGTCCATACCACTGTCTCCTTCCCCCCGGCAAACTTGTGTGTGAGGAAACCTTCTTCTGCTTGAGAGAAAAGAGAAAGGGAGGAAACATAGATATGGAGCCTTGCGGCTCGTTATTGCTTACCGGAGGTGTGTGCTGCACGAGGTGTCATATAATACATGCAAGAAAAAGAGGAAAATGCATGAAACGACAAGTTGTGCGAGGCACAAAAGCTTTACTGATGCACGGGGTGTGCGCCCGGCTTTGTACAAAGGTTTACATGCAACAGCGGCAAGACTTGTACAAAAGGTGGTTGCCGGAACGGATCACGGCAACCGCGCCTTATGGGTGAAACTTGCGAAGGTGCTCAATGTTCCAGGAGTTGCTCACCGGTAAGCCCTCTTCGGTCTCAAGGCGGATAGCGCCGGGCCTTGTAACTTGTCTCACCCGATAAGGGCCTTCCCACTTTGGCGTCAACTTGTTGGAACTCTTGGCGAACTGAACGCGCCGAAGAACAAGGTCGCCTTCCTCGAGACTTCTGGCCTTAACTTTGTGGCTATGGTAGCGGCGCAAAGCTTGCTGGTATCGAGCAGCTCTTACAGCAGCCTGAAGACGGTCCTCCTCAAGGAGCAATGCGTCATCTTGTCGCAGCTGCTCTTGCTCGAGCTCATCATAAGCGAGCACTCGAGGCGACCCGTATACGAGTTCCGTGGAGAGAACTCCCTCTACTCCATAGACAAGAGCAAAGGGTGTCTGCCCAGTGGCTTGATTTGGTGTCGTTCTGATTGACCAAAGAGCCGCCGGCAATTATTCAATCCAGTTTCTTCGGCATTTGTGTAGTCTGTCGAAAGTTCTTGTCTTGAGCCCGCGCAGCACTTCAGCGTTTGCCCTCTCCACTTGACTGTTGCTCCTCGGGTGAGCAACAGAAGCGACGCAGACCTTGGCGCCAAGGTCTTGGACGTATTGCATGAAGGTGCGACTTGTGAATTGTGTGTCGTTGTCGGTGATGATCCTGTTAGGGATTCCGAAACGACAAACAATTGACCTAAAGAACTTGACTGCTGACTGCGCGGTCACCTTCCTCACTGGTTCCACTTCCGGCCACTTTGTGAACTTGTCGATGGCGACGTACAAGTACTCAAAGCCCCCGGCTGCACGGGGAAAGGGGCCGAGGATATCGAGCCATCAGACCGAAAATGGCTAGGACAAAGGGATCGTCTGGAGAGCTTGAGCTGGCTGATGTATTTGCTTGGCATGGAACTGGCACGCTTCACACTTGGTTACTTGTCCAGTTGCATCTTGGTGGGCTTCTGGCCAAAAGAAACCTTGCCGGAACGCCTTGCCGGCAAGTGCTCTTGCGCCAATGTGGTGGCCACATATGCCTCCATCTATCTCTGCCAACAGCTTTTGCCCATCTTCCCGGGGAATGCACTTCAGTCTAACACCGTTGAGTCTTCTTCTATATAGTTCATTGCCGACGAACTGATACATACTTGACTGCCGGGTTATTCTTTCTGCTTCTTCTGGCTCTTCGGGAAGTTCTCCTGTTTGAAGGAAACGGACAATCTGATGTGCTCATCCTGGAGCCTGAGGCTCAACAACAAGGACTAAAGGCATCAGTGCTGCTGCGGGAACGTTAGCTTCTACGGCAAGAACCTATGGCTCGGCCGGAGTTTGACGTTCCCCGGCAAGCTTGCCGGGGCAAAGCTTGTCGGGAACGCCTGCTTCAACTGTACAAACCCTTGGGTCTGCAGGAGCAGACTGTTCCTCAGCAATTTTGTCGTTGATCTTGGGGACCTTGGCAGCGGCTTCAGGAAGTTCTACTGGCAAGTAGTCACCGGAGACCGACTTTCTCTTCTTACTTTGTCCAATTGATGGTGTAACGGATGGTTGAGTTAACTTGAGCACAAAGATCCCTGGTTCCACAGGTAGCTTTAGTGCAGCACACTTTGACAGGCCGTCTGCGACGTCATTTTGAGCTCTTGGAACGTGCTCCATCTGCAAGCCTTCAAAGTGTTCTTCAAGTTTCCTCACTTCGTCGACGTATGCTTCCATCAACGGACTCTGGTAGCTCTTATTTACTTGTCGGACAACCAACTGCGAATCACCCCGCACAATGAGCTTCTTGATCCCAAGTTCCGCTGCGATTCTGAGACCAGCAAGCAGACCTTCATACTCTGCAGTATTGTTTGTTGCTTGCTCCTTGGGAAAATGCATTTGGACAACGTACTTGAGGTGCTCTCCGGTGGGCGCGACAAGCAGCACGCCGGCGCCGACACCTTGCAGCGAGAAGGCACCATCGAAGTACATTATCCATTCTTTGCTCGCTTCTTTGACGGGGATGCTTGTCTCTGGAATCTCTTCGTCTAGCGTTGGCGTCCATTCTGCTATGAACTCTGCCAATGCTCTGCTCTGGATAGTGGAAGTACTTTCAAACTTGAGGCCAAAGCTTGACAGCTCCAGTGCCCACTCGACAATCCTTCCTGTTGCTTCTGGATTTTGCAATATCCTCTTCAGCGGAAAGCGAGTGACCACCGTTATCCCATGTGCTAGGAAGTAGTGGCGCAGCTTTCTCGAGGCCACGAGGAGACCGAAAAGCAGCTTCTGGACCCCAGAGTATCTTGACCTAGCCCCCTGCAAGAGGGGGCTAACAAAATAAACTGGGCACTGCACCATCTTTTTCCGCACCTCTTCTTGCATCTGCGCAGACTCATCCTTGTCGGGGCCAGAGCTTGTCGGGGAAGCCCCCTGCTTGTCGCTGGATGTGCTTGTCGGGGTTGTGGGCTCCTCATCTGCCTCCCTTTCCGCTACCAATGAAGCACTAACCACTTGATTGGTTGCTGCTAAGTACAGCAGCTGAAGGAAATATGCCCTAGAGGCAATAATAAAGTTATTATTTATTTCCTTATATCATGATAAATGTTTATTATTCATGCTAGAATTGTATTAACCGGAAACTTAATACATGTGTGAATACATAGACAAAACAGAGTGTCCCTAGTATGCCTCTACTAGACTAGCTCATTGATCAAAGATGGTTATGTTTCCTAGCCATAGACATGAGTTGTCATTTGATCAACGGGATCACATCATTAGGAGAATGATCTGATGGACAAGACCCATCGTTAGCTTAGCACTATGATCGTTTAAGTTTTACTGCTATTGCTTTCTTCATGACTTATACATGTTCCTATGACTATGAGATTATGCAACTCCCGAATACCGGAGGAACACTTTGTGTGCTACCAAACGTCACAACGTAACTGGGTGATTATAAAGGTACTCTACAGTTGTCTCCGAAGGTACTTGTTGAGTTGGCGTATTTCGAGATTAGGATTTGTCACTTCGATTGTCGGAGAGGTATCTCTGGGCCCACTCGGTAATGCACATCACTATAAGCCTTGCAAGCATTGCAGCTAATGAGTTAGTTGCGGGATGATGTATTACAGAACGAGTAAAGAGACTTGTTGGTAACGAGATTGAACTAGGTATTGAGATACCGACGATCGAATCTCGGGCATGTAACATACCGATGACAAAGGGAACAATGTATGTTGTTATGCGGTTTGACCGATAAAGATCTTCGTAGAATATGTGGGAGCCAATATGAGCATCCAGGTTCCGCTCTTGGTTATTGACCGGAGACGTGTCTCGGTCATGTCCACATAGTTCTCGAACCCGTTGGGTCCGCACGCTTAAGGTTTCGATGATAGTTTTATTATGAGTTTATGAGTTTTGATGTACCGAAGGAGTTCCGAGTCCTGGATGAGATCAGGGACATGACAAGGAGTCTCAAAATGGTCGAGACGTAAAAATCGATATATTGGACGACTATATTCGGACATCGGAAAGGTTCCGAGTGATTCGGGTATTTTCGGAGTACCGGGGAGTTACGGGAATAGAGGAGAGAGGCCAAAAGGAAGGAGGCGTGCACCCCCCTTCTGGTCCGAATTGGACAACGGGTGCAGCCCCCTTTTCCTTCTCCCTCTCCCCCTCTTTCCTTCTCTCCTACTCCGTAAAGGAAAGGGGAATCCTACTAGGACTTGGGAGTCCTAGTAGGACTCCCCACACTTGGTGCGCCCCCTCTAGGGCCGGCCTCTCCCTCCCTCCTTTATATACGGGGGCAGGGGGGCACCTCTAGACACAACAATTGATCTCTTGATCTCTTAGCCGTGTGCGGTGCCCCCCTCCACCATAGTTCTCCTCCATAAATATTGTAGCGGTGCTTAGGCGAAGCCCTGCGACGGTAGAACATCAAGATCGTCACCACGCCGTCGTGCTGACGGAACTCTCCCTCGATGCTCGGCTGGATCGGAGTTCGAGGGACGTCATCGAGCTGAACGTGTGCTAGAACTCGGAGGTGCCGTTGTTTCGGTGCTTGATCGGTCGGGCCATGAAGACGTACGACTACATCAACCGCGTTGTTCTAACGCTTCCGCTTTCGGTCTACGAGGGTACGTAGACGCACTCTCCCCTCTCGTTGCTATGCATCTGGTAGATAGATCTTGCGTGATCGTAGGAAAATTTTAAAATACTACGTTCCCCAACAGTGGTATCAGAGCCAGGTCTATGCGTAGATGATATGCACGAGTAGAACACAAGTGAGTTGTGGACGATACTAGTCATACTGCTTACCAGCATGTCATACTTTAATTCGGCGGTATTGTTGGATGAAGCGGCCGGGACCGACATTACGCGTACGCTTACGCGAGACTGGTTCTACCGACGTGCTTCGCACACAGGTGGCTGGCGGGTGTCAGTTTCTCCAACTTTAGTTGAATCAAGTGTGGCTACGCCCGGTCCTTGTGAAGGTTAAAACAGCACATACTTGACGAAATATCGTTGTGGTTTTGTATGCGTAGGTAAGAACGGTTCTTGCTAAGCCCGTAGCAGCCACGTAAAACTTGCAACAACAAAGTAGAGGACGTCTAACTTGTTTTTGCAGGGCATGTTGTGATGTGATATGGTCAAGACATGATGAGTTATACGGTTTTGTATGAGATGATAATGTTTTGTAAAGTTATCGGCAACTGGCAGGAGCCATATGGTTGTCGCTTTATTGTATGAAATGCAATCGCCATGTAATTGCTTTACTTTATCACTAAGCGGTGGCGATAGTCGAGGAAGCAATTGTTGGCGAGACGACAACGATGCTACAATGGAGATCAAGGTGTCGCGCCGGTGACGAAGGTGATCATGACGGTGCTTTGGAGATGGAGATCAAAAGCACAAGATGATGATGGCCATATCATGTAACATATTTTGATTGCATGTGATGTTTATCTTATTATGCTTCTTATTTTGCTTAGTTTGACGGTAGCATTATAAGATGATCCCTTACTAAATTTCAAGGTATAAGTGTTCTCCCTGAGTATGCACCGTTGCGAAAGTTCGTCGTGCCGAGACACCACGTGATGATCGGGTGTGATAAGCTCTACGTTCAAATACAACGGGTGTAAGCAAGTTTTGCACACGCAGAATACTCGGGTTAAACTTGATGAGCCTAGCATATGCAGATATGGCCTCGGAACACTGGAGACCGAAAGGTCGAGCGTGAATCATATAGTAGATATGATCAACATAAGATGTTCACCATTGAAACTACTCCATCTCACGTGATGATCGGACATGGTTTAGTTTATTTGGATCACGTGATCATTTAGATGACTAGAGGGATGTCTATCTAAGTGGGAGTTCTTAAGTAATATGATTAAATTGAACTTTAATTTATCATGAACTTAGTCCTCGTTGTATTAGCATATCTATGTTGTAGATCAATAGCTCGCAATGTTTCTCCCCGTTTATTTTTTATATGTTCCTAGAGAAAACTAAGTTGAAAGATGTTAGTAGCAATGATGCGGAATTGTTCCGTGATCTGAGGATTATCCTCATTGCTGCACAGAGAATTATGTCCTTGATGCACCGCTAGGTGACATACCTATTGCAGGAGCAGATGTAGACGTTATGAACGTTTTGACAAAAGCTCGGTATGATGACTACTTGATAGTTTAAGTGCACCATGCTTTATGGCTTAGAACCGGGACTTCAAACACGTTTTGAACGCCACGGAGCATATAATATGTTCCAAGAGTTGAAATTACTATTTCATACTCATGCCCGTGTCTAGAGGTATAAGACTTCTGACAGTACTTTGCCTACAAGATGGAGGAGAATAGCTCAACCAGTGAGCATGTGCTCAGATTGTCTGGGTACTACAATTACTTGAATCAAGTGGGAGTTAATCTTCCAGCTAAGATAGTAATTCACAAAGTTCTCTAGTCACTATCACCAAGTTAGTAGAACTTCGTGATGAACTATAATATGCAAGGGATGACGCAAGGAATTCCCGAGCTCTTCGCAATGCTGAAGTCGGCGAAGGTAGAAATCATGAAAAAGCATCAAGTGTTGATGGTTAACAAGACCACTTGTTTCAAGTAAAGGGCAAAGGGATAGAAGGGGAACTTCAAGAAGAATGACAAGCAAGTTGTCACTCCCGTGAAGAAACCCAAAGCTAAAACTCAAGCCTGAAACTAAGTGCTTCTACTGCAAAGGAAATGGTCACTGGAAGTGGAACTGCCCTAGATACTTGGCGGATAAGAAGGATGGCAAAGTGAACAAAGGTATATTTTGATATACAGATTATTGATGTGTACTTTACTAGTGTTCATAGCAACCCCTGGGTATTTGATACCGGTTCAGTTGCTAAAATTAGTAACTCGAAACGAGAATTGCAGAATGAACAGAGACTAGTTAAAGGTGAAGTGACGATGTGTGTTGGAAGTGGTTCCAAGATTGATATGATCATCATCGCACACTCCCTATACTTTCGGGATTAGTGTAAAACCTAAATAAATGTTATTTGGCATTTGCGTTGAGCATGAATATGATTTGATCATATTTGTTGCAATACGGTTATTCATTTAAAGTCATAGAATAATTGTTATTCTGTTTACATGAATAAAACCTTCGATGGTCATACACCCAATGAAAATAGTTTGTTGGATCTCGATCGTGGTGATACACATATTCATAATATTGAAGCCAAAAGATGCAAGGTTAATAATGATAGTGCAACTTATTTGTGGCACTGCTGTTTAGGTCATAATGGTATAAAGCGCATGAAGAAACTACATAGTGATGGACTTTTGGAATCACTTGATTATGAATCACATGGTGCTTGCGAACCATGCCTCATGGGCAAGATGACTAAAACTCCGTTCTCCGGAACAATGGAGCGAGCAACAGATTTGTTGGAGATCATACATACAGATGTATGTGGACCAATGAGTGTTGAAGCTCGCGGCGGGTATCGTTATTTTCTGACCTTCACTGATGATTTGAGCAGATATGGGTATATCTACTTAATGAAGCACAAGTCTAAAACATTTGAAAAGTTCAAAGAATTTCAGAGTGAAGTGGAGAATCATCGTAACAAGAAAATAAGAGTTTCTACGATATGATCGTAGAGGTAAAATATTTGAGTTAGCGAGTTTGGCCTTCAGTAAAAACAATGTGAAATAGTTTCACTACTCACGCCACCTGGAACACCATAGTGTAATGGTGTGTCCGAACGTCATAACCGTACTTTATTAGATATGGTGCGATCGATGATGTCTCTTACCGATCTACCACTATCGCTTTTGGGGTTATGCATTAGAGAAAGATACATTCTCGTTAAATAGGGCACCATCTAAATCCGTGGAGATGACACCGTATGAACTGTGGTTTGACGAGAAACCTAAGCTGTCATTTCTTTAAGTTTGGGACTGCGATGCTTATGTGAAAAAGTTTCAACATGATAAGCTCGAACCCAAATCGGAGAAGTAAATCTTCATAGGATACCCAAAAGAAACTGTTGGGTACACCTTCTATCACAAATCCGAAGGCAAGGTCTTTGTTGCTAAGAGTGGATCCTTTCTAGAGAAGGAGTTTCTCTCGAAAGAAGTGAGTGGGAGGAAAGTGGAACTTGATGAGGTAATTGTACCTTCTCCCGAATTGGATAGTAGTACATCACAGAAACTGGCTCCAGTGATTCCTACACCAATTAGTGAGGAAGCTAATGATGATGATCATGAAACTTCGGATCAAGTTACTGCTGAACTTCGTAGATCAACCAGAGTACGTTCCGCACCAGAGTGTTACGGCAACCCGGTTCTGGAAGTCATGTTACTGGACCATGATGAACCTACGAACTATGAGGAAGCGATGATGAGCCTAGATTCCGCAAAATGGCTTGAGACCATGAAATCTGAGATGGGATCCATGTATGAGAACAAAGTGTGGACTTTGGTTGACTTGCCCATTGGTCGGCAAGCCATCGAAAATAAATGGATCTTCAAGAGGAAGACTGACGCTGACAGTAATGTTACTGTTTACAAAGCTCGACTTGTTGCGAAAGTTTTTCAACAAGTTCAAGGAGTTGACTACGATGAGACTTTCTCACCCATAACGATGCTTAAGTTTGTCCGAATCATGTTAGCAATTGCCGCATTTTATGAAATCTGGCAAATGGATAACAAAACTGCATTCTTTAATGGATTTATTAAAGAAGACTTGTATATGATGCAACTAGAAGGTTTTGTCAATCCTAAAGGTGCTAACAAAATGTGCAAGCTCCAGCGATCCATCTATGGACTGGTGCAAGCATCTCGGAGTTGGAATATACGCTTTGATAAGTTGATCAAAGCATATAGATTTATACAGACTTGCGGTGAAGCCTGTATTTACAAGAAGTGAGCGGGAGCACTACAACCTTTCTGATAAGCAATGTTCAAGATATCTTCCGATATGCCGATAAATCAGCCGATTTATCGCTTACCGCTGTCTGACCGATAAGATAAATCAGCCGATAAACTAGCCGATATGGTGATAAATCGGCCGATATGCTGATAAACTGGCCGATTTACCCCTTATCATGGGTCGACCGATAAGTTCCCGATAAGCGATATCCCCAACATTGCTGATAAGTATATGTGAATGACATATTGTCGATCGGAAATAATGTAGAATTTTCTGGACAGCATAAAGGAGTGTTTGAAAGGAGTTTTTCAAAGAAAGACCTTGGTGAAGCTGCTTACATAATGGGCATCAAGATCTATAGAGATAGATCAAGACGCTTGATAAGACTTTCGATGAGTACATATATTGATAT
>LR738710.1:6448112-6536445 GCA_902687465.1 Secale cereale | reverse complement strand
AAGGTTTTGTCAATCCTAAAGGTGCTAACAAAATGTGCAAGCTCCAGCGATCCATCTATGGACTGGTGCAAGCATCTCGGAGTTGGAATATACGCTTTGATAAGTTGATCAAAGCATATAGATTTATACAGACTTGCGGTGAAGCCTGTATTTACAAGAAGTGAGCGGGAGCACTACAACCTTTCTGATAAAGTGATAAGTATATGTGAATGACATATTGTCGATCGGAAATAATGTAGAATTTTCTGGACAGCATAAAGGAGTGTTTGAAAGGAGTTTTTCAAAGAAAGACCTTGGTGAAGCTGCTTACATAATGGGCATCAAGATCTATAGAGATAGATCAAGACGCTTGATAAGACTTTCGATGAGTACATATATTGATATGATTTTGAAGTAGTTCAAAATGGATCAGTCAAAGAAGGAGTTCTTACCTGACTTGTAAGGTGTGAAGTTGAGTAAGACTCAAAGCCAGACCACGGCAGAAAAATATAGAGAGAATGAAAGTCATTCCCTATGGCTCAGCCATTGGTTCTATAAAGTATGCCATGCTGTGTACCAAACATGTTGTGTACCTTGCCATGAGTTTTTCAAGAGGGTACAATAGTGATCCAGGAGTAGATCACTGTACAGCGGTCAAAATTATCCTTAGTAACTGGATGACTAAGGAAATGTTTCTCAATTATGGAGGTGATAAAGAGTTTGTCGTAAAGGGTTACGCCGATGCAAGCTTTGACACTAAATCCAGCTGACTCTAAGTATCAATCTGGATGCGTATTGAAAGTGGGAGCAATTAGCTAGAGTAGCTCCATGCAGAGCATTGTAGACACATAGACATTTGCGAAATACATACGGATCTGAATGTGACAGACCCGTTGACTAAACTTCTCTCACGAAGCAAAACATGATCGTACCTTAGTACACTTTGGGTGTTAATCACATAGCGATGTGAACTAGATTATTGACTCTAGTAAACCCTTTGGGTGTTAATCACATGACGATGTGAACTATCGGTGTTAAATCACATGGCGATGTGAACTAGATTATTGACTCTAGTGCAAGTGGGAGACTGAAGGAAATATGCCCTAGAGGCAATAATAAAGTTATTATTTATTTCCTTATATCATGATAAATGTTTATTATTCATGCTAGAATTGTATTAACCGGAAACTTAATACATGTGTGAATACATAGACAAAACAGAGTGTCCCTAGTATGCCTCTACTAGACTAGCTCATTGATCAAAGATGGTTATGTTTCCTAGCCATAGACATGAGTTGTCATTTGATCAACGGGATCACATCATTAGGAGAATGATCTGATGGACAAGACCCATCCGTTAGCTTAGCACTATGATCGTTTAAGTTTTACTGCTATTGCTTTCTTCATGACTTATACATGTTCCTATGACTATGAGATTATGCAACTCCCGAATACCGGAGGAACACTTTGTGTGCTACCAAACGTCACAACGTAACTGGGTGATTATAAAGGTACTCTATAGGTGTCTCCGAAGGTACTTGTTGGGTTGGCGTATTTCGAGATTAGGATTTGTCACTTCGATTGTCGGAGAGGTATCTCTGGGCCCACTCGGTAATGCACATCACTATAAGCCTTGCAAGCATTGCAGCTAATGAGTTAGTTGCGGGATGATGTATTACGGAACGAGTAAAGAGACTTGTTGGTAACGAGATTGAACTAGGTATTGAGATACCGACGATCGAATCTCGGGCATGTAACATACCGATGACAAAGGGAACAATGTATGTTGTTATGCGGTTTGACCGATAAAGATCTTCGTAGAATATGTGGGAGCCAATATGAGCATCCAGGTTCCGCTATTGGTTATTGACCGGAGACGTGTCTCGGTCATGTCTACATAGTTCTCGAACCCGTAGGGTCCGCACGCTTAAGGTTTCGATGATAGTTTTATTATGAGTTTATGAGTTTTGATGTACCGAAGGAGTTCGGAGTCCCGGATGAGATCGGGGACATGACGAGGAGTCTCAAAATGGTCGAGACGTAAAAATCGATATATTGGACGACTATATTCGGACATCGGAAAGGTTCCGAGTGATTCGGGTATTTTCGGAGTACCGGGGAGTTACGGGAATAGAGGAGAGAGGCCAAAAGGAAGGAGGCGTGCAGCCCCCTTCTGGTCCGAATTGGACACGGGGTGCAGCCCCCTTTTCCTTCTCCCTCTCCCCCTCTTCCTTCTCTCCTACTCCGGAAAGGAAAGGGGAATCCTACTAGGACTTGGGAGTCCTAGTAGGACTCCCCACACTTGGTGCGCCCCCTCTAGGGCCGGCCTCTCCCTCCCTCCTTTATATACGGGGGCAGGGGGGCACCTCTAGACACAACAATTGATCTCTTGATCTCTTAGCCGTGTGCGGTGCCCCCCTCCACCATAGTTCTCCTCGATAAATATTGTAGCGGTGCTTAGGCGAACCCCTGCGACGGTAGAACATCAAGATCGTCACCACGCCATCGTGCTGACGGAACTGTCCCTCGACACTCGGCTGGATCGGAGTTCGAGGGACGTCATCGAGCTGAACGTGTGCTAGAACTCGGAGATGCCGTAGTTTCGGTGCTTGATCGGTCGGGCCGTGAAGACGTACGACTACATCAACCGCGTTGTTCTAACGCTTCCGCTTTTGGTCTACGAGGGTACGTAGACTCACTCTCCCCTCTCGTTGCTATGCATCTGGTAGATAGATCTTGCGTGATCGTAGGAAAATTTTAAAATACTACGTTCCCCTACAGCAGCAACTTCTCTTGCGGCCTAGGTGCGACAAGTATTGGAGTGGAGGACAGGTACCCTTTCAAGTCATGCAGCGCTGCCTCCGCTTCCGGAGTCCATCTCATTGGACCCGCCTTTTTCAAGATTTTGAAAAATGGCAGGGCGCATTCTGCGGACTTAGAAATGAACATTCTGAGGGCAGCCACGCAGCCGGCAAGCCTTCGTACATCCTTGACGCGCTTTGGACCTTCGATCTGCTCGATGGCTTTGATCTTGTCGGGATTGGCTTCAATCCCCCTCTCAGACACAAAGAACCCGAGAAGCTTGCCGGAGGGGACTCCGAACACGCACTTCTCGAGGTTAAGCTTGAGTTGTATCTTGCGCAGATTCGCAAAAGTTTCATCTAAGTATTGAATCAGGGTATCCTTGTTCTTGCTCTTGACCACTATATCATCCATGTAAGCTTCTACATTCCTGTGTATCTGTGGCTCAAAAGCAGTGTGGACTACCCTCGCGAACGTTGAACCCGCATTCTTCAATCCAAAGGGCATGCGTATGAAGCAGTAGGTGCCGCATGGATTAATGAACGCGGTCTTCTCTTCGTCTTCTTCAGCCATAAATATCTGGTGGTACCCGGAGTATGCATCAAGGAATGAAAGCAACTCACACCCAGCCGTGGAGTCAACGATCTGGTCAATGCGCGGCAAGGGAAATGGATCTTTGGGACAATCTTTATTCACATCGGTGAAGTCTATACAAAGCCTCCATTTCCCATTTGCCTTGCGCACGACAACATGGTTGGCCAACCACGTAGGATGAAGTACACCTCTGACAAGGCCTGCCGCCTCCAGCTTCTTGATTTCCTCCGCGATAAACTCTTGGCGCTCCACTGCTTGCTTTCTGACCTTCTGCTTGACGGGCCGCGGGTGAGGACAAACGGCAAGCTTGTGCTCAATCACTTTCCTGGGAACACCGGGGATGTCAGACGGTTGCCACGCAAACACGTCGACATTCGCTCGCAGGAAAGCAACGAGCGCGCTTTCCTATTTAGGATCGAGCGTGGCACTGATGGTGAAAGTACCACCAGTGCCGTCCTCCTTGGCGGACACCTTCTTGGTTGCAGGTGGAGCTGCCATTCCCTTCTTGCACTTGCCGGTGGAGCTCTATGGTGCTTCCTCGACGGCAGCGCAGCACTCCAAAGAGGTGTGTTTGCCGGAGTGGGCCCCAGAGCTCTTGCCGGACTTGGTCTTGTTCTTCCCCCCGAGAGCTTCAGCGGCAAGTGCCTCGCTGTCTGTTGCGGCTGCTGCGTCCCGGTAGATCTTGTCGGCACAGATAAGCGTGTCCTTCTTGTCACCAGGGACAGAGATGACGCTTATCGGGCCTGGCATCTTGAGCATGTTATAGGCGTAATGAGAGGCTGCCATGAACTTGATGAGTGCTGGACGGCCAAGTATCCCATTGTAAGGCAATGGGATATCGGCAACGTCAAAGGTGATCCTCTCGGTCCTGAAGTTCAGCTCTCCGCCAAAAGTCACTGGCAGTGTGATTTTCCCCTTCGGCTTGCTCCTTCCCGGGTTGATCCCTTGGAACGTGCCGGTCTCCTCGAGCTCGCTGTCGGGGATCTGCAGTTTCCGGACCACAGCACAGGAGATCAGGTTCAGGCCGGCCCCGCCGTCAACCAACATCTTGGTGACCTTGAGGTTGCGGATGGTTGGCGAAACCAACATCGGCAAACACCCGACCGCAGTTGTGCGGTCAGGGTGATCCTCAATGTCGAAGATGATGGGCGTGCTGGACCACTTCAGGAGTTTGCGCGACTCGACGGGTGGCTCTGCTGCATTAACTTCCCGTATCCATTGTTTGAGTTGGCGGTGGGAAGTATGCAGAGAGGCCCCTCCATCGACGCACAGAACTTCTGTGGCCTTCTGGAACTCCTGCTCGCTGTTGTCTCCGTCATCCATGTCTTCATCGTTGTCTTCGTCTTCGTCCTTGTCGCGGCCGCGGGGAGGTCTATCTCCTTGCCGCTACTTGGCCTTGCCGCGGCGTCCTCCCCGGCCATTGAATGGCCGCTTCTTGCCGGACTCTCCTCCGCCTCCCTGGGCCTTCTCTTTGTCGCGTCGCTCGTACTCAGCCTTCTGCTGTTCGACGAGGTACTCGACCCTTTTGCAGTTCTGGAGATCGTGGCCCTTGGTGCGGTGGATCTTGCAGTACTGCTTGTCGTAGCCATCCTGCTTGTCGACGGCCGCTACAGTGGTGGCTTCCTTGCCGGAGCCACCAGCCTGAGCTTTCTTGGCGCCAGCCTCCTTGCCGGACTGCTCGATGGCCAATACTTCCTTGTTCTTCTTCTTCTTGTTGTTCCGCCGCCGGTTCCTCCTTGCCGGGGCGGCATCCTCACTATCTGTTCCTCCTGCTCCAGTATCCTCCCCAGGGAGTCTCCTCCCCTCATCAGCGCGTGCGCACTTGTCGGCCAGGGCATAGAGCTCACTGACATCTCGTATCTTACATATCGCCATTTCCTCCCTCATGCGGGGGTTACGCACGTTCTGCTGGAACGCGCTAATAACTGCGGCAGGGTGGACGTCCGGGATGTTGTGCTGGACATGGCTGAATCTCTGGATGTACTTTCGCAGGGACTCTCCCTCCTTCTGGGCAAGTATATGCAGGTTGCTCTCCTGGCCATGGGGCTTGTGGCCGCCCGTAAAGGCGCCGACAAACTGATGGCACAGGTCGGCCCAAGAAGAGATGGAGTTCTCCGGCAAGTTCATGATCCAAGATCTGACGTTCGGCTTGAGCACGAGCGGGAAGTAGTTCGCTAATATCTTCTCGTCGCGTCCCCCGGTAGCCTGCACCGCGATGGTGTAGATGCTGAGGAATTCTGACGGATGAGTCTTGCCGTCGTATTTCTCGGGTACGTCGGGCTTGAAGTTCTTCATGCTGGGCCACTGGACTTGCCGCAGCTCACGGGTGAACGCAGGGCAACCCACCGCGTACGGCAAGCCGCCTAGTTCTCCGGGCGCGTGCATGTCGACAGCGGGCCTAGCGCGCTGGTCGTATTGTCGTCGCGCTTCTCTTCGACGCTCGATGCGAGTTCGAGCATCTTCTTGTCGTCTGTCGTCGAGGACTTGGCGTTGATCGCGGCGAGCTCGTGGATCTGACGATGCCGTGGAGTCGTCGTCGATGTTGATCCGGCGAGTCGGCGATTTCGGCCTTCGGGGCGGGGAGTGCACGGTAGTTGCACCCCCGGCGGTCTTGTCTCCATCAGCCCGCGCCTGGCTGACCTGCCGCGGCCGCGACGTCGTCGGCTGCTGCGGCGTGTCGTTGTTGGCGAAGGTGATGAGGCTTTGGATGGTGGCCCTCCAGTCTTCGGCCTTGTCTGCCGCTGGAGGGAAATCGAGGAGCAGCTGAGCTCGAGCTAGAGCTTCTGCTGGATTGGAGGGGAGCGGTGGCGAGCGGTGCGAGGAGCGAGATATGCTCGGACTTCTAACTGCGTTAGAAGGAGCAGGGTCTCGTCCCGGCGACCGCGCCTTGCTCGTGCCAGCACGTTGGCCTTGAGCGTCCCGCGACCCACCAACTTGACCTTGTCCCAGCAAGCTTATGGTACCTTGTGTACCACGTCGCTGCCGGTCCGGCACCTCCTGAGAGGGGCGTGGTGCGTGCACGGACGCCGAGGTCTTGGAATGCGCCCGGTCGTCCGTCTTGTCCTTGGACTTGGCGGCGCCGTGAGTTTCCTTGCCGGCGTTCGTCCTTCCGCCTGCGTCTACCCCACCGACCGTTGGTTCCGGTGGTGGTGGGATCGACGCAGACGGGCCTCCTACCTCTGAAGCTTTCTTCTTCGGCGGCATGTCGATGAAGTTGACGAAGTTGATGAAGCTGCTGAAGATTCCGCCTGCATGAACGCCGAATCAGGTTCGCACAACCTCGACGCCCACTACCTGGCGCGCCAAAGATGTCGGGGAAACTGATCGCCCACGAACACCTATGGGACCGGAGCCCCTTTTCGGTACGGCAAGGGAGCGGAGGGTGCACGAAGAGCGGATCGAGGCGAGCACGCGAGCAGTTTACCCAGGTTCGGGCCGCACGGATGCGTAAAACCCTACTCCTGCCTTAGTTTGTATTGTGTTCTTAGCTCGGGAGCGAGGAGAGCTACAGTGCTTGTCGCTGGCAACACCGAGCGTGAGATTGATCATGGATCGGAACCCCCTCTACGTTGCGCATGGGCCTCCTTTTATAGGTCAAAGGGGTCACCGACAGGTGGCAACGTAGATGAGGGTAAAAATGTAAAAACGGTAGTAGTTGGAATAGTGTATCAACAGTGGTCTATACCTAACATTGACGGCAGGGGACAAGGGCATTGAATGCCCGTCGCCGTCGCCCCAAACAGTGCAAAAAGCGTCCGTCAGGGCGTCTCCGTTCGCCACGAAGGTGGCCTCGTCATCACGGCTCGCCATGGTGTACCACAGGCTGCACAGCCTTCCGCCACGTGCACCTGGAAGGGCCCCAGGGCGACGCGTGGCCGGATGAGCTGGAGCGCGGGCACGTAGTGGGAGCTTGCCGCGGCAAGCGCCTTGCCGCGGTCGCTACCTTGCCGCGCCCGGAAGCTTGTCGCTCTCCGGGCCTTGCCGTGACGCGCGGAGCGTTGCGGCAAGTCTTTTGAAATGCCATGTTTGGCCTTCCTGACAAGCTCCTCTTGCCAGGGCCTTGTGCCAAAGGGGTGGTCTTAAGCCTGGAACGGCCTTCCCGGCAAGCTCCTCTTGCCGGGGTCTTGTTTCTTTAACTTGAATACTTTGTTCTTGAATGGCTCCAAAGGGATCTTAGTGGGCCTTGGCAGGCACGTGGCAAGCCCTGCCACGGGACGCTGCTACTGCCCGTGCACAAGTTGGGATACTAAGGTACCCCTATCTTAGTACACCGACACAATGCACTCTTATGACAAGAATATATACTTCCTCCATTCCCAAATATAAATATTTTTAGAGATTCAAATGGGGACTACATATGGATGAATATAGACATATTTTAGAGTGTAGATTCACTCATTTTGCTCCGTATGTAGTCCTTTTTAAAATCTCTAGAAAGACCTATACTATTTAGGAACGGAGTAATATATTTGAGATGCTGCAGTACTACACCCAGTTGCCTTGTGTTGGAAGCAAATAGGTTGCTTCACCAAGATTTTACTCATGTCATATGCTTAACCTGCAATGCACTACTTGTCTTCGAAGTTGAAACTTAACTACACGTCAATTAGCAACTAAGGTATATATGCAGATTCAGTGAAAGAGTAGTTGCATCCAACACTTGTGCGGTAAACCGAGGTGCGGCTAAATTTCAAGATAACTTTCAACTCATGTCATCTTTTTAGAGAATATATGATCCTAGGATAATCTTTTGTTATTTAGAGAATGTGACTCAGGAATATATATTTTTGTTCTTTTTTATAGAATATCACCCTAGGATAATCCATGCAACAAACCTGAAACAATCATATCTGTGTTTCATATATAGCTTGAATCAGAAGAGTATATTAAGTGATGATGTACTGCATTTTTTTCCTTTTCAAATTACAATTGTACAGAGCAATCAAAAGCATTAGTCAAATCCAATTACAATTACATCTCCATTTACCATACCCCTCACACTCACTCACACTCACTCACTCGTCTCCTTCCTCTCTGAATCACCACCACAAAATAATTGTGAATGATTGAGCACACTAAAATCTAAAAGATGGCTTAATAATTCCTAAGAACTGTCCAAATCAATACTACAGCTGTAATGTTTGTTAGAAGGAACCCAAAAAGGGCCTTGCAATTCCCAGGTTCAATCCGGGCCAGCTTTCTTGAATAAAAGTCATCTGGCTCCAGAGTCGTCTCGATAGCACTTGGTTTGGTGTTGCGAAAGAGCTCGTTAGTTTTTATCTCCTTCTATATTATTGGAAGACATGTTAGTGCTTGCTGTCATACTTTAGCATGCCATAGTCGGTGACAAATTCATCTTTTTCAGAACCCCTTTGCCTCTAGCCTTTACTAGTATGGTAGTCATGTTTGTGTCGCGATACTAGCATGTCTGTTCATCTAGATCGGGGAGAGCAGTTAGCAGTTAGCGGGAGCCAGCCCGCGATACTAACCTTTATTTGCAAGGCCTAGTTGATTACAAAATAAATATTCAGTTAGCAGTTAGAGCGGGAGCCTTACAAATAGACCTGCTACTTTTAATCTTTCGTTAATTCAAAATAGGCTTACAAGGGGCTAGTCCTAGTTAGTATTTCTCAGACTAGGCTAAGTCTGATCTGGTTGTTGTGCTCTTACTCTCATCTAGCAGCCTGTTCCATTTGACTCCTTTTAATTACTGCTGCATATATGGCAATTCACTGCTGATGCTGCTGTTGGGGTTTTAGGTTTTAGGTTTTCTTTTCATGTACACTAGTACTACTTGTATGTCACACTAGCACAATGATAATAATGGTGGTCATGTATTTGGTTCCTTGTTGTAAATATTTGAACTTCAAAGTATTGTTTTACAAGCTTCTGCAACTTTTTCTTAACTGTTGATGTTGCTGTTATGCCTGTATTCACTATTGCTGCTATACTTGTGATGATGTTGTACTTGTGATGATGCTACTTGTGATCTTCTGAAATGACCCATTGGCGATTTCATTAGGCGGGGATAATTATTTTGCAGGTACCCCGAGAGGCCCTTGAGTTTGCTGGAATGTCGATTAACTTCCGTTCCGGCAAATTCGGGTACTCCATATGTCCTATTTTCAGCAAAGGTCATGCTGAAATTTTCTGTGAATTTTAGCATGACTTTGCTAAAAATAGGACATATGGGGTACTTGTGACTAATGCATGGGCCGGGGTATCTTAGTAGTTAATTAAGTAGGATCAAGTGCCCCTTTATTCTAGCTGCATTAAACCAAACCATAGGCGGCAATAGAGCCATGTGATTAGGCCCAACTTAGAATTATCCTTCCCAGCTTAGCTTTCAGGATGCCTCGGTGTCGACAAACCATAAATTATAATACCTTGGCTTTTAGGGTGCCTCGGTGTCGATAAAAACCGAAATGATGAAAGCTTAGGCTTTTAGGGTGCCTCGGCGTCGAAAAACCCTCAATTATAAAAGCTTAGCTTTTGGGATGCCTCGGTGTCGACAAACCCTAAATGATGAGACCATGATCTTGTTCCTTGACAATAACCAACTTTTTGACCAAACTTTGTTCCTATTTAGAGAGAAACATGGCCAACAACGATGAGGCCGGGGGTTCGGCCGACAAGGCATTCTCGGAGCTGTCCCAGGAGATGGAGGAACAACCTCACTTGTATGAGGACGCCGCCTTCCCCACCGATCCTGAGACTACTGATGGTACCGCCGAGGATGACCCCATTGATGCCACCACTGATGGTGCCGCCGAGGATGCCACCACTGATGATGGCGGCGAGGATGCCACCACTGATGATGGCGGCGCACGCATAGATGGCAGCCAACCGAAGAGGCAACAGAAGGACCGGCGCCCGACCGTGCTCCGCACCCTCAAGGAGGAAGTTACTGAAGTGGACTCCGACAGGAATCCAACGGCACCCGAACGAATAGTCAAGGGGTACTCGCTTCAGCTCGGGTGCATTCTCCGGAGCACCGTCTCGGTCAACACCGAGAACCTGAGGCATCTTGACCGAGGGAATTTGCGCAACCTCCTCTTCATGAAGGTCCACGAACGATACAAGTTCCCCGCTGAATTTGAAAACACAAGCCTCAAAGGGAATAAAGTGAACAATGCTGCCCTCACGAAGATGAGCAAGGCCCTGTCTACTTGGAAAAGCAATGTGAAGAGAATGATCGAGAAAGGTGAGAGTGATGAGAAGATCAAGGAGAAAAATCCTTTGATCACCAAAGAAGACTACAACGACTTCAAGATCAATTGCTCGAGCACCGCACACTCCGAATCAAGTCAGTGGGGGAAAGAAATGCGGGAGCTGAACTTAGGGGAACACACACTCGGTCCCGGCGGTTATAGAGTGGCGGAGCCTATATGGGACAAGGAGGAGGCGGACCGTGCCGAGCAAGGCCTACCACCCCTCTTCAATAAATACGGTGACAAGCAGACAAGGAACTTTGTCAGGGCCCGGTACAAGAAGGACCCGAAAATAAAGGAGCTTACCACGGATCCGAAGACCATGGCGCTTGAGCTTGTTCTTGTAAGGAATACACCCCCGCGTAATTAGCTCCATATGGTTGCATTCTAATTAATGAAGCCAAATTTCCAAATGGTTCACATTCCTTCCACAGGCGACTGAAAGCAGTAGCGCGGGGTCGACTAAGAGCAACCCTTGGGACACGACTCTAAATAGGGCGTTGAATGTAATGAAGAACAAGGATAAGCTCAGTAAGCCGACGTCAGCTGGTCGTGTGGCCGGCAAAGGCTTGTCGACAAAATGGTCGTCATACTATAACGCTGGTGGGCGAAAGGAGAAAAAGACCAGCTCGGAAAGCCAGGCGCGCGAGGTTCAAGAACTCAAGGCATAGGTGGCGCGGATTCCGGAGATTGTCCAAGAGCAAGTGCAACAACAGCTCGGAGCGACGATCACCGCCATTGTGCCTACCTTGATCGAGGGGTTGAGTGTGCGGATTGCGGGCGGCCAACAGGGGCCGCCCCCGATTCCTAGCTTCACGGCCAGCAACTCGTAGAACGCGATGGCGGGGCCATTGGTGTCTTCGGCGAAGGCGGCATTGGTGTCTCCGACACCGGCACGGGAGCTTAATGCACCCGGGTGTACGCCGACCGGCACCTCTGCAGCAAGCGGCCCCTCCGTCAACTGCACGCCCGCCGTTGGCAGTGCCTCGACATTAGTCGAGCTCGACGCCATCATCACGGTAACTAATTAAGCCTCTCTCGGCTGAGGACTTCATCTCCTTGCCTTTGACTGGGCATCCCTGACGCCCTACATGTTTTCACAGGGCGCCGCCGACGTTCCGTGCACTCTCCTGCACTTCGTGAACAACGAGTTGGTCGATGTCGCCAAGGAAAAATCGTTCAACCGGGCAACCCCTTGTTCCACGGTACCCAGATGCCACCCAACTTGTTTAGGGTTCAACTGGTTCAGGTGCTGCCAGGCTGCGACGAGGTGTTACCTCCGATTCGACCCGTCGGGGCCGACGTTGATGACGTGATGACCCTCAGCGCCTGCCTGAGCTGGCCCCTGCTTTGGCCGAAGAGCCAGATTCGTTTGGGGGCGGGGGACACGACCCCAAAGACAACACCGCCAGTCGTGCCGGTGCCAAGTCGTCCCCATGGCAAGACCACCGCAATGGTGCCGGACATCCCTATGCCACTGGATCCAAACATGCATATGGCATAGGATCAGAACGACGACGACGACGATGCATTTGCCAACGTCGATCAGTACTTTACCGATCATGGGTACGGTGGCGACTTCATGAGGCCTCCTTCTCAAGAACCCAACCCAACAAAAGACGTGCGCGATCTAGCTGGTACCACGGAGAAGCCAAGTTGCAACAGGCGTCGTCTGCCGTTCAGCTCTCAGGAGACGCCTCCAGCTGCCGACTTCACCGAGCCTCAGATAGGCGAGGTGCTAAATATTATCAGCCCCAACACACTCAAGAAGGCGGTCTGTGAGCAGAACTCGGTCCCATTACAGGAGAAGAAGAAGGCACGCAAAAGAAAGACTAACAAGGGTGCGAGCCAGCCGGCACCGAGTACGATCCGTGCTCAGGACGGGCCACCTTCACCTGAGGATGTAATGAGGAGGGTGCATGTGGCGGGTAGGCCGATGCTACCAACAAATTTGCTCGATGCTGCAACCGGTGCTATGCAGAGTCTGCATGACAGTGTTCTTTCTTTGGAGAAGTGGTGTCTCAGAGAGAAGGATGTGGCATACCCGGTTTTCGCGGCCAAGGTGCTAGAGGGCAAGGGCTTTGTAGATAACTCCATCGGGGGTACGATCGTCCTGCTGTTTGATGACATCCACGCTATGTTGAACCTTCATCCGCTGCACTACACCTTCGTTCGGCTATTTTCGCTGAGTATGGAGATGCGGATCATTCGCGACAAGACCCCGGACATCGTGATAGTCGACCCCTTCTACATGTGTGCCAAGATCTTGGGCAGCGCTGGGGACTGGCAAGTCGCGAGTTCTTACCTCAAAGGCGTCATTCTGGCAAACCGAGATAAGGATAACTTCCTCGTGCCTTACTTTCCTGAGTAAGTCCTCCCCCTCACCCGCCCCGTAACATATGAATTCTTAGATTTCGATCGTTTTTCTTTTAACATTCCGTGTTTTCTGCAGTGACACACATTGCACGCTCATCCTCCTAAGCCCCAAATATTCCATAGCCACGTATTCCGACCCGGACCGTCTGTCGAACAAAGACTACACAAATGTCAAGAAGGTTCTTGATGATGTTCTCCCCGGCTACGCCAAATCTGGAGGCACCTTCACCAGGCCTATTCGTAAGTACGACAATCACGTGTTCTCCCACAATACGAAGTTCTGATGCGTCAAGCAGCCGCCTGGCGGTCAGAAGGGTGCCTACTATGCCATCCATCACATGCGGGCGATCGTACGGGACCATCATCAACTTCTGCTACCGAGTAAACTCAAAGATTGGGCCGCGAGCATGTCGGCAATCCAGGACGCGGACATCAGACAAGAATTCTTTCGCATCCAGTCGGAGTTTGCGAAAATCATCCATCAAGATGTCCTTCGTACCTCGGGGCAGTTCTTCCTCAGAAATCAACCGTCCAACAGTGACATCGAAACAATGCTACAAATGCAGGCTGACAACGCCCGTGATTTCATGACTCCCATGATAGACGGCGGCTTCATCCATGCTCCGGTCCCTTGAGTCGAGTCGAAAGCAGTGATGCTGTGTCTAGTTCTGAAACATCGATTGGCTCATGTTGTAATTAAACTTCAATGAACTTGTAGTATGTCTCTTTGGTTTCGAGAGTCGTTCAACTTAGATGTAATTGATGCTATTAATGTCTTGCTTTTCTCTTTCGATCGTTTTGTTGCATACTTATATATTGCTTATGTATTGTCTGTGAATTGGTACTAACGTTTCGTTTGGCTAGTGCATAGCGATGTCGTCATATGTCGTGTACAAGGGTAAAGTTCCCGGAGTCTACGACGACTGGGAGGAGTGTCGGAGACAGGTTCACCGATTCAGCGCTAACAGTTACAAAGGGTACACCACTAGGGCTGAGGCCAAATCTAGATACGCCCGCTATCTAGCGGGAGAGGGGAGGGAGCGTTGGAGGAACCGGATGAAGACGAGTTTCATCGTGATGATGCTCATCGTGATGACCGCAGCTCTCTTCTATGTGATGGTAGTTTAGATGATCGATATTGACTTGTAATGTAAAGACAAACACGCTATTCGCGGTCTCGAGACTTGTAATATAATGTTCTATCTTTGTTCGGTCTTTTCAATTCGGAGACTAATATGATGAATTGTACTCGGAGACTAATATGATGAATTGTATTCAGAGACTAATCTTCTACTGTATTCGATGAATCTATTGTTGATGTGTGCTGTCTATATTCTGTCCAATTATACATTTTGTAACCTGTGCAAAAAATAGAAAATTTAAAAATAATAAGAACCTAATATTCATACTAATGGCGCATCACATCACAGTGCGCCATTAGTATGCCAAAGGATACTAATGGCGCATCATTAGACAGTGCGCCATTACTATGCCGAAGTTACTAATGGCGCATCTTGCTGTCGTGCGCCATTAGTATGCCAAAGCACCTGGGTATACATGGTCCTCTGGGAGGCATACTAATGGCGCACTACTGTGTATACTAATGGTGTATCTGTGGTGCGCCATTAGTATATACTAATGGCGTATCTGAGGTGCGCCATTAGTAAAATATACTAATGGCGTGGCACTAATGGCGCACCACTAATGCGCCATTAATGGCCAAATTAGGTGCGCCTTTAGTTGGCCTTTTCCTAGTAGTGATCAATTCATTTTCATAGAAAATTAAACACAAATAAATTTATATGACCAATATAGCATATTCAACACATATTACCAGTAGTCATGAACACATATATATATCCAACACATGTTACCAATAGTAGCAAGTTTCATCCGTACATATACATAGTTTCATCAATATTACACAGTTTCATCCATAGGTAGCAAGTTTCACAAGGTCAAAACAAAAACTAAATACAAGCACTCCATCAACCCAAGCTTCCATGATCTTAAGCAAATCTATAAAATGGTAAAGAAGAAAGTTAGAAGAAGAAGACTAGAAGAAGAAGATTATTATGATGCAACTAAAATGTGAAGATTATTATGATGCAACTTATATTTGTAAAATAGGTCATTTTGGAGCTAAGTAAGCTCATTATGTCATTTTAGAGGTAGCTAAGCATATGAAGTCATTTAGGAGCTAAAATATGACATTTCTTAAGCATAGTATGTCATTTTAAAGCCAGTTAAGCATATTCAGTGATTTCGGAGGAAAAGATGCTAAGTATAGGTCATTTTAGAGCTATCCTAGGTTAAATAGGTCATTTTTAAGCTAGCTAAGCATATTTAGTCCTTTTGGAGGAAAAAATGCTAAGTATAGGTCATTTTAGAGCTATCCTTGGTTAAATAAGTCATTTTGGAGCTAATCAAGCTTATTATGTCATTTTTTAGCTAGCTAAGCATATTGAGTAATTTAGAAGGAAAAAATGCTAAGTATAGGTCATTTTAGAGCTAGCCTGTGTTAAATAGGTCATTTTGGAGCTAAGTAAGGTTATTATGTCATTTTGAAGCTAGCTAAGCATATGAAGTCATTCAGGACCTAAAATATGTCATTTCTTAAGCATATTATGTCATTTTAGAGTTAGCTAAGCATATTAAGTCATTTTGGAGGAAAAGATACTAAGTATAGGTCATTTTAGAGCTATCCTAGGTTAAATAGGTCATTTTTAAGCTAGCTAAGCAAATTAAGTCATTTTGGAGGAAAAAATGCTAAGTATAGGTCATTTTAGAGCTATCCTAAGTTAAATAGGTCATTTTGGAGCTAATTAATCTTATTATGTAATTACTAGTCGCCAACCCGTGCATTCGCACGGTCTAGTTCTGTAAGCCACTATTTTAATGTAAGCTAATATGTTTACTCAAATTTATATATTTCATTTTAGGGCTATATATAATACAATATGCATGGGATATCATTTTTGTTATCCATGCCTTATCATAATTATTCACAACAGATAATACAATATGAAATATGAAGCATTACTCAGATTATCTCTCTCTACATAATAAATAAAATTACATAATCACTTCACGATCAACATGTAATATTTTTAGTTATACCAGTAAAATCATGTCTTGCTGTCGGACCTCGGTGATTCAAATAAATGTATCTTCCTGTCTGAGTGGCTGATCCTTTTGTTGAAACTTTGGAATATGTCTCTAGCTATTTCTGTGAAGAGTAAGGAGAACATGGAAAGAGCTCCTTTCATTCGTACTCTTATTATCATTGTTAAATAGAAAGATAATCTACCCCGTAAAAAAACACGGATAATATACCAGCAAAAAGAATGTAGATAGATGATACAATGGATGTTCGTAGATAAAAAGATGATACAGTGGAGAAATAGATACATGCGTGCATGAGTCATCAATAATTAAGTACACATACACATGCATGCAACTAAGAAAAAAAAAAGGTGTGTACCAAACAAAACAGAATTAGCCGAGGCCGAATTCCAAATATGTATAAATGCATTTTACTTATTAAGAATAGCCTGAAGAGTAGAAACTTACCGTGCCACTCACCACTCTATAATCTGTGTTTCTGTTTCTTTCAGCTGCTAGCTGGTGAATTTTCTATTAAGAGCCACTTCTCCTCTACTCCACTGAAATTAGTGTCCTAAACGGTGGGCCGGCGGCCATTATGAATATGGCCCTCTTGGGTCACGCTGATAAGATGGCCCTGTTGGGTCACACTGGGTGTAGCCCAGGACCATGGGACGTGGCTGGCTGGCTGCGTGTTTAGCGTAGGTGAGTCACATTCAAAGGAAGTCCCTCCATGTTTCTCTTGGCAGAGCACCTGGCTTCTTGTTTAATATGTAGTTGTTGGCGCTAAGGAGTTTTGTTGATGATGATCCATATGATTGCGGCTGCAGTGAGATGAAAGTTGGATCTTGACTTCAGTAGTAAAATTGATTGCTGATGAGCGGATATGACTCTCACCAGTGTATGTTGAAATATATACCAACTTGCTATCCTTGGAGTCCTTTGTGCTAGCTTCCCTAGCCTAACTGAATTCATGGCTACAATGACCGATCATGATAAGACTGCAGAATCCACCTCATGTCCTCAATCAGAAGAACCAATTAGGCACACTGCGTTGTAGATCGACACGCCAGGATTGCATGGAGAAGCGACAGTTCGTAGAGAGATGAATCAAATAATGCATCTAGAGAAGGTGGAACATGCACTATTATTAGAGCTTAATACAGGAGGCATCGGCAGCAAATATAGAGGCCAAATTGAGATGACACTAGGGCACGATGCTGCAGACTGGTAAGGAACGACGTCAATTGTAGCTGTGTTTTTTGGTTAGTATAAGGAAAAAAACAAACACAAATATTACCAGAAAACCAACCAGATCTAGATGTGGAAAACAGCAAACATAATCCATACCCCCACTTGCTTGATCGTGTTTGAGAGACATGGATTTGTTTCACATGGGTACTGACCGGTGAGTAAAAGAGGAGTAGAGATAATTACATGTCTGAATGTGAATCCAAGACAACATGCTTGCTTTGAACTCATCAATCTAGCTCTTCTAATTGTCGTCAGGGTTGCTTGCATCCATATGGAAAAAGGAAAAACTGGAGGTTCCATGAGATGCATTGGATTATATGGATAGCTACCAGAAAAATAAATGGATCAAATCTGTTAAGTAGTTTTGCAACACATCACCGACCTATTTTTCCTCCTGAGAGACATATTGCCGATGTTGGAGACACAATTAATAGATTATAGCCGATGGGTCGGCAGGAGCATAGAGAAAGATCAAGTTAGCAGAATCATCATTCTCCTGCCCTCATTGTTTCTGTTGCCTCATTCTGATTGCTCTCAATGCAGCCATTGTTACCATAGTAGCCAGTACGGCTGGCTTCCTCCTCGTCGACCAAACTCCTCCCTCTTGGTGGCTCTCTTTCTAGCCACATTTTTTTCCTCGAGTACGTGCTGTAATCATGGCTATACTCCGTTGCTGCCTCATCTTGAATCCATGGTGATGCTTCCCAACAGTATATCTTCCTAGCTATTTCTATATCATCTAGGTCATAGGGAAGTTAGACACCTAATAAAATATTGACAGGACCTTTTTGAAAAAACGATTCAAAACACAGATTATGTAACAACAGAAAGGTAAGACAATATAAGTTTTCTACTTATTTTACTTTTTTGACTTTTCCAATCATGAAGAACATTTGCTCACATTGCATATGCAAAGCAACACAATTTACTTCTTGATTTCTTGCAGGCTTCAGTTAGTTCTTACCTTCTCTTACCATGTCTATAAGGTAACACGTTGTATTAATTCATAGGGGACATATTATGTTTGTATGGCAGGGCAAGATATAGGGGTTGTGGCTAGAAATTAAAATGATTGTAGATGTATTACAAACTCGTTTTATTAGTAACAATTTTTCCATGCAATGAATATCTACACTTGTATAATCTAGGCCAACTAAGATAAGATCCACTCTTTTTTGTTAAATGAATCCGTGAATTATCAATAAAAATCAGCGGATTTCATAATGACATGGACTGAAAATAAAGTTGTTGTGAACATAGAGGGCAATATACTCAACGACTTACCAAAGGATAGTAACTCATACACAAATCATACATCATATAGAAATTGTAAGGGTGGAAAGTAACATAAGTGAAAGAACTAGGAGAACATGAAAGAGAACCATGCCATGCTCCTGGACGACCACAACCTTGACCTAGAAACCTTGACGAAGACATCTCTTATGGGCCTCAACAGAAGAAATTCGAACACAATTAGTTCCCCAACAAACAAATCAAAGCGGTAACTCTAGCAGAAAGAACTTGGAGAACATGAAAGAGAACCATGCTATGCTCCTGGCCAACCACAACCTCGATCTGGAAATCTTGATGAAGACATCTCTCATGGGGCTCAACAGAAGAAATTTTAACTCAATTAATTCCCCAACAAACAAATCAAGGCGTTAACTCCTTGCTAGAGTTATGCCATCTTGCTCCAGCTGCACCCAGTCCCCATCATATTTCTTCAGGTCTTCTTCTCTGTCGGGATTCAAGCAAACTGCTCCCGGCAGGAACCTGGGTGAGGAGAAGGTGAGTAGGAGAATCCTCGAAACATATATATAAGGGGCAACGGCGGGAAGCCAGAGAGCGGCCAAGGGAGAAGATGCTGGAAACCGCATCCGTGGAGAGGTGGAGGCGGCGGCTTGGATCATAGAATTGATGGCCATTAGAAAGAGGTATAAGCACACCTTTTTTCCTTTATCTTTTCCTAAATATCCAGGGATATATTGTCACGGCCAACGGAGGGACTCATGCTTTGAAGATGTACGTGATGGGGAGAGCGTATCTTGCTCAACTTGGAAATTGTAGCGAGCCTTTTATCAGTTTTTGTTTTTTTAGAAT
This sequence comes from Secale cereale, assembly GCA_902687465.1. Taxonomy (NCBI): domain Eukaryota; kingdom Viridiplantae; phylum Streptophyta; class Magnoliopsida; order Poales; family Poaceae; genus Secale; species Secale cereale. The sequence continues at coordinate 6,517,024 of LR738710.1, read as the reverse complement.
AGCCTTTGAGGATTAGATCTACACCGGTTTTTTTTTCTTTTGAGAATAGTCTTTGATGATTAGATCTACACCGTAATAACTTGGTCCCACAAAATGAACGGCTCTAATTTACTAATTAACGTGGTAATTTCTAGGGAGTCACAAATTAGTATAGGTATAGATTATTGAGCTAGCTAAGCATATTGAGTCATTTAGGGGGAAAAAATGCTAAGTATAGGTCATTTTAGAGCTAGCCTAGGTTAAATATGTCATTTTAGAGCTAAGTAAGGTTATTATGTCATTTTGGAGCTAGCTAAGCATGTGAAGTCATTTAGGAGCTAAACTATGTCATTTCTTAAGCATATAAAGTCATTTTGGAGGAAAAGATATTAAGTATAGGTCATTTTAGAGCAATCCTAGGTTAAATAGGTCAATTTTAAGCTAGCTAAGCATATTAAGTCATTTGGGAGGAAAAAATGCTAAGTATAGTTCATTTTAGAGCTATCCTAGTTTTAATAGGTCATTTTGGAGCTATTTAAGCTTATTATGTAATTTTTAAGCTAGCTAAGCATATTAAGTCATTTTGGAGAAAAACAATGCTAAGTATAGGTCATTTTAGAGCTATCCTAGGTTAAATAGGTCATTTTGGAGCTAATTAATCTTATTATGTAATTTTTAAGCTAGCTAAGCATATTAAGTCATTTTGGAGGGAAAAATGCTAAGTATAGGTCATTTTAGAGCTATCCTAGGTTAAATATGTCATTTTGGAGCTAATTAAGCCTATTATGTCATTTTTGAGCTAGCTAAGCATATTGAGTCATTTCGGAGGAAAAAATGCTAAGTAAATGATTATGTCGCTAGTATCCTTATGGCAGAGGACCCGGGCCGACATGACTAGTCATAGAACCAAGGTGGCACAAACGTACAGGGACAGGCATACATGACCCAGCAATGCACGTGTCGGTCATCAGCGAGTGCAACCAAGTCGTAGCAAGCTACAAGGACTTCGGTGATACACCGCGTGACATTTCCCCGTAGGGATAGACACAGTTGCAAAGAAGGACACATGCCGGCCAATCCATGTGTTCCGGAGCAGTAGCGAACTACCATGGCTCAGTGGAAGCACTAGGAGGCATTTCCCTATATGGAAGGCTACCAAAGGCACACGACTAGATGTCGAATCCCACAAATACAATGCATTTCAAACATACACACATTATGCACGATATGTGTAGATACAACATGGCATCACAACAGAACTCTATTAAGCAAAACACTTGGGAAACATACCATCATCACGGAGGTGTAGTTGTAGGTGTAGGTGTAGGACCGGTCGCGCCAGTGGCAGACGGAGAAGGATCGGTCGATGCTTGTCGGGAGTTACGCTGCACCAAAAATTATTTCCAATGTATCATTAGCATGATGCAACTCAAATGTGAAGACTAGTAACTAATGATCGTTCAAATGAAACTCACCGTGCCCACCGGAGCAATGACTGGCATCGACTGAGGGGTCTGGCCGTTCTTCTCGCACATGGACTGCACAATTGGTTTTGACGAGTCAGTCATATTAGTTACTAATGAAAGGAACATTGTGTGCATGATTTAGCGGAGCTTGACTGCTCAGCCTGCGAGAACATGATGAATACATGCATAACGGCTGTCACCCTTGCCAATCCAGTAGCAAAGAGGATCACTCCTTTCCACGTCAACAAGAGCTGGGTCCACTGTAAGAATCTATGAGCACCATATAGGAGGAGACATGACCAAGACAGGACCACCTGAACCAACAGCGCAACTCAAGTGAGACCAAGAAATAGGCTATTTGTATATGGTAATATGAGTTCCCCTTTTATTCTGAAAGAGCATGAGCATAATCTTAGAAGTTCTCATAGCATAATAGTAGAAGAGCTGCACACATATGCAGATGTACCCACTAACCTATGGCATGCTAAGAATAAAAGAAAAATATATTCTGTCATGTTGTAGTTGTGTGGGAAAAACGAATAATGTTGTCGTGGCGTGTCACATGATCGTATTAAGCATTTTCCTGCTTCTTTTTCTATTCAAAGGCACTTATAATTCTGTACATCAATAGTTTGATAACGAGTGTTACATTAAGGTGCTAGAGGACCTTAAGGGCACATGTGATTGCATACTATTCTAGTTGCTTAACATCCATTCCGTCCATTCCACTCTAACTGTCCCTGTCCTTGGACTCTCCGTTTCAAAATAATTGTCCAGCGAGAATCGGTATGTTCATACAATGTTTACAACCAAAACCTACTTTAATGATTTAGAAGAGGCTTGGCTGTAGCATGGAATTTAATTAGGGTATGCATGATCGTGCTTAGTTAGCTCTTCTTCAGATTTAATGTTTTCTTTGCCTGCTCGTTTGGTGGGCTGAGGGTTTTTTCACATTGAAACAGAGGGAGTAATTATTGACGCAGATTTTTTATGTCAAAAGTTAATGATATTGCATAAAATGGTGCCTTAGTTATGTTTTACCATCAAAGATTTCACTGGACGACCAATTGGTATAATTTCCTCATCAAAAGTACCAGTTGCTATATGTTTATCCAATAACGCGTCCTATCACAGGGAAAGAAAATTAGTGATTAGCACATCAGCCAATTCATGGTTTGTTCCAACAATTAACACATTATATGATCATAATTTCCTACAATTAATATTATTAGTTCCATACCTTTGCTACAAATTAGTGATGAAGAACAGGTTGTAAGTTTGAACGTACCATCCTCTGTCCTCGGTTGGCAAATGTTTTGTTGATGGTGGACACATAGTACTTGATCTTTGGCTTCTTGTGCCAAAAGATTGTGAAGTGCTCATCCACGTGGTGTTCATAGAGTTTCACTTCGTTGCCCCAGAAACAGTGATCCTCCAGCTCGCCAAAGTACTTGACACCGCAAGGCATGCCTGCATTTGATTTGTTTTATGTTAGACGCAATGCCAACAAAGGCGAGGGATTGTTTTAAAAAGGACTCATGTCTGTGCTTACCACAAATGATGTAGTTCCAGGGCTCATCTTTGACATGTTGTCCCTGTGAGTAAGAAATGTGATGATTGTAAGTAGGCTATAAGTTGCAAACAAATAAAGGGGAGCCCCGGTTAACAAGAACACATCTGAATTTACTTGGAATTATATGAGCAGTGAATTTACTTTGAATTATGTGGGCAGTTTAAACCGAAATAGAGAATTAGCATAACCTTTATCCGTATGGGGATACAATGAGACAAGCCTAAAAGTGTATTGATGGAAGGATTGTGTTCACAAATTTCTGACTGAACGTTGTGTTGACAGTGAAACCATGTCTATTGGCAAACATAGATGAAAGAAAAAACAAATGAGAATGGTGAGCATATGACTATAAGTTAGGAAAGTCTGAATAAATAGCCAGTCTGATTGCTGGTCAAACGCGTAGAAGAAATGGAATTGTAAATCAGAACAGTTTAAGCAATGAGCAGGCGCTTGTAGTCTTTGTGTGCGTTTTACTGTTATGTAATGGACATGTCTGTATGTCAAGTGTTGCCTGGTGAATCTGGTAATGGACATGTTTGTATGATCAGGAAGCATAGAGATATGCATAAATGTCCACTAAAACGATCATTTTTAGCTTTGTAACAACTTTAGTAAGTGAATGGGAACAAAATAAACATTAAAATTAGGTGCGTAAATTATAACAGATGAATTAAAGCAAGCAAACATTGCATTTATTCATGGATTCAGATTTCTGATAGTTTGGACCAAATATGTGAAAAGAAACAGATCCATCCCAATCAAACGCAAACAAATTCATCTTTTGAGAAGCTCTTTCGATTCACAGGATAACATCCACAATATACACACATCTTTCAGTATATTTCCAACGAAACCAATACACCATGTGATGAACTCAGGTAGACAATCTCCAAAAACAGAAGACCGTGCAGAACCCATCTCATTCCCTTTGTCCGACAGGCGTCAATCAAATATTTAAAAACTGCAACTATGACATGCATGATGGTTACAACTAAGCATTCATGTAATTAATCCTGAAGCCAAAGCCTAAAGCAATGACTAAAATAAAGTAATATAGAACTTTTTTGAGTAATCCATGGAGTAATCTTAAAGCCAAATAGGTAAATCAGAGAGTAAGCGAAACTAACGCAAAATCTACAGCGAGCAGATACGACAGTGTAATGCATCTAGAAGAGCAACTAATGTATGAAAAGGAACAAAACCAGATCTAAGCACATGTGACGAGCCTAGTTTTTTTTATTGAAAACCAATGTGCGGAGATTCTTGACAGGTTAAAATGAAGAGAATAATCTGAACGGTACTACAATTTACGCCAAGGAGACATGTCTATTCCTAAAAAGTGAACTATTCACGGATCTGAATGTTCTGTTAGAAGCGGGATGAGAAACGAGTTCAAGTGTTGTACCTGATGGATTGTGGCAGCATGTAGTGTGGCTCACGGCGCCGGAGCATCGTCTTGCCACCGGTTTAAGAATCTAGCTTATCAACTACAAAATACTTGCAGATAGGTTAGAATATATAGGTCCCCTTTAAGTAAAAAGTGAAGTAATGAATTTACACTTTCTTTCAGCATCACTAAGAGACCAACTACAAACAACAACAAAGCCTTTATACATGAAAACCGAAAGTATAACAGACCAAAGACTAAGAATGAATTGGCCGTGAAACTGGAACAGTGCATATAAGTTAGCTGGAAAATAATGTATCACCAATATCATCATGTGGGAACTATAACTTCATAAGAATTTTACAAAAATATAAATAAATAAATCTGAAAAGATATACATGATCATTATAATTCATCGTGAACTGCATTGATCGTAACATTTAACGGTTTGCTTTTGAGTTATTGTTATGATAACGACATATTTGTGTTTGAATTAGAATTCTCTATGTGCTTGGTACATATATTTATATTGGTTTAAGGTTTAGTACTAAGTAATTTCATGCCCATAAATTACTTCTAAAATGGTTACCTATTTAGTTGTTCTTACAATAGTTCCACCAGCTGGGTCATTTGTGTTATTGTCAGTTTCAGCATTCTTCATAGCTAGTGAATTGGCTACTCCCATGTGACCAACCATGCATGAGAGCTAGACCTGCAATTGAAAATGAGTCACGGGTTGGCCCTATGCAATATCTTTTCAAAAGAGGTCGAACTCACAAGATTGAAAACACACTGGATTATCAGGAGATATATCATCTTACCAAGAAGCAATGGGAAAATCACCACCCAAAAAATCATTGTTTGAACCTAACCCAAGTACCCACTGCCCACAATGCTTACCTGTTTAGAGAACAAGTCTCATGAGATGCTTATCTGATGTACTAAGCAACATGATGATTAAAAACAATATCGCTAAACTGAGGGTAGGAGCAGCATAGTTCATAGAAACCTCTGACGGCTTCCTTTGCTGATGAACTCATCTTTGCTACTAACCGCTTGAAGCGGCACCCTCGCCAACTGCATCAAAGTTCAGACAGTAGTGCGGTGTTTATTCAAATTTACACAAGTGTAACAATGTTGGCACTGTAATTTCACAGGCTAGCCATGTCATGCTATAATTTGCTGAAAAGTGCAAGATAGGCAGCAGATACCTATAGCCAACCATCAATTAGGTGTACACGGGAGTCGTAAATCTAGGGAGCACCACATTGACAATAAGATTCTGTTCATACGTGTGGTGGCCCATGAATTCCTGCACCTTAGAGCCTACAATTAATTTTGCATGACCCTGCAAGCAGTTTCGGAAATACCAGCCCCATAACATCCATCAACAGTAAACCTGAGCTAGTAGCAGCAGTTGATTGTAGTAGTAGCAAATAAATTTTTGACTTTAGTATCGGAGATTCCCAAAAACATAAATCAATCAAACAAACATCACCTTGCTGAAGACTTGGTCTTTATTGCAATGGAAAATACCACCAGAGAGATGAACATAACGACTTCACCTGCCCAACACGAGTCCAGGTCGACGCAAATCTCACGCCCACGCTGCGGCCGCCGTTGTGTTGCGCGAGTGGCAAGAGCGTGCCACAGACAGCCCGGAGCAGTTCCCGCTCCTGTAGCGCGTCGCCGACGACCTCGTCGAACCGGAGCCGCGCGATACCAGCCGGCCAACCCCGCACGGTGACGACACACCATCGCTTTTCCGCATCGCTCGCTGACCACCGGAGGACTCGAGGATTCCGCGAGGCCGGCGATGGAGATCGAAGGGCGGAGGAGGAGGCCACCAGAACGGGGCATAGAAGGTTGTGTGAAGAGGCAAGGAGGAAGGACGGGGGTGGTGGCGGCAGGAGAAACGGGGATGAGGAGAGGAGGCGGGGCGGCGGCGGAGGCCACTCGAGGGGAAGTTGCCCCTGGTACGCTCATGCCGGGAGGGGATAACGCCCCACAATTTTTTTATTACCTGGAAAAAAAACCACGTATGGCAAAGAATCTTTGCCGTCTGCTGCCAGATGGCAAAGAGGTGGGGCCGGTATGCCGTTACCCTTTTAACAGCCACTGGATTTGCCAGCCTCTTTGCCATCTGCTGGCAGATGGCAAAGATTATTTGCCATCTGATGGCAGATGGCAAAGAATTGGCTGATGGTAACAATGTTCTTTGCCATCTGTCAGTTCTTAGCCATCTGTTTTTTATAAGTAGATGGCAAAGACGTTCTTTGCCATCAGCTGGCAGATGGCAAAGAGCTGGCAGATGGCAAAGAGCTAGCTGATGGCAAATTCCCAGATTCCAGTAGTGTTTCTCCATTCTTGAAGGGAGATCGGGAGTTGGTCCTTCACAAGAACTCCGCGCTGACGAACGAACTTGTCCGCAATCTTCTTAGGCGCTAATGGTTCGCCATTAGGTCTGATTGCCTCGATATTGTACTTTACGCCCTCCTTCAACAATTTTCTCGGGCCTCGTTTCGTTCTGTTGCCTGAAGATTTGCTCGATCCGGATGGCTGAAAGAAGAAAGATCGATTCGTTAATATATCTTCAACTCATTTAAAACATGTGATCGATGATCACCAGATGTGCCTGCTTATATAAATATATATACCTCACTGGTCTTTGTTGTTTCAAGATCAACATTTTCTTCGTCATCATCATAATCGTAGTTCATGACTTCATCAATTCGGTCGTCGCGATCGAATACCATATCACCCTCTCCGGTGTTGTTTAGAAATTCGGAGCCGTCATAATATTCTTCAATCAGATCATCATCTGGCCCGCGAGGATGGCGTATCATATCGAACAGGGTCTGTTCTCCCTCTCTGCCAGTATTGTCCGCCATAGCTTTTATTTAACTAATCCAAAAGAAATATAAAACAATTTAGTATTCAAATTACATCGTCTCGAATAATAGATATAATCTCGAATATATCGTCTCAAATAATATATAATCTCGAATACATCGTCTCGAATAATATATAATATCGAATACATCACTGGCTAGGTAGCTAATAAAGATCGAATACTACAGAAGAATCTAGGACACTAGCGGTTCCTGCGGCGCGGGCGGTGGACACCCAAAGAGAAGGAACCCTCACAGGATCATAGCTGAAGTGAGATCCCTGAAGAAACTGCCAGGTATTGGATAACCTGCCGCCCTCTAGCGCAACCATTTAGTGATGGACGTGCTCATCCTCCTCCCTAACACGGCGACGTACCACCTCCGGCGGGGCCGGCTCCCTCCACACCGAAACTGGCCTACGCGAACGCCACCAAACGAGATCAGGGTCGACGACGGTACCCGGGGCCGGGTTCCTCATCAAGCGGCGCGCCCCTCCAGGCAGCACCTCCCAGTGCCAGCCCGGCGGAGCCCAGTCCCGGACATGGGTCAGCCGGACGTCGTCGCGGACGGGTCGACGACGAGGATGCGGGCCGGGCATCGTCGAGAACAAATACTAGCTATATGCCCGCAAAAAGTAACATTTTTTTAATGAATGGATTTTGATAACTAAAATTTCTAACATTTCTATATAACTAACATTTATATAACATTATTAACAATGTTATATATCTAACATTTCTAATATTTCTATAACTAAAAAACAGAAAAACAATGATAACATTTCTATATATATAACTAACATTTGTATAACATTTCTAATATTTCTAGAACTAAAAAAAAGAAAAATTTCTAACTTTTTTATAACTATTTCTATAACTAAAAAACAGAACAATTTCTAACAATTCTAACTTTTTTATAACTATTTCTATAACTAAAAAACAGAAAAATATCTAACAATCCTAACATTTCTATAACATTTCTAATAATGATATATAACTAAAAAACAGAAAAATTGCTAACATTTCTTTAAATATTTCTATAACTAAACAACAGAAATATTTATAACATTTCGATATAACTAACATTTCTAATATTTCTATAAATAAAAAATTTATATAACTAACATTTCTATAAATATTTCTATAACTAAATATCAGTATGTGTGTGTGTGTGTGTGTGTGTGTGTGTGTGTGGACATGGCGGCCGGGGCACTGGACCTCACCGGCGAGCCGCGGCGACGGGGGGCGGCGACGGCGACGGGTCGGGGCACGGCGACGAGGATGGGCCAGGCAGGGACGACGAGAGGCCGGGGCGGGGCGCGGCGACGAGGACGACGAGGACGGGGACGGTGACGGCGAGGCGACGAGACGGCGACGGCTAGGCGATGGGACGGTGACGGGGGCGGCGGCGACGGCGACGGGGGCGGCGACGAGGGGCGGCGGCGACGGGGTAGAGGAGAAGAAGCAGAGGGAGAACAAAACTGTCGAATTTTTGAAGGGTTTTCTTATATAGAACACACCTTTAGTACCGGTTGGAGCCACCAACCGGTACTAAAGGCCTGTTTTGGCCAGGCCAAGTGGCGGGAAGCGCACCCCCTTTAATACCGGTTGGTGGCTCCAACCGGTACTAAAGACACCCCTTTAGTACCGGTTGGTGCCACGACCCGATACTAAAGGGGGTGCGCTGGCGCAGGTGCGGTGCGGCAAGTTTTGTCCCACCTCGCTAGCCGAGGGGCAGCCGCACTGATTTATAAACCTCGCCCCGGCTGCTCCTTCGAGCTCCTCTCTACTGCAGGCTTGTGGGCCTAACTTTGCCGCGCTGCCCTGTGAGTCTGCTGGGCCTTAATACAGGCCCAGGGCCTTGCAGACCCACTGGGTAGCGCGCAAACAATTTTTTTATATGGTATTTCATTTTATATCTAACTAAAAAATTTATATCTAAAATTTATCTATCTAACATTGCCGCAAATATATCTAAAATTTCTATCTAACATTTCTATATCTAAAATTTTATATCTAACTAACATTTCTATATCTAAAATTATCTAACAAACATTTTATATCTCATTTAACTCTATAAAATCAAATCAGTAAATGAACGAAAAATACCAAATGAATTAAGAAAGGGTTGATAATTTATTCTGTGGATTTGAATGGTGCATTTTGAACACACAACAAGTCTGGAGTTCAAAAAAGTTCAAAAAAATGCAATGCCTTTGTAACATATGAGTTTTCGTCCTAAACCCTGATACCTCGATAGAGATTGTCCATTTTGTACACGAAGTGCATCCAGTTTTTGCCGTGACCCTCTCTACTTTTTTGCACATGCCATGTGGATGAAATGATGATACCACGCCAAGTTTCAACCTTTTCAGACTTCAATTTGTAGTGCTTTTCAATTTCACGGTCATTTAGCTCTCTCAAAACAAATCAGTAAATGAATTAAAATTACCAAATGAATTCAGAAAGGGCTAATAAATGATGATGTGGATTTGAATGGTGCATTTTGAACACACGAAAACTATGCAGTTCAAAAAAATGCAATGCCTTTGTAACATATGAGTTTTCGTCCTAAACCCTGATACCTCGAAAGAGATTGTCCATTTTGTACACGAAGTGCATCCAATTTTTGTCGTGACCCTCTCTAATTTTTTGCACATGCCATGTGGGTGAAATGATGATACCATGCCAAGTTTCAACCTTTTCAGAATTCAATTTGTAGTGCTTTTCTATTTCACGGTCATTTAGCTCTCTCAAAACAAATCAGTAAATGAATGAAAAATACCAAATGAATTCAGAAAGGGCTAATAATTGATGATGTGGATTTGAATGGTGCATTTTGAACACACAAAAACTCTGGAATTCAAAAAATGCAATGCCTTTGTAACATATGAGTTTTCGACCTAAACCCTGATACATCAAAAGAGATTGTCCATTTTGTACACGAAGTGCATCCAGTTTTTGCCGTGACCCTCTCTACTTTTTTGCACATGCCATGTGGGTGAAATTATGATACCATGCCAAGTTTCAACCTTTTCAGACTTCAATTTGTAGTGCTTTTCAATTTCACGGTCATTTAGCTCTCTCAAAACAAATCTGTAAATGAATGAAAAATACCAAATGAATTCAGAAAGGGATAATAATTGATGATGTGGATTTGAATGGTGCATTTTGAACACACGAAAACTCTGGAGTTCAAAAAAAATGCAATGCCTTTGTATCATATGAGTTTTCGTCCTAAACCCTGATACTTCGAAAGAGATTGTCCATTTTGTACACGAAGTGCATCTAGTTTTTGCCGTGACCCTCTCTACTTTTTTGCACATGCCATGTGGGTGAAATGATGATACCATGCCAAGTTTCAACCTTTTCAGAGTTCAATTTGTAGTGCTTTTCAATTTCATGGTCATATAGCTCTCTCAAAACAAATCAGTAAATTAATGAAAAATACCAAATGAATTCAGAAAGGGCTAATAATTGATGATGTGGATTTGAATGGTGCATTTTGAACACACAAAAAGTCTGGAGTTCAAAAAAAGGCGCAATGCTCGTTAATTAGCTTCAAGCCTTTCGGAAGAGTGTACAAAGCACTGCACATAGCTCCGTGCAGTCTACACTATTCCTCAAGGTTTGAAGCTAAGCAACGTGTAGGTGAACATTGCGCCTCTCCAATTGTCTGTGCACTCAAGGCTTATAAACCGCTCCTAGTGCCTCTCTCTTGGTGAGGTGGGACTAAAAATCAGCTTACTAAGATACTCTAGTACCGGTTCATGCCATGAACAGGTACTAAAGGTGCCTAGCCTGACAACAGCCTGACACAACATCATTAGTAACGGTTCGTGGCATGAACCAGTACTAGAGGTTGCCCACGAACCGGTACTAATGATCTCCGCCCGCCTAGCCATTGGAACCGGCACTAATGGTCACATTAGTGGCGGTTCTGTTACAAACCGGGACTAATGTGCTTCACGTTTGACCCTTTTTCTACTAGTGTGCCTTGATCAGAGCCTTTAAGCCTTTTAGAAGCGAGCATTTTCACAGCTTCTATTTTTCCTAAAAGCTAATGAACTGAATGGAAGAGAAAAACTTGGAATAAATAATATAGAAGGAACCGACAAGAAAATAAAGAATTGTTCCAACCTCGGCTCGGGGTCTGTCTGGAAATGGAAAATAGTTCTCTCTCTCATCTGGTCTCGCCAAAGTGACAAGAAAAACAAGTTTATAATTGGAATAGAACGCAATCGTCAACCAAAATCGGGTAGGATGTATTATAAAAGAAAGATATGCCTCACTCGCAAGTGAGGACCTCACCCCTCCTTCCTCATTTATTGAGAATGGAAAAGGACAATGTTAATTGCTTCCTTAAAACAAGAGTTCCATGGGCGGCTGCTCCCGAACGAGCTGCTCATGCTCAAACTGATCAACATAAAGTGGAAAGTGTAGTAGAGATATTACTCGCAGTATGAGAAGGAAGAGAAGATCTAACCTCTCTACTTGACACCTTTGAACCAACTTCATTCCTAGCTAAAACAGGAAAGCTGAAAGTACTCAAGCTTCAAACTCCTTGCTAACCGATAAATGGAATAATGCTTCAAGGATTATATGACTGTCGGTGTACTAAGGTAGGGGTATCCCAGTACCCCAACTTGTGCACGGGCAGTTGCAGCTTCCCGCGGCAAGGTTTACTGCGTGCTCGCCGGAGACCTTCCTGCCCCCTGTTAAACCATTCAAAAACAAAGTATACAAGACAGAAGATCGAGACCCCGGCAAGAGGAGCTTGCCGGGAAGGCCGTTCCCGGCTCAAGACTGTTTCACCAACACAAGACCCTGGCAAGAGGAGCTTGCCAGGAAGACTGGAAGATATCGCCTCGGCGCTATGCGCGCCCCGGCAAGGGGCCCGGGGAGCGGTAAGTTCCCGGGCCCGGCAAGATCAAGGCCCCGGCAAGGCGCTTGCCGGGAAGGCTACGCTGTGTGCCCGCGCTCCAGCTCATCGGCCCACGCGTCGCCCTGGGGCCTAACCAGGGACGCGTGGCGGATGGCTGTGCAGCCTGGGGTACACGGTGGCACACCACGGCGATAAATCCGTCGCCGTGGCGGACGGAGACGCTAAGGCGGGAGCTTTTGGGGTCGACGGCGACGGGCATTAAATGCCCTTGTCCCCCACTGTTAAAGTAGGTATAGACCACTGTTCTGTACTGTAGCTCCACTGTTCCCGCACTGTTACAACCACCACCTCTTTTACATTTTTACCCCTTTCTCCTACGTTGACACCTGTCGGTGACCCCTTGTACTATAAAAGGAGGCCCATGCACAACGTGGAGGGGGTTGGAAACCTAGATTACTCTCACGCACGGTGTAGCTGCTTCTTCAAGCTCCCGAGTGCTCAACTCAATACACAACCAAGCAGGAGTAGGGTTTTACGCATCCGTGCGGCCCGAACCTGGGTAAAACTGCCCGCGCGTCTGCTTCGATCTGCTCTTTGTGCTCCCTCCGCCCTCGTACCGCACAGACAAGGGGCTCCGGTCCCATAGGTGTTCGTGGCGGACAGTTTCCCCCGACATCTTTGGCGCGTGGCGGAGGGCAGCCTGATTGGCGGCGCTGAGCTCCGCCGCACGCTTCTCCATCTCTGCCGCGGCCTTGGCGGCAAGAGCCTCCCGGGAAGCGAGCTTTGCTTGCCTGGCCCGGTAAAGGGCCAGGAGTTGATGAAGCAACCGCTCCTCCTCGGGCCCCTCACCTCCACCGGGCGCCTGGACGATCTTCAGGCCTGCGGAGGCGAGGACCTCTCCGTCGAACGCCTCGCCCTCCGCAGGAGCTCGCGACGAAGACCCCCACGGCATCTGGATGAAGACGCCATTGGGGGCCTCGAGATAGAACCTTTGCTCTTCGCCGGCGGAGGGACCGGTGGCCGGTGCAGCATCCGATGCTCCCGCCACCTCCGGGTCGGCGGTGCGGCCACCGTCCCCCTCCCCGGCCGCTGCGTCCGCAGCCGGAGCAGTCTCTTGCGCGGCCGGCTCGGCGGCCTCGCCCACCTCCTCGACGACTGGAGCGTCGCCGCCGCCGCCCTGCGCGTCCTCCTCCTCGAGGATAATCACCTCCGTCTCCATGGGCACAGGAGGAGGAAGATCTAGAAAGAAGAAGAAGACAAAGAAATTCAAGACTCAAGCAAATATCCAAAAAAGAGACAAGCCAAGAAAACAAGTTACAAAGGTTACCTTGGCGGACGTCCTCAGCGGCGGGCTCCCTCGCCGGGGAGCTCGGCCTCGTCGGAGTAGTCGCCCTCGCCGGGGGACTTGGCCTTGGCGGGGTGGCCGCCCTTGCCGGGCTGCTCGTCCTTGGCGGGGTACTCTGCCTTGGCGGAGTACCCGCCCTTGACGGAGCACTCTCCCTTGCCGGAGAGTCCTGCCTTGGCGGGGATGGCGGGGCCTGCGGCTCCTCAGCGGTGGTCTCCGGGCGCTCTTCCCGCTGCGGCTCCTCCTCTGCACGGAACAAGACAAGAGATGTCAAGATATGAAGATAAAATCAAAAGCCTCAGACGTACCCCGACAAGCGAAAAGAAAGAACCCCAGACGTACGCTGGGGGCTGCGCTGCGGGCTGCGCTGGGGGCTGCTCATCGGAGCAGTACCAGAGTCCGGCAGGCTCGGCTCCGGTGCGCCCTCTGTTGCCGCCGCTGCCGAGTCCTCCGCGACTTCGGCCTCGGGCGCCTTGGCCCTCTTCGCTGCGCGATGGGCCAGGGTCCTGGAATCAGAACAGAAGACAGAGTTAGCATCAACAGAAGCTCAAGACAAAAATCAAGAAGATGAAGAATCTCGGATCCTTACTCCTGGTCTTCCTCGTCGTCCTCGCTCAGGGCGGAGAAGTCATACTCCACCGTGGGCGCGTCGACGCGAGGAGCGGGAGGCGAAGACTCCCTCGCGCGCTTGGTGCTCACCGGGGCTGGGGGCTGCGAAGACCCAGCCCCTGTGGCTGCCGGCGCCCGGGGGGCGGGCGGAGCCGCTGCTCCGCTCCGAGAAGACCCCTGCCGGCTCGCTGCCGGCCTGCGGGGCGCCTCCGTCATGGTCCGCGCACGGGCCGCCTCTGCTGCGGCTGGTGCGCCGGACGACCTTGGCGCGGCTTGACTCCCCCGGGGAGCCGCCCGCCGAGGTGGCTGTTGCCGGGGCGCCTGTGCCCTTTCCCCCGTCGCCGCCTTGCGGAGGCGCTTTGCCGGGGACTCCTTCGGGCTTGCCGGGGGCGGGGAGCTCTCCGACGAGGAGAGGTCGTCGGCGTATAACTCCGTAGATCCACCGGAGTCTTCGGCCTCCTCCTCCTCCTCCTCCTCTGCCCCGGCCGGCTCGCTGGGCCCAGCATCCAGCGCTGCGGCCCTCTTCCCCTTGGCGCCTCCGCCCCTCGCGGCGCCTCTGCTTCCTCCGGCGGTGCCCTCCCTTGCCGCGGCCTCCGTCGCGATCCCATGGATCCCGGAGTGCCTCAACGAGGGAACCCCGGCGAGCGCGTCGGGTGGGAGGTTCAGCAATCGGCGGATCTCCGCCTCTTCCGCCTGGGTGGACGCCTCCTCGGCCTCCGCCTCCTCCGGCGAGAACCCAAAGACTCCTGCCGCCGCGGCTGCGGCGGCCTCCTCAGCCCGAGAAGCTATGTAGGCGATTTCCTGTTCGGTGGTGTCCCGCGTATGCAGCTTGAGGTCCTCCTTGTTACTCGCCACCTCGACGAGGTTGTCGTAGAAGTTGAGGACGTCGATGGGCTTCGGGGCGATCCACGAGCGGTCCAAGCCATGCGAGTCGCACATCGGCATCATGGCAAGGATCCGGTCCCTCGCGGCGTTGTTGCAGAGCGGCACCACTTCCCGGGGAGTCCTGAACCACTCGGGGTGCGTCGGGTCGTACTTGAAGAGCTCTCGTACCATCCCGCGCAGCTCCAGAGTGGTGAAATTAAAATTAAGCCCGGGGCGCAGCCTCATGATGTCTGCCGGGCCGCCGTACTCCCAGGCCGGCCTCTTCCGGTCTTGGAGAGGGGCGATGCGCCGGCGGAGGAAATCTGCGCCCACCTCGGCAACTGACAGCCGGGCCAGCCGAAGACGGAGAATCCGGACGAGGGCGATGTCGAGCTTGACGTCGTCGGAGTCTAGATCGCTCCAATCTCTGCCGCGCGCGATAGGCGTTGTGCGCGGCGCAGTGAAGGCTTGCGGCTGGTCCTCTACGATCCAGCACCACTCCGCTCGCCATTCCTCCCACTTGCCGCGGAGCTCCCCCGGCAAGTACGACCCCTTCTTCCCGAGATGGAAGACCCAAGAAATACATCCGGAGAGGGGGGCATCGGCCTCGGCTCTAGGGGTGAAAAAGTGTCTAAAGAGGGCTACGTTGGGGTGGACTCCTATGAAGTTTTCACACATATGTGCGAAAACGGCCATGGTGAGAATGGCGTTGGGGGTGAAATCAAGCAGATGGAAGCCATACGTATTCATGATATCACAGAAGAAGTTCGAAAAAGGAGGGCAGAGACCACAGTGGAAAAAGGCAGCAAAGAAGTGATACCCGCCGGGATAGTTGTCCTTGGCGACGGCCGGGTATGCTCGGGTGCGGGGATGCGCGTCGGTGCCCTTGGACCAGAACAAGTAATACTTGTTCCAGAGTTCTTGCACGCCGAGCTTCGGTGGGAAGACGACGTGCCGCTTCCGGTAAGCGATGAGCTTGGCTGCTTGCTCGGATTTCTCCTTCTTGGATTTCTCCGCTTTCGCCTTGTCGGCCTTTGGAGCCATGGCGGGCGCGGCGGAAGGAAGGGGACGAAGAGCTCGGCGGCGGCGGAGCTGTGGAGGCGGAGCGCAAGAAGGAATCTTTCGCAGGTAGAAGACGACGTAATGAGAGCACAGGGAGGGGAACCGCGCCCGCTGCCTCTGCTTTTATGGGGGAGTGGGGGGCGTTTCGCCCTTTCCATTAAGAGATCGTGGGCACGTCCCATCCCACGGCGCCGCAATCGACGCGTGCCGTTACCGTGGGGTGCGGCGGATATGGAAGTGGATTCGGCGCGCCGCGGGCCGCGGGTGCCCGTGCACTGTTTTGGGCCTGGCCCAACAGCGCTCGGCACCGTGTGTGGCCCAGGCCCGGGGGCTCCTGTCGGTGTACTAAGGTAGGGGTATCCCAGTACCCCAACTTGTGCACGGGCAGTTGCAGCTTCCCGCGGCAAGGTTTACTGCGTGCTCGCCGGAGACCTTCCTGCCCCCTGTTAAACCATTCAAAAACAAAGTATACAAGACAGAAGATCGAGACCCCGGCAAGAGGAGCTTGCCGGGAAGGCCGTTCCCGGCTCAAGACTGTTTCACCAACACAAGACCCTGGCAAGAGGAGCTTGCCAGGAAGACTGGAAGATATCGCCTCGGCGCTATGCGCGCCCCGGCAAGGGGCCCGGGGAGCGGTAAGTTCCCGGGCCCGGCAAGATCAAGGCCCCGGCAAGGCGCTTGCCGGGAAGGCTACGCTGTGTGCCCGCGCTCCAGCTCATCGGCCCACGCGTCGCCCTGGGGCCTAACCAGGGACGCGTGGCGGATGGCTGTGCAGCCTGGGGTACACGGTGGCACACCACGGCGATAAATCCGTCGCCGTGGCGGACGGAGACGCTAAGGCGGGAGCTTTTGGGGTCGACGGCGACGGGCATTAAATGCCCTTGTCCCCCACTGTTAAAGTAGGTATAGACCACTGTTCTGTACTGTAGCTCCACTGTTCCCGCACTGTTACAACCACCACCTCTTTTACATTTTTACCCCTTTCTCCTACGTTGACACCTGTCGGTGACACCTTGTACTATAAAAGGAGGCCCATGCACAACGTGGAGGGGGTTGGAAACCTAGATTACTCTCACGCACGGTGTAGCTGCTTCTTCAAGCTCCCGAGTGCTCAACTCAATACACAACCAAGCAGGAGTAGGGTTTTACGCATCCGTGCGGCCCGAACCTGGGTAAAACTGCCCGCGCGTCTGCTTCGATCTGCTCTTTGTGCTCCCTCCGCCCTCGTACCGCACAGACAAGGGGCTCCGGTCCCATAGGTGTTCGTGGCGGACAGTTTCCCCCGACAATGACTAGCTCTTATACGAGTTCCTGGTAAACCACTACTTGCATAAAGTACTCCGCTCGCTCCCCTGCTCATTCAAAGTATTCAACTCGCCAGGATCTTAGTAAATAAGCTTGCTCCTTACCTTTCCTTCCTAGCTTTGAGATCAATACTACTTGTAATAACACAATGAACTTATCCTACTTAGGGAACAGGCTGGCATAAAGGGCAAACGAGAAAGAGTTACACCCGGTCTTCCACCTGAACCTGCTTGCAGGCCTTATAGAAAAGTCTTGTATAAGATAACTAGCTTGACAACATGAATTATCTAACTTACTTGTAGATAACGAACTTGCTGAAGGAGGTTAAGATAGTTTTTCGTTAATGGGGAGAGAGAAAAAGAGTCCTCGCTTTCATAATCGGTAATCAGAGTCCAGGCTTCCTACACCCATACTTTACGACAACCTGTGAACCGAGTAACTCAACAGCTGGCCTTAGAGAAACTGTCCTAACTTATCCAAGTAGTCCTAATAAATAGCCATGATGAAATACTCTTCCTTTCCCTGCGACACTCGCTTGAAGGACTCGAAAGCTGACTAATGCTGATAGGAAGAACTTTCAAAGTTCTCGTTAGTCCTTTCATTGAAGCTAGTGACACCATCTGACTCTATCAATTCATTTCTATCTTATTTTTCTTTCATTATTCTCTTTCCTATCTATACAGTGTATTACCCCAAAAGATAGTGAGTTAAGCAAGCATGTGGAAAGTAAGCGAGCAGGGTGAGGCGGCGGCTTGTAGAAAATCCTCAATATCTATATCGGAGTCAGCATCCATTTTTGTTTGAGTTTTGCTGTTAGCTTACGTACTTTTAGCTAGTTCGACGTGTTTTCGTTAGTCCTTCAAGCAAGTGAGCCAGTCGTAGTAGGTCTTTTTAGCCTTTAAGTAGTTGTCTTGTTCTAAAGATAGTTATCATAGTGAAGTGAGCTATTACGGTTTTTCTAGTTTCTTGAAGGCCAGGCAGTCAGCCAATGAAGCAAGTTATGGTGTGGAAGTCTTCTAGCCTGTCTTCCCCTTCAAGCTCTCGAGTACACCAGGGGAGAGGTATCGAAAGTAAAAGTATAAATAAAAGTGAAAGTAAGAAGTATAAGTAGTAGGCTATCAATTAGGTTTTTCTACTTAATTAACCTGCTTATGCAAAGTTTTAGAATTTGTTCACATAGGCAGCGTGATTGGGGGCATATTTGTTGCCTCCCAAGGTAGTTAGTTCACCACACAGGCATGTTAGTACTAAACTGCAGAAAACTAGATTCATGCCGCATTGCAAGATTACTCTACCACTCTATAAATGAAAATCAAAGAAATTGAGTACTAACACGTATTGCTATGGATGCTGCAAACATGCTTTCTGCAGCAATTCCAGAAAAAAGGAATAGGTGTTTTAGCCAGGTCATCAAATCAAGGGGGATATGCCAAGAAGAAATCCATGGAAATCAGCATTCCAAGAACAATAAGTTGGCACTTTCTTTCATATATAAACTATTTATTGAAGGAAAAGATATGAAAAACTAGAGTGGAATCAATTGAATGCACTTTCGTTATGCTTTGGCCAACCCACTTTTCCAAGTTCCTCTTGTTTATCCAATATGTATTTGTAACACCCCAAATTTTTGAGTTGATTTTTCTTCCAAACTTTTGGCCTTTTTGAAAGAGGGTTGTTTGATCTTCTATTAAAACCCTTCTAAAATCCTTTCTGGCCAAAGTTGGTGTGTCTTCTCAAGCTTGGTTTTTGGCCTTGAAGTTTTTCTCTTGTGTTTGGCTCAAGCACAAGTTGAGTTTCAAAAGAAGTTGTTTGAATTCTCCCCTTCTTGTTTTAAAACTCTCAAGTTTAACCTTGGACTTATCTCCCTCTCCAACCTTCATCTTGTCATGACCCCAACAGAAATATGTCTCTCCAAGACCCTCTTCACACCTTAGGACAAGTTTCTCATCAAATCCAGTAAGTTTTGGCCTTATTGGGATTTTCCCACTATTTATTTCACTCCAAAAATAATTATGTCTTTTATAGTGGACCTTGGTGATTTACAAAGGAGCCACCATTTCCATTTAGTTATTTGACTCCAAACCAACTCTCCTAGATGATCCTTAGTACCCACAACCTAGATCCATCTTGTTTCACTGGTCCACAGTTCAAAATTTTCAAATTTCACCTGCTGCAAGTTTGGACCAGATTTGCAAAATTTTGTGAAATTCGTATTTATCTTCTTCCAAAAATTCTGTGAAAAATCAGGCAACCTCTAGATACATCAAGAGGCCACTCCACCAAAAATCAGCCCCAGGAACATTGCACACATACCAGAAACATTTCATCAAACACCTAGCCTACACTGTTTTGTCAAGTTCAGAACTGTTAACTGAAACTGTCGACAGTTCCACAGTTCGTCCGTTTCGATAGTTCGTCAGGCGCAGCGACAAAACTCACCAGTATCTCCTTGGCTCGACGCTGCACTGCTCCTTCTTCTTATCCAGTCGCCGCACGCTTGGTTGGCCGCTTCTGGGCGTCGGTGGTGCTCTGGCCCGACCACGCCGGCGACTGCCACGGCAACAACGTCGCCCGTGGTGGCTGACAGAAGCTACCACCGCAGCTCGACGCCGTTTAGCGTTGCCCAAACCACCCCAGCACTCCGCGTGTCCATTTCCAGTGCCAACGCCCGCCTGGCAAGCCGTCGCCGTGGCCTGGCACGCGCAGAGCGCGTTTTATGCCGCCGCCGTGCCGCGCGGCCGTTTCGTCGGGGACAGCCCGTAACTCCATCTCTTCTACTGAGTTAGGTGCGGGAATGGAACCCCTACAGCTCCTAGATGATGCTCAAGCCCCTAACTCCGCCGTCCGACTACTGCAGCACCGCAATCGACTCACCGGACTTATCCGTTCACGGCAGCCACCTCGAGCCGCCTATATAAGGCACCCCCGAACTCGTGCTCGAGCACACACGCCTTCACTACCACCCTAGTGCACGCCCAGCCTCTGGAAGAGCCTCGAGGGGCCCTTCTTCCCCAACTCCGGCCAGCTACCTCCGCCTCGGGCTCCAGCTTCGTTCACTCCGATGAGAGCCTCTCCGCCGCCGTGGACTCAAGCGTAGCACCCTGGCACCCACCTAAACCTAACCCCCACTTCAATTTCATCCCATGAGCCCTCTCCGACGAGGTCCACGACCACCCGAGCGGCCGTCCGCCGGAGACAGGGTCGCCGTCGACGTGGGGCTCGCCGACACCCAACTCCACCACCGTTCGACGCGGAAGACCACCGTGAAGCCTTAGGTACCACTCCCCTCCCCTAACTCGCCGTGGATCGACGTCGGCGATCACCGCAGCACCGGCGCCGGAGCGGCTCTGTTTCCATATTCAAACCCGAGGGGTGGGGCCTCTTGTCAGCCTCACATCTCTCCCCCTCGAACCGTTTTCTGAAGGCGCATTCGGGAAAAGTGTGTTTTCCCTCTGCGGTTGACGTACTGCGTACCGATTCGCTTTGCTGTTTTCTGTTCTAGGCCATGGATCTTTTTTGTTTCATTACAGATGGGTCCCTGGACAGAAACTCTAATATCTTTTAAACTAAAAATGATTTTGAGTTGATTCTTTTTCTGTCCACTTTAGTTTTCTGCCTAGTTTTTTTTCATGTTTATGTAGAAATTTTTGGAGCAACTTTATTTTGCACACGTGGTATTTATGTTAGTATGTACTTGTTTGAATACATAGATACCGGAGGCCGTGACGGAGACCCGAATCACACCGAGTTAGGCTCCGACTTTTCAGAACCTGTAACACCCCCAAATTTTTGAGTTGGTTTTTCTTTCAAACTTCTGCCCTTTTTTGGAAGAGAGTTGTTTGAGCTTCTCTTAAAACCCTTCTAAAATCCTTTCTGGCCTAAGTTGGTGAGTCTTATCAAGCTTGGTTTTTGGCCTTGAAGTTTTTCTCTTGTGTTTGGCTCAAGCACAAGTTGAGTTTCAAAGGTGGTCTTTTGAATTCTCCCCTTCTTGTTTTGAATCTCTCGAGTTTAACCTTGGACTTATCTCCCCTCCAACCTTCATCTTGCCATGATCCCAACAGAAATATGTCTCTCCAAGACCCTCTCCACACCTAAGGGCAAGTCTTTCATCAATTCCAGTAAGTTTAAACCTTATTGGGATTTTTCTTCTATTTATTTCACTCCAAAACAAATTCTGTCTTTTATAGTGGACCTTGGTGATTTGCAAAGGAGCCACCATTTTCATCTAGTTATTTGACTCCAAACCAACTCTCCTAAATAGTCCTTAGTACCAACAACCTAGATCCATCTTGTTTCACTGGTCCATAGTTCAAAATTTTCAAATTTCACCCGCTGCAAGTTTGGACCAGATTTGCAAAATTTGGTGAAATTCATATTTATCTTCTTCCAAAAATTATGTGAAAAATCATGCAGCCCCTAGATACATCAAGCGGCCACTCCACCAAAAATCAGCCCCAACAACATTGTGCACATACCAGAATCATTTCATCAAACACCAAACCTACACTGTTCTGTCAAATTCAGAACTATTAACTGAAACTGTCTACACTTCGTCAGTTTCGTCAGTTTCGACAGTTCGTCAGGCGCAGCGACAAAAACATCTTCTGTATCTTCCTTGGCTCGACGCTGCACTGCAGCTTCTTATCCATGCGCCGCACGCTCGTTTGGCCGTTTCTGGGCGTCGGTGGCGCCTTGGCCGACCACGTCGGCGACTGCCACGGCCACAGCGACGCCCGTGGCGGCTGACAGAAGCCACCACCGTAGCTCCACGCCGTTTCGCGCCGCCCAAACCATCCCAGTGCTCCGCGTGTCCTTCTCCATAGCCAACGCACGCCTGGCACGCCGTCGCCGTGGCCTGGCATGCGCAGAGCGCCGTTTCTGCCGCCGACAAGCCGCACGGCCGTTCCGCCGAGGACAGGCCATAACTCCACCTCTTCGGTTAGGTTAGGCGCGGGAATGGAACCGCAACAGCTCCTGGAGGATGCTCAAGCTCCTAACCTCGCCGTCCGGCCACTGCAGCGCCGTAATTGGCTTGCCAGACTTATCCGTTCGCGGCAACCACCTCGAGCCGCCTATAAAAGGCACCCCCGAGCTCATGCTCGAGCACACACGCCTCCACTACTTCCCTAGGCCGCGCCAAACCTCTGGAAGAGCCCCGAGAGGCCTTTCTTCCCAAGCTCCGGCCGGCTACCTCCGCTTCGGGCTCCAGCTCCGTTCACTCCGGTGAGGGCTTCTCCGCCGCCGTGAACTTGAGCGTAGCCTCCTGGCATCCACCTAGGCCTAACCCCCACCTCAATTTCACCCCAGAAACCCTCCCTGACGAGGTCCACGACCACCCGAGCCGCCGTCCGCCGGAGATAAGGTCGCCGTCGACGTGGGGCTCGCCGACACCCAAATCTAGCACCGTTCGACGCGGAAGACCACCGTGAAGCCGTAGGTACCTTCCCCCTCCCCTAACTCGCCGTGGATCGATGCCGGCGATCACCGCAGCACCGGCACCGGCGCGGCTCTGCTTCTGGTTTTCAAACCAGACAAGTGGGGTCCCCTGTCAGCCTCACATCTCTCCCCCTCGAATCGTTTTCTGTTAGCGTATTCGGGCAAAGTGCGTTTTCCTCTGAGGTTGGCATACTACGTACCGATTCGCTTTGTTATTTTCTGTTCCAGCCCCTGGATCTTTTCTGTTTCATTAAAGATGAGTCCCTGGACAGAAACCTTAATATCTTTTAAACTAAAAGTGATTTTGAGTTGATTCTTTTTCTGTCCACCTTGGTTTCCTGTCTAGTTTTTTGTCATATTTATGTGGAAATATTTTGAGCAACTTTATTTGCACGCGCGGTATTAATGATAGTATGTATTTGTTTGAATACATAGACACCGGAGGCCGTGACGGACACGCGAACCACACCGAGTTAGGCTCCGACTTTTCAGAACCAGGCAAGCATGTTTGAACTCTTGATATGATGAGTGTGTTGCATGTTTGCTCGAGTAGCTCGTTTCATAAGCATGATCATATGGGCATATGTGTATGATATATTTCATGCAAGTTAGCTTTGGGTGAGTCCAGAAGGAGAATGTTGCACCACCTCGATCATATGGTGATATGATGGGTGGAATGCTGGTATTGTTGAAGCATGCGAGTAGTTGGTTAACTCAACATCAACGGAGATCATATCATGGCCCCGTCCATCTCCTTTTTCCGGTACTATCATAGGCCGTCCGTTGGGATTACGGTCTAGTCAGTTGTAAACCACTTCCCGAGTACACACCAAGTGGAGGGGCCGGGATGAGGGTTCCGTGGCCCTGGATTAAAGCCCGTCATCCGGTCAGGGGGCATGGGTGTTTCCGGTTGGGACCGAGAGGGGGGCACCCCTTAGAGCACGCATATATAAATTTGATCCCATGCTATTCGAGTTTGTAGCCTCACCATCTTAAAGTTTTTCGTGAATGTCGTCGCGGGTGATTCCGGACGACAGGATGTTAAATGGGTGTGTACTGGTTAGTTGAGTTTCTCCTGAAACACCGTAGACGGGACTAGCCCACGTGGCTAGTAGAACCCGTTGGCTATGAGTTAATGGTACAAGCTCTGCAGAGTTAAATTCCTTCAGTAGCCATGTTTATGGCCTAGGGTCAATCTTCATGTCAACCCGGTGACCGTTTTCGAGTATATTCTCGTTGGTAACCAGAGTAGTATTTTCGTCAAGTTCATTTGGTAGATGAACTCCCCTACTATCTCTGTATTTATTTATTTCCAGAAGTATTTCATCATTACACTAATGCTATTTATAAGCCATTTATGTGATGTCGCTCAGACGTCCGACTGTGGCATTCTTTTCTTTTATAGGCCCTTTATGTGATGTCGCTCAGACGTCCGACTATGGCATTCTTTTCTTTTATAAGCCCTTTATGTGATGTCGCTCCGACGTCGACTGTGGCATTCTTTTCTTTTATAAGCCCTTTATGTGATGTCGCTCAGACGTCCGACTGTGGCATTCTTTTCTTTTATAAGCCCTTTATGTGATGTCGCTCAGACGTCCGACTGTGGCATTCTTTTCCTTTGTAAGCCCTTTATGTGATGTCGCTCAGACGTCCGACTGTGGCATTCTTTTCTTTTAGAAGCCCTTTGTCACAACCCTAGTTCTGGTATGCACTAGGTTAGCCTTGTTGTTTGCATCATGTTTAAAATTTCAAATGAAATTGAAGTGAGGACTTGTGAAACTCTCAGAAACCCTTTTGAAAATGACCCAAATAAAAATTGCTCCAAAAAGGACCAAGAAAATGTTCATATGGCCCTCTGAAAATATTGGTTAGAGATAAAAATCAAACCAATATTATTAGGAGCTCATAAGTATTTATTTTTGGCATTTGGAATTAATGCGATAGTTATTTGCATTGGATATATATATTATATATTTTATATATGTCCAAAATTCTGATTCTTTATTTTGAGGGGTTTGGGCTTTTTCTAGGTCCCTGCAAAAGAAAAATGTCAGAAGAAAATAATTGATTTAATTTAGAAATTAAATCAAAACAAATTTCAGAAAAATAGAAAAGCATATAAAGGAAAGAGCTTACCTGGCTTACCTGCAGCCCACCAGGCAGAGCTGGCCCGGCCCACTGGCCAAGCCAGTCATCACCTACCTCGCGCCAGTGGGCCGAGGCGTGTGGCCGGCGCGCGCTCATGGCGGGGGCGCCACGTGAGCTGCCTGCCTGCCCTCCCCTGCCAGCGCGACGAGATGGCCGACGTCGCCACTGCCGTCTGGATCGAGCGCTCCCTCTCTTTCGTTCTCTCTCCCTCCCCCTCGTTCTCTCCCGAAACCGAGCGCCATCCTCACCGCCGCTCGTCGTAGTCGTTGCTAGAGCCGTCCCCTCGCCCCTCCGTAGAGCCCACGAGCTCCGCCACTACTCCCTCGTCCTCTCCGTCAAGCCACAAGGCGCCGGACGCCCTGTGGAGCAGCCGTCGTCATCGTCTTCCTCCTCGGACGCCGCCGACCGCCGACTCCGATTCGCCGTCTTCAGCGCCTCCCCGAGCCCACTGGCCTGCTCAGCAACCCCGCCGTGCGCTCCTCTCCGTTTCCCCCCTGTTTTCCCTCTCTTCTACCCCTCCTCCCGCGTCGTATCCGTGTTTTCAACCCGGCCGAAGCCACCGCCTCCGCGAGCCCTTCTCCGGCGAGCTCCGCGGTTCCCACGACCTCCCCTGAGCGCGGCTGGATGCGCCCGTGCACAAGCTACCCGCCGGCGGCCTCCGTATGCCAAACCGTGGCCTCCAGCTCGTTCCGGCGAACTTCCGCCATGGCTCGAGGTCGTCGCCGGCGAAACTCCAGCGACTGACGTGGCGCGTGATTAGCTGTTAACCATGCCACTTAAACCACCCCCTAAGCCACTGACTATGGGCCCCAGGGCTTGGTCAAACCCTGGTCAGCTAGGTTTGACTCAGGTTTAGCCCCGGTGTCACTGACGTGTGGCCCCACACGTCAGGTTTGACCCAGTCAGCGCTGTTGACTTGCTGACGCAAGCATGACGCAGTGCTGACGCAATTAATTATTTTCTGGAATTATTTTTTTAAACAGGAAATTCCAAAAAATATTCAAAACTTCAAAAATTCACATCAATTCAACCGTAGCTCAGATTGAAATAATCTATATATGAAAAATTATTAGAAAAATGCAACCTATCCATCTGTACCAGTTTCATCGAGTGGAATTATCAGAAAAATTATCCGGAGAGTGCTCGAGAGTACCTGTCTGTGAAGCAGTGCCTCCCTTGTTGTTTTGCCAGGCAAGCAAACCCCCCTTGCTCATTCCGATACAACCCCTCTCTCGCTCCTGCTCCCTGTTATTGCATTAGGACAACAACGATTTCAACAGCTACTTTATGCTGTGGTAGTTGAACCCATTCCTCTGCATGACCTGTCATTCCACAGTAAATAGTTGAAACCCACTAGTATGTGTAGGAGTTGATTGAAGCCATGTTGTGATCTTACCATGCCTTGCTTGCTATTGCTTAGAGTGTGTCAGGTCTGATTCATCGGGAATGAATTGGAGGGCAATGATATGTTCTGATGCTGAGAGTTAAGTGTGTGAATACGATTTGGTAAAGGTAGTGGTGAGAGGCCATGTAGGAGTACATGGTGGGTTGTCTCACTGGAACCGTCCCTAAGAACTGAGTTATGTCTATGTTGTCCAATGACTAGCTACTACCACACATTGGGTTCCGGTAACTCGACCCTTCTCGACTTATTGATCAACATGATCTTTGTCCAGGAGTTGCAACTAGTTTCTGGTGTTTGTAGGTAGTGTTAGTAGTCTACCAAGTGGCACTCGGCCAGTGGGCTTGGGACAGACTAGGCACCGTGGCACGGTGTACCAAGCGTAGATCCACTCTGTGAGGTAGGCTTGGGAACCCTCCGCACATCATTTGGGGCCGTGAGCGACACCCCGGCCGGATCTCCCCACGGATGGAACCCGAATAGGCGATAAACCTGGACGAGAGACTTGTGTGGTTAGTCAGGTCGTGGCCGACACCCTCGCAAGGCTTCCGCTTGAAGGTTGCCGAGATACACGAGATGTACATGGCGGTAAGTGGCGAGAGCGTGTGTGAAGCAGTACACCCCTGCAGGGTTAACATGATCTATTCGAATAGCCGGGTCCACGGTTATGGACTTCTTGGATGCTTACGTGGTACATAGACAACTTGAAGTGGATACTCTAAAATACTCAAGACAAGTGTGAGTGCTATGGATGGCCTTCTCGTAGGGAGACGGGGATGAATCCATAGTGGTGTATTGTGTGGTGCTTAGTGTACTTGTGTGCGCCACCTCAAAAGAGTTACCAGTAGTCGTAGAATAGGATAGCCACTGAGTCAAAGCTGGCTTGCTGCAACTAAACCCCACTTTGCCTTCTTGATACAAGTGCATGTATGATAGGATCTGATGTAAGTCTTGCTGAGTACCTTTGTACTCATGTTTGCTTAATTTATGTTTTGCAGATGAGATTGATGTCTCACTAGTAGTTCCACTTGGACTTCGACAAGTAGCTTGTACCTCAGCTACGTTCTTGGACGAGTGTTGTAGTTAGTCAGGCTCTTCAGCCTTTTTTCATTTGTAGATGTCTGTACTCAGACATATAGTGCTTCCGCTTGTTGCTTGTATGCTCTGAATGTTGGGTCGTGAGACCCATGTTTGTAATATCTGGCTCCTCGGAGCCTAATAAATAAATACTTTGTTTATTAGAGTCTTGATGTGATGCCATGTTGTAATTGCACATATTGAGCATATTGTGTGTATGTTATTGAAATGCTTGGTATGTGTGGGATCCGACACCTAGTTGTTTACCCTTGGTAGCCTATCTTACAGGGAAATGTCTCCTAGTGTTTCCACTGAGCCTTGGTAGCTTGCTACTGCTCCGGAACACTTAGGCAGACCGGCATGTGTCCTTCTTCGTTCCTGTGTCTGTCCCTTAGGGGAAATGTCACGCGTTGTTCCTTTAAGTCCCTGTAGCTCGCTACGACTTGGGTTCATACGTTGATGACCGACACGTTCATTGCTGGGTCATGGATGCCTGTCTCTGTAATTTAGTGCCACTTTTGGTTTATAACTGGTCATGTCGGCCCGGGTTCTCTGTCATATGGATGCTAGCGACACTATCATATACGTGAGCCAAAATGCGCAAACGGTCACGGGCCAGGTAAGGTGGCACCCGTGGGGATACCGTGCGTGAGGCCGCAAAGTGATATGGTGTGTTACATGCTAGATCGGTGTGACTTAGGATCGGGGTCCCGACAGCGTTGGTATCAGAGCCTGACTGTCTGTAGGATTACCAAGCCAAAATGGTCGAAGTTGAGTCTAGAAATTCCTTAGTTATATAAGGGAATTGATTGTGGAAGGGAACGTAAGGCTCTTTTAACTCCTTATACCTCATGTCTTCTGATCTGAGTCATCCTACCTTTCCTACGGGGTTAAGGAACTAGGCTTTCTCTTCCGTCTATCAGGATCACGAGTTACTACTCCGTAGTCCCTTAGGATTGGTTGATCAGAGTCCTATTCTGGTTTCAAGTTCTTTCGGTGAAGTTGTTTTAGTACTATCACAGAACCTTGAGTGATGATGTTGAGATGTTGAACTACCCTTTGTTAGCAGGATGTCTCATTCTGAGCATTTTACTGCCGTTATGCTGCCGGAATTATCCTAGTAGTTCGAGAGATACTAATTTCTTGTTCTACCTTATGCATCCTATAGTTGTTGATGTTTCCGCCTTCGGTTTCGCTTCTCGGGATGTCTTCAGTTAAGCGAAGCTCAACTTCTCGTAGACAGAACCACGGAGGTGGTAGGGATGAGGAGGATCCTCCCGACCAGCCTTCGTTGACAGAGTTAATGTTAGAGATGGAGAGAAACAAGCGTGAGTCTAACCACTTGTTGGCACGTATTGAGAAGAACACCGCACATCAGTGCAAGGAATCAGCAACCATCCATGACTTCATTCGTCTGAAACCACCCACCTTCCATCATTCCATTGAGCCACTCGATGCAGATGACTGGCTCCGTAGTATCACCCACAAGCTGCGTTCTGCGAACCTAGCTGAAGATGACAAGGTCATCTATGCCACTTATCACCTGGAAGGTCCTGCTAGTCTTTGGTGGCAGAACTATGAGACCATGATTCCAGCTGGCCAGATTCCTACCTGGAGAGATTTCACCGAGGCTTTTCGTGAGCATCATATCCCTCAAGCCCTTATCGATCGTAAGAGAGAAGAGTTCTGTAGTCTTACACAGGCTAAGATGGCTGTTGATGCTTATAGTCGAGAGTTTGAGAACCTCGCCCGCTATGCTACAGAAGAAGTGTCCACGGACGCCAAGAAGCAGGCTAGGTTCCGGAAGGGTCTCAACCCCAAACTGCGTCGTGATCTCCACTTGCATCATTGCAACACATTCCATGCTCTTGTTAACAAGGCCATCAATGCAGAGACAGCTCAGCTCACTTACGATGAGTCTCGTAAGCACATTCTTGATTTGGGATCTTCCTCCGGTACTAGTTCTCAGAAGCGCCGGATTTGGGTTCCGAACTCTGTTCTTCCACCCACTTATCCTCCGAGGCCATCTCGTGTGGTACCTCTTCCAGTTCAGCAGTATGCTCCACCCAGGTCTATTTATGGACCGTTTGCCAGTGCGGGTCCACGTCCTACCTCCAGGATTTGTTACAAGCGCGGAGAGCCGGGACACATTGCCCGTATTTGCACTCAGACCCGTGTTGCTCCATCCCAGTCCAAAAAATTTGTTAGACGTGATAAATCATCACGCAAGATGATCAGTGTTAAGTCAGCTCCCACCGAACATGGATGTGTGCATCACGTCTCAACCAAAGACGCTCATGATGATCCAGATGTCGTTCTTGGTACACTCCTTGTCAATTGTCATCCGGCATCGGTTCTATTCGATACTGGAGCATCTCATTCCTTCATTTCCGAAAGTTATGCCCGCTTGCACGACATGTCATTTTGCGATATGCCCTTCCCACTACTCATTCAAACTCCTGGATCCAAATGGCAAACTTCTAGAGTAAGCCATGGTAATGAAATCCTTGTCGACAGACTTGTGTTCCTTGCATCACTTGTAGCCCTCAAGTCTTCAGATATTAATATCATCTTGGGTATGGACTGGATGATAGCTCATCATGCCAAGATTGATTGCTTCACTAGGTCTGTTCAGCTTACACATCCATCTGGTAAGATAGTCACCGTCACCACTAGAGTTGCAAAGTGTCAACTCTATTCTCTTAATGCCAGCCCTCTTCCAGATCTTAAAGATGTTCCGGTAGTCCGTGACTTTCCGGATGTCTTTCCAGTGGAACTGCCAGGTGTTCCACCTGACTGAGATGTAGAGTTTGTTATAGAGCTTATCCCAGGAACCGCTCCAATCTCTAGGAGACCCTACAAAATGGCACCCTTAGAACTAGCTGAGCTTAAGAAACAACTTGATGAGTCCTTGCAAAAGGGTTTCATCCGTCCTAGTTCTTCTCCCTGGGCTTGCCCCATCCTCTTCGTTAAGAAGAAGGATGGTACGGATCGGATGGTTGTAGATTATCGTCCCGTTAATTTGGTCACGGTAAAGAACAAGTATCCGCTTCCCAGGATCAACGACCAGTATGATCAGCTCGCTAGATCCTCAGTCTTCTCCATGATGGATTTGAGGTTAGGATACCATCAAATTAAGATTAGAAATGGGGACATCCCCAAGACGGCTTTCGTCACTCGATATGGTCAGTACGAGTACACCGTCATGTCCTTCGGTCTAACAAATGCTCCAGCCACTTTCTCCCGCTTGATGAACGCGATCTTCATGGAGTATTTAGATAAGTTCGTCGTGGTTTATCTCGATGATATTCTTATTTACTCGAAGAATGAGGAAGAGCATGCCGAAGATCTTAGACTTGTTCTAGAAAAACTCAGAGAGCACCGCCTTTATGCCAAGTTCTCCAAGTGCGATTTTTTGTTGCCAGAAGTGACCTATCTCGGCCATGTAATCTCTGGTAAGGGCATTGCTGTCAACCCCGAGAGAGTTCAGGCCGTTCTTGATTGGACTCCACCTGAAACAGTTAAACAAGTTAGGAGTTTCCTTGGTCTAGCCAGTTATTGTCGCCGCTTTGTTGAGAATTTCTCTAAAGTGGCCAAACCTCTCACGGAACTTCTTAAGAAAGATAAAAAGTTTGAGTGGTCCCTACAGTGTGAGCACAGTTTTCAGAAACTGAAAAGACGCCTGACTTCTGCTCCCATACTTGTGCCACCGGATTTCACTAAGGACTTTGTTATCTACTGTGATGCCTCACGACAGGGAATATGTTGCATTCTTATGCAGGATTGTCGTGTGATTGCCTATGCATCTCGACAGTTGCATCCACATGAGGAGAATTATCCTACACATGATTTAGAACTTGCATCCGTAGTCTATGCACTTAAGACCTGGCGGCATTACCTCCTTGGTAATCGTTGCGAGATCTACACCGATCACCAGAGTCTCAAGTATATCTTCACCCAACCGGATTTGAATCTTAGGCAAAGACGTTGGTTGGAGTTGATCTTAGATTACGAATTAGGAATTACCTACACCCCAGGCAAGGGAAATGTCATGGCTGATGCGCTAAGTCGTAAGTCCTATTGCAACAATCTCATGTTGCAGTAGGGCCAACCACTTCTCCATGAGGAATTATGTAAGCTTAACCTTCACATTGCTCCTCGCGGATTCCTTTCTACTTTGGTGGCGAAACCTACTCTTGTGGATCATATCATAGAAGCCCAGAAGCATGATACCGGAATTACCCGGATCAAGAGAAACATTGCCAAGGGTATTGCTGGTAGTTTCTCCATAGATGACCGAGGTGTTGTTCTCTTCCAAAACCGGCTGGTGGTTCCCAAGAAGCAACATCTTCGGCAATTGATTCTTAAGGAGGCTCATGAATCTCCTCTCACGATTCATCCCAGTAGTACTAAGATGTATCAGGATCTACGCCAGAGGTTCTGGTGGACTAGGATGAAGAGAGAAATTGTTGAGTTCATTGCTAAATGTGACGTTTTTCGTCGCGTTAAGGCAGAACATCAAAGACCTGCTAGCACCCTTCAGCCTCTAGCTATTCCTGAGTGGAAATGGGATAAAGTTGGTATGGACTTCATCACCGGCTCTCCCAGAACCAAGAGAGGGAATAATGCTATCTTCGTAGTCATTGATCGTCTCTCCAAAGTGGCTCACTTCCTACCTGTTCGAGAGAGTATCACTTCTAGTCAGCTTGCTGACTTGTATATTTCTCGAATAGTGTCACTTCATGGTGTCCCACTAGAGATCAATTCAGACCGTGGTAGTCTTTTCACTTCTCATTTCTGGGAGAGTTTCCAGACTGCCATGGGCACCCATCTTTCTTTCAGCACCGCTTTCCACCCTCAGTCAAGTGGTCAGGTGGAACGGGTTAATCAAATTCTCGAAGACATGCTTAGAGCTTGCGTTATCTCATTCGGTATGGATTGGGAGAAATGTCTTCCTTTCGCCGAGTTTGCTTATAACAATAGCTATCAATCCAGTCTCAAGCAAGCTCCTTTTGAGATTCTTTATGGACGAAGATGTCGAACACCTTTGAACTGGTCAGAAACCGGTGAAAGACAATTCTTTGGACCGGATATGATCCAGGAAGCAGAAGAGCAAGTTCGCATCATTCGTGAGAATTTGAAAACAGCCCAGTCTCATCAAAAGAGCCAGTATGATTGTCATCATAAGGAAGTGGCTTATGAGGTTGGTGACAAAGCTTATCTTCGGGTTACTCCTTTGAAGGGTACCCATCGTTTTGGTATCAAGGGCAAGTTGGCTCCTCGTTACATTGGTCCTTTTCGCATTCTCGCTAAACGAGGAGAGGTTGCCTACCAATTGGAACTACCCCCACATCTTTCTCGAGTTCATGATGTCTTCCACGTCTCTCAACTCAGGCGTTGCTTCTCGGATCCCATCCGCGGAGTGGACCACGAAACGCTTGATATCCAAGATAACCTCACATATCGAGAGTATCCCGTTCGCATTCTGGATCAAGCAGAGCGTGTCACTCGACGTCATAACATCAAGTTTCTCAAGGTTCAATGGTCTCATCATTCCGAGAGAGAAGCTACTTGGGAGCGAGAAGATCGTCTCCGACTGGAGTACCCCACCTTCTTTCCGCCTACTTCTGAATCTCGGGACGAGATTCTTTCGAGTGGAGGCGAGTTGTCACAACCCTAGTTCTCGTATGCACTAGGTTAGCCTTATTGTTTGCATCATGTTTAAAATTTCAAATGAAATTGAAGTGAGGACATGTGAAACCCTCAGAAACCCTTTTTGAAAATGACCCAAATAAAAATTGCTCCAAAAAGGACCAAGAAAATGTTCATATGGCCCTCTGAAAATATTGGTTAGAGATAAAAATCAAACCAATATTATGTTGGGGAACGTAGTATTTTAAAAAATTCCTACGATCACGCAAGATCTATCTACCAGATGCATAGCAACGAGAGGGAAGAGTTTGTCTACGTACCCTCGTAGACGGGAGCGGAAGCGTCAAGTGACGCGGTTGATGTTGTCGAACTTCTTCGCGATCCAACCGATCAAGCACCGAACGTACGGCACCTCCGCGTTTAGCACACGTTCAGCTTGATGACGTCCCACGAGCTCTTGATCCAGTTGAGCTTCACGGGAGAGTTTCGTCAGCACGACGGCGTGGTGACGGATATGATGTATTCACCGGCGCAGGGCTTCGCCTAAGCTCCGCGACGGTATGACCGAGGTGTGTTTCTGTGGAGGGGGGCACCGCACATGGCTAAAACAATTCAACTTCTGTGTCTTTGGGTGCCCCCCTGCCCCCGTATATAAAGGAGCAAGGGGGGAGGCCGGCCGGCCCTTCCCTGGTGCGGCTAGGAGTGCAATCCTACTAGGAATAGGATTGCAATCCTATTCCTAGTAGGAATCACCAAAAGAAGGAAGAGAGGGAATGGAAAAAGGAGAGGTGGCGCCCCCCCAATCCTAGTCCAACTAGGAACCCTAGGTGGGGCGCCCGCCAGCCCTATGGGATACCTCTCTCTTTCCCTTAAGGCCCACTATGGACCATCCCCCCTCGTAGGGGGTTCCGGTAACCCCCTCCGGCAATCCCGTTAAATCTGAAACTTTTCCGGAACACTTCCGGTGTCCGAATATAGTCGTCCAATATATCAATCTCTATGTCTCGGACATTCCGAGACTCCTCGTCATGTCCATGATCTCATCCGGGACTCCGAACTACCTTCGGTACATCAAAATTCATAAACTCATAATACCGATCGTCATCAAACGTTAAGCGTGCGGACCCTACGGGTTCGAGAACTATGTAGACATGACCGAGACTCATCTCCGGTCGATAACCAATAGCGGAACCTGGATGTTCATATTGTCTCCTACATATTCTACGAAGATCTTTTATCGGTCAGAACCGCATAACAACATAAGTTGTTCCTTTTGTCAACGGTATGTTACTTGCCCGAGATTCGATCGTCGGTATCTCTATACCTAGTTCAATCTCGTTACCGGCAAGTCTCTTTACTCGTTCCGTAACACATCATCTCGTGACTAACTCATTAGTCTTTTGCTTGCAAGGCTTATTGTGATGTGTGTTACCGAGAGGGCCCAGAGATACCTCTCCGACACTCGGAGTGACAAATCCTAATCTTGATCTATGCCAACACCACGAATACTTTCGGAGATACCTGTAGAGCATCTTTATGATCACCCAGTTACGTTGTGACGTTTGATAGCACACAAGGTGTTCCTACGGTATTCGGGAGTTGCATAATCTCATAGTCATAGGAACATGTATAAGTCATGAAGAAAGCAATAGCAGTAAAACTAAACGATCATAGTGCTATGCTAACGGATGGGTCTTGTCCATCACATCATTCTCCTAATGATGTGATCCCGTTGATCAAATGACAACTCATGTCTATGGCTAGGAAACATAACCATCTTTGATCAATGAGCTAGTCTAGTAGAGGCATACTAGGGACATACTGTTTTGTCTATGTATCCACACATGTACTAAGTTTCCGGTTAATACAATTCTAGCATGACTAAAAGACATTTATCATGATATAAGGAAATATAAATAACAACTTTATTATTGCCTCTAGGGCATATTTCCTTCAGTCTCCCACTTGCACTAGAGTCAATAATCTAGCTCGCATCGCCATGTGATTTAATACCGATAGTTCACATCGTTATGTGAATAACACCCATAGTTCACATCACCATGTGACCAACACCCAAAGGGTTTACTAGAGTCAATAATCTAGTTCACATCGCTATGTGATTAATACCCAAGAGTAATAAGGTGTGATCATGTTTTGCTTGTGAGAGAAGTTTAGTCAACGGGTCTGTCACATTCATATCCGTATGTATTTCGCAAATTTCTATGTCTACAATGCTCTGCATGGAGCTACTCTAGCTAATTGCTCCCACTTTCAATACGCATCCAGATTGATACTTAGAGTCATCTGGATTTAGTGTCAAAGCTTGCTTCGGCGTAACCCTTTACAACGAACTCTTTATCACCTCCATAATCGAGAAACATTTCCTTAGTAATCCAATTACTAAGGATAATTTTGACCGCTGTACAGTGATCTACTCCTGGATCACTATTGTACCTCCCTGTCAAACTCATGGCAAGGTACACAACGTGTTTTGTACACAGCATGGCATACTTTATAGAACCTATGGCTGAGGCATAGGGAATGACTTTCATTCTCTCTATATTTTTCTACCGTGGTCTGGCTTTGAGTCTTACTCAACTTCACACCTTACAAGTCAGGCAAGAACTCCTTCTTTGACTGATCCATTTTGAACTACTTCAAAATCTTATCAAGGTATGTACTCATCGAAAGTCTTATCAAGCGTCTTGATCTATCTCTATAGATCTTGATGCCCAATATGTAAGCAGCTTCATCAAGGTCTTTCTTTGAAAAACTCCTTTCAAACACTCCTTTATGCTTTCCAGAAAATTGTACATCATTTCCGATCGAAAATATGTCATTCACATATACTTATCAGAAAGGTTGTAGTGCTCCCACTCACTTCATGTAAATACTGGCTTCACCGCAAGTCTGTATAAATCTATATGCTTTGATCACCTCATCAAAGCATATATTCCAACTCCGAGATGCTTGCACCAGTCCATAGATGGATTGCTGGAGCTTGCATACTTTGTTAGCACTTTTTGGATCGACAAAACCTTCTGGTTGCATCATATACAACTCTTCTTTGAGATATCCATTCAGGAATGCAGTTTTGACATCCATTTGCCAGATTTCATAATCATAAAATGCGGCAATTGCTAACATGATTCGGACAGACTTAAGCATCGCTACAGGTGAGAAAGTCTCATCGTAGTCAACTCCTTGAACTTCTCGAAACCCTTTCGCAACAAGTCGAGCTTTGTAAACAGTAACATTACCGTCTGCGTCGGTCTTCCTCTTGAAGATCCATTTATTTTCGATGGCCTGCCGATCATCGGGCAAGTCAACCAAAGTCCACACTTTGTTCTCATACATGGATCCCATCTCAGATTTCATGGCTTCAAGCCATTTTGCGGAATCTGGGCTCATCATCGCTTCCTCATAGTTCGTAGGTTCATCATGGTCTAGTAACATGATTTCCAGAACTGGGTTGCCGTACCACTCTGGTCCGGAACGTACTCTGGTTGATCTACGACGTTCAGCAGAAACTTGATCCGAAGTTTCATGATCATTATCATTAACTTCCTCACTGATTGGTGTAGGAATCACTGGAACAATTTTCTATGATGTACTACTTTCCAATTCGGGAGAAGGTACAATTACCTCATCAAATTCTACTTTCCTCCCACTCACTTCTTTCGAGAGAAACTCCTATAGAAAGGATCCATTCTTAGCAACGAATATCTTGCCTTCGGATCTGTGATAGAAGGTGTACCCAACAGTTTCTTTTGGGTATCCTATGAAGATTTAATTTTCCGATTTGGGTTCAAGCTTATCATGTTGAAACTTTTCCACATAAGCATCGCTGTCCCAAACTTAAAGAAATGACAGCTTAGGTTTGTCGTCAAACCACAGTTCATACGGTGTCATCTCCACGGATTTAGATGGTGCCCTATTTAACGTGAATGTAGCTGTCTCTAATGCATAACCCCAAAAGCGATAGTGGTAGATCGGTAAGAGACATCATCGATCGTACCATATCTAATAAAGTACGGTTATGACGTTCGGACACACCATTACACTGTGGTGTTCCAGGTGGCATGATTAGTGAAACTATTTCACATTGTTTTTACTGAAGGCCAAAACTCGCTAACTCAAATATTTTACTTCTACGATCATATCGTAGAAACTCTTATTTTCTTGTTACGATGATTCTCCACTTCACTCTGAAATTCTTTGAACTTTTCAAATGTTTCAGATTTGTGCTTCATTAAGTAGATATACCCATATCTGCTCAAATCATCAGTGAAGGTCAGAAAATAACGATACCCGCCGCGAACTTCAACACTTATTGGTCCACATACATCTGTATGCATGATCTCCAACAAATCTGTTGCTCGCTCCATTGTTCCGGAGAACGGAGTTTTAGTCATCTTGCCCATGAGGCATGGTTCGCAAGTACCAAGTGATTCATAATCAAGTGATTCCAAAAGTCCATCACTATGGAGTTTCTTCATGCGCTTTACACCATTACGACGAAAACGGCAGTGCCACAAATAAGTTGCACTATCATTATTAACCTTGCATCTTTTGTCTTCAATATTATGAATATGTGTATCACCACGATCGAGATCCAACAAACTATATTCATTGGGTGTATTACCATCGAAGGTTTTATTCATGTAAACAGAATAACGATTATTCTATGACTTTAAATGAATAACCGTATTGCAACAAATATGATCAAATCATATTCATGCTCAACGCAAATCACAAATAACATTTATTTAGGTTTTACACTAATCCCGAAAGTATAGGGAGTGTGCGATGATGATCATATCAATCTTGGAACCACTTCCAACACACATCGTCACTTCACCTTTAACTAGTCTCTATTCATTCTGCAATTCTCGTTTCGAGTTACTAATTTTAGCAACTGAACCGGTATCAAATACCCAGGGGTTGCTATGAACACTAGTAAAGTACACATCAATAATCTGTATATCAAAATATACCTTTGTTCATTTTGCCATCCTTCTTATCCGCCAAGTATCTAGGGTAGTTCCACTTCCAGTGACTATTTCCTTTGCAGTAGAAGCACTTAGTTTCAGGCTTGAGTTTAGCTTTGGGTTTCTTCATGGGAGTGACAACTTGCTTGTCATTCTTCTTGAAGTTCCCCTTCTATCCCTTTGCCCTTTACTTGAAACAAGTGGTCTGGTTAACCATCAACACTTGATGCTCTTTCTTGATTTCTACCTTCGCCGATTTCAGCATCGTGAAGAGCTTGGGAATTACTTTCGTCACCCCTTGCATATTATAGTTCATCACGAAGTTCTACTAACTTGGTGATAGTGTCTAGAGAACTTTGTCAATTACTATCTTATCTGGAAGATTAACTCCCACTTGATTCAAGCAATTGTACTACCCAGACAATCTGAGCACATGCTCACTGGTTGAGCTATTCTCCTCCATCTTGTAGGCAAAGTACTGTCAGAGGTCTTATACCTCTCGACACGGGCATGAGTATGAAATACTAATTTTAACTCTTGGAACATCTCATATGCTCCGTGGCGTTTCAAAACGTTTTTCAAGTCCCGGTTATAAGCCGTAAAGTATGGTGCACTAAACTATCAAGTAGTCATCATATCGAGCTTTTGTCAAAACGTTCATAACGTCTACATCTGCTCCTGCAATAGGTCTGTCACCTAGCGGTGCATCAAGGACATAATTTTTCTGTGCAGCAATGAGGATAATCCTCATATCACGGAACAATTCCGCATCATTGCTACTAACATCTTTCAACTTGGTTTTCTCTAGGAACATAAAAAATAAACGTGGAGCAACATCGCGAGCTATTGATCTACAACATAGATATGCTAATACTACCAGGACTAACTTCATGATAAATTAAAGTTCAATTAATCATATTACTTAAGAACTCCCACTTAGATAGACATCCCTCCGGTCATCTAAATGATCACGTGATCCAAATCAACTAAACCATGTCCGATCATCACGTGAGATGGAGTAGTTTCAATGGTGAACATCTTATGTTGATCATATCTACTATATGATTCACGCTCGACCTTTCGGTCTCCAGTGTTCCGAGGCCATATCTGCATATGCTAGGCTCGTCAAGTTTAACCCGAGTACTCTGCGTGTGCAAAACTGGCTTACACCCGTTGTATTTGAACGTAGAGCTTATCACACCCGATCATCACGTGGTGTCTCGGCACGACGAACTTTCGCAACGGTGCATACTCAGGGAGAACACTTATACCTTGAAATTTAGTAAGGGATCATCTTATAATGCTACCGTCGTTCTAAGCAAAATAAGAAGCATAATAAGATAAACATCACATGCAATCAAAATATGTGAAATGATATGGCCATCATCATCTTGTGCTTTTGATCTCCATCTCCAAAGCACCTTCATGATCACCTTCGTCACCGGCGCGACACCTTGATCTCTATCGTAGCATCGTTGTCGTCTCGCCAACTATTGCTTCTACGACTATCGCTACCGCTTAGTGATAAAGTAAAGCAATTACATGGCGATTGCATTTCATACAATAAAGCGACAACCATATGGCTCCTGCCAGTTGCCGATAACATTACAAAACATGATAAGCTCATACAAAACCGTATAACTCATCATGTCTTGACCATATCACATCACAACATGCCCTGCAAAAACAAGTTAGACGTCCTCTACTTTGTTGTTGCAAGTTTTACGTGGCTGAACGGGCTTAGCAAGAACCGTTCTTACCTACCCATACAAAACCACAACGATGTTTCGTCAAGTATGTGCTGTTTTAACCTTCACAAGGACCGGGCGTAGCCATACTTGATTCAGCTGAAGTGAGAGAGACAGACACCCGCCAGTCACCTTTAAGCAATGAGTGCTCGTAACGGTGAAACCAGTCTCGCATAAGCATACGCGTAATGTCGGTCCGGGCCGCTTCATCTCACAATACCGCCGAAGCAAAGTATGACATGCTGGTAAGCAGTATGACTAGTATCGCCCACAACTCATTGTGTTCTACTCGTGCATATCATCTACGCATAGACCTGGCTCATGATGCCACTGTTGGGGAACGTAGTATTTTAAAATTTTCCTACGATCACGCAAGATCTATCTACCAGATGCATAGCAACGAGAGGAAAGAGTGTGTCTACGTACCCTCGTAGACCGGGAGCGGAAGCGTCAAGTGACGCGGTTGATGTTGTCGAACTTCTTCGCGATCCAACCGATCAAGCACCGAACGTACGGCACCTCCGCGTTCAGCACACGTTCAGCTTGATGACGTCCCACGAGCTCTTGATCCAGTTGAGCTTCACGGGAGAGTTTTGTCAGCACGACGGCGTGGTGACGGATACGATGTATTCACCGGCGCAGGGCTTCGCCTAAGCTCTGTGACGGTATGACAGAGGTGTGTTTCTGTGGAGGGGGGCACCGCACACGGCTAAAACAATTCAACTTCTGTGTCTTTGGGTGCCCCCCTGCCCCCGTATATAAAGGAGCAAGGGGGGAGGCCGGCCGGCCCTTCCCTGGTGCGGCTAGGAGTGCAATCCTACTAGGAATAGGATTGCAATCCTATTCCTAGTAGGAATCACCAAAAGAAGGAAGAGAGGGAATGGAAAAAGGAGAGGTGGCGCCCCCCCCCCAATCCTAGTCCAACTAGGAACCCTAGGTGGGGCGCCGGCCAGCCCTATGGGCTGCCTCTCTCTTTCCCTTAAGGCCCACTATGGACCATCCCCCCTCGTAGGGGGTTCCGGTAACCCCCTCCGGCAATCCCGTTAAATCCGAAACTTTTCCGGAACACTTCCGGTGTCCGAATATAGTCATCCAATATATCAATCTTTATGTCTCGGACATTCCGAGACTCCTCGTCATGTCCGTGATCTCATCCGGGAATCCGAACTACCTTCGGTACATCAAAACTCATAAACTCATAATACCGATCGTCATCAAACGTTAAGCGTGCGGACCCTACGGGTTCGAGAACTATGTAGACATGACCGAGACTCATCTCCGGTCAATAACCAATAGCGGAACCTGGATGTTCATATTGGCTCCTACATATTCTACGAAGATCTTTTATCGGTCAAAACCGCATAACAAAATACGTTGTTCCTTTTGTCAACGGTATGTTACTTGCCCGAGATTCGATCATCGGTATATCTATACCTAGTTCAATCTCGTTACCGGCAAGTCTCTTTACTCGTTCCGTAACACATCATCTCGTGACTAACTCATTAGTCTTTTGCTTGCAAGGCTTATTGTGATGTGTGTTACCGAGAGGGCCCAGAGATACCTCTCCGACACTCGGAGTGACAAATCCTAATCTTGATCTATGCCAACACCACGAATACTTTCGGAGATACCTGTAGAGCATCTTTATGATCACCCAGTTACGTTGTGACGTTTGATAGCACACAAGGTGTTCCTACGGTATTCAGGAGTTGCATAATCTCATAGTCATAGGAACATGTATAAGTCATGAAGAAAGCAATAGCAGTAAAACTAAACGATCATAGTGCTATGCTAACGGATGGGTCTTGTCCATCACATCATTCTCCTAATGATGTGATCTCGTTGATCAAATGACAACTCATGTCTATGGCTAGGAAACATAACCATCTTTGATCAATGAGGTAGTGTAGTAGAGGCATACTAGGGACATACTGTTTTGTCTATGTATCCACACATGTACTAAGTTTCCGGTTAATACAATTCTAGCATGAATAAAAGACATTTATCATGATATAAGGAAATATAAATAACAACTTTATTATTGCCTCTAGGGCATATTTCCTTCATATTATTAGGAGCTCATAAGTATTTATTTTTGGCATTTGGAATTAATGCAATAGTTATTTGCATTGGATATATATATATTATATATTTTATATATGTCCAAAATTCTGATTCTTTATTTTGAGGGGTTTGGGTTATTTCTAGGTCCCTGCAAAATAAAAATGTCAGAAGAAAATAATTGATTTAATTTACAAATTAAATCAAAACAAATGTCAGAAAAATAGAAAAGCATATAAAGGAAAGAGCTTACCTGGCTTACCTGCAGCCCACTAGGCAGAGCAGGCCCGGCCCACTGGCCAAGCCAGTCATCACCTACCTCGCGCCAGTAGGCCGAGGCGTGTGGCCGGCGCGCGCTCACGGCGGGGGCGCCACGCGAGCTGCCTGCCTACCCTCACCTGCCAGCGCGACGAGATGGCCGACGTCGCCACTGCCGTCAGGATCGAGCGCTCCCTCTCTTTCGTTCTCTCTCCCTCCCCCTCGTTCTCTCCCGAAACCGAGCGCCATCCTCACTGCCGCTCGTCGTAGTCGTTGCCAGAGTCGTCCCCTCGCCCCTCCGTAGAGCCCACGAGCTCCGCCACGACTCCCTCGTCCTCTCCGTCAAGCCACAAGACGTCGGACGCCCTGTGGAGCCACCGTCGTCATCGTCTTCCTCCTCGGACGCCGCCGACCGCCGACTCCGATTCGCCGTCTTCAGCGCCTCCCCGAGCCCACTGGCCTGCTCAGCAACCCCGCCGTCAGCTCCTCTCTGTTTCCCCCCTGTTTTCCCTCTCTTCTCCCCCTCCTCCCGCGTCGTAGCCGTGGTTTTCATCCCGGCCGAAGCCACCGCCGCCGCGAGCCCTGCTCCGGCGAGCTCCGCGGTTCCCACGACCTCCCCTGAGCGCGGTTGGATGCGCCCGTGCACGGGCTACCCGCCGGTGGCCTCCGTATGCCAAACCGTGGCCTCCAGCTCGTTCCGGCGAACTTCCGCCATGGCTCGAGGTCATCGTCGGCGAAACTCCGGCGACTGACGTGGCGCGTGATTAGCTGCTAACCCTGCCACTTAAACCACCCCCTAAGCCACTGACTATGGCCCCAGGGCTTGGTCAAACCCTGGTCAGCTGGGTTTGACTCGGGTTTAGCCCCGGTGTCACTGACGTGTGGCCCCACATGTCAGGTTTGACCCAGTCAGCGCTGTTGACTTGCTGACGCAAGCATGACGCAGTGCTGACGCAATTAATTATTTTCTGGAATTATTTTTTAAAACAGGAAATTCCAGAAAATATTCAAAACTTCAAAAATTCATATCAATTCAACCGTAGCTCAGATTGAAATAATCTATATATGAAAAATTATCAGAAAAATGCAACCTATCCATCTGTACCAGTTTCATGCATGAAAAACGAAGTTAAACCTGCTGTATAAGCGAAACACTAAAATGACATTTATAAGAGCTTATATTGGAGTTGCATTTGAACCTTTGGTTCAAATGGACCTCAACCAAATGAAGGCTAGGTGTATTTAGCACAAACAGCATCACATCTTCATGCCATGTTCATGCACCATATTGTTGCATATGCTTGTGTATTGATTGTTGGCACCGTTCCTTCTCGATAGGTCCAGCTCCGGAGAGTGCTCGAGAGTACCTGTCTGTGAAGCAGTGCCTCCCTTGTTGTTTTGCCAGGCAAGCAAAACCCCCTTGTTCATTCCGATACAACCCCTCTCTCGCTCCTGCTCCCTGTTACTGCATTAGGACAACAACGATTTCAACTGCTACTTTATGCTGCGGTAGTTGAACCCATTCCCCTGCATGACCTGTCATTCCACAGTAAATAGTTGAAACCCACTAGTATGTGTAGGAGTTGATTGAAGCCATGTTGTGATCTTACCATGCCTTGCTTGCTATTGCTTAGAGTGTGTCAGGTCTGATTCATCGGG
The DNA here is from genome assembly GCA_902687465.1 of Secale cereale. Taxonomy (NCBI): domain Eukaryota; kingdom Viridiplantae; phylum Streptophyta; class Magnoliopsida; order Poales; family Poaceae; genus Secale; species Secale cereale. The sequence continues at coordinate 6,473,227 of LR738710.1, read as the reverse complement.
AATGAATTGGAGTGCAATGATATGTTCTGATGCTGAGAGTTAAGTGTGTGAATATGATTTGGTAAAGGTAGTGGTGAGAGGCCATGTAGGAGTACATGGTGGGTTGTCTCACTGGAACCGTCCCTAAGAACTGAGTTCTGGGTATGTTGTCCAATGACTAGCTACTACCACACATTGGGTTCCCGTAACTCGACCCCTCTCGACTTATTAATCAACATGATCTCTGTCCAGGAGTTGCAACTAGTTTCTGGTGTTTGTAGGTAGTGTTAGTAGTCTACCAAGTGGCACTCGGCCAGTGGGCTTGGGACAGACTAGGCACCATGGCACGGTGTACCAAGCGTAGATCCACTCGGTGAGGTGGGCTTGGGAACCCTCCGCACATCATTTGGGGCCGTGAGCGACACCCCGACCGGATCTCCCCACGGATGGAACCCGAATAGGCGATAAACCTGGACGAGAGACTTGTGTGGTTAGTCAGGTCGTGGCCGACACCCTCGCCAGGCTTCCGCTTGAAGGTTGCCGAGATACACGAGATGTACATGGCGGTAAGTGGCGAGAGCGTGTGTGAAGCAGTACACCCCTGCAGGGTTAACATGATCTATTCGAATAGCCGGGTCCACGGTTATGGACTTCTTGGATGCTTACGTGATACATAGACAACTTGAAGTGGATACTCTAAAATACTCAAGACAAGTGTGAGTGCTATGGATGGCCTTCTCGTAGGGAGACGGGGATGAATCCATAGTGGTGTATTGTGTGGTGCTTAGTGGACTCGTGTGCGCCACCTCAAAAGAGTTACCAGCAGTCGTAGAATAGGATAGCCACTGAGTCAATGCTGGCCTGCTGCAACTAAACCCCACTTTGCCTTCTTGATACAAGTGCATGTATGATAGGATCTGATGTAAGTCTTGCTGAGTACCTTTGTACTCATGTTTTCTTAATTTATGTTTTGCAGATGAGATTGATGTCTCACTAGTAGTTCCGCTTGGACTTCGACAAGTAGCTTGTACCTCAGCTACGTTCTTGGACGAGTGTTGTAGTTAGTCAGGCTCTTCAGCCTTTTTTCATTTGTAGATGTCTGTACTCAGACATGTGGTGCTTCCGCTTGTTGCTTGTATGCTCTGAATGTTGGGTCGTGAGACCCATGTTTGTAATATCTGGCTCCTCGGAGCCTAATGAATAAATACTTTGTTTATTAGAGTCTTGATGTAATGCCATGTTGTAATTGCACATATTGAGCATATTGTGTGTATGTTATTGAAATGCTTGGTATGTGTGGGATCCGACACCTAGTTGTTTACCCTTGGTAGCCTATCTTACAGGGAAATGTCTCCTAGTGTTTCCACTGAGCCTTGGTAGCTTGCTACTGCTCCGGAACACTTAGGCTGACCGGCATGTGTCCTTCTTCGTTCCTGTGTCTGTCCCTTAGGGGAAATGTCACGCGTTGTTCCTTTAAGTCCATGTAGCTCGCTACGACTTGGGTTCATACGTTGATGACCGACACGTTCGTTGATGGGTCATGGATGCATGTCTCTGTAATTTAGTGCCACTTTTGGTTTATAACTGGTCATGTCGGCCCGGGTTCTCTGTCATATGGATGCTAGCGACACTATCATATACGTGAGCCAAAATGCGCAAACGGTCCCGGGCCAGGTAAGGTGGCACCCGTGGGGATACCGTGCGTGAGGCCGCAAAGTGATATGGTGTGTTACATGCTAGATCGGTGTGACTTAGGATCGGGGGCCCGACACCCTTTATGTGATGTCACTCAGACGTCCGACTGAGGCATTCTTGTTACTTATTTTGCTATAAACGACGAGTCACCCAGACCCTCGTTTGGTCTCTTTATTATTATCTTTGGACTTCGGGAGGATTACCGCTCGACTTCCATCTTTACCTTCAGCGCATTCATATTTTATTCCGGTCACATTTTTGCTGGAATACTCTCTTGCGAGTACATTCAAACTACTCACCTGGCTTGTTGATTTGGCCAGATGTGGACGAAGGCGATCTCATGGATGAAGAGTTCGATAGCGATTCTGACGCTTAGAGGAGTCCCAGTCAGTCCCTTGCGATCCTGGAGTTGATCACTGTTTTATAACCGCTTCCGCCTACCACTAAATAAATTCATTGGGTCTCACTCCGACACCCGATGGACTGTATTATATAGGAATCACTTCACCCACTTCACTGTGACATATTCCACCACCTTTTATTACGAGTCATTAGTATGCCACCCTGTCTTGTGTCGTATCCGCCTTTATGTAATAAAATTGTTGAGCAACCTCCAGCTCAACCTTGTATAATATTCAGTGTACTGAAATTCTGTATCAAGGATTTGTCGACCAGCAAGGAATTATATTCCACGTTAGTTTAATAAAAAGGTCGGCCTTCCGGTAATTATTTTACTGAAGGATCGGTCCTGACAACCTTGGTATCAGAGCCAGGCTGACTGTAGGAAGCCACTAGGTGCGCTCGCTAATCGGTTATTAGTGAAAAATCTGCTTTTCAGCATTTTTACATCTGTAGCAATTTTCTGTTGGTCAGCATAAATTTATGGCCTGACTATTCGGAATTTTTGTCTACTTTTGTAGATGGCCAGCAACGACTGTGATGCACATGTGTTCGCCAACATTCCTGAGGGGTTTGTCAAGCTCCTCTTCGCCATCACCAAAGTCGCCATCGGGCCATCCACACGTCCCTAATTTACACTCTACCGTCACAAGCTCAACGACAGCGTGTCTATGCATCAGGCTGTGGTACACTTCAAAGGTGGGCGTTCTGAAGCGCGCCGCCTTCGATTTGTGGGCAGAGCCATGCAGATGGCTGCCCGTGAGGCGATAGCTCGTCTCCGGGACATCCTTCCTTCGATGAAGACTCGTCGCTTCCGTTACCTCCCATGCCACGTGCCTTATACGTGTCATTATGCATTTGCATGCGCAAATGGGGAGCGTGACGAAGCCATTGAATTAATGGTTGAATACCTCAAGGCACTGGAGGCAGCCTTTGATAATCTTGTGGACGACCTGGTGGCCACCCCTATGGAGATGGTCTAGAGTGGCTTCGCCAACAGGAGGGAGCTACTCCATACCGCACCACCAATGACATTTGTCTCGTCCGCCGCATCCTACGCACCGTCCATCTTAGCCACTGCTCGCCGTCTGCCTACCACTAAGGAGTTTGACCAAGTCATGGCTCCTACTCCAGTCAGAGTTGCACCGCCTGTTGCACCCGCCTCGACACCTCGTACACTTACTCCGCGCCTGGAGCCCATCAGTGAGGAGGAAGTTGAGTCTCCAGCACCACTGGGCCTTACCCTCGGCAGGCCGAGGGAAATCTTCAACATCTCCGACTAGCGCGTTATTCCGCGACGCACCGCGCTGGCTTGTAAAATTTGTGTGTTATGTAAAATAGGTTTATGTGAGTAGTCTATTTGCGCATCATGTAGGATCTTGGAGAAGTGCACTAGTTCTAAATAACATGTCAGGATGTGTACGCACACCCTGAGTGACATATGTATAATTAGAATCTGCGTGTAATATATGTACTAGCAGCCCTTCTCCATGCGCAATCAACCAGTTTATTTCAAAAATCTTTTTCGAACTCGTGTTTGATCGCTTTTGCAAAAATCTTGGTTTATTTTGCTGCTCGGTTCTTCTCAGGATTTCTGCTTTATTACCCCAGAGTAAGAAATGACTCCTCCATGGACACGTTCCATGCCAAGTCCGCCAGAAGAAAATTATGGCACACAGACAAACAAAAATTTCTCACAGGGGCAATCAAGTCAGCAGGGCAGTGAGACGGCATTTTCTCAAGTATGCCGCCTTTACGAACAAAGTCAGCAACAGCACCAAGAAATGATTAACCATGTCATTAACATGGGAAATCACCGTGAACCATACCAGCAGCACTCAAAATTGTTTGAATTTCAGAAGACACGTCCAACAACGTTTTCGCACACAGACAAACCTCTTGAGGCCGATGATTGGCTTCGAGATATTGAAAGGAAATTAAGTTTGGCACAATGCTCAGACCGTGAAAAAGTGTTGTACGCACCACACTACCTTACTGGAGCAGCCGCATCATGGTGGGAAAATTTCCTGCTTATGCATCCCGACATAAATAATATCACTTGGGAAGATTTCAAGGAAGGCTTTCGTGGGGCACACATCCCTAAGAGTATTATGAAGATCAAGAAAAGAGAATTTGATGATCTCAAGCAAAGAGACATGACAGTACAGGAGTACAACAGTCAGTTTGCGCAATTATCACGTTATGCCAACGAAGAGCGAATGACGGAAAATAAGAAGATGGAGAAATTCCTGGACGGACTGGAACCAGCACTGAAATGCCAGTTAGTCGTATACACTTTTCCAGATTTCAATACACTGGTAGACAAAGCCATTACATTGGAAAATGAACGTCGCAGTCTGGAAGACATTCGTAAGAGAAAAAGGGATCAGACCAACCACACCCGCAATAACAAGAATAAGATAAATTTCCAGAGAAATGGGACGAATAGACCTTCGACCAATGACACACGTCCAAATAAGAATTTTCACGCAAGAGATAAGTATTTCACCTATCACCCGGGTGTTACCTGCTACGCATGTGGAGAAGAAGGGCACTATGCTAAACAGTGCCCTAAGCCAAGAAACTCTGCACCGAAGCCAAACAACAACGGAAACAATTCCGCGCCCAAGCATAACAATTCAACCCCAACAACAATCACAGGAAAGGCCACCTGAGCCATGTGACCAAGGAGCAAGCACATGATGCCCCAGATATCGTACTCGGTACGTTTCCTGTCAACACAATACCTGCCACGGTTTTGTTTCAATCTGGAGCTTCTCATTCGTTCATTTCGAAGAGTTTTGCTTTGCAACACGGTTTTTCAATGCTTCCCTTGGGAAAATAAATGACCATCAAGTCCCCCGGAAGTAAGCAGATCACTCAGAATTACTGCCAAGGTTTGATCATTGAAGTTGAGGGACTAAAGTTTCACGCAAACCTCATCGTGTTGGAAAACAAAGGACTGGATGTCATCCTGGGTATGGATTGGCTACCCACCAATAAAGGGTTTATCGACTGCTTCAACGGGACAGTGATTCTTACTCATCATCATGGAAAAACAATAAGGGTCGCAGCCCAGGAAAGACCGGTGTCGCGACAACCAAAATTAAACAAAGTTGATACATCTGATTTAAGCAAGGTTCCAGTTGTATGTGAATTTCCGGACGTATTTCCCAAGGAACTACCAGGCATGCCGCCAGACAGAGAAATAGAATTCATTATTGAGCTAGCACCGGGAACCACCCCCATATATAAGAAATCATATAGAATGGCACCATCCGAGTTGGTTGAATTAAAGAAGCAAATAAAGGAACTGCTGGACAAAGGATTTATACGGGCCAGCTCCTCACCATGGGGTTCGCCAGTATTGTTTGCCAAAAAGAAGGATGGGACCATGAGGTTGTGTATAGACTACCGAGCACTCAACATGATCACAATCAAGAACAAATATCCGATGCCACGGATAAATGACTTATTTGACCAGCTCGCGCAAGCCAAGGTTTTCTCAAAAGCTGACTTAAGGTCAGGTTATCATCAACAAAAGGTACGGACGGAGGATATTCCGAAAACAGCATTCACCTCAAGATACGGACTTTATGAATTTCCAGTAATGCCGTTTGGACTGACCAACGGCCCCGCATATTTCGTCCACCTCATGAACAAGGTATTTATGAAATTCATGGACAAATTTGTGGTGGTATTTATTGATGATATCTTAGTATATTCAAAGACACCAGAAGAACATGCTGAACACCTCTGCATTGTACTGGGAGAATTAAGGAAACACCAACTTCACGCCAAATTCAGCAAATGTGAATTTTGGTTGAGACAAGTGGGCTTCCTCGGACACGTATTAACGCAAGAAGGAATTGTTGTGGACCCAGATAAAGTCACGGCTGTACTTGGCTGGAAGTCGCCAGCCAGGGTAACGGATATACGCAGTTTCCTCGGTGTGGAGGGATATTACAGAAGGTTTATTGAAGGATTTTCTACCATAGCCAAACCAATGACACAGCTACTCAAGAAGGATAAGAAATTTGAGTGGACCGAAGCATGTGAGAAAAGCTTCCAAGAGCTCAAAAAGAAGTTAACAACAGCCCCAGTATTAATTGTACCAGACATACACAAGAGCTTTGAAGTATATTGCGACGCATCCCGGAAAGGCCTCAGATGCGTACTAATGCAAGAAGGCAAAGTAGTCGCCTACGCTTCCCGGCAACTACGAAAACATGAAGAAAATTATCCTACCCACGATTTAGAGTTGGCTGCAGTCATTCATGCACTCAAGGAATGGAGGCACTTTTTGCTTGGAAATCGCTGTGAAATATATACGGACCACAAGAGCCTCAGCTATATTTTAACACAACCAGCGCTCAATTTACGACAACGACGCTGGCTGGAACTGGTAAAAGATTACGACGTTGGTATCCACTATCACCCAGGAAAAGCAAACTTGGTAGCAGATGCTCTCAGTCGTAACCCCAGCCCGAACAGCGCCAGCATACAGAACCTGAGACCCGAATTTCAATAGGAATTCGCCAGACTCAACCTAATGATGGTCACAGAAGGCGAAGTATCCAAGCTAGAAATACAGCTTACGCTAATTGAGCAAATAAAGAAGGCTCAGCATGGACACCCCAGCATCGAAGGGATAAAAAGAAAAGTAAGTCAGGGCAAGGCCTCGGAATTCACCATAGACAGTGAAGGAATATTTTGGTTCGGAGACAGACTTTGCGTACCGAATAGCAACGACCTTAAACAGCAAATTCTAGCAGAAAGCCACACCGCCCCATACTCAATCCACCCTGGAGGTACGAAGATGTATAAGGATATTCAGGAAAGATTTTGGTGGCATGGCATGAAGAGCGATATAGCCACATTTATTGCATGCAGCGATTCATGTCAACGCATTAAAGCCGAGCACCAAAACCCTGCACGACTATTTCAGCCAAACAAGATACCAGAATGGAAATGGGACGATATTGGAATGTATTTTATTGTTGGACTACCCCGGTCACAACACGGTAATGATGCCATATGGGTCATCACGGATAGACTGACCAAGGTGGCACATTTCATACCCGTCAAGACAACCCACACCACCCAAAAGCTCGCCAAGCTTTACCTCGCCCGAATAGTATGCCTACATGGGGTCCCCAAGACTATAATATCAGACATAGGCACTCAGTTCGTCTCCAAATTTTGGGACTAGTTGCAGCAAGCCCTCGGAACGCAACTAACGTTCAGTACAGCTTATCACCCCCAGACGGGAGGACAAACGGAATGAGTAAATCAAATACTCGAAGACATGCTAAGGGCATGTGTTCTCACCTATGGGACCAGTTGGGAGGAAAGCTTACCATATGCCGAGTTTGCATACAACAATAGTTACCAAGCTAGCCTGCAGATGGCACCTTTTGAAGCTTTGTACGGACGAAGATGCCGTACTCCGTTGAATTGGTCAGAAACAGGGGACAGTCGTATATTCGGCCCAGATATGTTAAAAGAAGCTGAGGAGAGAGTAAAAATAATAAGGGATCGACTCAAAACCGCACAAAGCCGACAAAAGAGCTATTACGATCAAAAGCATCGGGAAATAAGTTTTGAGCCCGGTGATGACGTATACTTATGTTTGTCACCTATGAGAGGACTGCAACGATTCAAAGTCAAAGGGAAATTAGCACCACGATTCATCGGACCCTTCCATATAGTTGCACGGAGAGGCGCAGTAGCTTATCAGCTGGACCTTTCATCGGACCCTTCCATATAGCAACCCAGAGAAACATGTGTCACATGAAAACCTTGATGTGCAACCAGATCTCACCTACCGAGAACACACAGTGAAGATTTTTGAGGAGTATGAAAGGAGGACCCGTCAGAAAACTATTAAATTTCTCAAGGTTCAGTGGAGTAATCACACAGAGGATGAGGCAACGTGGGGAAAGGGAAGATTTTCTTTGGGAAGAACATCCACACATATTTGAGGATCAGCTGAAATCTCGGGGACGAGATTTTTCTGAAGGGGGTAGGTGTTGTAACACCCCAAATTTTTTAGTTGGTTTTTCTTCCAAACTTTTGGCCTTTTTGAAAGAGGGTTGTTTGATCTTCTCTTAAAACCCTTCTAAAATCCTTTCTGGCCAAAGTTGGTGTGTCTTCTCCAGCTTGGTTTTTGGCCTTGAAGTTTTTCTCTTGTGCTTGGCTCAAGCACAAGTTGAGTTTCAAAAGAAGTTGTTTGAATTCTCCCCTTCTTTTTTTAAAACTCTCAAGTTTAACCTTGGACTTATCTCCCTCTCCAACCTTCATCTTGTCATGACCCCAACAGAAATATGTCTCTCCAAGACCCTCTTCACACCTTAGGACAAGTTTCTCATCAAATCCAGTAAGTTTTGGCCTTATTGGGATTTTTCCCCTATTTATTTCACTCCAAAAATAATTCTGTCTTTTATAGTGGACCTTGGTGATTTACAAAGGAGCCACCATTTCCATTTAGTTATTTGACTGCAAACCAACTCTCCTAGATGATCCTTAGTACCCACAACCTAGATCCATCTTGTTTCACCGGTCCACAGTTCAAAATTTTCAAATTTCAGTTGCTGCAAGTTTGGACCAGATTTGCAAAATTTGGTGAAATTCATATTTATCTTCTTCCAAAAATTCTGTGAAAAATCAGGCAACCTCTAGATACATCAAGAGGCCACTCCACCAAAAATCAGCCCCAAGAACATTGCACACATACCAGAAACATTTCATCAAACACCTAGCCTACACTGTTCTGTCAAGTTCAGAACTGTTAACTGAAACTGTCGACAGTTCGTCAGTTTCGACAGTTCGTCAGGCGCAGCGACAAAACTCGCCAGTATCTCCTTGGCTCGATGCTGCACTGCTCCTTCTTCTTATCTAGTCGCCGCACGCTCGCTTGGCCGCTTCTGGGCGTCGGTGATGCTCTGGCCCGACCACGCCGGCGACTGCCACGGCAACAGCGGCGATCGTGGCGGTTGACAGAAGCTACCACTGCAGCTCGACGCCGTTTAGCGCCGCCCAAACCACCCCAGCACTCCGCGTGTCCATTTCCATCGCCAACGCACGCCTGGCACGCGGTCGTCGTGGCCTGGCACGCGCAGATCGCGTTTTCTGCCGCCGCCGTGCGGCGCGGCCGTTCCGTCGGGGACAGCCCGTAACTCCATCTCTTCTGCTGAGTGAGGTGCGGGAATGGAACCCCTACAGCTCCTAGATGATGCTCAAGCCCCTAACTCCGCCGTCCGACCACTGCAGCACCGTAATCGACTCGCCGGACTTATCCATTCACGGCAGCCACCTCGAGCCGCCTATATAAGGCACCCTCGAACTCGTGCTCGAGCACACACGCCTTCACTACCACCCTAGTGCACGCCCAGCCTCAGGAAGAGCCTCGAGGGGCCCTTCTTCCCCAACTCCGGCCAGCTACCTCCCCCTCGGGCCCCAGCTTCGTTCACTCCGGTGAGAGCCTCTCCGCCGCCGTGGACTCAAGCGTAGCACCCTGGCACCCACCTAAACCTAACCCCGACTTCAATTTCATCCAAGGAGCCCTCTCCGACGAGGTCCACGACCACCCGAGCCGCCGTCCGACGGAGACAGGATCGCCGTCGACGTGGGGCTCGCCGACACCCAACTCCACCACCGTTCAATGCAGAAGACCACCGTGAAGCCGTAGGTACCACTCCCCTCCCCTAACTCGCCGTGGATCGACGCCGGCGATCACCGCTGCACCGGCGCCGGCGCGGCTCTGTTTCCGTATTCAAACCCGACGGGTGGGGCCTCTTGTCAGCCTCACATCTCTCCCCCTCGAACCGTTTTCTGAAGGCGCATTCGGGAAAAGTGCGTGTTCCCTCTGCGGTTGACGTACTGCGTACCGATTCGCTTTGCTGTTTTCTGTTCTAGCCCCTGGATCTTTTCTGTTTCATTACAGATGGGTCCCTGGACAGAAACTCTAATATCTTTTAAACTAAAAATGATTTTGAGTTGATTCTTTTTCTGTCCACTTTAGTTTTCTGCCTAGTTTTTTTTTCATATTTATGTAGAAATGTTTGGAGCAACTTTATTTTTCACAAGCGGTATTTATGTTAGTATGTACTTGTTTGAATACATAGATACCGGAGGCCGTGACGGAGACGCGAATCACACCGAGTTAGGCTCCGACTTTTCAGAACCAGGCAAGCATGTTTGAACCTTTGGTATGATGAGTGTGTTGAATGTTTGCTCGAGTAGCTCTTCTTATAAGCATGGTCATATAAGCATTGTGTAGGGTTATATTTCATTGCTCGAGTTAGGCTCCGACTTACTTGCAACAAAAGATAAGTGGTAACAGTGATATGATAGTGATGATAGTGATAGTAAAAGTAAACAGCAAAAGTAAATAGCAAGAGTAAATGGCAAAAGTAGTAACTAGTAACCAGCAGGATTTAAAACACTGTAGGCTAGGGAGATGGATGGTTGGGCGCTGCATGGATGAGATATATCATGATTCCAACTTGGGGCAAGGAACACGGAAAAGTAATGATCATCTAGGCAAATATCAAACATTAGGCATGTATCCCGTAGGTAGTTGTGCGTGCTTGTAATAAGAACTTGCACAACATCTTTTGTCCTACCATCACGCTACGAACGGGGCCAAAAGGAACTTATGGAGATTAAAGTGCTCCTGTCAAAGAGCACCGGAACATAGCAATAAACTCAATGGATACATGTAATCCTCAAACTACGGACCATCCCCTTTGGTGTCCCAAGCTGTCACTTTTGGGATCGCCGGTTCCGAACCGTAATAGGTGCAAACAACTCATAGATAGGATCAAGAACACAAATATATTCATGCAAACACATATGGTTCAGATCTGAAATCATGGCACTCGGGCCCTAAGTGACAAGCATTAAGAATAACAAGTTGAAGCAAAGATGATAAACACCATAGTAGATGATAGGCAACATGCCCCCAACGATCTGACAAACTATTACATGATCTAACTCATCCAATCCCAACCATCCCCTTCGCCTACAGCAGGGGATTACTCACACATGGAAGGAGAAGTCATGGAGGGATGATGGAGTGGTGATGGTGATGACGATGGCGACGATCTCCCCTCTCCGGAGGCCAAATCAGCCTCCAGATTAGCCCTCCCGAAGAAGAACAGAGGGTGGCGGAGGCTCCACGACGAAAACTGCGAAAAGAACTTCTGATCTGGGATTTCTCCGTCACGAGCTAAAATACGAGTCAAAGTAGGCCACCAGGGGAGTTGGGGCCCACCCAGGCGACCCCCCGGCACGGCCAGGGGGTGGGTCGCGCCACCAGGTCGCCTGGGGCCCCCCTGGCCTCCCTCTGGCCCCTCTTCTGGCTCCGGGTTCCTTCTGGTGCGTGGATTTTCTATGATTTTTCGTGGATTTTTCTGAGATACCTAAAAATCAGTTTTCCTGCACACAATAAAACCATACAGGCAGCTCTGCTGAAAACAGCATCAGTCCGGGTTAGTTTAGTTCAAATCATGCAAGAATGAGGTCAAAACAATATCAAAAGTGTTTGGAAAAGTAGATATGTTTGATACGTATCAAGCGTCAATATGTTTTTTTGTTTTGCTTGCTGATTGATTAATATCCCAAGATCTGAAATTCTTAAATGTTAGAGAGTCTTCACATAGTTACATAATTATTCAACTACTCATTGATCTTCACTTATATCTTTCGGAGTAGTTTGTTATTGCTGTAGTGCTTCACTTATATCTTTTAGAGCACGGTGGTGGTTTTATTTTGAAGAAATAGATGAACTCTCATGCTTCACTTATATCCTTTTGAAAGTCTATTAGAACATCATGGTAATGTGCTTTGGCTATAAAACTAGCCTTCACATGATAGGCATCCAAGATCAATGTAGTAAAAACTTCCTTACTAAGTGCATTGAATATGATGAGAAGCTGGATGCTTGATAATTGTTTTGAGATATGAGGATAGTGATATTAGAGTCATGCTAGTGGAGTTATTATGAAATTGAGAAATACTTGTGTTAAAGTTAGTGATTCCCGTAGCATGCACGTGTGGTGAACCGCTATGTGACGAAGTTAGAGCCTGAGGTATTTGTAGAGTGTCATCCTTTGTGTGGAGGTCGGGGGCGCACGATGGTTAACTCTTACCAACCTCCCCCCTAGGAGCATGCGTTGATTGCTTTGTTTTGATGACTCGTAAATTTTTGCAATATGTATATGAGTTCTTATGACTAATGTTGAGTCCATGGATATTACGCACTCTCACCCTTCCACCATTGCTAGCCTTTCTTGTACCGCCGAACTTTCGCCTGTACCATACACCCACTATATTTCCTTCCTCAAAACAGCCACCATATATCTTCCTCAAAAAAGCCACCATACCTACCTATCATGGCATTTCCATAGCCATTCCGAGATATATTGACATGCAATTTTCCACCGTTCTGTTCATATGACACGCTTCATATTGCCATATTGCCATCCATGATCATGTAGTTGACATCGTATTTGTGGCAAAGCCACCATGCATAACTTTTCATACATGTCACTCTTGATTCATTGCACATCCAGGTTCACTGCCGGAGGCATTCATATAGTGTCATATCTTGTTCTAGCTTCGATTTGTAATCTTTGAGTTGTAAGTAAATAAAAGTGTGATGATCTTCATTATTAGAGCATTGTCCCGTGTGAGGAAACAAAAAAAAAATTATAAAGGCCAAAAAAAGGGGATGGCCCAAAAAATAGATAGGGGCTAAAAAAAGGAAAGCCCCTCCAAAAAAGAGAGAAAAGAGAGAAGGGACAATGCTACTATCCTTTTCCACACTTGTGCTTCAAAGTAGCACCATGATCTTCATGATAGAGAGTCTCATGTCTAGTCACTTTCATATACTAGTGGGAATTTTCATTATAGAACTTGGCTTGTATATTTCAACGATGGGCTTTCTCAAACGCCCTAGGTCTTCGTGAGCAAGCAAGTTGGATGCACACCCATTTAGTTTCTTTTGTTCTGCTTTCATACATTTCTAGCTCTAGTGCATCTGTTGCATGGCAATCCCTACTCACTCATATTGATATCTATTGATGGGCATCTCCATAGCCCGTTAATACGCCTAGCCGATGTGAGACTATCTCCCTCCTTTTTGTCTTCTCCACAACAACCACTCTATTCCACCCATAGAGTTATGTCCATGGCTCACGATCATGTATTGCGTGAAAGTTGAAAGGTTTGAAAGAATTCAGTATGAAAACAAGTGCTTGGCTGAAACCGGGGTTGTGCATGATATGTATATTTTGTGTGATGAAGAGGGAGCATAGCCAGACTATATGATTTTGTACGGATAACTTTCTTTAGCCATGGTATTTTGAGAAGACATGATTGCTTTGTTAGTATGCTTGAACTATTATTATTTCTTATGTCGATATAGACTTTTGTCTTGAATCTTTCAGATCTGAACATTCATGCCACGATCAAGAGAACTACATTGAAAATTATGTTAGTTAGCATTCCACATCAAAAAATTTGTTTTTATCATTTACCTACTCGAGGACGAGCAGGAATTAAGATTGGGGATGCTGATACGTCTCCAACGGATCTATAATTTTTATTGTTCCATGCTATTATTTATGATGTTTTGGATGTTTAAAGGGCTTTGTTATACACTTTTATATTATTTTCGGGACTAACCTATTAACCTAGAGCCCAGTGCGAGTTTCTGTTTTTCTCCTGTTTTAAGGTTTCGTAGAAAAGGAATATCAAACGGAGTCCAATTGACATGAAACTCAACGAAGGATGTTTTTTGACCTAAAGAAGCCGAGGAAGTGCCGGAGGGGGACGAGAGGACCCACGGGCTGCCCACAAGGGTGCCCCCCCCTATTAGGCGCGCCCCCTGCCTCGTGGACACCCCGTAGCCCCCCTTTGCTTGGCCCCGACTCCAACACCTCCTATATATAAAGAAACCTCCGGAAAATAACCTAGATTGGGAGTTTGGCCACCGAAGCCTCTGTAGCCACCGAAAACCAATGTAGACCCCATTCCGACACCCTGCCGGAGGGGGGAACCCTCACCGGTGGCCATCTTCATCATCCCGGCGCTCTCCATGATGAGGAGGGAGTAGTCCACTCTCGGGGCTGAGGGTATGTATCAATAGCTATGTGTTTAATCTCTCTCTCGTGTTCTTGAGATGGCACGATCTTGATGTATCGCGAGCTTTGCTATTTTAGTTGGATCTTAGGATGTTTCTCCCCCTCTACTCTCTTGTAATGGATTGAGTTTTCCCTTTGAAGTTATCTTATTGGATTGAGTCTTTAAGGATTTGAGAACACTTGATGTATGTCTTGCACGTGCTTATCTATGGTGACAATGGGATATCATGTGATCTACTTGATGTATGTTTTGGTGATCAACTTGCGGGTTTCGTGACCTTGGGAATCTATGCATAGGGGTTGGCACATGTTTTCGTCTTGACTTTCTGGTAGAAACTTTGGGGCACTCTTTGAAGTTCTATGTGTTGGTTAAATAGATGAATCTGAGATTGTGTGATGCATATCGTATAATCATGCCCACGGAAACTTGAGGTGACAATGGAGTATCTAGGTGACATTAGGGTTTTGGTTGATTTGTGTCTTAAGGTGTTATTCTAGTATGAATTCTATGATATATTGAACGTTACTACGGACTCTTGAATAGATCGATCAGTAAGAATAACTTTGAGGTGGTTTCGTACCCTACCATAATCTCTTTGTTTGTTCTCCGCTATTAGTGACTTTGGAGTGACTCTTTGTTGCATGTTGAGGGCTAGTAATATGATCCAATTATGTTATCCTTCTTGAGAGAACTTGCACTAGTGAAAGTATGAACCCTAGGCCTTGTTTCCTATCATCGCAACACCGTTTATGCTCACTTTTATCACTTTCTACCTTGTTGTTTTTATATTTTCTTATTATTACAAAAACCTATATCTACCATCCATATTGCACTCGTATCACCATCTCTTTGCCGAACTAGTGCACCTATACAATTTACCATTGTATTGGGTCTGTTGGGGACACAAGAGACTCTTTGTTATTTGGTTGCAGGGTTGTTTGAGAGAGACCATCTTCATCATACGCCTCCCACGGATTGATAAAGCTTAGGCCCAACAATGTCTACAAGAAGAAGGTTGCGTAGTAGACATCATGGGTCAAATGACAAGAGGGCCGTTCAAACAGATTAGAAGTAGATGTTGTTGAGAAAAGGTCAAAGTGCCACTATGGAGGTCGGGACAAGCATCTACCTACTAAGTGAATTGTGATTGAAATGACAATGGCAACATGTTGAGCTCTATCCACTAAAATTGAATCCATCGATGCGGTAAAGGACAGAGCAGAAATAAATCCTCCATTTCCCTGCTTTGCGACCGAACAAAGAAGAAATGCTAGAGTGAGCAGACCTGTTGGTTGACCAACTGAAGGAAACAACGTCTCTCCTGCTTTGCTTACTTTTGGCCAGCATTCGTCTTCAGCTTATAGTAGCGTTTGCAGCTCTATTGGAAATCGAATTTCTATGTCCGTCCATAAAAAGCATCAACTTCTAGTGCCGCCATACACCACAAGAGTAGGTAACCTGCCCGCTCTTTTATCTATTGGGGGATCTAGGTATATCTTCCAACTCTCCTTCCTGCACAGTGGCATACAAAGCAGCCTCATAACCTACATTTCGTACCTGAACCTCCACAATTTGAAAATTTTTGGGTGGATCAAAAGGCACCGGTATTCTCTAATCTAACTTGATTTCAGATCAATAATCAAGGGGCACAAGAAGAAGGCAAAAGCGTGGTTCCGGCTAAAACCAACTCTGCTAGGAAAGCAGAACTCGGCGGTGACTGATCCGCTCGAACCACACTACTTACTTAGGCTCACTTACGAGAGCTTCCCTGACTCTGATCTCTGATCTAGTAGATGCGAGAAATCAATCCAACTCCATCTGATCTTATGATCTTTGCAGGGTACAAAGGTACTAGGGATATTTCCTCCATTTATATTCGTAAGAAAGAACTCCCACTATTCGTTTGTATCAGCCTTTAGCGGGTCTTGGTGAATCAAAAAAAGGCGTAGATAATGCGCATTGCTTTTGAGTTCGATTTGAACTAACTAGTTTCCACGGTTCTCTAGGAACCTACCGTTTGTTTGGATTATAGCCAAGTGGTAAGGCATCTGTTTTTGGTATCGGCATGCAAAGGTTCGAATCCTTTTACTCCAGATTATGAAGACCCGATTGGATTTGTAAAGAACGAGCTAACAACTACAGGGGAAGCGGCTCAGTATCAACATACCACCTGCCCGTCTTATCAATGACAATCATCCATTTGGATGAGGCCATTCTAAGGGTTGTTTAGGATTGGTATCTGCTCTCTTCCCACAGAGTTCTTGTCCCCATGACCAGTATCAGTAGAGGCAAGACCTGTAAGCATCAAGCCAGCCAAGAAGTAGAAGTTGGTAAAGATGGCACAAACAAAAGAAGGAAGGAACTTGGTTGGTGATCTTACATACGGGAGGCCTTCTATAGAGTGAAGCAAATAGTGATTTTGCTATAGATACTGGGATCAGAAAATGATAGTGGATGTGGACGCCGAACAGGTGGCACGAAATGCTCGTTCAACGGACGGAGTCATACCACCGCCTCCTCCTGCAAACGAGCAAGTTCTAAGCTTTATCGATCTTCTCCGGCTCATGAAACTCTGGTTTAATGCCTGCCTTTAGAAAGGACCTGTTTCTTCCTATTATCCATATCGGCTAGGGGTACGAAGGAGAAGGAGACCAGATGCGTTAAGCTAGTTGGTATGAGTTCTTGTCATCTATATCTATACCTATACTAATTCTAGACTCCCTAGAAATTCCCATGTTAATTAGATTTTACGAGCCGTTAATCTGGTGGGACCGAGTTATTACGGTGTAGATAAATCGATGATATTTTTTTTGCAGCAAACTCACATAATTGTTTCACGGTTGGACTCTATCTATACCTATTATATGTTAATAATAAAGCACGGATTGAGTTCGTCGGGTTCACCGTCACAATACGCTTTCACCCAGTCGTAATACGCTTTTACAATTTGTATGGACAAAATCATAATATAAACGAGGTGGTACTAATACGTCAATCACGCTTTTAAAAAAACTCGTGCGGTCCGATTCACCCAGGCCCAAAACCCACGGAACGAGCTTCACCGTCACGACATATTTACAAAAAAACCCTTGCTTTTTTGAAAATCAACCCGCAGTCCTTTGCCAAATCAACCCGAAACGGTACGGGCGAGATAAAAGAAAAAAAAAACACCTGAACGACCACGAGTCCACGACCTTACCTCCCATCCCCGCCTCCAGTGCGCCGCCACCCTCTGCCATGCCGTCGCGCACCGCCAGCACCGGCCGCCGCCCCTCCGCTGCGCGCCGCCCGCCCCGCCACCACCGGTCTGCGTCCGTACACTGCGCGCCGCCAGCCCCATGCCCATCCCTACACGAAGTGCCCCCACCTCTGAGGCTTTCCACCGCCTGCGACAATCGACGGCGGCGCCGCACCTTCGCTAAGTCCTCTCTCTCCTCCTCTACTGCCGCAGCTCTCCATCGGCCGGCCAACTCCCTGGAGTCCCACCCCCCTCCCCACACGGGCGCCTGCCTCCCAGTCCTCCTCTGTGTGTGTGTGTGTGCTCGATCTGGATCCACCCCTTTCCTGGGTGCAGCACAAAGGAGAGCTTGCTGCTGTGGTGGGCGTTGACGGTGGTGAGCTGGGTGTCGGCTAGGCAATAGGGGAACCCTCTGTTCTTTATTCCTGGTAGATCATGCTAATCCATCAGGACCTCCGTTTGCATTCAGGTGAAAAAAAGGACCTCCATTTGAATCGCAATGTTTTTGTTATGGATTTTTGGTAAATTTATGCTACTTATTAATCATGGAGAGAAAATTGATCGTCCGACAGTACTTTCACCCCTTTGTATTTTATTTTGCTCTTGGATTTTTGACAGAGTAGTTAGAGATGAAATTTGAGCCGACTATTCTCACTGTTATGCAAATTCAACTGTGTATTATGATTTCTTAACATAGATAGCCAAAATAAAAGAAAATTGTGGAAAATAGTGCTCCTGAATTTGGGGTTTAGATATGTGCAGCAGGTTAGTATTCAAACTGAACATGTCGACTCCGCAAGTGATTTTCTTGTTCTCATAACTTCGAAACTTGTCGAGCTGCTCAAAAGATCCCAAATCCATTGTAGAATTGGAGGTTCTCGATCTTCCATAAGTATAGTCTGACCAATTTCTTGTGTAGAAGAACTACTTTAGTCCTGATCCTAAACTCATCTGGAGTCTACCTGGTTTTACACAGCGCGTGATTGTCGAGGTCCAAGCTAGAAAGCCTTTATTTGCCGGTATCATTGGTAGCTTCCGTCATAGCTGGGATCAATGAAAGAATCTGTTCCTACAACCTGTTAACCAAAATAGCAATGTGTTGTGATTTTGAGGTCAGTCACCAAAACAATTATGTACTTACAACCTGCACGATGGTTTTTGTGGCCCTCCTCAGGTGAGAGCACTACTATGCAATAAACATAGCCTTTGCACAATTCTAGCTGTCAATTTGGCAAACACCTTGGACGCACTATGTATCTATTGCCGAGAATGTCAGGAGTCCCGTTAGTAAGAAATAATGGCTCTAATACTACACTTGACACACATATGATTAGGCTGGTCACAATGGGGTGGAACTTAGGAGTAACATCACATATTTTAATACAATGTTGCTTATGTGGCACATATTTAATGAAGAGTGAGGTGCTTGTGGTAACTAGCTAAGTTACCGGAACATCACACACTTCAAAAAACAACGAGTCTATAAGCTAATAAATGCATCGTTGCATGACACTATCTACATGTTCCTACCCACTGTGGAGTTAGTAACATAGTCTAGATAAGTGTGTATGTTACTACTTATGTTCCTGCCCATTGTGACCAGCCTTAGGAGTTGTCATATTAAAATGGCTACTCTTTGGAGTACTTTGGCCAGTATTCAACGGTGTTCAACATCAACGAGATTATTATTCAGCTCAGAGTATATGATTGCATGTGTTGCTCATTATCTCTTTTCCCTTGTTGGCAGTACT
This sequence comes from Secale cereale, assembly GCA_902687465.1. Taxonomy (NCBI): domain Eukaryota; kingdom Viridiplantae; phylum Streptophyta; class Magnoliopsida; order Poales; family Poaceae; genus Secale; species Secale cereale. The sequence continues at coordinate 6,454,015 of LR738710.1, read as the reverse complement.
GAGTGGCTTCGCACCGATGCAAGACGAACAACGGCCGGATTAGATGAGTCACTTAAGTGGTGTCTTGAAAACAACATGGGCGAGAGTGGAGTTGATGGACAATCGAGACTGTTGCTTTTTGATGGAAATGTTCTTCAGCTGAATGAATCTCACCTTGTCAAGCAAAAGATCAGTTATCTCGTGCAAGGTCCAAATGTTACCGGTGATCATGGCTCTACAAAAATGAACAACTGCGACAAGTCAGATTATGAAATGTTCAATTTGACCATGTCAGATGCAGTTTTGCTTGGAGGAGACATAATTTGTGCATTCAAATACAATTGTTGTTGCGCTCACAGGAGAAAGGACTTCATTTTGTATTTCAGGCATTGTGATAGTCCATTTTCTGAGAGAGGTGGTATATTTGTAGCCTAACTGTGCCCACGATCAGCAAGAAAAACAGTAAATTGAAGTTTTTATTTGTTTGATCTACCCCTGAAATTTGCTGTCAAAAAAAACCTGTTATAGTAGGATAGTTAAGTGGATGTTTTTTTTGTAGCTATTTACTTTTTATGCATTTTGAATGTTAATCAAGACCCATGATGTACATGACTCCTGTTGTTATGCATCCGTTATGACAACTACATTTCCCCCACAAATTTGCATGAATATATATAGACATATATATATAAGTGAACTAAACTATTTTCCTTATTTTTTACTATTTGCTTGGTCAATACATACATTTGAAAAATATGTTATTCTAAAAAATAGGCTAATATAATTATTGGTGGTATGATAGTGGTTCAGAATCAACTATACAATTTACTATGTTGAAATAAATTTAGTTTGGTACATCCAAAATGTTTACACCTTATTAATGTCTCAAGTGATTGATAAAAAAATTATGTGTCTAACTATGCAAGCACTCGTGACTATCATTTGTTTTTTAATTTTCCAAAGATTTTTCATAACAATAGTCCTTTTTATCTTGATATAATATATTGATATGTTCGGAGATAATCTAGATGTGTATCCATTTTTTAAAATAAATTTATAATTCCTACAAACACAAAAATGTCCTTAAAAATTGTTTCTATATTTATTACGAGCATTGACCTTTTCTACGTTATCAAACATGTTATGATGTAAAGATCGTGCCCTTTAGTGGAATGGTGTAGGTTTTTGCTTAGGGATATTTTTGTTACTTGGTGTAACGCACGTGCACTTTTACGAGGGGTTGGGTGCGTAAGGGGGGACGGGGAGTCAGGAGGAGGAGGAGAGACTGAGAGGGCCGAAGCGGAGGGGAGGGTCGAAGGCCAAGGAGAGGGAGATAGAGGTCGAGAGAGGCGGCGGGAGGGGAGGGACACTTGCCGCCGTCGCCTTCAGCAGTTCAGCTAGATTGGGGAATGGGGATTCGTTTTCACGAGACGAGGAGCTCGGTTGGCGTGGCTGCAGTTTGGGCTGCACTTAATACTTCGGCCAAATGATAATGGACCAAACCCAAAAAACAGTGCTAAAAAATTTAGAAATGAAATTTAATATAAAAATTATACCATTTAAAAAAGTATTCTCAAAATATTAAAAAAAACACCTTCTGACAATGGACCAAACCCAAAAAACAGGGCTAATAAATTAGAAATGAAATTTAATATTAAAAAACATCACCATAAAAATAATGCCATTTTAAAAAATATTCTCAATTTTTTTAAAAATACCTTCTCAAAGTAAAAAAAAAATTATGTTTTTCTAAAAAATATTGATTGATAAAAAAATCGTGTTTTCGGATAAAATGAAAGTGCGGAGCTGAAATAGGTAATGACAAACATTGTTAGGATACATCCAAATTTAATCGTACAAAATGAAATACTTACTGTAATCTTATTTATATCATTTGCAAAAAAATAGTTTAAAAATGTTGCATAATGTCACATGGAACAAGTTATATTTCATTTTTCGCCCGGTGCAACGCACGGGCATTGTACTAGTTAGATGAAAAGCCAGATAACAATGATTAGTTTTTCCAGCGGAGTCCCAAGGTCACCTCCTAATTATCAATCTCTCGCCGACCTCATGTAAAAAAATATTTTTTATCTGCCCGACCTCTTTTTCTATCTGTCTTCATGTTACGACCGTGTGGTTCCCCTTGATTTCTTCCTCTAGGCTATAGGCGCTGCCGCCATGGCTAGCTTTCCTCCTTCAAGTTTTTTGTTCTCTCACGATCTCATGGATTTTTCAATGTTAGAGTTGAAGTGGACGATCTATAAGGAAATAGGACATTGTATACGTGCATCTACAGGTCAATCGAGCCAGCTTTCTTCATATGCCTCTTTTCTCTCCCACAATCTAATGAGATTTTTTGTTTTTGTTTTTGGTCGATTGGAAGAGCACGTTCGCTCAGGAGGTTGTATCTAGGATGTTCAGGGCAATCGAGCTAGCGTTCCTGCTCTTTTCTCTCCCACGATCTAATGGGATTTTTTAAGAGCTCAAGTGCATGTTAGATGAGAAGGGTGTGTACGTGCATGTTCAGGACCTTCAGTTCAATCGATCAGAACGATGCGTACGTAGCATCACACAACCATGATAGGCTGCTGGCCCAGCTGTTCACCGTCTTGACACCATGAGATGACTGTATGCCGGGTTCTCCCATCGTCAGCGAGTGCGGCTGCACAATCTGAGCGTCGGACGGCCACCAATTGAGACAGCGTGTGTGACTACACAAGACATACACGCTTGGGTTGATTCTGCTGAGACGTACAAGTATATCATCTAGGGAAAGTTGTGGCTACTCTCGGGTGTAGGTACACCCGAGTTTGCAAAATTTTGAAAAACAGGATCAAACAATGTCGAAAAAATCTGCAGTTTTGGGACATGAAACTTCATCAAATGTTTAAGCTTTTTGCAAAAAATCAGCTAAAAATAACATCAGAGGAGCTCTCGGCAAAAAAAAACAAAATCAATGCTCAAACAGTGCGCAAACTTTGAACATTGATTTTGTTTTTTTTTTTTTTGCCGAGAGCTCCACTGATGTTATTTTTAGCTAAATTTTTGCAAAAAGCTTGAACATTTGATGAAGTTTCATGTCCCAAAACTGCTGATTTTTTTCGACATTTTTTGATCATGTTTTTCTTTTTTTTTTTTCAAACTCGGGTGTACCTACACCCGAGAGTAGAAAAGCTGGTCTCTATCATCTAGCATTGGATGTAGGCTAATGGATGGATGTAGGCTAATGGATCGATTATTTTCAAGGCTAGCTAACTTTTAATTGGTCAAAAACACATAATGAATTTGATGAGCAGCTCGGCCCATGCTTTTGTATGGCAGCAAAACGCACCAGCTTCAACATGTCGATGACTAGGCGTTGGTCTGCACTCCGGTGACGGCCAGGTGCTCTGGAGAGATAATACGGTGGCCTCGGCCTCAGGCACGCTCTCGGTGCACTGCAAGCAACCATGCAAATTCAGAGTATGTTCTTTAATTCTCATCTTCGATTCCTTTGTGTTTCTTCCATTGCCATATGTATAAATTGTTAACTGCATGTATATGGGATATATATCTACAAAAATTTCAAAAGAATTACTCGCATATAGGCTGCCACATGGGTAATAACATGAATGTTGATCTGTCATGATCTATTTGCAATACGTTGATTTTGTCTTCAGATGTTTCCAGAGTAGTTTCATCATTATAGACTAAACCAAAATTTTGTTGTTGTGGCTACTTGATTTCACCAGCATAGCAAGAAGAGGAAGTGAACAGGTGCTCAAGTCAGGTTTATCATTGAAGCATGTTACATGTAAGCAAACATATTATATTTTTGTCTAATGTTTGATTGCATGTTTTTAAATTAAAAGATTATGCAATGAAACTGCATGACGTAGCAAGCATAACTTAAAGGACGATTTGAAATCTTCTTTACATGCAGATGGTAGAGAAATAAGCTTGCCTATACCAACGGAATTGCACAATAATTTTTTTGGCGCCCATGTACTTGATCAGCATTTTTTTTGTATACGACCTGCACTAATTAATTCTATTGTAACCCTCATGGATGGTTTAGAGGTATAATCAGATCGTTTGATGTACTTTAGGAATGCCTAAGGTCTTGGTGTCATATCTACCTAGGAAATGGAGAAAAGTAATACAGGTCAAAGCTTCTCTTTTATTATAGTTTTTCTGGAACACAGTACAGACGTAGGTGCTCATGGTCAAAGATACCCTAATGTTGATCTATAGATACATGGATTTTGTATAATTAGTTATAATCCAACAATGCAATTATGTAATACATTATTCTACACATATCATGTGTAGATAACTGAATTTAATCAGCATCCTTCGATGTATGTCCATACGACAATATTGAAGGTTGTTGCTCGAGATTTTTTACTTGGTGTAAAAATGTAAGTAGTGGTTATCTTCTCTAAGTTGTGTACTAACAAAAAAAATATGGTTTGCTCTTCATATGTACATGGTTATTTCTAAATCTTACTACTGTTTGTCAAAACAGAGGTCATTTTTTCACATACTTGATGGCAAGACTTTTAACACATAACATGGTTGGCTGATGGTGGGCGGCCACGATGATCTGGCACTTAAATTATGGCTATATTCCGAAACAAGTATAGTACTCACATCGCAGTTCACATCTTTTCTTTTTCATATCAATCGAGTTTAGGTCACTCTGATAATTAAATTTATCAAGTGAATCTATACATTGGTTAGTTTTATCACATTGCTACAGTTATATGTATCTATATATCTTTGGTTATGCGAGGATACGGTTATGTCAATAAACTTCTGAGCTATTAGTTACATCAACATGATTAAACCGGGATTTGACATTTACCTTGCCAGTTTTTGTCAGTTTTCCATAGTCGATGATAAAGTAACCACAAAACAACACTATTTATCAACTAAAAACTGAGCATAAAAGAATACACCAAAGATTCAAATTATTTGCATGCATTTTATTGCAGAATTACGTAGGATTGATGAAATATTGTATATGTTTGTGATGAAGTTTATTACACAACGTAAAATATTTTAAGCACACTTCAATATTCTGTACATATTTCATGTTACCAAAAACTCAAGTGTACAATGCTAGCCCGTGCAAATGCACGGGTTGACGACTAGTCATTGATAGTGGCCCTAGAGAAAGAGCTTACGCTGATTGTTCTAACTTCATTCATATTTGATTCCGCAACTGAGACCTTTTCCCACATATGTGCCAGGAGGGCAAGCGGTCAAAGCAGAAATGGTTCTTGCTTCTCCGTCTGGAAGGACACCAAATGGACTAAATCCTATCGATCTTTCCTTACGACTCGACTTAAAAAAAGGCCGCAGAGTGCTAAAGGCAGTATCTTTAGTCTACCCAACTCCCTTGCTGCTTATTTCCTTTTATACGGTCATTCCGTGGGGCCACAAGCACCATCAATTGCATTATCCCCGGTACCACACATCACTCCAATCAGAATAAGCGGCAATGCTAGTTGGAAAGACAGAGAAATAGAATAACGAGAATCATATGGTCTGCTTGGGAAGATAAGCGAACAAAGCTCTAAGGTTTCCCTTTCTGCATTCAGAGCTTATCAATTTGTCCCATGCTATATAGTGAAGCAAAGTCATCTATAAATTGAGCATATCTTTTATCCGGAAGGTAGTGGCCTTTCACCCGTACTCTCCCTTCCACTTCACACTTACTAAATTAGGCCGAGTGTATGCGCACATGAAAACAAACAGAAAACGAGTGAGCACTTTCTTTCTATAAACAATGGTCAAGTCTGCGATCCAAACAGTGATGAAAAGAATTCTCAAATCATTGGCGGATGGACGTGAAAGAAGGAAGAAACAAATGGCACTACTTCCTCAAAGCGAGCTTCGTGTCGTGTTTTTCTCACGGGGGGGGGGGGGGGGGGGGG
>LR738710.1:6424908-6447835 GCA_902687465.1 Secale cereale | reverse complement strand
CAAGACGACAGATGCCATGCAGTGGCTTTGTGTGAGGGCAAGACTGCAGCCGGAATATCCAGGGACGGGTATGCGAATAGCACGTTGTAGTTTACCCAGGTTCGTGGCTCTCCGGAGAGATAGCACCCCTACTCCTGCATGTCTGAGTATATGTGGTATATCTGGTACAGAGTGCTCCTGGAGCTGTATCTGAAGTCAGTGTCATAGGCATCTGACCTCGTATCTGCATGTATGAGTACTTGGGCATGTATGCCTGTGGCTGAGTGGCCGTGAGAGCACAGGCCATGAGGCCGTGGGAGTATGCCGTGGCTTCATTACATGCGTGAGAGTTTGTGGATGGATGGATGGCTTGGCTAGCTATTTATAGTGTGGGCTAGCTTAGGAAGTAAGCTATGTAGGCTAGCTAGCTAATGGCATGGTGGGATGTCATGCTTGTCCCCTGGGTCACTCCATAAATAGTGCTAAGGGACAAGTGACACCATACATGATGGCTGGGGTGACATGTGTACAGTGTCCAGGTACAATCGTCTCGTCGGGATGTTGTCGGTGTCGGTGCAGCGGTTGACTCCGCGTAGCAGGCTGGCTGGAGCAGTCGGCCCAGGGAGCAGTCGGACTGAGCGGGCGGGCGCCCATCCGACTGCCGTCTACAGCCGGGTGGAAAGCTGGCCCGGGCAGTCGGACAGGGGGCCGTCTGGGGCGGCCTGAGCAGTCGGACTGAGGTGCTTTGCTAGCCCCGATGTCTGGGTATACGGTCTTTCCGTCTTTGGGGTACCCGTGGTCAATATCTCTGACAGTAGCCTCCGAGCCTCTGGGCAACTTTGGCAATGTTGGGCGGAGGTTCTTTAGCGTTTTGTTGATGTAGAACATGCGTGTTAACGGCCGACTGCAGGTCGCAGCCAGCGCGGCTTGCTCCTGGTGGGGGCGCGCAAGCGCACCCGCTGGGTGTAGCCTCCGAACCTCCTGGCAACTTGTAAATGTTGGAAATATGCCCTAGAGGCAATAATAAAAGAGTTATTATTATATTTCCTTGTTCATGATAATCGTTTATTATCCATGCTATAACTGTATTGATTGGAAACTCAAATACACGTGTGGATGAATAGACAGACTTTGTGTCCCTAGTGAGCCTCTACAGGACTAGCTCGTTGATCAAAGATGACCGCGGTTTCCAGGTCATAGACATGAGTTGTCATTTGATAACGGGATCACATCATTAGGAGAATGATGTGATGGACGAGACCCAAACGTAAACATAGCTTTTGATCGTGTCAGTTATCGCTATAGTTTTCTGCATGTCAAGTATAAGTTCCTATGACCATGAGATCATGTAACTCACTGACACCGTAGGAGTGCTTTGTGTGTGCAAAACGTCACAACGTAACTGGGTGACTATAAAGGTACTCTACAGGTATCTCCGAAGGTGTCTGTTGAGTTGACATGGATCGAGACTGGGATTTGTCACTCCGTATGACGGAGAGGTATCTCCGGGCCCACTCGGTAATACGTCATCTCAATGAGCTCAAAGTGACTAAGTAGTTGGTCACGGGATTATGTATTACGGTAACGAGTAAAGAGACTTGCCGGTAACGAGATTGAACTAGGTATAGAGATACCGACGATCGAATCTCGGGCAAGTAACATACCGACGAGACAAAGGGAACTGTATACGGGATTGCCTGAATCCTTGACATCGTGGTTCATCCGATGAGATCATCGAGAAACATGTAGGAGCCAATATGGGTATCCAGATCCCGCTATTGGTTATTGACCTGGGAGTGTCTCGGTCATGTCTACATGGTTTCCGAACCCGCAGGGTCTACACACTTAACGTTCGGTGACGCTAGGGTTGTTAGTGAGAAGAGTGCATGGTTACCGAAGGTTGTTCGGAGTCCCGAATGAGATCCCGGACATGACGAGGGTCTCCGGAATGGTCCGGAGACGAAGATTGATATATAGGATGAAAGGTTTCGGAGTACCGGAAGTGTTCCGGGGAGCATCGGGAAATCGGCGGAGTACCGGGAAGGTTTTCGGGGGGTCCGGAAGGTGTTCTGGGCCTATTGGGCCACAAGGGGGGACACCACAGCCCTCAGGGGGCTGTGCGCCCCCCCTGGGCCCTCTCCCCATGCGGCTAAGGGGGTGGGACCCCCTAGGGCTGGCCGCACCCTTTGGGCTTGGGGGGCAAGGCACCTAAGGGGGAAACCCTAGGGCCTGGGCGCCTCCCCCTGCCCTGGCCGCCGCCCCCTCCCCTTGCCCTGGCCGCCGGCCCCTAGGGGGAAACCCTAGGGCGCCCTAGCCTCTCCACCCCCCCTATATATAGTGGGGCAAAGGGAGGGCAGCCAACACAGTTTGTGCCTCGGTGCTGCCCTCCCTCTCCCGTCATATCTTCTCCTCCCGCAGTGCTTAGGCGAAGCCCTGCTGGAGTTCTTCTCCACCATCACCACCACGCCGTCGTGCTGCCGGTTCTCCATCAACCTCTCCTCCACCCCTTGCTGGATCAAGAAGGAGGAGACGTCCCCGAGCCGTACGTGTGAAGAACGCGGAGGCACCGTTGCTTCGGTGCTAGGTCTTCGGCGATCTGAATCGCGACGAGTACGACTCCATCATCCGCGTTCATAACGCTTCCGCTTAGCGATCTACAAGGGTACGTAGATCACACTCCCCTCTCGTAGTTGCTTCTACTAGATTGATCTTGGTGAACGGTAGGAAAAATTTTTGTTTCCCATGCAACGTTCCCCAACAGTGGCATCATGAGCTAGGATCTGGCGTAGATGCTTTCTCGAGTAGAACACAAAGAAGTTTGTGGCGTTGATGTTTAAATTGCTGCCCTCCTTAGTCTTTCTTGATTCAGCGGTATTATAGGATGAAGCGGCCCGGACCAACTTTACATGTCCACGTACATGAGACCGGTTCCATCGACAGACATGTGACTTTTGTTGCATAAGATGGCTGGCGGGTGTCTGTCTCTCCTATCTTAGTTGAATCGGAATAGAACAAGGCGGTCCTTGTAGAAGGTTAAATAGCAACTTGAATATCACCGTTGTGGTTTTGCGTAGGTAAGAAGCGTTCTTGCTAGATACCCATAGCAGCCACGTAAAACATGCAACAACAAATTAGAGGTCGTCTAACTTGTTTTTGCAGGGTATGTATGTGATATGATATGGCCAATGACATGATGAAATATATTTTGATGTATGAGATGATCATGTTGTAATAGTTAACATCGACTTGCATGTCGATGCATACGGCAACCGGCAGGAGCCATAGGGTTGTCTTTATTTTTTGTATGACCTGCGTGTCAATCATTAAGCGCTTTGTAATGCTTTACTTTATCGCTAAACGGTAGCAATAGTAGTAAGAGCATGGTGGGGCGCCGACAACCCCGATGGCAACACGATGATGGAGATCATGATGATGGAGATCATGGTGTGGCGCCGGTGACGATGGAGATCATGCCGGTGCTTTGGAGATGGAGATCAAAAGCACGAGTTGATGGCCATATCATGTCACTTATGATTTGCATGTGATGTTAATCCTTTTATGCATCTTATTTTGCTTAGGACGACGGTAGCATTATAAGGTGATCCTTCACTAAAATTTCAAGATAAAATTGTGTTCCCCCCGAGTGTGCGCCGTTGCGAAGGTTCGTTGTTTCGAAGCACCACGTGATGATCGGGTGTGATAGACTCTACGTTCGCATACAACGGGTGCAAGCCAGTTTTGCACGTGCAGAACACTCGGGTTAGACTTGACGAGCCTAGCATGTACAGACATGGCCTCGGAACACGGAGGACCGAAAGGTCGAGCATGAGTCATATAGTAGATATGATCAACATGTTGATGTTCACCATTGACACCACCTCATCTCACGTGATGATCGGACTTGGGTTGGTGAATTTGGATCATGTCACGCTCGAATGACCGGAGGGATGTCAATTTGAGTGGGAGTTATAATTAATATGATTAGGTAATAACTCACTTATCATGAACAATAGTCTAAAAATGTCTTTGCAAATTTATGTTGTAGATGGCTCGCGCAGGAGTTCCCCTGAATTTTAATGCGTTCCTAGAGAAAGCTAAACTGAAAGATGATGGGAGCAACTTTGTGGACTGGCTCCGCAATCTGAGGATCATCCTCACAGCTGCCCAAAAGGTTTATGTCCTAAATGCACCGCTAGGTCAACCCCCCGCTCCTGGAGCCTCTGCGGACGATATGAACGTCTGGCAGACGCGTTCGGATGACTATTCGATAGTACAATGTGCCATGTTGTACGGCTTGGAAGGAGGACTCCAAAGGCGTTTTGAACGTCATGGTGCATATGAGATGTACACGGAGTTGAAATTCATCTTTGAGAAGAATGCTAAGATCGAGAGGTATGAGACCACCGATAAATTCTTCGCTTGCAAGATGGAGGAGAATTCGTCTGTCAGTGAGCACTTACTGAAGATTTCTGGGTACTATACCCGCATAGCTGATCTGGGACTTGTGTTCCCGGATGAGGCTATCATTGACAGAATTCTCCAGTCACTCCCTCCAAGCTACAAGAGCTTCGTCCAGCAGTACAACATGCAAGGGATGAATAAAACCATCGCCGAGCTGTTTTCGATGCTGAAAGTCGCTGAGGCAGACATCCAGAAGGAGTATCAAGTGTTGATGGTCAATAAGACCACCAGTTTCAAGAAGAATGGCAAGGGCAAGAAGGGTAACTCTAAGAAGGGTGGCAAAGCAGTTGCTAATCCAGTGAAGAAACCCAAGGCTGGGCCCAAGCCAGAGACTGAGTGTTTCTATTGCAAGGGGAATGGCCACTGGAAGCGGAACTGCCCCAAGTATCTGGCGGACAAGAAGGGGGCCAACAACAACAAAGGTATATATGATATACATGTTATTGATGTGTACCTTACCAACTCTCGTTGTAGTGCCTGGGTATTTGATACCGGTTCGGTTGCTCACATTTGCAACTCTAAACAGGAACTGCGGAATAAACGGAGGCTGGCGAAGGACGAAGTGACGATGCGCGTGGGAAATGGTTCCAAGGTTGATGTGAACGCCGTCGGCACGCTCGCTCTTCGATTACCATCGGGATTGGTTATGAACCTGAATAATTGTTATTTAGTGCCTGCGTTAAGCATGAACATTATATCTGGATCTTGTTTATTGCGAGACGGTTACTCATTTAAGTCAGAGAATAATGGTTGTTCTATTTATATGAGTAATATCTTTTATGGTCATGCACCCGAAGTTAGGGGTTTATTCTTATTGAATCTCGATAGTGATGATACACATGTTCATAACATTGATGCCAAAAGATGTAGAGTAGATAATGATAATACCACTTTCTTGTGGCACTGCCGTCTCAGTCATATCGGCGTGAAACGCATGAGGAAGCTCCATGCTGATGGACTTTTGGAGTCTCTTGATTTTGAATCACTTGACACGTGCGAGCCGTGCCTCATGGGCAAGATGACAAGGACCCCGTTTTCAGGGACAATGGAACGGGCAAGTGACTTATTGGAAATCATACATACTGATGTGTGCGGTCCGATGAGTGTAACGGCGCGCGGTGGATATCGTTATTTTCTCACCTTCACTGACGACTTAAGTAGATATGGGTATATTTACTTGATGAAGCATAAGTCTGAAACTTTTGAAAAGTTCAAGCAATTTCAGAGTGAAGTTGAAAATCATCGTAACAAGAAGATCAAGTTCCTACGATCTGATCGAGGGGGAGAATATCTGAGTTATGAGTTTGGTGATCACTTAAGAAAATGTGGAATTGTTTCACAGTTGACACCACCTGGAACACCACAGCGTAATGGTGTGTCCGAACGTCGTAATCGAACCCTATTAGATATGGTACGTTCTATGATATCTCTTGCCGACTTGCCACTATCGTTTTGGGGATATGCGTTAGAGACAGCTGCATTCACTTTAAATAGGGCTCCATCTAAGTCCGTTGAGACAACACCGTATGAACTGTGGTTTGGTAAGAAACCTAAGTTGTCTTTTCTCAAGGTTTGGGGTTGCGATGCTTATGTCAAAAGGCTTCAGCCAGAAAAGCTCGAACCCAAAGCGGACAAATGTGTCTTCATAGGATACCCAAAAGAAACAGTTGGGTACACCTTCTATCTCAGATCCGAGGGCAAAGTGTTTGTCGCTAAGAACGGGTCCTTCCTCGAGAAAGAGTTTCTCTCGAAAGAATTGAGTGGGAGGAAGGTAGAACTTGATGAGGTTATTGAACCTCTGCTTCAACCAGAAAGTAGCGCAGCACAGAAAGATGTTTTTGTGGAGCCTACAGAGGTTGAAGAGGAAGCCAATGATGATGATCAAGAAGCTTCCGATCAAGTTACTACCGAACCTCGTAGGTCGACAAGGGTACGCACTGCACCTGAGTGGTATGGTAACCCTGTCTTGGAGGTCATGTTGTTAGACAACGGTGAACCTACGAGCTATGGAGAAGCGATGGTGAGCCCAGATTCCGACAAATGGTTAGAGGCCATGAAATCCGAGATGGGATCCATGTATGAAAACAAAGTATGGACTTTGGAAGTATTACCTGAAGGGCGGAAGGCCATTCAGAATAAATGGATTTTTAAGAGGAAGACGGACGCTGACGGTAATGTCACCGTGTATAAAGCTCGACTTGTGGCAAAGGGTTTTTCACAAGTTCAAGGGATTGACTACGATGAGACTTTCTCACCCGTAGCGATGCTTAAATCCGTCCGAATCATGTTAGCAATAGCTGCATTTTTCGATTATGAAATTTGGCAGATGGATGTCAAAACAGCGTTCCTTAACGGTTTTCTTAAGGAAGAGTTGTATATGATGCAACCAGAAGGTTTTGTCGATCCAGAGAATGCTGACAAAGTATGCAAGCTCCAGCGTTCCATTTATGGGCTGGTGCAAGCATCTCGGAGTTGGAATCTTCGTTTTGATGAGGTGATCAAAGCGTTTGGGTTTATACAAGTTTACAATGAAGCTTGTATTTACAAGAAAGTGAGTGGGAGCTCTATAGCGTTTCTGATATTATATGTGGATGACATATTACTGATTGGAAACAATATAGAATTTTTGGATAGCGTGAAGGGGTATTTGAACAAGAGTTTTTCGATGAAAGATCTCGGTGAAGCTGCTTTCATATTGGGCATCAAGATCTATAGAGATAGATCAAGACGCTTGATAGGACTTTTACAAAGCACGTACCTTGATAAAGTTTTGAAGAAGTTCAAAATGGATCAATCCAAGAAGGGGTTCTTACCGGTATTGCAAGGTACAAAGTTGAGTAAGACTCAATGCCCAGTGACTGCGGATGATAGAGAAAAGATGAGTGTCGTCCCCTATGCTTCAGCCATAGGCTCTATCATGTATGCAATGCTGTGCACAAGACCAGATGTCAGCCTTGCCATAAGTATGGCCGGAAGGTTTCAAAGTAATCCTGGTATGGATCACTGGACAGCGGTCAAGAATATCCTAAAGTACCTGAAAAGGACTAAGGATATGTTTCTCGTTTATGGAGGTGATCAAGAGCTCGTCGTAAAGGGTTACGTCGATGCAAGCTTTGACACTGATCCGGATGACTCTAAGTCACAAACCGGATACGTATATATTCTCAACGGGGGAGCGGTAAGCTGGTGCAGTTCCAAGCAGAGCGTGGTAGCCGATTCTACATGTGAAGCGGAGTATATAGCTGCCTCGGAGGCGGCTAAGGAAGGTGTCTGGATGAAGGAGTTCATGACAGATCTTGGAGTTGTGCCTAGTGCACTGAACCCAATGACTCTGTTCTGTGACAACACTGGTGCCATTGCTCTAGCCAAGGAACCAAGGTTTCACAAGAGGACCAGACACATAAAGCGACGCTTCAATTCCATCCGCGATTCGGTCAAGGAGGAGGACATAAACATTTGCAAAGTACACACGGATTTGAATATTGCAGATCCGTTGACTAAGCCTCTTCCACGGGCTAAGCACGATCAACACCAAGACTCTATGGGTGTTAGATTCATTACCTTGTAATACTAGATTATTGACTCTAGTGCAAGTGGGAGACTGTTGGAAATATGCCCTAGAGGCAATAATAAAAGAGTTATTATTATATTTCCTTGTTCATGATAATCGTTTATTATCCATGCTATAACTGTATTGATTGGAAACTCAAATACACGTGTGGATGAATAGACAGACTTTGTGTCCCTAGTGAGCCTCTACAGGACTAGCTCGTTGATCAAAGATGACCGCGGTTTCCAGGTCATAGACATGAGTTGTCATTTGATAACGGGATCACATCATTAGGAGAATGATGTGATGGACGAGACCCAAACGTAAACATAGCTTTTGATCGTGTCAGTTATCGCTATAGTTTTTTCTGCATGTCAAGTATAAGTTCCTATGACCATGAGATCATGTAACTCACTGACACCGTAGGAGTGCTTTGTGTGTACCAAACGTCACAACGTAACTGGGTGACTATAAAGGTGCTCTACAGGTATCTCCGAGGGTGTCTGTTGAGTTGACATGGATCGAGACTGGGATTTGTCACTCCGTATGACGGAGAGGTATCTCCGGGCCCACTCGGTAATACGTCATCTCAATGAGCTCAAAGTGACTAAGTGGTTGGTCATGGGATTATGTATTACGGTAACGAGTAAAGAGACTTGCCGGTAACGAGATTGAACTAGGTATAGAGATACCGACGATCGAATCTCGGGCAAGTAACATACCGACGAGACAAAGGGAACTGTATACGGGATTGCCTGAATCCTTGACATCGTGGTTCATCCGATGAGATCATCGAGAAACATGTAGGAGCCAATATGGGTATCCAGATCCCGCTATTGGTTATTGACCTGGGAGTGTCTCGGTCATGTCTACATGGTTTCCGAACCCGCAGGGTCTACACACTTAACGTTCGGTGACGCTAGGGTTGTTAGTGAGAAGAGTGCATGGTTACCGAAGGTTGTTCGGAGTCCCGGATGAGATCCCGGACATGACGAGGGTCTCCGGAATGGTCCGGAGACGAAGATTGATATATAGGATGAAAGGTTTCGGAGTACCGGAAGTGTTCCGGGGAGCATCGGGAAATCGGCGGAGTACCGGGAAGGTTTTCGGTGGGTCCGGAAGGTGTTCTGGGCCTATTGGGCCACAAGGGGGGACACCACAGCCCTCAGGGGGTTGTGCGCCCCCCCTGGGCCCTCTCCCCATGCGGCTAAGGGGGTGGGACCCCCTAGGGCTGGCCGCACCCTTTGGGCTTGGGGGGCAAGGCACCTAAGGGGGAAACCCTAGGGCCTGGGCGCCTCCCCCTGCCCTGGCCGCCGCCCCCTCCCCTTGCCCTGGCCGCCGGCCCCTAGGGGGAAACCCTAGGGCGCCCTAGCCTCTCCACCCCCCCTATATATAGTGGGGCAAAGGGAGGGCAGCCAACACAGTTTGTGCCTCGGTGCTGCCCTCCCTCTCCCGTCATATCTTCTCCTCCCGCAGTGCTTAGGCGAAGCCCTGCTGGAGTTCTTCTCCACCATCACCACCACGCCGTCGTGCTGCCGGTTCTCCATCAACCTCTCCTCCACCCCTTGCTGGATCAAGAAGGAGGAGACGTCCCCGAGCCGTACGTGTGAAGAACGCGGAGGCACCGTTGCTTCGGTGCTAGGTCTTCGGCGATCTGAATCGCGACGAGTACGACTCCATCATCCGCGTTCATAACGCTTCCGCTTAGCGATCTACAAGGGTACGTAGATCACACTCCCCTCTCGTAGTTGCTTCTACTAGATTGATCTTGGTGAACGGTAGGAAAATTTTTGTTTCCCATGCAACGTTCCCCAACAGTAAAAGTTGGCGGGAGGCCTTTCGCGGTTGTTGGTGTAGACGATGGCATCTAGGGTGCCGACCGCGGACGCGGAGTCCGTCGACTGATGTCGTCGGGCGCTGACTTGTAGTCCGCCGACTAGTGTCGTCGGGCGTGGATGCGGGGTCCGCCAACCGGTGGCGTCGGGCACGGACTTAAGGTCCGCCGACAGATGCCATCGTGCGCAGACGCGGGGTCCGCCGACTGGTGGCGTCGGGCGCGGACTTGTAGTCCGCCGATGATGTCATCGTGCACGAACGCAGGGTCCGTCGACTAGTGGCGTCAGGCGCGGACATGGGGTCCGCCGATTGGTGGCGTCGGGTGCCGACACGGGGTCCGCCGACTGGTGGCATCGGGCGCGGACTTGTAGTCCGCCGATTGATGTCGTCATGCGCGGACACGGGGTCCGCCGACTGGTGGCGTCGGGCACGGACGCAGAGTCCGCTGACTGATGTCGTCGGGCGCGGAATCAAGGTCCGCCGACTGGTTCTGTCGGGCGAGGACGCGGAGTCCGCCGACTGATGCTGTCGATGACAGCCGGCCACGGGCTGCAGCCTGCGCGGCTTGCTTCCAGTGGGGGCGCGCCAGCGCACCCACTGGTTGTAGCCTCTGAGCCTCCGAGCGAGGAGGTGGGTTCCCCACGAAAATGATCATGCAAAAGACAAAGTTAGTCCACGCTGATATATCAAATGTTTGCTTTTAACATTGCAAGTTTTAAGCAGAGGGTGCCGACTCAGTTTTGTCCGAGCCCCATTCAATCTTTTTCATGTCTCCTCCGCTCTTTGGCTTCCGCTCTCGCTAGCCAGGTAGCCGCTCTACGATCTGTGGCTGAGAGTATGCCGCGGAGTGGAGTGTACAATACTCAGACTCTGGGAGCGGATTTAACTGAGCAGATACTCATAAAGCAAATGGTTGGGTCGCCCGAACCGTTTTCTCCCGGACGTTTTTCGCGTGGGTGGCCTCCAGCATCTGCTCTTGCTAGCCGGACAGCCGCTCTGCGGTCTGTGGCTAAGAGTAGGCCTTTGGTACCGCGCACGCTACTAAGCCGTCTGCGGGAATGAACCGGCGCGCTCCACCAGGCACCCGGAGGCTCAAAGAATTCACCCAGCGGGTGCACCGGCGCGCTCCACCAGCGCTCAATACTCAGATTCTAGGGCAGGATTCGCCGTTTGTTACCAGGCGGCCGCCTCCTGATGGGCCTCTAACCCCTCGTTGGTTACCCCAAGTGGAAGGTATGAGATGCAGTGTTGTGGAAGTTTTTCCCTTAGCAAAGATGCTAAGGATCGAATCCCTAGAGACTCCTAGGTTCAACAAGTAGGTGTCAACTGCTAACGGCGCCAGATATTAGCAATCAACGTGGACCTGCACACAGATACAAATAACTTTGCTCCCAAGGAGTACAGAGAGGTTGTCAATCCCTCCGGCCTTGTAGTTCACAAAGGATTAAACGCAAATGATAGTAGTGATAGATAATGTTTGCAATAGTAAGTAATAGCGAAAAGTAAATAACGGATGTGATCAATGATGGTAATATGGACCGGAGTCTCATGATGTTCACTAGTGATGTCTCTCTCCCAAAAGACGATAAAACAGCTATGTGAAGTAAACGAATTACAGCTGGGCAATTGACAGGACCACGAACGCAAACCAATGCTGACTACATTGCAAGAAAGGTTGAGGTTCAAAGCATGGCCGGTACGCCAAAGTAAGTAGACCGAAATCCATCAATATCTACTACTAATCATCCACCTTGAGATATCTATCCAGAACATCTCGCTGGTATTAAGTTGCGAGCCCCACCCATAGTGTAAACTCAAAGCAATAGACAACTGCATTAAAAGAACTTTGCGTAAAGTAAACAATCCTTGCACCCGCGGGCACAAGCACCGTTGTTTTCCCCCTTGTGGCAACAGCACATCCCCTAGACTCATGTTTCTGTCACTCAAGCTAGTCATCGAGGGGCATGAACCCACAATCAAGCATAACGTTCCCTCTTGGAGTCACTACATATTACTTGGCCAAAGCAATAAATAACAACGGAGAACATGCAAGAATTACTTACGAACATAAATATAAAAGAGGTAGATTTAATATATTACTCAATCACAATCTGAACATAATCTCATAATCCATCGGATCCCAGCAAAATCATCATAGCAACAGCACAAGGATTACATATGTGCCTCGATCATGTAGGGCAGCTCACGAGGACTAATTAGTGAAGCACAAGAACGAGAGGAGAACATCACATAGCTACTGGTCATGGACTCATGGTCCGAGGGAGACTACTCACAACTCATCCGGGAGGCGTCCACGGTGGTGGATAGGCTCCCGATGATGATCCTCCCCTCCGGCAGGGTGCCGGGAAGAGTTGTCCTGGTGCTCCTGATCTTGGAGGCGGCGGCGGCGGCGGAACAGAGATGAGATCGCGAAAAATAGTTCCCGTCCCAAGGGTTTCGAATGACGCTCTAAATATATGCCAAAGGGGGGCACCAGACGGGGCTCGGGGGGCCCAGGGGGGGGCGCCGCCAGGGCGCCTGGGGCCCTGGTGGCCCCCCCCCCCCGGCTGTACTTCGGGCGCTAGGTAGGTTCTGGAACGCTGATTTTTTATATAATTTTTCTGGATTTTTCCTGACAGTTCTCGTGATGTGAAAACCCGAAATACAAAAACAGCGGAAAACAGAAACTGGCACTGGGGTGCACTGGATTAGTAGGTTAGTCCAAATATGATCAAAAGTCTATGGAAGTGTATAAATATCATAGCAGTATCACCCAAAAGTGGCATGGAGCAAGCAGAAATTATAGATACGTTTTGGACGTATCAACATCCCCAAGCTTAATTCATGCTCGTCCTCGAGTAGGTAAATGATAACAAGAATAATTTCTGTGGTGACATGCTATTAACCATATAGGACTTTTTATAGTCATATGACAAAAGCTTACTGAGACAATGATTCTATAGTAATTAAGTTGCCTCATGAGAAAATCACAAATGACTGAAAGTTTTACAATATGAAACTGAAACAACAAAAAGATTTGCAATGAACATGATGTGCAAATATGGTAAAGTGATATCTAGCTTGCCCCCTTTAGTGACGCAAAACATAAATGCAGGGGCACCTTCAAGGTTTAAGTGATGACTAGATACAATGATTTCAAAATAAACGATATCACAATCATGCAAAAGACAATGCTACTTTGGAACAATGCACATTACACTTAGAATGACAATCATGCTCTCAGTAGTTGGTGCTCGTAGAAAGAAGCTGGAGACTCAACTTAAAAGTAAAAGAATGGTTATGTGCTAGAGCTTTTTTTTTATTTTGAAAACATAGAAGCAATTTTGTCAACGGTAGTAGTACTTCATCTGTGTCATGCATAAGACATCCTATAAGTTGCAAGCCTCATGCATCGAATACCAATAGTGCTCGCACCTTGTCCTAATTAGCTCGGATTTCCATGGGTTATCATTGCATTACATATGTTTCAACCAAGTGTCACAAAGGGGTACCTCTATGCCACCTGTACAAAGGTCCAAGGAGATAAATCGCATTTAATTTCTCGTTTTTGATAGATCTCAACTTGAGGACATCCATACCGGGACAACATAGAAAATAGATGATGGACTCCTCTTCAATGCATAAGCATATTCTCATAAGAAATTGAGGATTAATGTCCAAGCTAAAACTTCCACCATGATACATAGCTTTGGTTGGCGGCCCAATGTTCTTCTCTAACAATATGCATACTCAACCATTCAACCCATGGCAAATCACCCTTACTTCAGACAAGATGAACATGCATAGCAACTCACATGATATTCAACAAAAGTGTAACAGTTGATGGCGTCCCTAGAAACATGGTTACCGCTCAGCAAGCAACTTATAAGAAATAAGATACATAGGCAACATATTCTTTACCACAATAGTTTTTAAACTACTTTCCCATGAGCTATGTATTGCAAAGTTAGTCTGCTTAGTACAGGTGGAGGTTAGCAAAAGACTGGGAGCGACCAACTAAGAGAGCAATGACGGTCATAATCATGCAGAGCGACAAAGCAACATTGAATCAGGCATGGTAGTTATATCGCTACTCAGAAATAAAAGATCATCAAGGCTTGACAGACTTTCTTTACAGTCTTAAATATGCGTGAGCATACGCCAAGTCAATCAAAATAAATTCTTGAAGGAAGATATTACTAAACCATACCACATCATATGCAAACAAATCAAGTTGGTACTCCAATAACACATTGGGAATCCCCCAGCTATTTGAGACTAACCACAAGAAAACATGAATTACTAAGCACCATTATGCACGTAGCATCTTTATCATAGACATATTAACAAATGCAACGAAAGAAAACTCTCTTAATAAGGTGAGCATGGTAATTAAAGAGAGTTCAAGCAACCAACTAAACAAAAACTCTTTGAAAAAGATAAACATGAATACTAAGAGCAGAGCATGATAGTAGCTATTAAAGGACAAAGAACACACACAACAAAGATAGACATGAAAATTCTATGTTATGTTCTAGGTAGAAGTGGAGCGTGTTTCTCTCCCACATAAAGAACGCTGAGTTCCGACTCGTTATGAAAAACTAAAAAGGAAACTAAAAGCAAGACGCTCCAAGCATAGCACATAACACATGAAGTGATAAAAATATAGCGGAACGAAAGACGAACTGATAATGTTGATGGAGAAGGGGATGCACGGGGGCATCCCCAAGCTTAGACGCTTGAGTCTCCTTGAATATTTCTTGGGGGTGCATGCGGGCATCCCCAAGCTTGAGCGTTTGACACTCCTGAATCTTTTTATCATCTTCCCTCGCACACTTGAAAACTCCCTTCATACATAACTCATTATAATCTGATTAGCGAGGTTAGTACCCTTAATAAAATAATTGTTCCTTGCTGGAAATAAAGATATTCTTGAAGTTCTACTGTTTCTCAAGATTGCCAAAAGGTTTTTGCAAAGAAAAAGCAAGCTCTTGGTTTGCAAAATGAAGGAAAGGCAAAACAGGACAGAATCTGTGAAAAACAGAACAGCAGGTAGTAATTGATTTGTTCGTGGCACTTCTGCAACTCAAATCAAAAAACTCAGAACAGACACACGAAATACAATTATATAGAGAACTCTGTCGAAAAAATTCAGACCAAAAAGATGATCTGGTGATTTTATACGAATTTTTCTATCCAAGGACAGAATCTGTTTCCTGGACAGCACCTCACAACTTTTGAACTTTCTAGCAATCAGAGGCTATACTTGGTACAAATATGAAAAGCAAAGATACAATGATGATGCTACTGTAGTAAACAACATCAAGACACAACAAAAGCAAAATATAAAAATTTATTCATTGGGCTGCCTCCCAAAAGCGCTTTCTTTTATGCCTTTAAGCTAGGCATAATGCATAGAGATCAATTTTTATCAAGAGTAAAAGAATAGCTAGCCCGTCAACGAACTCAAAAGGTAACTTGATCTTCTTACGAGGGAAGTGTTCCATCCCTTTCTTGAGAGGAAACTGAAATTTTATATTACCCTCTTTCATGTCAATGATAGCACCAACGGTGCGTAAAAAGGGACGTCCCAAAATAATTGGACATGAAGGATCACATTCAATATCCATAATAGAAAAATCAACGGGAACGTAGTTTTCATTGACAACGATAAGAACATCGTCGATCCTCCCCAAAGGTTTCTTTATGGAAGAATCAACGAGACGAACACCAAAAGAACAAGAATCATAAGGTTTCAATTTAAGCATATCATATATTCTTTTGGGCATAACAGAGGTACTAGCACCAACATCACATAATGCATAACAAGAGAAGTCATTCAACTTAATTTTTATCATAGGATCCCAACCATCTTCTAGCTTTCTAGGTATGGAGGCTTCTTGTAATGCCCAGCATGGAGTTATACCTCCTACGTGTCGAGGCACGACTTAAAGGCATAAGTCCATCCTAGAATGATCTCAAGTCTGGTAATCTTTGCACATCTCATGTAAAAGAGGGGATTGTAAACAAAAATAGTTGGCTTACACTCGCCACGTCACACAATTACATAACATGTCTCAAACATCATACATTAAGAATATCACAACCCTCTAAGGGCAAAACCCAAATGTCAAGATACCAAACTTAAATAACATCCACAAGCGGATCGAATCCTAGTAGGAGTCTCCACTACTGATCATCCGGATATCGAACATAGTACCGACTACGCTCCTCGTCGTACTCCCAATCCAGCTCGGTGCCATCACCTGGATAGCTCACAGCTGGACCTGCATCTGGTTTGGTGAAGTAACTGTGAGCCACAGAGGACTCAGCAATCCCGTTCCCGGGTAACAAGACTATTTAAGCCTTGGGAGAGGATAAGGCTGAAGAAATGAAAAAGTGTCTGCAGCAGCAACTAGCAACTAGCTTACGTGAGTGAGAGCAAGAAGAGAAGCCTCGGTCGAGAAGTGATCACGAAGTGATCCTAGCTACAAGCTCAACAAACATAACCCCTCCATGTTCAACTCCCTAATCCCTATTCGGAAATTGACGGTCATGGAACACACGCTGGTAGTGTATTAGAAACATTGTGTCAAGTTATCTACAACCGGATATTAACAAGCTCCCATCTGCCACATAACCGCGGGCACGGCTTTCGAAAGTTCAAACCCTGCAGGGGTGTTCCAACTTGACCCATTACAAGCCCACGATCCGCGGAGTCGCAACTCCAAAGTGGGAAGACCCGAGTATTCTCGGAATCCCGTGCTCAAGATATACCGAACTAAGGTAAGGCTAATCCATCAAATCCTCCCGGTGTGCCGACACCCTGATAGTAGCCGCGCGTATCTCGTCTCAGGCCACGTCAGGATGGGCGATGCTACAGGTTTTTACCAGACCTTGAGTTTCCTCGAGGTGGCCCTGCAGGACCCCCAGTTCGGACCAACACTCATGTGGAGCACTGGCCCGGGGTTGTTGATTAAGAAAAAGGGTTTATAACTCCCTATGCAAGTTTAGTTTGTTATTAGGCAAATAGTACCAATGTTGGGACTTGCTGGAAAAGACTTAGCACTTAGCGGTTTATCGAGGGGGTCCCATACACCCCAACCGTGTTAGGAACGCATAATCAAGGAACATAACACCGGTTCATACGGTTCCTAACAGCATGAGTGGAACAAATCACCAAGCAAAAGGCTTAGCCTTCCACCCTTGCCAATATATAGATGATTTCATTTTAAGCATTTATATAGTGTGATATAACCAACAAAACTTCGACATGAAGCAAGCATCTTCGATCTTCACCTGCAACTAGCAAAGCTATAAGAAGGGCTGAGCGAAGCGTACTTAGCCAAGCAACGGTTTGCATAGGTAGGGTGGTTAAACATGGCAATGGTTACAAGTACGAGGCTGACAGGAAGAACATGGGCATCGAGGCAAAACTATAGATCGGAACTACTAGCAATAGGCAAAGATATTAATGTTATCGAGGTTCGGTCATCTTGCCTGAAGTGAAGTCGTTCGGATCGTAAGAAGGGTCCTCGTGCTCAACCTCATTGGTAACCTCGTGCTCGAACTCGTACTCGGTCTCAGCTTCCGGCTCTAAACAAAACAATCACACCAAGGACAAATCAACAAGATGCAATGCGCACTCGAAAATGATGGATGCATGATGGATGCACTAAGGATGCACACGGAGCACGGAAATTAGCACTCAAGCAAAACACCTCAAAACATGATAACAACTGGATATTATGATTCTACACGGAAAATCAATCAAGTTTCATGTAAGACTCGCTGAAATCGGAGTTACGGGCTAAAAGTTATGACCGAAACAAGAAATGAGCGAAAGCTGAAAATTACAGCATCATAGCAACTTCGGAGCACAAAATAATTAAACTACAGCACTCAAATATCATGGCAAAGGACATGAACACGAACTAGACATATACTACAGCAACTAAGTCCAAAGGTGCACCCCCAAAGGAGTCACGGTTCAATAGCAATGAACTTGGACATATTGATCTTGACAATAAAATTCTGGCAGCAGAATTTTATTGAAACTTTGGAGCAAAAGATAAACATGCTACAGCCACTCAAATAGACATGTGAGGACATGAATGGAAAGTCAACAATATATACTACAAGGAACAATCAAGATCCACTCCAAAACTAACATGGTTTGTCCTAGAACATCACACGAACATGGCATCGGAACGTTACAGATTTCAGACTTAGTGAAAATCCACTAAGTCCTAAAACAGCAGTTTCAACATGGCATCTAAAAGAGCAAGTTTAAGTCACCTCGAAACTAAACATGGCAAGTGGTAAGCACCTCATCAAAGTACACATGATGGTGATTCCGAAATACACAAGCATGCTTCATGGAGATAAACACAACGATAGCAACGAGCTCAACAAGATGGCATTTCATAACAAGTGAAACAACATCACAGCCACATGGCACTTTGCAACGATGATAAACATGGCAAGAACAAATCTATCATGCTACCTAGCACATACAACATTTAGATCATGGCAAGACGAACACTTGGACATGTCATTTGCATCATTCGGACAAACGAGCTAAAAGATATCACATGGCAAAGATGGCATCAAAACATCACATAGCAGCAGTTTATATCACAATGCACTCTTGCAACAGCAAAACAAGCACCTAGATGATCTCTAACATGCATGACAATAACAGATAAAACGTAGTGCACGATCCCACGAACGTCTGGACATGCTATTTGCGCGAATCGGAGAAACACACACAAAGTTATACACAGTTGAACATTGCATCACAGATTAAAACAACAACTAGATCTAGGGTTTTTTTTTGGGTCAACCTCCAGATCTGGGAGATGAAGATGGGCTCGGGCCGGATCTGGCCCGAGAGGAGGCTGGCAGCGACCTCGGCTGGGCCCGGTCGGTGGAGGCAGAGAGCGGCCCGGTCGGTGGAGGCAGAGGTACGGGCCCGCCTGGAGGGAGGCCCAGCGGCTGGCTGCGGCCTGCGGGCTTCGGCGGGAGGCGACCGGCGCTGAGGCAAGGAGAGACGAAAGTGGGCCGGCCCAGGCGCTCGCGCCTCAGTGGCGGGGCTGCGGGAGCGCGGCTGGCGCGGCCGGCCCGCGAAGGAAGCGACGGCCCAGGCGGCGACGGGGAAGTGGTCCCCTGGACCACTTCGAGCGGTGCGCCCGGCGGGAGGCCTGGTGCGGTGCGGCGATGCGGCGATCGGGCTGCCCGGCTAGAGCCCAGGAGGGGGGGGGTGCGGTGGCACGAGGCCTGGCGCGCTGGAGTCAACGCCTCGATGTGATCGATCGAGGAGCCTGGAGATGCCCTCGATCTGCGGAGTGGATCTGGCTGGTGCGGTGGAAACTGGCCAAGTGGCTGAGGGATCTGAGAAAAAAAATGAGGGGGAGAGAGGAAGAAGAAAGGGATGCCCAAAATTAGACCTAGGGGTCTATATATCTCAGATCTGCTAGGGTTTGGTTTGTGGGGGGGTGTTAGGAGCCCTCCGATCACGATCCGACGGATCCGATCGCGGGGGTAGTCTAGATGGGCCTAGGAGAAGGTAGAGACTGCAGTAGGGGTGTTTCTGGGACACAAAGTGAAGGCACTTTGGACCCACACGAATAACTGATGGGATAGCCAACGGAGTCCAAACGCGACGAGATTTGAGAGGCGGGTTGCACACAACAAAACAACAACACACACAACAACCCCGCGGCACACCGGTAACGTTACACGCCCGAACAACAAAGTAGGCCTACGGGACGTCACGGACACGTGAGGGAGGTCCGGAACGCGAAACAGACAACGGGAAGGAACGCGTGGAACCGGATGCAACCGACAACACAATGCGATGCGATGCACATATCTACATGATATGAATGAAAGCCACACACTCACACAACAAAACGACGAAAAACCGAAAGACAAAGAACCCGGAATGGAAATAGATGAAGCCGGAGATATATTATATACCCAAAAGGGAAATTATTACATCCGGGGCATTACACTTCTACTCTAAGTTTCTCCTCCCTAGCTTTGATGAGAGCATTAGTGATATGCTTTGTGAAGGCAAGATTAAGCGTGCTAGTGCGGGGGTCTCTAGACATCTTGTGAAGGAAATCAATAACTTCGGTAAGAGTGCAATTATCAAAATCAAGGTCACTAGCATCAATTAAAGTGGTAGTGTTGTCCTTTAGGTTCACATGTTTGGTAGTTTCTATAGTCATAGCATCACCATTAATAGGTCCATCGGGACCAGGAGTACATTGGGTGCTAAGAGTTTGGATATCCTCAACAACTTGGATAGTAGCAACAGTGTGGTGGGTAGGAAGGCTCTTAATTCTATCTTCTTCCTCCCTTTCTCTAGCCCATCTCTCTTTAAGTTTAGCCATCATCCTAATATTTTCATTAATTTGCACTTGAATAGCATTCATAGGAGTGACCTTCCTCTCCTCAAGAGGAGAAGTTCTAATTTTAAGCAATTCTACCTCATTGGCTAAATTGTCTACCTTTGAAGAGAAATCACCTGGTTTGTTTAGTTTTTCTTCTACACTATTATTAAAAGCTTTTTGGGTAGTAATGAAACCTTTAAGCATAATATCTAGTTCAGTAGTGGAGTTCCTGGTGCTAGGATAAGCATTGTTGTTCCCATAAGAATTAGAGGGGAACGGTCTAGGATTGCTACCAAAATTACTCCTATAAGCATTGTTGTTAAAATTGTTTCTAGAGATAAAGTTCACATCTACTTGTTCTTGAGCAATCAAAGAATTTAAAGGAACATCACGAGGATCAACAGAGGATTGCTTCGAAAGTAGAGACATGATCAAGTCAACTTTTTCATTTAAGGAGGAAATCTCCTCGACAGAGTTTACCTTCCTACCTGTTGGAGCGCGTTCGGTGTGCCATTGGGAATAGTTGGTCATCATCTCATCGAGAAGTTTTGTGGCAGCACCAAGTGTAGTTGACATAAAAGTTCCTCCCGCGGCCGAATCTAACAAGTTCCGCGAGGTAAAGTTCAATCCTGCATAAAAAGTTTGGATAACCATCCAAGTAGTCAAACCGTGAGTAGGGCAGTTCTTGATAAGAGATTTCATACGTTCCCAAGCTTGGGCAACGTGTTCATTATCCAATTGTTTAAAATTCATTATGTTACTTCTAAGTTGGATAATTTTAGCAGGTGGATAGTATTTTCCAATAAAAGCATCTTTGCACTTGTCCCATGAATCTATGCTATTTCTAGGCAAAGACTGAAACCAAATTTTACCTCCTCCTCTCATGGAGAAAGTAAAAAGCTTAAGCTTAACAATATTACCATCTATTTCGTGGTACGTTTACATATCACAAAGTTCAACACAGTTGTTTAAGTGTAAAGCAGCATCATCTCGAGCACCGGAGAATTGATCTTTCATGACTAAGTTCAGTAAAGCAGGTTTAATTTCATACGAAGGTGCTAAAGTGGCAGGTGTAGTGATAGGTGTGCTGATAAAGTCATCGTTGTTGTGACTAGTGAAGTCACACAACTTGGTGTTCTCGGTGGAACCCATAGTAGCAAGCAAGCAAGATAACTATTTTTGTGATTTTCGATAAAAGATACTAAAGCAAAACTGAAAGGGAAACTATCAAGACTAAAAAGCAAAGGTAAAGGATAGCATGCAACTCCCCTATCCTGAAGAGTGGAGTCCCCGGCAATGGTGCCAGAAAAACTCCTTGATGGGCCTCTAACCCCTTGTTGGTTACCCCAAGTGGAAAGTGTGAGATGCAGTGTTGTGGAAGTTTTTCCCTTAGCAAAGATGCCAAGGATCGAATCCCCAGAGACTCCTAGGTTCAACAAGTAGGTGTCAACTGCTAACGGCGCCAGATATTAGCAATCAACGTGGACCTGCACACAGATACAAATAACTTTGCTCCCAACGAGTACACAGAGGTTGTCAATCCCTCCGGCCTTGTAGTTCACAAAGGATTAAACACAAATGATAGTAGTGATAGATAATGTTTGCAATAGTAAGTAATTGCGAAAAGTAAATAGCGGATGTGATCAATGATGGTAATATGGACCGGAGTCTCATGATGTTCACTAGTGATGTCTCTCTCCCAAAAGACGATAAAACAGCTATGTGAGGTAAACGAATTACAGCTGGGCAATTGACAGGACCACGAACGCAAACCAATGCTGACTACATTGCAAGAAAGGTTGAGGTTCAAAGCATGGGCGGTACGCCAAAGTAAGTAGACCGAAATCCATCAATATCTACTACTAATCATCCACCTTGAGATATCTATCCAGAACATCTCGCTGGTATTAAGTTGCGAGCCCCACCCATAGTGTAAACTCAAAGCAACAGACAACTGCATTAAAAGAACTTTGCGTAAAGTAAACAATCCTTGCACCCGCGGGCACAAGCACCGTTGTTTTCCCCCTTGTGGCAACAACACATCCCCTAGACTCATGTTTATGTCGCTCAAGCTAGTCATCGAGGGGCATGAACCCACAATCAAGCATAACGTTCCCTCTTTGAGTCACTACGTATTACTTGGCCAAAGCAATAAATAACAACGGAGAACATGCAAGAATTACTTACGAACATAAATATAAAAGAGGTAGATCAAATATATTACCCAATCACAATCTGAACATAATCTCATAATCCATCGGATCCCAGCAAACTCATCATAGCAACAACATAAGGATTACATATGTGCCTCGATCATGTAGGGCAGCTCACGAGGACTAATTAGTGAAGCACAAGAACGGGAGGAGAACATCACATAGCTACTGGTCATGGACTCATGGTCCGAGGGAGACTACTCACAACTCATCCGGGAGGCGTCCACGGTGGTGGAGAGGCTCCCGATGATGATCCGCCCCTCCGGCAGGGTGCCGGGAAGTGATCTCCTGGTGCTCCCGATCTTGGAAGCGGCGGCGGCGGCGAAACAGAGATGAGATCGCGAAAAAGAGTTCCCGTCCCGAGGGTTTCGAAGGACGCTCTAAATATATGCCAAAGGGGGGCACCAGACGGGGCTTGGGGGGCCCAGGCGCCCCCCCGGCACGACACAGGGGGGGCACCGCCAGGGCGCCTGGGGCCCTGGTGCCCC
>LR738710.1:6370671-6424826 GCA_902687465.1 Secale cereale | reverse complement strand
CGGCTGTACTTCGGGCGCAAGGTAGGTTCTGGAACGCTGATTTTTTATATATATTTTCTGGATTTTTCCTGACAGTTCTCGTAATGTGAAAACCTGAAATACAAAAACAGCCGAAAACAGAAACTGGCACTGGGGTGCACTGGATTAGTAGGTTAGTCCAAATATGATCAAAAGTGTATGGAAGTGTATAAATATCATAGCAATATCACCCAAAAGTGGCATGGAGCAAGCAGAAATTATAGATACGTTTTGGACGTATCACCTCCCCTGGCCGCCTGCCAGGGGCGGCTTGTTTATGACTTACCCAATGGCCGGTGGGGCCAGTCGCCTGCTGGCCCCGACGTCTGTGGGTAGTGCGATCGTCGCTTCCTCTGACCGAAGCTTGGTCACTGGCAGCATGGCTATAGTGACTCGCCGCAGAAGAGATAACCATAAGGTACACATTCACTGTAGCCACGCCCTTATAGATTATTTAAGGACGTGCTCGACTATAGCCATGTGTAACACCCAAAAAATTTAACCATGTTTTATTAATTAAAACTTTGCCATGGTAAATTTAATTTTTATTCTCTGGATTTTCTTTTGATTCAGAACCACTCTTTTCTTCTAAATTGTGGAGTTTTCCCTCCAAATAGAAAACTTTTCAAAAATGTTGTTGGACTTGTATACCCTCTCAAGAAACATTTCTTTTATCAGTGGAATTATTTCTATAATTATTTTTCTGAGCTTTATTTCTTTTAAAATAATTTTTCATAACTTTTGGATCCTCTTTTGCACTATAACCCTTTGATAAATTTATTTAAAAATTCCACCAAAATTTGGGGATGTCATGTGATGTTCCCACATCACTTTTATGCAAAAGTATCTTTTAGTCATTTGGAGATTTTGAGCCTGTCGTGGAATTAACATGTCAGATGTCCGGTTTACGGTCTTAGTGGTGAGGCCGCGCATCTATGTAGTAGCTTGAGAGGGGTTTGAGCGGAATCGAGAGACGCGATGCAAGACACGGATTTAGACAGCTTCGGGCCCCGGGAAACATCATCCGGTAATAACCCTACGTGCTGTTTGAGGCTAGGTCTCATTATGATCCTCGTGGTGTTGCCGGTAAACCGGCTCTTGGTGTCTAACCCTAGAAACTTGTCTAAACTTCTCCTCTAACTTGTCTCTTGTCTAACTTATCAAAACCTGTCCTCTTTGGGGAGCCCTGCCCCTCCTTATATATGTTGAAGGGGCGGGTTACATGACTAGTCCTAGTAGGACTAGGATTGATCTATTACAAGGAGTCCTAGTCTTGTTTCCTTTATGGAGAATATTCCTTGCGCTTTATTTTTAAACCGGCCCACTATTAATATGAACCGGCCTTCTGGGCCTTGGGCCTTGTCATCCATGATCCGCCTGCCGGGTTACCAATATTTTGCCAAGTGTAAACCGTCTTAAGTAGAATGTCCAGTCCGGCCGGGTTATAATTCCGGCCGGTTCATACCGCGGGGTATATCCCCGACATTAGCCCCCAAGTTTAGCTTGGATGTGTCCATGGTAAACTTATGCTGCAAAATAAACACAATTGCGAATCTGATAGGTTGTGCTCCGGGTTAAAAATTTCTTGTAATCCGGCATCTGACCATCCTTAAGTCCTTGTCTTTCCTTCTTCTACAAAATCCGGGTCAACAGACCAGCTTCATACTCAACTTGCTTGCATCAGAAATATTGTAAATCAAGAATCCATTTGAATCGGCCTTCCATGCTCTGACTTGACAAAAATATTGGTCTTCAAATATTCAATTGATATCTAAGCCAGCTTGAATATGTAAAACTTGCCGGTTTATGATTGCCAAAATTGCCGGGTCACACAATTAATCTGATTTGTCAGAACTGAAAATTTGAAGATGTTTCTTCTTTATATGCATATTACCTATAGCCCCCAAGTGCCGGGTCATTATGTAATAATGAGCAGGGACTTTGTATATACTTCATTGAACATAGCCTTGTATAATCTTGAAGAAATCTGGATCATTCATCCCAGTCACTATGAAACTGAATATTCCATATTTATGTAGCCCCCAAGTGCCGAGTCATTATGTAATAATGAGCAGGGACTTTGAAGATATGATCATCTAAACTTGAACAGCAACATGTAGCCCCCAAGTGTCGGGTTATTATGCCATAATGAGCAGGGACTTCGTAGATATAATCATTGAAGACAACATTATATGATATGTAACTTCCATCGTGGGGTTTGAACCCACGTCCACAAGGTTAAGAGCTTTGTGCTTTACCAACTGAGCAGTGGACCCTTAAATTTAATGAATGAATACTTGTGTACCTTGAATTGTTGACAGGAGCGATTGGTAGCCCCCAAGTTCCGGTTTAGCTACATTTAGAAGGTGAACCGGTACTTCCAGATGAAGCAAATGATCTTTCCATTAGCCCCCAAGTTTCAAGTGGACAACTTGCTTGTGTGCTTGATACTTGTGTATTTGATGTAATCTCAGTCTGAATAATGTAGCCCCCAAGTGCCGGGTTGTAAGCCTGCAGCGACTCGGGACTTTTCCTTTATAGAATAAATCACTTTCATTGAAGAAATAATATCCATTGCGCTTAAAGCGTCTTTGAAAACCTCAATCATAATATTTATAAGCATTATAAGAATCCAGCCATGTTGGCTATTGAAGAATTCAATCAGGTTTGAAGACCGGTTCCAATGATGTTTGATCACAATCGGGTCGGGTTAATAAACACCGGTCATTATTTTGTCTTATACTGGCGACTTATAGTCAAAACCAGGCCGGTTTAACAAACACCAGTCATTATAACTGATCATGTACTGCCAATATGTATTTAAAAACAAGATACTTCATACCTACGATCAAGTATGCTTGATATTCTTAATCCGGTAGAACCTTAAAATTTCTTGATGAAGATCTTCATGGATCCAATAACAAACCCGGGTTTTGATAACAGACTCCGGTTTATCTTGTTCTGAAAACTTTGTTCAGAAATTTGTGGCTTGTTGCCTGATAGATGATCCGGGTTATAATGAACACCGGTTTACTCATGCTGGTATTCATGATCCAGACTTTTCACTTTATAGATATGTGGTCAGCTTCTGTAGCTGTTCCACTCCGGTTTAAAGGGTTTAAAACACAAACACAAAAAGATGCAAATTTTGCAAATAAGACCATGTAGTCGAGGCTTTTTAAGAGCTGCCAGGCTCAAAGCAAGATTCAGCCAATCAATGGGACGTGGATTATCCATCTTTCCCAGGGGGCCTAGCCAATCACTGAACGTGGGCATACCATCTTTTCAGAGGGCCGATAGAACCGCAAATAAAAACTGAGCAAATCAATGGGACGTGGGCAAACCATCTTTCCCAGAGGGCCTAGCCAATCACTGAACGTGGGCATACCATCTTTTCAGAGGGCCGATAAAATCGTACATAAAAATTGAGCCAATCAATGGGACGTGGGCAAACCATCTTTCCCAGAGGGCCTAGCCAATCACTGAACGTGGGCGAACCATTCTTTTCAGAGGGCCGATGTAGATAAAAATTGAGCCAATCACTAGATGTGGATTATCCATCTTTCCAGAGGGCCTCCATGGTTTCCTCCTGAACCGGTGGGTAAATCGTGAAGCGTCCTCTCTTCGAACCGGATATGATCTCATGTTTTTTAGATAGTTTTATTGCTTCTGAGTATATATGTGAGAGTTGCCCTGCACAACCAGATAGACTGATCAAAGCATCTTATTTTCTTAATGAAAAATGATACAAAACAAGAGAAATAATATTGTAGATGGATATCACCTGAGTGAATTTGAACCGGTATGTTGAATTGGCTGGATCACAGGGTGGACAGTAAAACGACCGCAGCGTCAGTGGCAGCTCAAATACATGAATCGGCCGCGGTATTGTAACCCTGATTTGCTCACATAGCAGATGTGTCGACCGGCGCCGACGGGCTAGTTGCTTTCCTCGTTGTGAGCCGGCGTAGTCATGAGAGACGGCCATGGCATTGTAAACCGGTGTGGTCGCGAGAGACGGCCACAGCGTTGTAAACCGGTGCATGAATCCGTGGAATCACGACGATCACTTGTGTGGAACAATGTTTGGCGTGCCTCCACCTCCGTGGTATAATACCATTTTATAAGGAATAATTTTTCTGCATATAAATTACAGTAGGGCGAGGAATTTTTGCTCTGATGGATTAATATGTATTAAAAATAAATAGGAAAAATATCACCTGATCCGCCTGGACAGCAGATGAGTCGGTAGTGGTATTTGTAGACCGGTGAGACGCGTATCCGCTGGGCCGGTTTACGACGACGGGTGCAGCACTGGCGTGTTGATGTAGACCGGACCGCGGAAGCGGTGGCGTGCGCGCGTCCATTGGCGAGGGAGTCAGGCGCGGTGTTGGAGACCAGCGCGCGTGGGCGCGGACAGACGGACTGGCCGGTGTGTTGGTGTAAACCGGATCGCAACATGCATGCTCGCGAAGCCACGCAACATAGCTAAACGTGCATCCGTAGCCTGCCCTGATGATGATCCGGCTGCTGCTTTCAATAGTCGTCCTGCATAAAAATATTACATACGAGAGTAATTGTTGTTGGAGGAATTAATGTATACTGATAAAATATATAGGAAGAATATCACCCGGGTTTGTTCGGACGTCGGATGATTCGTATGGTAACTCAGTGTTCATACGTCCTAGTGGATAGTAGTGCAGCAGTTGATGATTTGACCTTGGTCTGGCGTCCCGAGGCGAGCGATAGGGGAATTAATTTGGCAGCGGCCTCGAGCTCCTTGCGTATTATCAACAACATCCAGTGCCATGTCGGCTTGATCTGATACTGTCTTTTTCTATGATGGGGAGTGCCTTCGTGGCAGAAGAAAAGGTAGCCGTCCATGGTTGATTGCTACGGGTTGTAATTCGTGGACGCAGGGCAGCAGCGACTCGGAACAGACGGCCGCTCGACGCATACTGGAGTAACTCGGGGCCAGCATGACCCTGTGGCAAGTCGTGCTGATAGGGCCGGCTCGATCCGGAGGCGGAGCGCTGCTGCAGAGCTAGGCGGCGACTCGGCCACAGAGCCGGTCAGCGTTGCGAAGCCGGTTTAATACGGCCGCGCGAAGGAGGGCCCGTGAGGCGTGGCACGGCGTGGCAACGGCTGGGGCGGCTCTGTGCGGAGGCAGAGCGAGGCGGGTCACCACGGCAGGGCTTCAAGGCGAAAGCGAGGTCGCGGATGCAGGCCCCAACAGGGTTTCAGGGCAGCAAGGCAAGGTCGCAGCGGTGACTTTAGGCCCACAGGCGAAGGCAGCTTGGAAGCAGCAGACCCGGCGCGGCGGCCGAAAGGGCGGCTCAGAGGCGGTGAAACAGAACGGCTCGGCGCAGGGACAAGAGGAGCGAGGCCGTGACGAAGACTCGGATTAGCGGGCGGCTCGGAAAGGCTAGGTGCCTCTGAGGCAGAGGCGTGGCCATGGCGGCTTGCACTTGACGACTCAAGGCCGGAGTGAGATGCCGCAACGGCGACTCGCTGGACTTGTTGCAGACGCGGTTCACAGTTAACGGAGACAGCCTACAGGGGCGGTTCGACGCTGAGGTAGGTTCGACGGCAGACGTTTGACGCTGACGCGAGGTCAGGGAAACGAGTCCGTGACCAAATCCGTTTCTGGGTCACGGTTGTTTGAGATGGCATTTTTCCTTCGGTTTTTCCGCCATGTACTAGTACTCAGTAGTACTATCGGAAGTGCTTGGCGATCTGTAGAATTTTGACTTGGTCTCCATCACGTGATCGAGTTTTTCAGAGTAGCACTTGATGTTTCTTGGGAAAACAGGGGCAGCAACAGAGTAGCCCGGCGGCTTGGGGCGAGGTGGTCGTGGCATAGTTGTCCGGATACGTATCCACCTCGGGTCCTTCTCCAAATCATAGCTAGCTGACCAACTATCCCTGCTGTAATTGATTTCCGTTTTTGACTGTGCACATGTGAATCCGACCAGCACCGCGGCTTCCTAGAATAAAAAATAGCAGCAGCTTCGATTGACAGTCTTTCGACTCGATTTTCCGGCCGCCGCTTGGCGCGTGAAGCGGCCGTGCAATTTGTAACTCTAAAACAATCTCAATCTCATATCCGTCGCCGCAGAGCACTTCATCAATCTTAACTGATGAATTCAATGTTGATGTGAATTTTCCACGTCGGCTTTTGCTGAACTGAAAGATTGCAAACTTCTCAATCCCATGGAATATCCCTTCAAGAACTCATCACCACCGTGCGCCGGCCCCAAGGTGGGCGCCAACTGTCGTGGAATTAACACGTCAGATGTCCGGTTTACGGACTTAGTGGTGAGGCCGCGC
This sequence comes from Secale cereale, assembly GCA_902687465.1. NCBI lineage: Eukaryota > Viridiplantae > Streptophyta > Magnoliopsida > Poales > Poaceae > Secale > Secale cereale. Next base: position 6,418,478 of record LR738710.1, on the reverse strand, counting down.
ATCTATGTAGTAGCTTGAGAGGGGTTTGAGCGGAATCGAGAGACGCGATGCAAGACACGGATTTAGACAGCTTCGGGCCCCGGGAAACATCATCCGGTAATAACCCTACGTGCTGTTTGAGGCTAGGTCTCATTATGATCCTCGTGGTGTCGCCGGTAAACCGGCTCTTGGTGTCTAACCCTAGAAACTTGTCTAAACTTCTCCTCTAACTTGTCTCTTGTCTAACTTATCAAAACCTGTCCTCTTTGGGGAGCCCTGCCCCTCCTTATATATGTTGAAGGGGCGGGTTACATGACTAGTCCTAGTAGGACTAGGATTGATCTATTACAAGGAGTCCTAGTCTTGTTTCCTTTATGGGGAATATTCCTTGCGCTTTATTATTAAACCGGCCCACTATTAATATGAACCGGCCTTCTGGGCCTTGGGCTTTGTCATCCATGATCCGCCTGCCGGGTTACCAATATTTTGCCAAGTGTAAACCGTGTTAAGTAGAATGTCCAGTCCGGCCGGGTTATAATTCCGGCCGGTTCATACCGCGGGGTATATCCCCGACAGAGCCCTACCTCAAGTTTTCAAATCTGGATCAGTTTGTGGTTTGCACTGCAACCTATTTAAAAATTTCTTTAAAAATTTCACCAAAGTTGGGAGATGTTAGTAGGAGTATATAATTCAACTATATGCATTAACCCATTGGTGTTCTTTGGAAACAAATTGAGCAAATCATGCTCTTTTGCTCTCTGGCCCAGTTTGGTATTTTCTACTGCAACCATATTTTAACTTGCCCTTTTAGCCATGATTCTTTTTCGTGCTTATAGACCACTCTACCAAACCCTTAAGTCCAGGAGATTGGACCCATTGGAGCATTTTTGGTCCATGCAATAATGCCCTTTATTTTCTGTCCAGATTTGATTTTTTCAAAAACTTGCACAAACAAGTTCCTGGTTTTGCTAAAATAACCTTGCCATCATTACTTGCACCTAAAGAGACCCCAAACTGGAGACTTTGGCCAGCAAAAGAGATGCCTAGATACCATTGGCATTTCATCAAGCAGGTTAGGAGCATGGCCTGTTTTGGCATGCTTTTAGTCTTGCATTAGGAAGTTGCTCTAATGACCTTACCAGCGTGTCTATTAGCTCTCTCATAATCATTAGCCTAGTCCTGTTTAGTTGCATAGGCATCGGAGAGGCCTAGAACGTGTTGGCATTTTGTCGAACGCCTGGCGTAGGTGCTCTTGGCGCGGTCAGAGCGCGCGTTTTGCACGTGCGTGCGCCCGAGCCGCTGCGTCCCGCTGCCGCCTCCCCGCGCTCGTTCTGGCCCCTCCCCACTCACAGCCAGCGCGCCTCGACTCCTCCGTCATCGCAGAGCCGCCCCGGCCACCTCCTGGCACCCCACAGCTCCACCGTCAGGTCGGCCATGGCGGCTAGCTGACGGCCGCAACAGGCCCAGGCCGTGGTAGCGCCGCCCAAGCTATACGCGCGCGCCAGCTTGCCCCCTTGAGAAGTGGGGAGTTCGTCGGAATGCGCCGACCAGCTCCAATCACCTCCACGTCGCTTGCTAGCAACAGAACGGCGGTTCACCGTCCCTATTCACTGCCGCCATCGGAACCAACCTCGACCGCCTATATAAGAAGCCCCCGAGCTCGTCCAGACCCTTAGGGATCTCAGGCCATCCCCCTGGTGCCCCCATAGCCAGCAATCAGCGCAGGGAGGCCGTCTTCCCCGTCGGCCGCCGTCACGCTCCAGTTCCGTTCGTCGCGAGCAGGGCCTCCCCTGTCCATCCAGTGCCACCATCCGACTCTCCTTAACCTTGCGGAGCCACTCCACCTCTCAAACTTGATGGGGAGCCACCGTAGCTCGGGGCCCCAAATCCTCCCGAAGCCACCGTCCGCCGCGGAGCTCGCCGCCGGCAACCCCCTGCACCCCCGCCAATCTAGCAACCACTAGGAGGACCGCCCTGGGCTGGCGAATCCATCCCTGCCCTCGGAGTTCCGTGGGGAGCCACCGTTCGTCGACGGCAATCGCCGGAGCCCCGCCTCTGCTCGGCCAGAGGACAAAGAAGGCGCGGGCGACTGGTCAAAACTGACCAGTGGGCACGATGGACTAGCGATGGCCCGCGCTGGTTTAAGGGAAGACGTAAACCCAGAAGTACGTCTTCTCTGCCTCGAAAACGTATTACTCCCCGAACCGTTTTCTTTTTCTAATTTTTATTAAAAACAGATTTTGACTAAACTTTGACTAGCTATAACTTTTTAAATACAAGTCCAATTGATTTGATTCTTTTTCTGTTGTTTCTCAAATTTTGTCTAGTTTATTTTCATATTTATTTGAAAATTTTCCAAACAACTTTTGTACTATTTTGAAACTATGTGTTAATTCAAATTTTCTTAAAATAGGATTTTGAAGAAGAAGGCAACTTTCAAAAAGTGCACCCCCACTTGCATACTCTTGAAGGAAAGCATTCTGAACCCTGGCATAATGTTTTTGTGTGTTGTTTGATACGATTACAACACCACCTTCACATGGAGCATTCGTTATTTTATGTGATGATATAATCATACGCATGAGTGCATATTGAAGATTCTTTGCTATTGGAAATGGATATGCTTGTGATAGTAATCACCCTCGTATGCGTTTCATGCCTACCGGAAGGAATCCGGGAAATCCTCTGTCTTGTGTAGACATGAGCTTGTCCCTAGTTCCTCGTCGAGACGGTTGTGTCCGGTATGGCATGGTGAGGTATGATGGGTGGTGATTGTGTCTGTTGGTTGAAATATATTTTTTGTGCTAATCATGCAGGGAATACTTAGACCTCCTGATTCGGCCGTAGATCGAGTCTTGTTCTAGTAACCCCCATACTTGTTTCGTACTACCACTTGTCCCTGCCATAGGTAGGGTATAGTTCAGTAAGTTGTCAACCCCTTTCTAGCACACACCGTACAGAGAGGCCATGGTGGAAGATACCGGCTGCATCCGGTAGGCATGCCACTTGGTCCGGGGGCATGGGTGTTTTCGGTTGGTGTCGAAGGGGTAGCTCCCCTAGTTTGCGCGCGCTATAAATTTTGTGATCCCATGCTAGTCGGGGTTGTAGCCTGCCCACTTAGAGTTTTGCTTAACGGGTGTCATGGGTGATTCCAGACACCGGTCAGTTAGGCTGGTGTGTGCGGTCAGGTGTGTTTTCAATTAAAAGACCGCGGACGGAATGAGTCCCGATGGACTAAAGGTATCCGTTACTCGTGGGTAAAGAGTACACCCTCTACTGAGGTTATATCTATTCGAATAGCCATGTCCATGGGTAAGGACTACAGTCTGGGATGGGTCAAGTATCGGTCTTAGTGTCAGTCTTCGGAGGAGAAACTGCTAAAACAGAACATGGATCATGACTTGTGACTTATGATGATTATTATTAATATTATTATGGACTAACCATTTATATTATTTGAGTTATTGAGTATCCCTGGGACGGTTCTACCTCCTGGATATTCACTGTGACTATCCTCTTATAAGTCCTTTATGTGGCGTCGCACAAACGCCCGACTGTGGCATGTTTGTTATTTATTTTCATTTATAAGCCCTTTATGTGGTGTCGCTGAGACGCCCGACTGTGGCATGCTTGTTATTTATTTACTTTATAAGCCCTCTATGTGGTGTCGCTGAGACGCCCGACTATGGCATGCTTGTTATTTATTTACTTTATAAGCCCTTTATGTGGTGTCGCTGAGATGCCCGACTGTGGCATGCTTGTTATTTATTTACTTTATAAGCCTTTTATGTGGTGTCGCACAGATGCCCGATTGTGGCATGTTCGTTATTTATTTTATTTATAAGCCCTTTATGTGGCATCGCTCAGACGCCCGACTGAGGAATGCTTTATGTTATTACACTTTCGAGTCGTCTCTTCAGACACCCAATCGGTGCATTCTATTTCTACTCCCTGATTGCATATTCATGTTTTATATGAACAACCTTCTTGCATCATGGATTTTTATGTCGTGACTAACGTTGTGATCATAGAATATTTCGGAGCATGATTATCATTTGTTATATTATACCAGTGTTCATAATGTTTGCGAGTACATTCAAAGTACTCACTGGCTTGTCCCTGGCTATTTTCTTGGCCAGATCTCTTGCATGGAGAGGAGCGTTGCGATGACCGTCCCGGAACCTACGCAATGGTGATAGCAGCCTCGCGAAGATAGGAGTTATCCTGGTCATCAGTTCCTGTGGGAAATGGAGTCCCATAGACACCGAAGAACCACAAACCGCTTCCGCCGTCAGCCACTAGAAACCTTGTGTTGTACTCACAGGCCATAATGGTCTTGTACTTTGCTTGGAATTTATGTATCAAGTTGGTGCCTCATCAGCTAACAGTAATCCTAGGGCTGGTGAGCACAAGGGCCATTTTCTGGGAAATTGATAACCCAAAAATCCGGTCCTGACAACCTTGGTATCAGAGCCAGGCTGACCATTGGCTAATCCTATCTTACCCATGTCGAAAAACCGAGGTTAACCAACCCACAAGACCTTAACCTAACCCCGGCCAAGCTTCTCGTGTAAGATAGCCACACAGTGACCCCGACACCTTTTGGCAGGCGGTGCCCAACCTATCAGCCTAGCCTGTCAATCACGCGCCAGTGACCGACACCTAAATTGTCTCATTCGCAAGCGTGCGAAGGAAGACTCCGTCCCCTTTTTCTATAAAAAAGTAACGCTCTCCCAAACCCAGCACAGCACAACCTCCACCCCAAACCGAGCTATAATGCCTGGACCCATTGTTCGCAATGAAACCACAGCAACCAACCTTGGAGGTTTTGTGACCGTGCTACCAAACCTCACCCGCCGTGCCTTTGCATTAGAAGAGCCCCCAGAATATGTTTTGTACCAAGGGCCCATGAGCGGTGAGCGCCGTCAATTCTGGGATAGTGTGCACGTCTATGGTAGGGGTCTATCACCAGAACGCCCCTACAGGTTCACCAGAAGGACAACTTCCTTTGAGCCACAAGCCATCCAACTAGTTGGTCGAGAGGCTATAGTTCAACTCCGGCACTTGTCGCCCAGAGTTAACTGTCGCTCGTTCTACTACTACCCCAACCGTGACGGGTATGGTAGGCCACCCCAGGTTGCCAACGGAGATCACGAGACGGATCCTGCATTGTTGCATCTGGTGCGCTATGTAAGTGCACTAGAGGAACTGTTCGATTAAATCACACTTGATCTGATCGCAGCTCGTGGAGAACTGGTTTGCCGAGACCAGGCAAGAGGAGAAGATGAGCCCGACGCCGACAACCCAGTAGTGTTGTTCGGACAACCGATCGAGTCCTTGAGGTCTTCCCCTGCCATCGACCAAAATGCTTTGGTGTCCCCAGAAGTGATTCGTCGCCTTTTGGGAACAGGCTCCAACGGGATTGTGGCCAACAACCCCTGCGATGGTCATCATCGCTACCCCGACCCTGCAGTCCCTCAACCCCCTCCAGCTAACCCCGACGGTGAAGCCCTTGGAGAAGCCTCGGCATCCACAAGGCACACCCGCTTAGATATAAACGAGGTAGACTAAATCACTCGAGTAGCGCCGAGTCTTAGAATGTCCACGCCCTGTCATTGTGTGATCTTGTATCGCCATAATTAAAAGCGGTCTGCTTGTGCGCCCCTATTTTTTTAATAAGTAGCCATGCATAAGTATGTTGGTGTATGATTGCATTTTTTAATTCCGGGCGTAGCTTCCAAAAACCACCCCCGACGACTCCCATAGTAATACGTCACTTTTGCGAGATATGTGTATCTGTAGCATTGACCCCGACCCCATACAGCAGAACCGACAAACTAGTTGCCCACTCACTGTAGTCACATTTTATTGCATAAGTAGGATGGTTATTTTTGTGATATTACTTTGTGATAGTAGGAGTAATTCTTTTCATAACAGCCTTTAGAAAATCTCGAGGACGAGATTTTTCTTAACGGGCGTTGTGTTGTAACACCCCAAAAATGTAACCATGTTTTATTATTGAAAACTTTGCCATGGTAAATTTAATTTTTATTCTCTGGATTTTCTTTTGATTCGGAACCACTCTTTTCTTCTAAATTGTGGAGTTTTCCCTCTAAATAGAAAACTTTTCAAAAATGGTGTTGGACTTGTATGCCCTCTCAAGAAACATTTCTTTTATCAGTGGAATTATTTCTATAATTATTTTCCTGAGCTTTATTTATTTTAAAATGATTTTTCATAAGTTTTGGAGCCTCTTTTGCACTATAACCCTTTGATAAATTTATTTAAAAATTCCACCAAAATTTGGGGATGTCATGTGATGTTCCCACATCACATTTATGCAAAAATATATGTTAGTCATTTGGAGATTTTGAGCCCTACCTCAAGTTTTCAAATCTGGATCAGTTTGTGGTTTGCACTGCAACCTACTTAAATATTTCTTTAAAAATTTCACCAAAGTTGGGAGATGTTAGTAGGAGTATATAATTCAACTATATGCATTAAGCCATTGGTGTTCTTTGGAAAAATAATGAGCAAATCATCCTCTTTTGCTCTCTGGCCCAGTTTGATATTTTCTACTGCAACCATATTTTAACTTGCCCTTTTACCCATGATTCTTTTTCCTGTTTATATACCACTCTACCAAACCCTTAAGTCCAGGAGAGTGGACCCATTGGAGCATCTTTGGTCCATGCAATAATGCCCTTTATTTTCTGTCCAGATTTGATTTTCTCAAATACTTGCACTAACAAGTTCCTGGTTTTGCGCAAATAACCGTGCCATCATCACTCGCACCTAAAGAGACCCCAAATTGGAGACTTTGGCCAGCAGAAGAGATGCCTAGATACCCTTGGCATTTCATCAAGCAGGTTAGGAGCATGGCCAGTTTTGGCATTCTTTTAGTTTTGCATTAGGAAGTTGCTCTAATGACCTTACCAGCGTGTATATTAGCTCTCTCATAATCATTAGCCTAGTCATGTTTAGTTGCAGAGGCATCAGAGAGGCCTTGGCATTTTGTTGAGCGCCTGGCGTGCGTGGTCTTGGCGCGGTCAGAGCGCGCGTTTTGCACGTGCGTGTGCCCGAGTCGCCGCGTCCCGCTACCGCCTCCCCGCGCCCGTTCTGGCCCCTCCCCACTCACAGCCAGCGCGCCCCGACTCCTCCCTCTTCACAGAGCCGCCCTGGCCACCTCCTGGTACCCCACAGCGCAACCGTCAGGTCGGCCATGGCGGCTAGCTGACGGCCGCAGCAGGCTCAGGCCGTGGCAGCGCCGCCCAAGCCATACGCGCGCGCCAGCTCGCCCCCTTGAGCAGTGGGGTGTTCGTCAGAATGCGCCGACCAGCTCCAATCGCCTCCACGTCACCTGCTAGCAACAGAATGGCGGTTCGCCGTCCCTATCCGCTGCCGCCGTCGAAACCGACCTCGACCGCCTATATAAAAAGCCCCCGAGCTCGTCCAGACCCTCAGGGATCTCAGGCCATCCCCCTGGTGCCCCCATGGCCAGCAATCGGCGGAGGGAGGCCATCTTCCCCGTCTCCGATCAGTTTGGCCGCCGTCATGCTCCGGTTCCGTTCGTCGCGAGCAGGGCATCCACCGTCCATCCAGTGCCACCATCCGACTCTCCTTAACCTTGTGGAGCCACCCCACCTCTCAAACTTGATCGGGAGCCACCGTAGCTCGGGGCCCCAAATCCTACCGAAGCCACCGTCCATCGCGGAGCTCGCCGCCGGCGACCCCCTCCACCCCCGCCAACCTACAAACCACTAGGAGGACCGCCCTGGGCTGGTGAATCCATCCCTGCCTTCGAAGTTCCGTGGGGAGCTGCCGTTCGTCGATGGCGATCACCGGAGCCCCGCCTCTGCTCGGCCAGAGGAGAAAGAAGGCGCGGGCAACTGGTCAAACCTGACTAGTGGGCCCGATGGACCCACTTTCAGTGACCCAGCAACGGCCCGCGCTGGTTTAAGTGAAGACGTAAACCCAGAAGTACGTCTTCTCTGACTCGAAAACATATTACTCCCTAAACCGTTTTCTTTTTCTGTTTTTTATTAAAAACTAATTTTTACTAAACTTTGACTAGCTGTAACTTTTCAAATATAAGTCCAATTGATTTGATTCTTTTTCTGTTGTTTCTCAAATTTTGTCTAGTTTATTTTCATATTTATTTGAAAATTTTCCAAACAATTTTTTTGTACTATTTTGAAACTATGTGTTAATTCAAATTTTCGTAAAATAGGATTTTGAAGAAGAAGGCAACTTTAAAAAATTGCACCCCACTTGCATATTCTTGAAGGCAAGCATTCTGAACCCTGGCATAATATTTTGTGTGTGTTGTTTGATACGATTACAACACCACCTTGACATGGAGCATTCGTTGTTTTATGTGATGATATGATCATACGCATGAGTGCATATTGAAGATTCTTTGTTGTTGGAAATGTATATGCTTGTGATAGTAATCACCCTCGTATGCCTTTCATGCCTACCAGAAGGAATCTGGGAAAGCCTCTCTCTTGTGTAGACACGAGCTTGTCCCTAGTTCCTCGTCGAGACGGTTGTGTCCGGTACGGCATGGTGAGGTATGATGGGTGGTGATTTTGTCTGCTGGTTGAAATATATTTGTTATGCTAATCATGTAGGGAATACTTAAACCTCCTGAGTTGGCCGTAGATCGAGTCTTGTTCCAGTAACCCCCTTACTTGTTTCGTACTACCACTTGTCCCTGCCATAGGTAGCGTACGGTTCAGTAAGTTGTCAACCCCTTTCTAGCACACACTGTACAGAGAGGCCTTGGTGGAAGATACCGGCTGCATCTGGTAGGCATGCCACCTGGTCCGGGGGCATGGGTGATTTCAGTTGGAGCCGAAGGGGTAGCTCCCTTATTTTGCGCGCGTTTTAAATTTTGTGATCCCATGCTAGTCAAGGTTGTAGCCTCCCCACTTAGAGTTTCGCTTAACGGGTGTCGTTGGTGATTCCAGACACCGGTAAGTTAGGCTAGTGTGTGCGGGCAGGTGTGTTTGCAATTAAAAGACCGTGGACGGAATTTGTCCCGATGGACTAAAGGAATCCGTTACTCGTAGGTAAAGAGTACACCCTCTGCAGAGGTTATATCTATTCGAATAGCCATGTCCATGGGTAAGGACTACAGTCTGGGATGGGTCAAGTGTCGGTCTTCGGAGGAGAAACTGCTAAAACAGAACATGGATCATGACTTGTGACTTATTATTATTATTATTATTATTATTATTATTATTATTATTATTATTATTATTATTATTATTATTATTATTATTATTATTATTATTATTATGGACTAACCATTTATATTATTTGAGTTATTGAGTATCCCTGGGACGGTTCTACCTCCAAGATATTCACTGTGACTATCCTCTTATAAGCCCTTTATGTGGCGTCGCACAGACGCCCGACTGTGGCATGTTTGTTATTTATTTTCATTTATTAGCCCTTTATGTGGTGTCGCTGAGACGCCCGACTGTGGCATGATTGTTATTCATTTACTTCATAAGCCCTTTATGTGGTGTCACTGAGACGCCCGACTGTGGCAAGCATGTTATTTATTTACTTTATAAGCCCTTTATGTGGTGTCACTGAGACGCCCGACTGTGGCATGCTTGTTATTTATTTACTTTATAAGCCCTTTATGTGGTGTCGCACAGACTGCCGACTGTGGCATGTTGGTTATTTATTTCATTTATAAGCCCTTTATGTGGCGTCGCTCAGACGCCCGACTGAGGCATGCTTTATATTATTACCATTTCGAGGCGTCGCTTCAGACACCCGATCGGTGCATTCTATTTGTACTCTCTGATTGCATATTCATGTTTTATATGAACAACCTGCTTGCATCATGGATTTTTATTTCGTGACTGACATTCTGATCATAGAATATTTCGAAGCATGATTATCATTTGTTATATTATACCAGTGTTCATAATGTTTGCGAGTACATTCAAAGTACTCACTGGCTTGTCCCTGGCTATTGTCTTGGCCAGATCTCTTGCATGGAGAGGAGTGTTGCGATGACCACCCCGGAACCTACGCAATGGTGATAGCAGCCTCGCGAAGATAGGAGTTGTCATGGTCAGCTGTTCCTGTGGGAACTGGAGTCCCATAGACACCGAAGAACCACAAACCGCTTCCGGCATCAGCCACTAGAAAACTTGTGTTGTACTCACAGGCCAGAATGGTCTTGTACTACATGTTATCTACTTTGCTTGGAATTTCTGTATCAAGTTGGTGCCTCATCAGCTAACAGTAATCCTGGGGCTGGTGAGCACAAGGGTCATTTTCTGGGAAATTGATAACCCAAAAATCTAATCCTGACACCATGCCTCAGCTGTGCTGTGGTCCCCCAGCACGCATCCCGAGGGAGAGGCGTAGGACCGTCTGCTAGCTGCTGGCTGTGGAGCTGCCGCCTGTTTGGTCCCCTGCCGCCTGCTGGCAGCCGGCTCCTAGGGTAAGCTGTCCTAGGAGGCGGACCGATGAGCAGCCGGCCAGGGGGTAACAGGCGGCCCCAAATTGTCTTGAAATACCATAGGTGGTCGATGAGGACACTCGTGGTCAATATCTCCGAGAGTAGTCCCCGAAGCTGATGGAACTCCGCGGTTTGTGTTTGAGGGCTGCGGGGTTCCAGCAGCTTCCCCCCCTAAGCACGACCAACGACCTTTGTCTGTCTTACGAAAAGATTTGTCTGTTGGCGGCCGGGACTTCGCAAAGGGGACCGACTCCTGGCAGTCGGACTTCCGTCTTCAAATCTTCGATGGGAAGGCACCGCCTGGTCGGCAGACGACCAGGCAGGCAGCCGTGCAGGTCTGCCGACCGTTGGCGGCTCCCCACACGTCGCCGCCCCGTCGCTTCGGCCTGCCAGCCCACGCGTGTGACGGGACGTAATAGTGGGCCGGGGCCCGCCACTACAGGGCCTCGGTCCACGCACGGATCCGGTGTGGCAGGGGCAATCGATTGCCCTCCCCATGCACATTTAATGCGCGTGGATTTGGCGCGCAAAAGGCGGGGGTCGTTTGGGGCGTGGAGCAGTTGATCCCACGCCAGCCCCCTCGGTTTCGCCGCCCCGAGCCTATAAGTAGGCCGGGGGAGAGGGATTAGCGCCGTTCTCACGCCCGCCCCTCTCCATTCTCCTTCTTCTTCCTTGCTCCCGTCCGCTCATCTCTCTAACTCCGCAGCGAGCCGCCGCTTGAGCCATGGCCGCCGCAGCGCCGGTCTGCCACCACGGCGAGTGGGACGGCAGCGACGTCCTCGAGGAACATATCGACTACCTCCACCGGGCGCAGAAGATGCCTCCCGCTGACAAGGTCGCCGTGCGCCTAGCGCTGGAGGCGGAGATTAGGCCGGCACCGCGGCTCAGTGTGTGGGTCATCTTCCGCTCGCACTTCCCGTGCGGCTTCGGCCTCCCATCGAGCGGGTTCTTCCGGTCCTTCTTGGAGTTCTTAAACGTCCAACCTCACCACCTCACACTGAGATGGTGACGTTGTCCTCCTTCGCTGTCCTGTGCGAGGCATACTTCGACATCCTCCCCACGATGGAGCTGTGGACCGAGATTTTATATATGAAGCTCGGTATCGCAGTCCAAGGTGTGGTCGCCCAGTGCGGGGGGTGTATCGCAGTGAAGCGCGGCGGGGCAAGAAACTACTTCCCGGCGCTGCAGCTCATGGCGTCGGTGAAGTTGTGGCAGAAGACATATTTCTATGTTTCCAATGTCGATCCCGCCCACAATTTCATTGGCCTGCCGGCCTGGGCACCCTGCCTGCCTGCCGAGCCCCGCGCCTCCTGGAAGACTCGGCCCACCTCCCTCACGGAAGGCGCATCCATCGCCATGCGGCGCCTTCGGGAGCTGAGGGACAGCGAGGGCTTGGTTTTCGCAGACCTTTTGCTCACGTTCGCGGAGCGCCGGGTGCTGCTAGTGCGCATGTTTGACCCGTCAAAGTGCATCCGCCAATGGGTTGAGTCTAGAGCAGGCGGCAGGTACTGGGTCTCGGCCCAGTCGACAAGGAAGTCGGCCAATGCTTTCGATTTGATGGTGGTGCGCGGCTGGTAGAAGATGGTGAAGGGGGCCAGCTCGATGGCCCACTTATCCACTCTTCCTGAAGCATCTCCCGTTGCCCATGATCTCAGCAAGCGGGGCCGTGTAGACGACCGTGATCGGGTGCTCTTGGAAGTATTGCTTGAGTTTCTTGGCGGTGAAGTACACGATGTAGCACATCTTCTGGTAGTGGGGTAGTTTTGCTTGTAGACTGACAGCACCTCGCTCAAGTAGTAGGCCGGCCTCTGGACGGGCGCTCTGCCGTCTTCTGGGCGCTCGACCACAATGACCGTGCTAACCACCCGGCTGGTGGCGGCTATGTAAGGGAACATGGATTCCTTGTCTGTTGGCGCCGCCAGGACAGGCGGGGTGGACAACAGTTTCTTGAGCTGCTGGAAGGCTTCATCTGCCTGGTCGTTCCACTCGAAGCAAGTGGTTTTCTTCATCAGTTGATACAGGGGGAGTGCCTTCTCTCCCAGCCGGCTGATGAAACGGCTGAGAGATGCCAGGCACCCTGTGAATTTCTGGACATCTCGAACACGAGTTGGCCGCTCCATTCTCTCAATGGCCTTGATCTTTGCAGGGTTGCACTCGATGCCGCGTTTAGATACCAGGAAACCAAGGAGCTGGCCGGCTGGTACCCCGAAGACGCATTTCTCCAGGTTTAGCTTGATCTGAAAGCGGCGCAAGTTTACAAATGTCTCTTGGAGATCCTCCAAAAGAGTTCCGCTCTTCTCCGTCTTCACCATGATATCATCCACATAAACGTGGGCGTTTCTGCCAAGTTGCTTGAGGAGACACTTCTGCATGCAACGCTTAAAGGTGGCGTCGGCATTTCTCAGGCCGAACATCATGGTCAGGTAGCAGAAGGCCCCAAGTGGCGCGAGGAAGGCGGTCTTCAGACGGTCAGCCGGATCGAGTTTGATCTGGTGGTACCCGGAATAAGCATCAAGGAATGACAGCAGCTCGCATCCGGTTGTAGAGTCAATCACATGATCTATTTGCGGCAGAGCAAACAGATCTTTAGGGCAGGCTTTGTTGAGGCTGGTGTAATCAATACACATGCGCCATTTGTTGTTCTTCTTCAGCACTAGGACTCGGTTTTTGAGCCACCCTGGGTAGAAAACTTCCATAATGAAACCGGCTGCTAGCAGGCGGGCAACTTCTTCCCCAACAACTCTTCTCTTCTCTTTTGACAGGCGGCATAGCGGCTGCCTGACAGGCTTTGCATCTTCTCTCACATAGAGCTTGTGCTCGGCGAAATCCGTCGGGACACCCGGCATGTCTTTGGGGGACCATGCAAGGATGTCCCAATTCTCACGGAGGAAATCGACGAGCTTGCTTTCCTATTTGTTGTCTAAGTTTGACCCTATGACAGCAAATCGCTCTAGGTGAGACTGGTCCAAGGAAATCTTCTTTGTCTACTTGTCCGGCTGGAACGAGCCTTGCGGCTCCGCCTCCCTGTGGTCGGCTGGTATGGCTGGCTGCTCGCTAGCCATTGCCACTAGTCGTTCCAGGCGGCGCTTCTCTTCAGCTACGATAAGGGACTCGGCCAGACGGCTGCTGGCCGTTGCACATGCGATGGACTTCTCGTAGTCCCCAGCTATGGTGATTATTGCCTTGGGGCCCGGCATCTTCGTCTTGAGGTAGGCATAATGGGGTACCGCCATGAACTTTGCAAGAGCAGGCCGGCCCAAGATCACGTGATAGGGACTTTCCAGGTTCACCACTTCAAACCAGACTGGCTCTCTTCGGAAATGCTTCTTGTCACCAAACAGGACATCAATCTTGGCCTTGCGGATTGGTGAGCAAGAGAGGCCTGGCATAATGTCGTGTAACACAGTCCTAGTAGGCTGAAGCTGCTTCTCTTTGATGCCCAATTTCTCCATGTTGTCGCGGTACATGATGTTGATGCTGCTGCCGCCGTCTACCAGTACTCGGGAGAAACGACAGGCCTATCTGTCGGTGGAGAGTGTCGCATCCAGAACCAATGCATAGGCCCCTGGTGAAGGCATGACAGCCGGGTGATCTTCTCGGCTCCAGCGGACGGGCCTCTCAGACCAGTGCATGAATTCTGGGGCTTTGATGGCAATGGTGTTGACTTCCCTGCGCTACTGGCGCCGGCTGTGCCTATCGTCCGCCTGGATTGTGAAAACGACATAGGCCCTGTTTTCTTCTGGGAACCCATCCTGGACCTGGCCGCCCGGACGAGCAGCCGGTGGATTGGAAGGCGGGGCCGCCTGCCCAGCAGGCGGCGGTGGCAGAGCTTCTCCTCTGGCAATCCGTGTGAGCCAATGACACTTTCGTGTGGTGTGGTTGGATGGCTTCGCGCCACTATGGAACTTGCAGGGGCGTCCCGAGCTTGGTCGAAGGAGAAAGCTGGCTGCCAGGATCGCTTGCTGCCCTTCTGGCGCTTGGGTCCTGCTTGAGCTTCTGGCTGCTGGCCATCGACTGCTGCCACCAGCCGGCTATTGGCAGCCGGCGCGTGGGTCTTGTGTTTGTGATCATTCGGCTGCTGGCGTTGGCTGGACTCTCCGCCCGGCGTTTTGGGAGTTGGAGGAGTCATCTTTCCAGAAGCATCCACTTGCAGCTCGGTCTTCATGGAGGAGTCGGCGGTGACGTACTTGTCTGCTATGCTCAGCAGCTCATCCAGCGTGGCAGGCTCATCACAAAGGAGTTTGTGCTTGAGCAAGGTGCCTTCTCTGCACCCGGCCGTGAAATACTCGATGGCTTGTACCTCGTGCACTCGCTCGCAAGAGTTTTGCAGCTCTGCCCAACGCGTCAGATAATCGCGGGCTGACTCATCTGGGCCTTGGACACATAGGGAGAGCTGGCGCGGCTTGGGTGGACGCTTGTAGGTGCTGGTGAACTTGCGAGTGAAGGCGTCGGTGGAGTCCAACTAGCCATTGATGCTGTTGGGTTTGAGGCTATTCAGCCATGTCCGGGCCGTGCCCTGGAGCATAAGTGGTACGTACTTCACCGCAACACGCCTATTGCCGGTTGCTATGCTGACGGCTATGGAGTAATCCACCAGCCGGTCCTCTGGCTTCACTGATCCGTTGTACTTGGGTTATCTCTGGGGAGCGAGAAGCCCTTGGGGAAAGGCTTGTTACGGATGCGGGGGCCGAAACAGGCCGGGCCGAGGTCATCTTCTTCTTCGACCGTCCGGGACCGTGCCAGTCGGTCTATGCTGTGGCGGGCGTCGTTCTCCCCAACCCCCTCAAGGCGGCCCAAGCGGCCTGCCAGAGAGGGGTGGTCAACAGGCGGAGGAGACACGCGCCTCTCCCACCTAGTAGGAGGCTGATGTTCCTCTCGTCGCTCTACGGCCCTTGGGCAGCCGTCTTCGTCACGCTCGATGGTGATACGAGTCTACCGGCTGCGGCTAGCAGCCGGCTCTGAGTCTCGCCGGTTGGGGGCGCCGACTGTTGGAGAGCGGGACGTAGCTCCTTGCTCCCGCCGAAGGGGGAGGTAGTCAGCCTGCGCGCCAGCCTCTGATGCCCAGCAACGGGCCTCCTGCAACGCAGCAGCAGCGTCGAGGAGCTGGCGGGCACGTTGAGTCACGCTGAGTCACGCAGCGAAGCTCGTCTCCCTCCAAGTGGCCCATCTCATCAACTGCCGCCTAGGCAGCCCTTAGGTTCTCCGATGGAGTGAGGTACACAGGCCGTGGGGCCCCCAGCGTGTCTGCTAGCAGCCCACCGCGATCGCGAATGGCACCAACCCGTCTAGGCTCGCTAGTAGCCGGCGTGCCGCAAATGGCATGGTCCATCTCGCGGCTGTAGGCTTCAGTGAGGCGTCGGGAAGCGGCCAACTTTTTGGCGCTGTCGAGGAGCGAGACGTGCAGTGCCTCCAGCGCCGTGCCGTCTGCCCCCGCCGCAACAGGTGCGGCGAGGTTCTGTAGGGCGGCCTGCAGCGGGTCTTGGCCCGACCCACCAGACGGCTCATCGTGGTTGGTGGCGAGCACCTCCGTGATGGTGATGGCCGTGCTAGCGCCCGTTAAAGCAGGGAGGGGGTCGTCGATGATCACCACGTGCTCGGGGAAGGAATCGACGGGCTCTGCATCGAGCTCGATGATCATGTCTACTGGTGGGTCAAAAGAGCCCATTGACTCCACGTCAGAGGTGCGCTCATCGATGATGTGGAGCTTGTCGAGGAGCTCGACGAGGCAGCTCTCCGGAGCAATTGGCTCGGCTGTCGGAGAGGGCTCGTCATGAATGTGGACGTCGCCGAGAAGGTCGGCGAGTCCGCTCGCGGTACATGCGGCCTCAGCGCCGCGAGGCATCCCGGTTTCCATGCCCGCGGGCATGCTAGGCTGGCTGTGCTCGCCAGGGAGGAACAAAGTTCCCGTCCAGAACATGTCTCCGGATGACAGTGCACCTGGCCCCACGGTGGGCGCCAAATGTCGGATGGCTTATCATGCATGGGGACAATAGAGCATCGTCGGGCCCTGGAAGCGGGATAAGGCGGAACTTAGGACGCCTACGGATCTTACCCGGTTCGGCGCTCTCCTTGGAGATAACACTCCTAGTCCTGCATGTCTGAGTATATGTGGTATATCTGGTATAGAGTGCTCCTGGAGCTGTATCTGAAGTCAGTGCCATAGGCATCTGACCTTGTATCTGCATGTATGAGTACTTGGGCATGTATGCCTGTGGCTGAGTGGCCGTGAGAGCTATTGGCCAGGAGGCCGTGGGAGTGTGTTGTGGCTTCTTTCCATGCGTGAGAGTGTGTGGACGGATGGATGGCTTGGCTAGCTATTTATAGTGTTGGCTAGCTTAGGAAGTTATCTATGTAGGCTAGCTAGCTAGTGGCATGGTGGGATGTCATGCTTGTCCCCAGGGTCACTTCATAAATAGTGCCCAGGGACAAGTGACACTATACATGATGGCTGGCGTGACATGTGTACAGTGCTCAGGTACAGCCGTCTCGTCGGGGTCTTGTCGGTGGAGGTGCAGCGGTTGACTCCGCGTAGCAGGCTGGCTGGAGTAGTCAGCCCGGGGACCAGTCGGACTGAGCGGGCGGGCGACCCATCCGACTGTCGTCTGCAGCCGGGTGGAAAGCTGGCCCGGGAAGTCGGACAGGGGGCCGTCTGGGGCGGCCTGAGCAGTCGGGCTGAGGGGCTTTGGTAGCCCCGATGTCTGGGTATACGGTCTTTCCGTCTTTTGGGTACCCGTGGTCAATATCTCCGACACTTCGGGTACCCGATCAAGGGACTAATGAAACACCGGTAAATGTCATACAGAAGCTCCACTCATCCCTCCGCCAGCCCAACCTAAGTTTCTATCGGACTGAGCTATTCTTCAATCTAGTGCCCTAATCCTTACAAACTTGGGTCCAGAAAATAGTGCTATTGTACAACCTGGGGAAGTCAAAGCACATTCTAAGTGGGCCGCATGGGTCGGCCCTTTCACCTCATTCTTTTCCGTTTCCATGCTCTCTGAAAATGGGTTCTTTGACTTCAATCTCTCTCATAATCAATCTGAGATATGATGCTATTTCATCCTAGAATTATGAGAAATCCTTGTTGGCTGGGACGGACCTTTAGTATAAGATTAGTCAACACAACAGGTTGTGTCTGTTTCTCAAAAGACATGGACTCTCCTTTCGGGGTCACTAGCTGCATTCATTTGTTTGCTTTCTTCCACCAACTTCACAACCATCCTTGGTTGATGACAGGCAAGCTCAACCGCAGTTTCCGTAGTTTGGTTCAATTCATTCGGCATTTCCATTTCCAATTGGTAAGTTCTATTTTCTCCGATCCAAGGAAGAAGATCACAAGCGGGAGTCCCCTTTAGGAAGAGATGCTTTCCAAAGGCCGTACGCTACCGTTGAATGGCCAAATAGGGATTGAAACAAAGTAAATAACTAGAGTATCCCGTCGTAGGGGTAGCTGCATTTACGCAACCGGGTCCGAGCCACGGGACAAGACCAAATTGGATTGGATTTGTCACATCCGCGGATGGAAGACCGTAGATTTCTCACTTTCCCTACTCGGAGAGCACGTGTATGTAGTCCGCATGTATCGACTTATTTATTCGCAGAGCGCCACTAATAGGATTCAAAGGTCGTACAAGCTATGCCGGAGCCGTTTACCAATGCACCCAGTTCTCCTCATATTTGATTCTTTTTTTGGTATCATTGGTTCCACGTACGTCTTTTGGGCGAGCTTTCTTCACTAACATCAAAACCAACGCTCAAACCGAAGCTTTCCGAGCAGTTGTTTATTTCTCACTTTAGTTGCTGTCGTTTTCCTCTTCGAATTAAGCGAGTGAAAAACAAGGGGATCAGAAGAACAAACAATAAGAATGAGGTACTGAAGTATGTTTCATTCTTATCATATTTCAACGGATCGGGTAGTTCTAGTCTTTTTTTATTACACCTTCCTTTTTCCCATCATTTGACATAACATAATTAAGAAACTGTTTGATGGTCAACGGAAAGAGTAGAGAAGAAAAATGCCCTTATTCCAAAGGAAGTGAGTGCCAAAGCGAAAATAGAGTAAAGAACAAAAGAATGAAATGCAAGAGTTGCATCCGCTGTTTCAAGTCCGGACGGTTCCTCCGCTAGGTTATTGAGTTGGCTCCCCCGTTATTCTTCATCAGACAACGCACACTAAATGGAAAAACGAGGTATCTTTTTGGAAAACTTCTCTACTTACGACTTTGTTAGCGCTTTGAGGGATTCACTATGTTCTCTTAAATCTTGTATAAATAAGAAAGAAGCCTTTCTCAGGAGATGACTTTGCTGATACCGAGTTTCAATGCAAAATGGCTCCCGCTTCTTCTGAAAGAAACTTGGGGAAAAATCAATATGGAGCCGTCAGAGGCTTATCTGGCCGACATGACTTCCTGAAATTATTTCCTGATAAAAACCTAAAATGGAGGGGTTGGGGCTTTAGCTCCAGGCTCAAACTCCATCTTGTGGTAGACTGCCCTCCAAGGGAGCGCTTGGGCAACTAACTTGTGGTGCATGACATCCCAAATTCATCATTTACATTAGGAATTTCCTGAAAAAAGTCTTATGTGTATTGGATTCGCTCTTCTGTTAGCATGAACACATGAATGAGATTCTTCTTATTCTTACTAAATAAAACCTCCCCCCCCCCACCCTCACCTTTCATTGGACTATCAAGCCTTCTCGAATTAGGTCTATGGTAGAAGCTTTGAACATAGACCCGGATACAAATCTTTCACTCACTGAAAAGTGAAACCCTGTGACTATATCATCCTGTAGACGGATGCGGCGTGAAGAAGTGGCATTTAGAAGTGTTGCTGACTTTACAATTAGGTTTCGGCATAACAAAGCTCGCACTGTCTTTTCGCACTTAGACGCTATCATGCCGTTGGTAATGATTCTACTACAGTGCTGCAAATTCGCAAGCTGATCCTAAGTAATCGTTCTTGTTCATTGGATTCCTCCGGAATTACTTCGTTAGGATTGAAGAATTGCTGCAATTCTTCCTGAATAGACTCGATTCTCCCGTCGAGGGTTTCTTTGGAAGTCTTACCTAAACTGTTCCGACTGAATATGAGAAAGCCTATAAAACAACGAGCTATTATCATTTCTTCATTATAGATGGAGATCTTCTTTGGACTTGATGCACAAATAGATGTAATAGCAGCAAATACCATATTTCTATCCTTCATATCCGTAGAAGGAAATCTCATCTCCAGGTAACTCCATCTTTTGAAGCTCTGCTCCCGAAAAGAGAAAGGAAAGGAGACTGATCTTGACGTCGGCGTTGGTCTTTGCAAAGAAGCGAATAAGTTTTGGATTGAGATTTCACATAAGCATTGAACAATGATCCGCATTAGGCGGGGAGCGGCAATGATACCGCCGGCCAGGATAAGTACCTATCCCTCATATACTTAAGAAAAGAAAATAAAAGTGGTTCCTTTTCTTTCTATACGAAATTTGACGATTTCGTTTGTGTTCATGTTGGCATAGGAGAACTACTAACTTCCGCCATCTGCATTAGTTACGTTAGCGTAGGAAGGCGGTTCTCATGCGAAAGGGGAAGATCTCGCTTAGCCAAGTGCACAACCTGAGTAAGAGCATCTCCAACAGGCGCGGCAAAAGGCGCGCCTGCGCGCTAAAGTTTCGTTTTAGCGTGCGCCGGCTGCTTTCGCGCGCTCCAGCGGTGGCAGAAACTTACCGCGCACGGGAAGCGTCTGCGCGCGCGCGGGAGTAAGCGGCATGCGGCGCGGTAGATTTGGCGCGCCGCTTCGCACCCGCCTATAAAATCCCGCGCTCGCTTCGCTGCTTCGCCACCTCGCCCTCCCCTCGCTTCGCTACTTCGCCACCTCGCCGTTCCGCCGCCTTCCGCGCCTCCATGCCGCCGCGCCACCGGGGTTCTTAGGGCTACCGCGGCGTCCGCGAGCACCCCAACGGCTGGTACTCCGCCGAGATCCGGTCCGGCGACGTCCGGCTCGCCCTCGGGTCGTTCCGGAGCACGCACGAGGCGGCCCGCGCGTACGACGCGGCGGCGTTGTGCTTGGAGAGGCCCCGTTCGCAGCTGAACTTCCGAGACGTCTCCACGCGCGAGCAGGCGCATCGCCTCGCCCCTTCGCCGCGTCTCATCACCGACACGGACCATGCCGATCACACTCGATGGCAGCGTCGCCTCCTCATCGCCGAGGAGGACGAGCGAGCCATGCCGGAGTGGCGCCGTCGCTACCCGGAGGACGTCACCGACGAGCGTGCATACTGGGCGGAGAGGACGGCAAGGCGCCGCGCGGAGCGGGCGGACCGGCGTCGGCGGAAGGCATTGGCGAATGCGCAGTGCGATATCGTTGCAGCGGGTGGGAGGTCGATCTTCAAGCCAGACGATGATCGTTGGGACGACATGTGGCTCGATACCTTGGACAACACCGATGAGGATGATGATAGTGACTTGGAGTAGTTTCTATCTAAGTATGCCGTAGTAGTTTCTATCTAGTTGCACCGTAGTTCTATCTATCTATGCTTTCGAACTATCTATCTAGTTGCACCGATGTAAAATACCTTTGTATCGTTTTTATTATATATCTATGCAATTTAAAAAAAATGTTGTAGAATTCACGCGCGCTGCATTTTGGCGCACTGCTGGAGCTGCGCGCGCGCTACATTTTACCGCGGCAGCTGGAGCCAGCGCTGCGCGCCGCGCCAAACAGGGCGACGCGCGCGCGGCATATCTGTTTTTTGCGCGCGGCGCGACAGGCGCCTGTTGGAGATGCTCTAAGTACACTTATCGAGGAGTGATAGGGCAGCAGAGTTTGAGGCCAAAAAAAGATTTGGGTGGCTATGGGTGATATGGGGAATCTAACAATTAATTGACAATGATTTCATCGTGATGTGCATTGGTAGCTTCAAGACGAAGGCTTTTTCCATATGTAAGCCACAATTTCAGTATCTTATTCTTCTGAACCAGGAAAAGCGTTCTGGTAAGGAGGATAAAAGAAGAGTACGAAAAAGGATGTCAAAAGTAGTAGTCTTTAACAAGGCTTTCCTTCATCAGCGTAAATATCTAAAGTAGAGGCTTTGGTATAAACATAAATCCCATAATAGAGGGATCGATCATCACATTCTGCTTTGTTAAGAAAGAAGGATAACCTAGATAGATAAAGGTGGAATGGACTTCGTGCAATCCCATCCATGGAAATATTTTATTTAGTGTAGAAATATGTATGATGTGCTGCTAGGAAATGCGCCATCGCTTGCCCTCTAATGGCCTTTTGCGGCGCATACACAATGTCGAACTCAGTAAGGATGATGGCCCCATCTTGCCAATCTTCCTGTAAGCATTGGTCTTGTCATGAGATATTTAAGTGGGTGAACTTTGGAGATGAGGGTGACCCGATGTGCTATCATGTAGTGTCGTAGCTTCTTGACAGCGAACACCAGTGCAAGGCAGTGTTTTTGGATAGGAGAGTACGCATGTTCAGCTCCTATGAGCATACGACTGAGGTAATAGAGGGCATTCACTTTCCCGTTTTCATTTTATTATGCCAATAGAGCTCCAAGAGATTCATCCAAGGCCGTGGTGTAGAGGTGATAGCTTTTGATGCCATCTAGGGTTTGTTGGCAGTTTTCAACCCAAAAGAATGGAATGTCTTTTTTGGTTTTTCTTGTAAAAGGTTGGATTCTTCCTGCAAAATTGGCTATGAATCGCCTGATGTATGACAGGCGCCCTTGAAGCCAACGTAGCTCCTTAAGGTTTTGAGGAGGAGGCATTTTGAGTATGGCCTTGATTTTACTCGGGTCGATTTCTATTCCCCGATGTCGAATGACAAACCCTAGGAATTTGCATGACGAGACAATGAAGGTGCACTTCAACGAGTTTAACTTGAGTGCATGTTGCCTTAGGAAGTCGAATACAATTCTGAGATGTTGAAGATGTTCTTCATAGGATACCACCTTTACAACGAGATCATCTACATAGCACTCGACAATCTTATGTATTATCTCATCGAAGATCTTCGTCATGGCGCATTGATATGTAGCACCGGTGTTTTTGAGACCTTTGGGCATAACCTTGTAACAATATATGCCTATTGGAGTGCGAAAGGTTGTGCTTTATCAAGGCAAGCTTCTCTTTCTTTCACCAATGGAGTTCATATAAGTGTATAGAAAGCCTTCTTTTCACAACCATGCACAAACCAAAGTGCTGCTGAAACTTGAAATCCATGCACCAACAAGTTCTAGTTCATAAGCAATGAAAAAGCAGAGTATATGGGAGGATAGTGGCTAAACTGTTCACTCGAGGAGAGTGGGAAGTGACTAGTCCGATAGGAGAAGAGCGGAAGTGCGATCTTTCGATCCAATCTACGTCGACTAAAATCCATGTGTCATGGCACGAGGGCCATTGCGAGTTGATGTTGTTGCTTTACCGTCACAGTCTGTCCTCAAGAGAGGCATCCATTCCTGGCCAGACAAAGTTCCTATTAGTTCTCTTATAGGAAGCTAGTATACCTCAATGGCCTCCGGTAGCTGTCCCATGCAGTTCTTGCGCTATCCTGGCTCTTGCATTTCCAGCGACCCCACATAAAGCCTCCCTTTTTTCCTTAATACCCCTTCCTCCTCTTCCCAACCATCTTGTCCTCCTCTCGCTTCACTAATGCTCTTCTTAACTTCTTCAGCTAATTTTTGCCCTTCGTAGCTTTGTTTCACTTCTCTTATCCAATCCGGCAACAACTTGCTCACAAGGGTGCAACCACTGAATTTGTAACGACACAATGATTTGAAAAACAATCAAAAGATATGTAAATAACACTGACAGTAAAGGTAGAAGATCATTTCCGGGTAGATAGGAGAGCTACTAAAATCCACAAACATGAATCAAAGTTTCGACTGGGTTCTCCAGATTTAACCTAAAGAAGACTTTTCTACCAATAAGAGAATTTCTCTTTTTTTTGTTTATACTGAGCCAAAACATAGAATTTCCATTGAAGAAGGAAGTAAGGATGCTAGCCGGAGAATCAAGAAATAAATGCTTCCGATTCCGATTCTTTTTTAGTTCCCAAGATATAATTTCTTTGTTTTTGGCAAGATTGGTGGGTGACAACATGCAAGACTAGATATGTTTGGCTTTGATCTGGTCAATAGGAATAGGAGGAAGCGTTGGAGAGGTACCAAATGACTGAAGAGGGAACCCATCTGACCACATGTAGAGCCAGCCCATAATTAAATTCAAGAGAATTTCTTCATCTTCCAAAGTATGGTAGTGAGTAAAAATTCCATGGATCGATCTCATACTCACATCCAACAACTAGTGAAAGATGTAATGATGAAGCTATAGGAGAATAAAAAGCGTTGGTTTTGATTGGTAATCTTGAGTTGTCATCTTTTGAAAGAGAGTAACTCGCTGGATGGAGAGCAGCTAGCAGAATAAAGTTCATCATTACCCCGTCTTCTATTCCAGCTCTATTTTCTTGTGTGCGATCCTTCTTTATGGTTTGGAATCCAAGAAGCTCAATGGGCTAGTTTCAAGTTCGATCAGACACGAAATCTGGTATAGCCACCAACCTAGATAGAACGGGCGGGGGAAGAAAACTAGGAGCGAGCCACAATCAAGAGGGTTGTCAAAGGCCCTCTCAATAGAGCTATTTTTTCATTGAATCGATGGAGGGAAGACTCCTTCGGTAGGTGCCCCCGACTCTTCCAGTTTCTGGGTGGGATCTTATGGCTTAATCTCTGATTGCGCAGGATTCATCTTTGTTTGGTAACGTCAGACCCTGAACCAGGAGTTGGAAGCGCCTTTTCCAGACTTTCCAATTGAACACGATGCGGGCGATGCAACTCGGCAAGGAGAAGGCCGAACCCTAGTGCTACACTACAGCAGAAGCTTTGGCAGTTTACCATGGCTTGATGTTCTAGTTGTCATGCTAAAGCCATTGATAGCTACTACGCTTGACGAGCTAAGTACAAAGACTTTGTGGATTCATCCACAACTGATGGTGCTTTAGGTTGATCTTATCCCTAGAAGGAAGAGTTTTGGGCTTAAGGCATAATTGCCATATTGCCGTTAACCTGGCTATGTCATCCGATGTTGTTCACAAAGCGGCTCTTACTATAGACGCGGCTATCTCCGAGTTGAAATCGAACCCAGCCCCGGGTTTCCGTCCATCAATCCAGAGCTCAATACAGCCGCAATACTTAAATCACTCAAATAGCCACCTTAGACGGACACAGCCATTAGAAGAAGAAACTAAAACTCGATGGAGTACCCTAAACCAGAGATCCTCGACAAAGAAAGTCTCTATTCGAGGAACGAAATATCAATAGAGGAACGAAAACAGCAGGGTATGAAATTTGGGTAGGGTTGGCAGGGAAAGTCCAACTGAAACTTTCTTTGATTACCTTTTTTCTCCAACTGGCTTAGAGATTGCATTTGCCCTTAACCGGTAACCTCCTTCCAATCCTTCGTTTAGACCCTCTCTATTGGTAGGCATTGGCTCGAGAGCAAGGACCTTATTTGATCGCTTAGAACTTGATGGAGGGAAACTCACTCGCTCGAGATATGCTTAAGCTAGCTCAGGAAGAGTACTAATTTTATATGCCTTAAAGAGGGGATTCAAAGAGTAGCCTTTTACTAGGGCTTATGTGACTCGTTTCATATTGCTTACTATGGTCTGGACAGTGAGGAAGGTGAGTTGGAAGATATACCTAATGTCAAATGAGACATTCTCCTCACCAAATTGAAGCGTGAGCTAAGCATCTTTCACATCGATGACAGCCCCTACAGTAGCTAGAAAAGGTCTACCCCTAAAAAATTAGGAAAGCTCTTATCCTACATCTCCAAGACAACAAAATCAACTAGAAATGCCAAGTTACCAACTATCACAGGGATATCACCCAAAATGCCTGCCGGATCCGGATCAGCAAGGTGGAGAGTGATGCTAGTCGGCCGTACATCACCCAATGGTAGTGGCTCGTAGACAGTGAAGGGAATCACAGTAGACCCAAGACCACATAAAGCATGGAATGTTTGACTTCCTATCAAGCATGGAATACTGAAACTGGCAGGCTCATCTAAGTTGAGAGGTAGCTCATTTGAACGAGTGCACTACATTCCTTAGTAAGAGTAACCAGTTCTGGCTCGTTAATGTTTCGCTTCTTTAGGCGCTAGTCCTTAAAGAACTGTGTATACATCGGCACCTGTAAGACACCATCAAGGATGGGGGTGGTAATCTGCATATCTGTCATCATATCCAGAAACTTTGCAAACTGCTTGTATTCAGTTGACTTCACAAACCGTTCTGGAAATGGCAGATTTGGGTTCACAGGTGAAGCGGATTGATGATGGATCATTAGGAGCAATAGCTGCTGGTGTAGAAGAACTAGGTTGTGCAGCAGAAGTAGTGGACTATTGAGGTCCCTGCGGAGAAGGTATTGGGCTGGCTAGGGTAGAAGGCAGGTGGTACATACAACGCTGGCATTGGGGAAGAGGATCGGTTGTAGTCTTACCACTCCGACTAGTAAAGGCTCCACGTGGGTGAACTTCAGGTTGAGGTGGAAGTCTCCCTTGTAGATGGCTGTGAGGCTACCATACGAGTGGTCAATGTTTGCATAGAAGAATCCTTACACCCAATATTGTCACTCCTTTTAGAATACATGTCTACACCTACATCAGCAAGTTGTAGTTTTATTAAGTCGACTTCCATTCCTTATTTGGAAGGCATTGGATACTTGATATACGCTATGATATGTACTCGGCCCACCATTGCGCATGCTGTTTTAGGAAGCACGTTTCGATCCTTATTCAGGGAAAGCTCATATCCATCAACAACCGATTGAAGTCTAGCTTTATCCCGAGCATCCGTTGTTTGCCCCGATTGAAGATCCGCCATGACACCCTCTCTTCCATCTCCGGCTTCCTAACCAGATACGTTTACCCCTGCTTGAAAAAGTGTTTCCATTCGTAGTTTGGGGTTTCCTAGTCCCAGGTTTATTCTTAATCGGCTCCCTATCCAGGTCTTCCTCCTCAACAGCTATCTTTGTTTGACGGTGTTCGTTGCCAATGCAATAGTAATATATGCTTGCTTTCTTCCTGTTCGCATATCCATATCAAAAACTCTTCTTTCGTAGGCACATTTACTTCAATTCAACTACTCCATTGATGAATCAATTTGATGAAATACAAAAATACATTGCTCTCCTTCGCAACAGCCTTCTTTTATGTGCCTTCCTAGTTCGCCAGCCCTATGTTTGATTGCGAGTTCCGGCGGGGTGAATACCTGGACGGATAAGGGGTTCCTTTTTTATTTCCATTTTAGAGCTTCTCTATAGTTCGAATATATAGAACTTCCTTCTTAGAAATGGAATACCTTCACCTTAGAAGGGTGTTCTTCCTACTAGTGAAACCAGATCTGCCTTTTTCAGCTAAGCCGATTTCAATGATCGGGCGGACAATACTTGCTTAAACCTAGCACCCTATTGCCTTGCTTTTCCTCCAGTCGTACCTGCCTCGCCGCTCGTGATACCCAGGAACGGCATCCGTCACTTCCCAGATCGTCTCGCACTTCTTTTGTCACTGGCACACACGCTCTCGTGGGTCTATCACTGAGAAATCCCTTTTCACCGGGAGGTGCGGTAAGTAAGACGAGTCGATGGACAACTGCTCACTGAATAGGGAGAAGATGCATTTTCCTAGGCTCTTTCTACTTTTCTCATTGGGTATAGCCGTTAGTGATCCACAGATACGACGCTTTTGGATTCTGGGCTTTAGAGGTCTCCCCTTTAACCTAGTACTCTTATGAAGACCGGGTTAACCTTCTACTAGAACTGTTCTATCTACAAAATTGGAAAGTAGGGTCAACTTGCCATAATATATAGCCCAACTTGATCCATCTTAGAGTAGCCGCCTATGGAACCGCCCCCGAGTCAACAATGGACCCGATCGCGAGCCTTATATGAGTTTCATAGTCAGCCTGCTCTTTCAAGCACGTGCCTTCTAAACGCGTTGTTCCGCCTACAGATTTGAGTTTCCTACTCCCTATCCGGGTTCTTGATACCGCCGGCCGGGAATAAGTACCTATCCCTTGCGGGAATCGAACCCGTGTCTTCGACATGAAAAGATGATGTCCTAACCTCTCGACAAAAGGGACCAAAAAGCTATTTTTCATATACTTAAGAGAAGAGAAGTGGTTCCTTCTCTTTCTATACGAAATACTTGATGCACTTATTGAATGGAAACATGAATTGAGAGATAAGGTGTGCAACACTTCTTCATTCTTGTAACTCAATCAATATCAAGAACATTAAGAGTTTGTATAGAGATTGATTTCTCTTCAGTTCCATGACTTTTATTTTGAATGGCTCGTGTTGCGCTAGTGACATGAGGGTAAAACGCTCGAGCTGGCTTGCTGACTCGATGAGGGAAAGTCTCCATTTTCTTTAGTGAATGGAGGAAGAAACAACCATAGTAACTATCTATGAAATTGATTGATGGATATGAGAGTGGTGCAAGACCGGGACAGAGGAACCATAGGAATGTTATGTCAGGTTCCTTGCTAACTTCTCAAGCCCAATATCATTCCTCCAACTCGGACTTTCATGCTATAATTAAGAACCCCCCTAAACAATGACAGCGTACCGAGCGGACCCTACGTCTATCGGGGAGCTGAAATCCTCACTAGAGGGAGGCACGTCTCGATCAATACATCTCAAATCTAAAGAGAGAATGCCATTGTTATGTTGTCCCCACTCTGGAGTATGATTGACCATATCATCCAGCGAGTGGTCTAAAGCGCTCAGTGCATCCATACTGAACTCGAATGTGCCGGCTTCAGAAGAGAAAGTAATGCGAACTACTAACTGTTATGCCGGCTTGGCCCGATCAAGACTTCTATCCCTGAGAAATTGTCGCGTGTCTTATCCATATGTGCGGTTGAGGAAATTGGACTTCGTATTCTTCGAGGGTCTGGCTCGTGGGCCGACGTCGTCTTGTGTTGTAATCGGGGCACGAGTATTCGAAGTAGAAGCGCTAACATTCCCCCTTCCTTGAGAAAGCGCTTGCCCCAAGCCGGTGCATAAGGAAAACGAGTCTTCAGGTCGATGAGGTCCTCGCAAGTATTGTCTAGTGCAATCGACTCGGACCAGCGAATCAAGCCTTGTTCCAGGACTTGATCTCCCTTTATTACTTATACCAACGACTCACCAAAACTTGCATAGGGACAGAGGGATTGTCGGTATCAGATGGTAAACGAGAGGATACCTGAGACACTGGGCGGGGGAACAACACGTGAAAGCTTAGAGACGTGAAAAATACAGGGTGCACTTGAGAAGTTGAAGGTAGCTCGTGGTGTTAATATGGAACAGTACCAACACGTGCTAGAATCTTGTAAGGCCCAAAGTATCGGAAGGAAGGGTTGTGGCATTCTTCCCCTAAAAGGTGCACATCCATCGATTCCCTCATCTAGTGTAGTGCTCTGTTCAGAGACCAAGGAAGCTATTAGTTTGAGTTCCTGATTTCCCTCTTGCCGACTAGATTGCTTACCGACTTTCATGATGGAAGAAGATACCGACTTGTGGGAAGGCAGTACAGAGCAGCAGCCTAGGGATAAGTAGGAATTCAGGTAGCTTTTCTGTTTTCTGAATCTTACCCACCTGAGAATCCTAGTCTCGAAAGGGCGCCTTGGCCATCAAACCTTATCGCAGAATTGATCCAAAAGTTGTGAGCCGATAGAAGTGGAAAGATAGAAGGTTTCAGAAAGGAAATAAACCAATGGTTAGATTACCTCCATCTTGGTCAACGATGGGGATTTGTGAAGGTATCATACTTAAGCTATCTATAGAATGAAAAAAAATTAGGTAGCTTCACGTCTACCTATACCAAAGGGTTTCTATAGTATGTTGAACTAGTGACAGTACCAAATGGTCAATGCCTACCTCAAAGGTTTGCATCTATAGAGTTACGAATTTCCTACGGTGAGTGTTCCTTCTACCACAATGGTCTACCAAAACGGAAATGCCTTCCATAAGATGATGAAATCATTTTTCTACCTTCAGCCTCTGAGGTTTCCCTTCTCTTCCAGCATTCTTGAAACCTGACAATCAAACTATTGCATATGGAGGACAAGTCAAAAGTAGATTCATTCCATTGTCAAATCTAGAAAGGTAAAAAATTGCATCGAAGGTCAAGTATTGGGAAGGGTACAAGGTGTTTTGTCCACCCCTCAATTCAAGAGAAGAGTACCGATTGGATCAAGAAGAAAATCCATATTCCTATCTTCTTATCCAACTTGAATGATTAAAGGGAAAGTAGTGGCATCCTATTACCCTAAAGGGTAAGTTGTGTTGAAGTCAATCAAAGGCTGAACTGCAGTTGCCCTTTCATTCACCTATAATTTTGGCTTGCTCTTAGGGTGGACCACATCAGAGGTATTGGAACTACGTTTCGCATATCCTTTTTTCTTAGGAGATACTACGATCTAGTAGCTATAAATAGAAAGCAAAACCTCCCCCATATTTATAAGCTTTGTATACCAATTTGGGATGAAATGAATCATAACCTTCGTGTATACGTGATACCATGGCATGGATTTCAGCGGGTAAGATGGCCCGCTCCCTCCACACGTCACTCGAATTATAGATTTAGTTTATCTCATTAATCAATTATAGTTTCCAAAAACTACCATGAAATCTCCTAAGAAAAGTGAGGTTGTGATTACTTCAAGACCCAATGAAAACTTTCGAGATAATACAAAAATTGGTCATCATTTCTTCCTCATGGTAAGTTGGCTGGTTTCTTCCCATTCTTTCTTCTTTCCACTAATCTAATGGTTTCATTCTCCCATCGAGAGGTTATGATACTAGCAAGAGTCCTATTCTTCTCCTCTCGATCCTACCTTGGGTAATGTTTGAGAGGGATGGTCAGTGAACTTCTATTTGTTTCAAAGGAGGATAGAGATCCATTGGGGAAGGCTCAAAAGGTTATTCGATATCAAAGGTTGACCCTCGACGTGCTGCAGCCACTATTTTTACTCCTTTTATGCAATTATGAACGAAATTTTCTCGATTCCAATGCAACTTATCCTTTTGGAGTTGACGTAACAAACAACGCGATCCTCCCGATGAAGCCAACAAAAATCCTATCCGAATAATAAAAATAAAAGACAATTTCATTATGGTGGTATACCAGCCGCCAGTTCTAGAACTTCCATTTCCAATCGAAGCATATAGATCCGTAAATGGATTTGTATGTATAGCCACTTCAGTCGTGCTCTTCGTTTCTCGAATGAAAAAAAAGTATCTTCTTTCTGGGAACATGCTAAACCAGAAATTCTTATGTTCGTGATACTTCATCCACCGATGTAGAAAATCTTCCAGTTTTCCATTCTCCTATGAGGCAGGAAAGTTTATGGGCAACGGGTCGGCACAAACTGATTCATCATGTTCAAACATGAACCTTTGTCTCGTTGGGGGCGGTTTATAAATCATCAAATTCCCACAAATGGAATGAGAAGTGGGTCCATGTAAATGATCAATACCTCGCAAACAACAACGTTCGTTCCCCATATGGAGTTCGGGACCCAAGGGCAATTGTTGAGTGAACTGTATCTTATTCGTATTAGTTGACCTAAGCCGCACCATTATTACGGGGGTGGGGCTCGGCATCCGAACCGTACGTGGGACGAGTTTCTGCCTCATAGAGCTCGGGCCGAAGACCGGGGAAGTTGAGGAGAGATGGGGAGACTCAACTGCTACCGGTCGGGACAGAAAGGAAAGGGGGTGGGGATAAGCTTGTGAAGAAGCAAGCTTATTGCCCCACCCCCCAAAAACAAACCGACCCAGCAAGAAAATGTATGCGCAGGCGCAACAAAGCGCTCATCCCTTTCTTGCTGCTTTGCGTTCTTTCTATTCCATCCCAGTCCATTCTGAGATAGGCGGCTAATATAATATGTGCAGTAGTCATCGTCTGACCAATCGCCTCGGACACCAGACCACTTGTGCCCGCCCATTCTGTCTCGCCATAAATGGAATGGCTCTCTTAGTTACGCTCTGCCCCCACCCGAGTCCCCACGTCCTCTTTTATCCACCCGCAACCCGGTCAACACAACATTAGGGCCGTCCCCCCCCCCCATTCTATGTTGACCCGGGCCGGCGCTTGCTTTTTGGGAAGCCCATTCCCACCGCGCTCACGGCCCGGCTGGCATGCCAGCGGTAGTGGGAATTCTCCCGTTCCCTGGTCAAAAAAGGGTTGGTTGGATGCGGCATCTACTCCACGAGGAGCGGTACGGACGTATATGATATCATCACGACCACACTTTGTGTACCGCTAGGGATGCTTAACGCCACTTCGCCAACTGGCATTACATGCGCTTTCGTGTCTCTTAGTGTGGTCAGCACTGGGTGTTTCCGAGCAACGAGGCTTACACCCATTTGCATTCATTCATCCAAAGTTCCTTACCCTTATGCACGAATTTTGGAATAAGCCATCTTCGTATCAAGGTTAAGGAGTCAACTGAGCATCTCAGCGGCGGGATTGAATACCCGGATCGAATCAGAGTTCACGCCGCCCGCCCTGAACAAATAGAATAGGAGGCGTGGGCCACATGTCGCACATAAGCCATCAGGTCGCACGACAGAAGAACACCCAACATAAAGATGCACACTCCTCCATGTGAAATAGAAAGATTCATCTTCACTTTTTTGTAGTAGTCGTGACCAACAGCCATCAGCAGTCGGCTCATTGGTAAGGCGAGAGCTTCAAGCCCGCTTTCTGGTGGCACGCCCCCCAAACAAGCACCACTCGACGAGGGGGGGGGGGCGGGGAAAGCTACAGGCCCAAAACCTTCGACCCTTCTTTCTATATGGGGGTGCCCAGGGCACCTCATCTTGTCATTTTGTTGCTCATTCCCCTTAGGTTGATGTGTTTGGCCTTTACTTCGGAGCATCCGCTCATGCTTCGCTGACATATCGTGTGGTAAAGAGAAGAGAGTACGAAAGAATTGTAAACAGAGCAGACCACAGAAATATTCTAAATATGACATGTCCCCCATGGATTCGATAATAAGGAAATGAAGAACGAGAACGAAACGAAATAAAGCAGTTCTAGCGGATGAGCTTCTCTCTATTTTGTCTGGTAATAGAATAGGGCGGCTTTCTTTGAACAATACTCCACTTTTTGCTCTGTCCATGGAGAGTATGAATTTCATTACATGTAGATAGACCAAAAAAAGGGAATAAAGGGATAGGAACAAAAATTATAGTACCATTGGAAGAAGAGGCACCAGTGCGAACATCTCTACTGCTGAACCATTTCAATAGTACGGGTGTTGCCGTCCCACGAGGCACGACCATGGAAGTAATGGAAAAGAAGAAGTTATGTAGTTGGATCATCTGCTCTATCCGTTCGATTTGACCTTCTCCAGAGAAGATGAGACGCTAAAAATGAAAGTGTTTGCAATGCATACCGAAAAAGGGCACCTATGTTGCCGACCATTAATGACTAGTTCGAAGACCAGGAGCAGGGTCACGTGCCAAGAAAGATTTGTTACTTTCCCTATAGTTTTCGAACGTTTTTAATAAAACCTTCTCGTAGAAGTATTTTTACAAAGTTTTCGGTAATATTAGTCGATGCTATTCGATTCTTTTATTAAGATTAGAATTCTTATTCTTATTATTATCTAATTATTCTTTTTTTCATGGATATGTGTCAGACACAATCTACTAATTGATCTATATTCCGGTACCCTACTATATCATAGTCTCTACTAATGTTATTTTTAATACCTCAGGAGCTCATGAGACTCTTTTAGTGAAATTCAAACGTCTCAATTCCTGAGCGATCACACCAAAAACTCGACTTCCTTTTGGATTTCCTTCTTGATCAATGACAACCGTCATCATATCGTACTATCATACAGTTGTCGCGTTTGAGTTCTTTACATGTACGTACAATTACAGCTCGTCTTACTTCTCTCTGATCTTTCTAGAGGCATTTTGGGCACTGCTTCTTTGATTACAGCAACAATAATGTCACCAATATGAGCATATCAGTGATTACCAGCTCCTAAGATTCGAATACATATCAATTCGATAGCCCCACTCCGTAGTTATCCGCTACATTCAAAAGGGTCTGAGTGAGATGGATCTTGGAAGTCTGGTTTTTGATTGGATAGTGATCTCAGGCACGAGTGGTTGATCTTCGCGGGCCGTGAATGGCCATGGAAAGGAGTATTGATGTCAATATGTTCGATCGAGAAGATTGGACGATGAAAGATGGATCATTTGTGGTTTGAATAATAGGTTGTGGTCTCGATATTGGGCTATGGGCTGATTGCTTTCTGTATGAGCCTCTTGTGATTGGGCTCTCGTGGCTGGATTACCTGATGTGTACTCATCTTCCAACAAAGAGGAGAAGACATAACCAGAAGAATTGTGAGAAATAAGTCAATTTATCAAGTTTAGGCATTTCGATTTGGATTTCAAATAAGAAAGACAGAAAAAGACTCCTGCGCCCTCGAGAGCATTCTCTTTCACTTGCATTTCTTCCTGAAGTTGGCTCGAAGACCTGTCCAGCCTTGATTTTCCCTATTATTACTCGAGCGGCTGAGGCAACTATGACCTAAACTCAGGGGAGGGGTGGTAGGTATGCTTCAAACCCTCCGGCACCTCGAAGAACGATGGCACTAGATCGGTAATGATGAATGACCAATAAGGACAGGACAATGGGGGAAGTTGGTAATATAGAATCCTGCCTTCTTCTTTGCTTTCTTGCCTGAAAAAATCCAAAACTAACCATTGGAACCTCATGGGCTACTGAGTTAGGAGATTCATTTTATTTATTACTTTTACTTTTTTACTAAGTTATTCTAAAAGATAAGAGCTAACCGACCATCCTGATTGAATGTTTGAGTACTCGGAATCTCTCGTAAGTATGGAAAGAAAGTCTCTTCTTTCCACAACTCCTAAATTTCCCATCAGCCTATCCTATCTAATTCCAGACGGAGTCAGTAGACCTTTAGTGTAGGTAGTGTCAGATAATTAGGTAGTCTTGATAGTCTTTCGTATAATCTCTTCTTCAATCCTAGGAGCGAAAAAGGAATGTCCTTTAGGGACCTTTGGATACCAAGATTTCTGACCTCTTACTTTCGTAGTTATGAATTGCGGAATAGAATCAATTATGAAATTAATAAGTATATATCCCTCATCCCTATTGGTATCGGTTTGGGCCACTACCCAGAACCCTGCCAGAGCCCTCTTTTTAAGAAGAAATTGACACTTTTTTAGAACTAGAACTATGGTAAAATCCAGTATCCACAAGCCTAGTTCTTTTCCTTTCCTTTTGCAGGGCAAGAATTTGTCGAGTTCAATCAGTACAATAAGAAAGACTAAGTATTTTTTTGGTCAGGTGACACCCAGATTTGAACTGGGGATAAAGGATTTGCATTCCCCTGCCTTACCGCTTGGCCATGCCGCCAAATCCGATCCAAAATCGAGCAAAATCTTATTCATCCACATTATTTTACTAATTTGTATTCGTAGGAGGGGATTCTGAAACCCTTTTCGATTTTTTTAGATTGTTGAATCCCTTTGTACTTATCCCTTTCCAATCCCTTTTAATAAATTCATTCCTGTTTTTTATTGGACCCAGTTGTATTCTCTTCGATTGATTGTATCTCAAAACACACATTGCTTAAATACCTTCTCTTTCTATTGAAAATAGAAAGGATTTCCAGTCACAGACTGCCAAATTTAGGAAAAATTGGAACCATTAACTCTATTACTTGTTATTATTTGTTATTTTGATATTTTCCATTTGTTAGTAGTGAACGGTTCTAAAATGGGTATTGTATCCCAAATAGTGTTTCCTTAATGGCATAACAAAATTAAATTGATTTATGGCTAATCAGTATCAATTAAAAAAAGAGAATTATGATATTGATATAGTGTGACCTGACCCCTGTTGCTCCAAGTGAAATTCTTTCTAGGGTTCTTAAAGATATTCTCAATTTTTTCCCTTTCCCTACAATAAAGTATAGTCTTAAGGCTAGCACGCACCATTCCTCGCTTATGATAATCTAAGGCCAAAAAGAAAGAAGGCTCACACCATAATAATACATACCCTTTTTCCTCGACCGTCAAGGTCGTGGATTTGGATCAATTTCGGTTTTACGGGCTTCATACATTGTTAAGAAAAGTACTCGGCATTGGAAAGCATCACATTCTGGACACACACAAAAGAAGTCGGTGGAAGGTATGGAATTTCCCGGCTGAAGGTCAGAAAGAAAGCAATCGCTAGTGCTCTCGGTTCCAGCAACGAGTCTTTTCTCTGAGAATTAGGGAAAACAAACTAACCTCGTCTGTCTATGTTCACCTTGACATGAAAGACTCTTTTCCTAACCTGACTACTCTACCTGGCTAGTTCACATCACTTTTCGAGGTATCCTGGATTGGAGTTCACTTGTCTATGAGTGTCCGAACAGCTTCAGATCCTTCGAAGGCACAGGGGTTCTCTCTACATTCACTTTGAGCTGGGTTTGTTGTGATCTTTGTTGTAGTTTTTCCATCCAATTTTATGGTAAATTAAGTCTTACACAGTTGTCCCCGAGGATGTCCATTCCATTCGGCAGGGACTCCATCTCGCATTCGATCTCCCTCCTTTCCCTGAAAGAGTCGAGGTCTCTCTGGACTTCTCTTTTGCCTCTCTCCTAGATTCAGAAAAAGGGAGGAAGAGGGCCTCTCGACATGAGTGATTCCCTGAAAAGAGATCGTTCCCAGCATCCTCGAGTTTGTAGTCAAACTCACCTTCATCCACCTTTCATGGACTGGCGCGGGCAAGCGCCGATGTCTGGAGCAGGAGATGGAAGCTTGGGTTGAGGAGGCTGTCAACGAGTCATCAAAGGCGATAGATTGGTTATATTCGGATTCATTTGATTTTGATTTTCTTTCTTTTTGGTTGTGAGAGGTCCGAGTCCACAGCTGGGGAAGAGTCATCAGATGACAATTGAAGTAGGGGTCTGCCTCTTTCAAAGGGAAGCAAGAGTCTCATAGGGAAGGAGATCTGGCACAGACCAATCCCAATCAGGAAGAGAGTCTTGTTGTCCATGAAAGCAATTTTTATATGTCACATATCTGCCTATCTCGTGTTGTGAGCTATAAAGTACCCACCAAGGGGGTGGACCAAGAAAGAGGCAGGCGATTGGGGCCCTGCCCATCCTCTCTGATGTCAGTCTCTTTGTCATTCTTTCACCCTTGCTGAGTAGTGAAGTGAGGATGCTCAAGATCCAATTCAACAATCATTTGAGTTGGTACGAACATAGGAATCCAGACTCCGCTTGATTCGATCTTCAGTTTCGACCTTCATCAGTCAGGAAAAAGAAGAAGGACCCACTTATTCCACTCGGAGAGACCGAACTATGCAACAACAAAAAACCGAAGGAAGTTATCTTTCCATTCCAACTAAACTAAGTGAAAAAAGGGGGAGAGCAAAATAGAAACGCAGGAACAAAGAAACTATGTCCAAACCAACGAGTCCTTTGGTCGACTCTAAAGAATATATCGGTAGTTGGGAGTTAGCCGTATCATAGGAGTGATAGCTGGGTTTTTCACGGAGTTTCTTCGTACGATTGAAAAAAAGAGTGCTCTAGGTCGGAGAAAGCAAGAAGATTGTTCACCAGTATGTCTCCCAACCTCTTTAAAGCAGCTACCTACCATGATCTAGTCTTGGGATAGCATTGGCACCCCCGTTTGCTGGATCTTCTAGGGACTCTAAAGCGCTTCCACGAGAGACAGATGGACTTTGAGTTATAGACGGAGAAGAGCCTTTAGAGGATCAAGAGTGATTCCTCAATAAAAAAAATGGGATTTTGAGGGAGGGCTGAACGTGATGTACTGAAGGGTTCGCTTTCGCTGATCGGCGCTGGTCTTTCCTGCTGTGAATTTCCCAGGTAGGGAGGGGCCCTTTCCTTCTACCTTACTGAACCCATTCACCAATGATTGGATCACTCAAAGCTATAGACCAATTCCTTCCTTTTAGGTGGTCTAGGTGGCTGGGATACTATGCCCTTCTTTTTAGAGGCTCAAAGACGAGTTCTTTGAAGGAAGCAAAAGAACCCATGTGTCTCGGATGAAGTCTACCCTCTTTTTGTGTCGGGAAGAACAATGAGATCCAACTCAAAGTCAAGGAAAGTGCACTAGACCACTGACTTTTGATGTAAGGCTTCTGAACATGGATTGATCTGATAAAGCCAATTTTTCGGTGAATCAAATATTTTCTGAGAGCACTTGACCTTCTCTCTTTCAGGATTGATTCCCACTTACTGCCTGATAGTAGGCTTAGCCCATGAGACCTATTGTCTTATTGTACTGGCTCACTTCACTACTTTGGAGGATGGGTTTTCCCCTTTTTGGTTCACAAAGGCTCTAACCAATTGAGAAGCTCCATCCAAATTGGAGTTGATGTGAGCACTTTCCCAGAGGCAGAGGCTTTTTCTACAAAAGGATGGGAGCATAAAATGTAGGTGAATCAATTGCGTGTGGCCTTCAAGTACTTCGTATTGTAACAATATTATATCGGCATCCAAACAAAGGTGCATGTACGGTTCCTAAGGGATACAATTTTGTCCTACACTACAAGAATCTTGTTAATCCATGACGGAATCGATATTTCACCGAAAAATGGAATACTGTCAAGGAGGGAGGTGCGTGACGGATTTGAAATCCGTCATGTATATCACGTCATAATTAGGCAACTTTAAGATCATGACGGTTCTTGGCCGTCATCGATCAATCCCAGGCCTACCCAGGCCCGGTCCTCCGTGACAAACTAGTCTGTCATAGATTTGACCTCACACGGCATCCACGTGGCACCAGCCATATTATTTTTGTCCAAACAAGCCCATTAGTACATTTTTTATTTGTGCAAGCTACAACACGACACACAACACATAATCAATCAATCATTCACAACACAACTAATTTCCTTTGAACATGCCCATAATTTGGACCATTTCTTCAGTTTATATTCATTTATTTCACTTAGTAAAGAGCTTTTAAAATGTGCCCAAGAATACATCCAACATCAGTTCACATGCCCTCAATAACCAGATTACATCACAAATATACAACATTTTGTAGACCCTCTTAATCATCAACTTCAACTCTATAGCGCAAACTTCCTTACTTCCTTTGCAACTCTCACCACCAAGGAAACCTGTGAAACATAATACTTCTGTTACAAAATGGCAAGTTGATTACAACAACAGCAATAGTACTCCCTCCGTCCCAAAATAAGTGTCTAAGCTTTGGTACAACTTTGTACTAAAGTTAGTTCAAGGTTGAGACACTTCTTTTCGGACAAAGTGAGTAGTTATTATCATCTGACCCATCATTTTTATTTCACAGGAATGTTTCTGTTTCATTAATCAACAATATTGTTTCGTTGCAGCAACAAAACATCGATGGCTAATCATGAGTAACCTAGTGCTAAATACTTCAAATCACCCTGGAGGGCATAGGAGCGCTTACCCATGCCAGAAGCTGAGAGCTCCACCGTGTTATGCAGCTGCAGGTACCTTTGCAAAATTAGCATTACAAAGAACAGAGAGATGTTGACAATAAAGGGACAAGGGAAGAAGATAGGTTATTGTTTCTGAAAAACTACTTGCAAGAAAACTGCCATGGTTATGAACTAATTATGTGCCATTTTTCTTATGTAAACATACACCTATCTACGTGTGAGAATAAACCTAATAGGTATACTTGATTATCAAGAACAGCAAGTTTAGTCTATATTACGAAAACATAGTTTACAATGAATCACATGAAACTAATTCTGTAGTGCAAATGTTGATATAGCTCCTACAAATTTCATCAAATTCAATAATTTGAAATTGAGGACACAGTTATAAATAATACTCTCAATGGTAGAGAAAAGAAGAATCAAATAAAATGTTCAAGGTGGAGACACTTTCAAAGTTACACTCCACTATTTTTTTTGACAAGGAACACTGTTTCACAATACAGAAATATGTCAGACAAGATACACTGATTCCACACTACAGAAAGACAAAAATGCTAGTACTTAAAGCAACATCCAGTAATACATAGTGGATAACTCCGTTTTCCCAATATATCAAAAAGCCTTCTGGAATTGATTGAAACGGTACAAAATTCCCTTTATTAGGCAGTAAGAAGAGGTACAATTCTACTTTTCTCTTCTGGTTTTGAGAAGATACAAAAATGCACAGCAGAATAGAAGATA
The DNA here is from genome assembly GCA_902687465.1 of Secale cereale. Taxonomy (NCBI): domain Eukaryota; kingdom Viridiplantae; phylum Streptophyta; class Magnoliopsida; order Poales; family Poaceae; genus Secale; species Secale cereale. The sequence continues at coordinate 6,378,762 of LR738710.1, read as the reverse complement.
CGATTTTGTCCTAATAAGTTACTAAAGTACCAACATAATCAAGACACATGAACAACAGGAGATCGTCGAGTCAAAACACATAGGAAAATAGGTCTATTATATTCAACATACCAATTATTATGCAAAGACTTCGGAAATAAATTTGAGTTTAATATAGCAATCTATCACCCTGACGTGTTAATACCTTCGCCAAACATTTTCCTTTCCATCAGTTGCAGAACTAAAACCTGAGAAATAATGGTGTTAAAACCAAGGCATGATGTTCAGTACAGAATGAATAACACAGGTCGGAGATGTTGCGAACATGAGACATTACAATATAGGTATGAAATTTTTCCTGTTTGAAGATCAATCTTTCGCACTGATTACTGTCAAACGTAAAAGATGACGATGCATATTCAGTGCTTAGGAGAATCTGTTAATAATACAAGAAAAAACAAACACACACATCATGCAGCATAAACTAATTTTGCATCGATCATCCATTAGGGGTCCAAGATCATGTTATAAGTTCTCAAAATAATTCAGAATAGTTGCCACTTGAGAGTCATCAATACCAACACAACAACAGTGAACTAAAACTAGGTCCACCTGATTGTCACTATAATTTTAGTCAAACCAAGAAAGGATCAGATAGTTTACTGACTATAGCCTAATATTGGGAAAGATTATATCATGAGTTCTAGAGAGGAAATGTACAAAATCAAGCAGAGGCGGGAGATAGAGGTCGCTTCTCTCACCGGAGAGGATTGTAGGCAAGGCAGCAGTTTCAGTGTAGGCCAGACACCACCGTAGCGCGACAGAGGAGGTCACCACAGGAAGCACGGCCACGCCGGCGACGTGGCAGAGGGGGTTGGGGTCGCCGCCGTCCAGCCCAACACGCACAAGCGCAACAAGCTATGGGGAGCCAATCCAGGAGGAGGAGACAGCGCGAGGGAGCGTTATGTATGATGGAGAGGAGCCGCTGGAAACGCATAGCCGACGGATCCAACGCTCCAGCCGAAACCCTATCCATGGGCTAGAGGTCGGGGTCGGGTGCCGGAGGCTGGGAGCGGCGAATCCTACCGTACTCGAGGACAGATGGGTCAGAGACGAGCTCACGTGTGTTGCACGGTGGTAGACGTCGCCGGAATAGGCGGATGTTAATGGCGGCGCGAAGGATCATAGGAGAGAGCCATGGGTCGCAAGAGGGATGGATGGGTGGGGATTGCGTCGGATCTAGCAGCCGCCGAAGCTGCGAGGTGAGAGGAGGGGAGGGGAAGATCGGCGGCGAGCTGTGGGAGGAGGAAGGGGGCGAATTGGGGCGACTTGTTGGAGACAATGCGGGATTGGGAGGAGGTTGCGGCGGAGGGAGAGGGGCCAAAGAGGAGGTTGTTAGGGTTCCGTTTTTATATGTGGAAGAATTAGCCGGGCTTTAGTGGGCTTCAACGGGCTTGCGGGGCTATACCAACCCATCCATGACAGTATCTGAAAATGTCATCAACAATCCGTCATGGATTAACAGGTTTCTTGTAGTGCTAATCACCGTGAAAGATGAAATAAGTTGATAGCGCGATCTCGTACTAACACATACTCTCTGAATATTGAAGAACTTGCATGCGGCCTTCAAGCCACAAACGCGGTATGAGTTGTCAGGACCGGCTTTTCGCGATATTAATTTCCAAAGGCGGACCTTGTGCTCACCAGCCCCAGGATTACTGTTAGCTGATGAGGCACCAACTTGTTACAGAAACTCCAAGAAAAATACAAGATATGTAGTACAAGACCATTTTGGCCTGTGAGTACAACACAAGGTTTCTAGTGGCTGATGGCGGAAGCTGTTTGTGGTTCAACGGTGACTATGGGACTCCATTTCCCACAGGAACAGCTGACTAGGATAATTCCTATCTTCGCGAGGCTGCTATCTCCATTTGCGTAGGTTCCGGGGCTGTCATCGCATCGTTCCTTTCACGCACAAAATCTGGCCAAGACAATAGCCAGGGACAAGTCAGTGAGTATTTTGAATGTACTCGCAAACATTAAGAATGTAGGTGAAATATAATAATGCTCGGGAATAATAGATGATCATTATGTTGATTATGACATGACAGTCCATAATGCAAGCAGGTCATATGTATGAAATGCATATGCAATCAGGGAATGATAATAAATAACGAACATGCCATACTCGGGAGTCTGAGTGACACCACATAAAGGGCTTATAAGGAAAATAAATAACAAGCATGCCACAGTCGGGCGTCTGAGCGACACCACAGAAAGGGCCTATAAGGAAAGTAAATAACAAGCATGCCACAGTCGGGCGTCTGAGCGACACCACAGAAAGGGCCTATAAGGAAAGTAAATAATAAGCATGCCACAGTCGGGCGTCTGAGCGACACCACAGAAAGGGCCTATAAGGAAAGTAATTAACAAGCATGCCACAGTCGGGCGTCTGAGCGACTCCACAGAAAGGGCCTATAAGGAAAGTAAATAATAAGCATGCCACAGTCGGGCGTCTGAGCAACACCACAAAAAGGGCCTATAAGCAAACATAAGCACACTAAATATCCAGGAGGTAGAACCGTCCTAGGGATACTCATTAATCCAAAGAAAACAAATGGTTAGTCCACATAAATAGTCATAATCACCATATAACACAGATCATAATCAATGTTCTTGTTTAGTAGTTTCTCCTCTGAAGACCGACACTAAGACCGACACTCGACCCATCCCAGACTGTAGTCCTTAACCATGGACATGGTTATTCGAATAGGTTTAGTATGTCTGCAGAGGGTGTACTCTTTACCAACAAGTAACGGTTTTCTTTAGTCCATCAGAACTAATACCGTCTACGATCTTTTAGTCGAAAACACGCATGACTTGCACACACCAGCTTAAATTTACTTGTGTCTTGAATCACCCACGACACCTATTAAGCAAACTCTAAGTGGGGAGGCTACAACCTCACGTAGCATGGGATCAAATTTCTATCGCGCGCTCTAAGGGGTGCCCCCTCTCGGTCCCAACCGGAAACACCCATGCCCCCGGACCAGGTGGCATGCCTACCGGATGCAGCCTCTCTGTACGGTGTGTGCTAGGATAGGGGTTGACACTTACTGAACTGTACCCTACCTACGACAGGGACAAGTGGCAGCACGAAACAAGTATGGGGGTTACTGGAACAAGACTCGATCTACGGTCGACTTAGGAGGTTCAAGCATCACTCGTATGATAGCATAACTAACATATCCCACATCAACGGTTGGAATCACCACTCGTCATGCCTCACCAAGCCATACCGGACTCCACGTCCCGACGGGGAGCTAGTGACAAGCTCGCGTCTACACAAGACCGCGACTTTCACGGCTTTCTTCCATTAGGCATGAAAGGCATACAAAGGGGATTACAATCATGCATACTAATTATTCATAGCAAGGGGTTTACCTCGTGCACTCATGGGTATGATCATATCATCACATATGAAAAAAATGAATGCATTCATATTGTCGCAATCGTGTCAACAACAACCACATGCATTAGACCAGGGTTCAAAAGTGCTTGCCTTCAAGTAGAGGGGATGAGAAATGCATTTCAAAACTTTTTGGAAGTTTTCTCCCTCTTCAAATTCCTAATTGAAAGAATACGAAATCAATACATAGACTTAAAGCAGCACAAAAAAGTTGTTTGGAAAATTTTGAAATAAATATGAAAATAAACTAGGCAATATTTGGAAAACAACAAAAAAAGAATCAAGTCATTTGGATTAATATTTAAATAGATATAACCAGTCAAAGTTTAGTCAAATTCTGTTTTCATAATAAAACAGAAAAAGGAAAACGTTTCGATAAGATTACGCTTTCGAAGCAGAGGAAACGTACTAGGGGTTATGCGCCTTCACTTATGCCAGCGTGGACTGGCGCTGGGTCGCTGACAGAGGGCCTAGGGGGCCCACTAATCAGGTTTGACCAGTCGCCCCCGCCTCCTTCTTCCTTTGGCCGAACAGGGGCGCGGCTCCGGTGATCAACGCCGGCGAACGGCGGCTCCTCGAGGGCATCCGTGTGCAAGGATGGATCCGCCAGACCGGGGCGGTCCTCCCGGTGGTCGAGGGGACGTCGGGGGTGGAGGAAAACACCGACGACGAGCTTTGCGGCGGACGGCGGCCTCGGGGGAAATTGGGGCTTCGCGCTACGGTGGTTCCCGAGCGGGTTTGAGGTGATGGGTCTCTCCGCAGGGTCATGGGGAGTCGAATGGTGGCGCTAGATGTACGGGAGGGGCTCGGGTTGCGACGGAATGTACCGGAGGGCGGCGGCGGCTGTACAGGCCGGAGATGGGGAAGAAGACCTCCCCTTGTTGATTGGCTGCTACGGGGGTGCTCTGCGAGGTGGCTAGTGGTCGCCTGAGGTTGCGGAGAGGCTCGGGGCATCCTTAAATAGGTGATCGAGGTCGGTTCCGACGATGGCCGTGGATAAGGACGCCGGCGACCAACCTTCTGTAGCTTAGGGCGACCTGGCGGCGACGTGCGCTAGAGGACGGGCTTGCGGACGATCTATAGCTTCTCCAGGGGGCAGGTGGCGAGAGCTGGTGGTTCAGGCGGCGCTGTCCGGGGCAGGAGCTGCTGTGGCCGCCCGCTAGCTGCCGCGGCCGACCTGACGGCGACCCTGTGGAGCTCCAGTGGCGTCTCTGCGGCGAGGGAGGGGGCAGGCGTGCAGGCTGTGTGAGAGGAGTGGCCAGAACGAGTGCGGGGTGTCGGCAGAGGGATGCGGCGACTCGGTGCGCGCGCGTGCAAAACGTGCGCTCTGGGCGCGCCCAGAGCACGCACGCGAGCTGCTCGACTAAATGCCAAAGCATGCCACAGAGCTTGGGTGAAGCTGGAAATTAGCAGGTCTAGGCTAGAGGTTTTAGGGAGATTAGTTGACATGCCAGTATGTACAGAGGGGTAAGATCACAGTGCAAAACAAAAATCATGCCAAAACTGGCCATGCACACCAGGTGTTTGACCAAATGCTAAGGACAGCTAGGCAACTCTTGGGGTGGCCAAATTTTCCAGATTGGGTTCTCTTTAGGTCATACAGATGGTGGAAATGTTGTTTTGCTAAAAGCAAAAACTTGTCAGTTCAAGTTTGTGAGAAAACTGATTCTGGACAGAAAGAAGAAGGCACCAATGCATGCACTTAAAATCCCCCAATGCGTCCACTCTCCTGGACTTAAGGTTCTTGCAGGGTGTGCTATAAGTAGAAAAATGAATCATAGCTAGAAGGGGAAGTTAAATGGTGGTTGCTGTACAAATCACCATGCTGGACCAGAATGAAAAAGAGGTTGATTCACTCAAATTTTTCAAAGGGCAACTCTGGGTTTTTGCATAAAGTTGAATAATATACTCATATGAACATCCCATAATTTTGGTGGAAGCTTTACAGAAATATTTAAAGGGGTTGTAGTGCAAAATTGCCCACTGGACCAGATTTGAAATCTTGGTGTGGAGCTCAAAATATTAAAAGAAGGTAATGTATTCTTGCATAAAAGTGATCTAACAACATCACATGATATCTCCAATTTTTGGTGGAAATATTAAATAAATTTATCAAGAGGTTGCAGTTCAAATGGGGCCCTAAAACTAAGGGAAACCATTTATAGAGAGAAGAAAATTAGGGAGACAATTACATAATTAATTCCACTGATAAAAGAAAAGTTTTAATGGGAGAATATGATAGTCTAACAATAATTGGAAAGTTTTCACTAGTGGTAAAAATTCCCTAATAAGAAGGAAAAGAATGGTCCTGAAATCAAAAGCAACATCCAGTAAAAGAATTTTTTTTTAATTTCCTGGCAAAATTTTAATTAATAAAACATGGTTAAATTTTTGGGGTGTTACAACACTACCCCCCCTTAAGAAAAATCTCTTCCTCCAGATTTGCTAAGGGCTGTTATGAAAAGAATTACTCCTACTATCACAAAGTAATGTCACACAAATAACCATCCTACTCATGTAGTAAAAATATGGCTACAGTGAGAGGGCAATTATCTTGTCGGTTCTGCTCTATGGGGTCGAGGTCAATGTTACAGGTACACATATCCCGTATCATTGTGGGTATCGTCGGGGTGGTTATTGGTAGCTACGCTCGTAATAAAAAAATGTAATCGTACACCAGCATACTCATGTATGGCTACTGAAAGAAAATAGGGGCGCACAAGCAGACCGCATTTAAATACAAGATCACACAATGACGGGGCATGGACATACTGAGACTCGGCGCTACTCTAGTGATTTAGTCTACCTCGTCTATATCTAAGCAGGCGTGCCTTGAGAACGTCGAGGCTTCTCCACGGTTTTTACCATCGGGGTTAGCTTGATGGGGTTGAGGGACTAGAGGGTCGGGATAGCGATGATGACCATTGCGGGGGTTGTTGGCCACAATCCCGCTGGAGCGTGTTCCCAGGAGGCGACGAATCACTTATGGGGACACCAAAACATTTTGGTCGATGGCTGGGGCAGACCTCAGGGATTCGACCGGTTGTCCGAATAGCACGACTGGGTTGTCGGCGTCGGGCTCATCATCTCTTCTTGCTGGGGCTCTGCGGATCAGTTCTCCACGAGCTGCGATCAGATCCAGGGTGATCTGATCGAACAGTTCCTCTAGTGCACTTACATAGCGCACCAGATGCAATAATGCAGGATCCGTCTTGTGATCTCCGTTGGCAACCTGGGATGGCCTACCATACCCATCACGGCTGGGGTAGTAGTAGAATGAGCGATAGTGAACTCTGGGTGACAAGTGCCGGAGTTGAACTATAGCCTCTCGAGCAGCTAGTTGGAGGGCTGGCGGCTCAAAGGAAGTTGTCCTTCCGATGAACCTGTAGGGGCGTTCTAGCGATAGACCCTTCCATAGACGTGCACAGTGGCCCAGAATTGACGGTTCTCTTGGTACACAACATATTCTGGGGGCTCTTCCAATGCAAAGGCACGGCGGGTGAGGTTTGCTAGCACGGTCATAAAACCTTCAAGGTTGGTTGCTATGGTTTCATTGTGAACAATGGGGACAGGCATCTTGGCTTGGTTTGGGGTAGACGATGTGCTGTGCTGGGTTGAGGCTAGCGTGCCCTTTTTATAGAAAAAATAAAGGGACGGATTCTTCCTTCGCATGTTTGCGAATGAGACAATTTAGGTGTCGGTCACCGTGTGGCTATCTTACGAGAAGCTTGGCCGGGGTTCGGTTAAGGTCTGGTGGGTTGGTTTACCTAGGTTTTTGACCTAGCTAAGATAGGATTAGCCAATGGTCAGCCTGGTTCTGATACCAAGTTTGTAAGTACCGGCTTTTCGGGATATTAATTTCCCAAAAGCGGACCTTGTGCTCACCAGCCCCAGGATTACTGTTAGCTGATGAGGCACCAACTTGTTACAGAAACTCCAAGCAAAATACAAGATATGTAGTACAAGGCCATTCTGGCCTGTGAGTACAACACAAGGTTTCTAGTGGCTGATGGCGGAAGCGGTTTGTGGTTCAACGGTGACTATGGGACTCCATTTCCCACAGGAACAGCTGACCAGGATAATTCCTATCTTCGCGAGGCTGCTAGCTATCTCCATTTGCCTAGGTTCCGGAGCTGTCATCGCATCGTTCCTTTCCACGCAAGAAATCTGGCCAAGACAATAGCCAGGGACAAGCCATTTGAATGTACTCGCAAACATTAAGAATGTGGGTGAAATATAATCATGCTCAGGAATAATAGATGATCACTATGTTAATTAGGACATGACAGTCCATAATGCAAACAGGTCATCTATATGAAATGCATATGCAATCAGGGAATGATAATAAATAACGAACATGCCATAGTCGGGCGTCTGAGTGACACCACATAAAGGGCCTATAAGGAAAATAAATAACAAGCATGCCACAGTCGGGCGTCTGAGCGACACCACAGAAAGGGCCTATAAGGAAAGTAAATAACAAGCATGCCACAGTCGGGCGTCTGAGCGACACCACAGAAAGGGCCTATAAGAAAAGTAAATAATAAGCATGCCACAGTCGGGCGTCTAAGTGACACCACAGAAAGGGCCTATAAGCAAACATAAGCACAATGAATATCCAGGAGGTAGAACCGTCCCAGGGA
>LR738710.1:6328568-6370508 GCA_902687465.1 Secale cereale | reverse complement strand
AGGAAAGTAAATAATAAGCATGCCACAGTCGGGCGTCTGAGCGACACCATAGAAAGGGCCTATAAGGAAAGTAAATAACAAGCATGCCACAGTCGGGCGTCTGAGCGACACCACAGAAAGGGCCTATAAGAAAAGTAAATAATAAGCATGCCACAGTCGGGCGTCTAAGTGACACCACAGAAAGGGCCTATAAGCAAACATAAGCACAATGAATATCCAGGAGGTAGAACCGTCCCAGGGATACTCATTAATCCAAAGAAAACAAATGGTTAGTCCACAATAATAGTCATAATCACCATATAACACAGATCATAATCAATGTTCTGGTTTAGTAGTTTCTCCTTCGATGACCGACACTAAGACCGACACTCGACCCATCCCAGACTGTAGTCCTTAACCATGGACACGGTTATTCGAATAGGTTTAGTATCTCTACAGAGGGTGTACTCTTTACCCACGAGTAACGGTTTTCATTAGTCCATCGGAACTAATACCGTCTACGGTCTTTTAGTCAAAAACACGCCTGACTTGCACACACAAGCTTAAATTTACTTGTGTCCGGAATCACCCACGACACCTGTTAAGCAAACTCTGAGTGGGGAGGCTACAACCTCGCGTAGCATGGGACCAAATTTCTATCCCCCGCTCTAAGGGGTGCTCCCCTCTCGGTCCCAACCGGAAACACCCATGCCCCTAGACCAGGTGGCATGCCTATCGGATGCAGCCGGTATCTTCCACCATGGCCTCTCTGTACGGTGTGTGCTAGGACAGGGGTTGACACTTACTGAACCGTACCCTACCTACGGCAGGGACAAGTGGCAGCACGAAACAAGTATTGGGGTTACTGGAACAAGACTCGACCTACGGTCGACTTAGGAGGTTCAAGCATCACTGGTCTGATAGCATAACTAACATATCCCACATCAACGGTCGGAATCACCACTCGTCATGCCTCGCCAACCATACCGGACTCCACCGTGCCGACGGGGAGCTAGTGACAAGCTCGCGTCTACACAAGACCGTGACTTTCACGGCTTTCTTCCGTTAGGCATGAAAGGCATACAAAGGGGATTACCGTCATGCATACTAATTATTCACAGCAAGGGGTTTACCTCGTGCACTCATGGGTATGATCATATCATCACATATGAAAAAAATGAATGCATTCATATTGTTGCAATCGTGTCAACAACAACCACATGCATTAGACCAGGGTTCAAAAGTGCTTGCCTTCAAGTAGAGGGGAGGAGAAATGCATTTCAAAACTTTTTGGAAGTTTTCTCCCTCATCAAATTCCTAATTGAAAGAGTACGAAATCAATACATAGACTCAAAGCAGCACAAAAAAGTTGTTTGGAAAATTTTGAAATAAATATGAAAATAAACTAGGCAATATTTGGAAAACAACAGAAAAAGGAAAACGTTTCGATAAGATTACGCTTTCGAAGCAGAGGAAACGTACTAGGGGTTCTGCGCCTTCACTTATGCCTGCGTGGGCCGGCCCTGGGTCGCTGACAGAGGGCCCAGGGGGCCCACTGGTCAGGTTTGACCAGTCGCCCCCGCCTCCTTCTTCCTCTGGCCGAACAGGGGCGCGGCTCCGGTGATCAACGCCGGTGAACGGCGGCTCCTCGAGGGCATCCGAGTGCAGGGATGGATCCGCTAGACCGGGGCGGTCCTCCTGGTGGTCGAGGGGGCGACGGGGGTGGAGGAAAACACCGGCGACGAGCTTCGTGGCGGACGGCGGGCTTGGGGGAAATTGGGGCTTCGCGCTACGGTGGTTCCCGAGCGGGTTTGAGGTGATGGGTGGCTCCGCAGGGTCATGGGGAGTCGAACGGTGGCGCAAGATGGACGGGAGGGGCTCGGGTTGCGACGGAATGTACCGGAGGACGGCGACGGCTGTACAGGTCGGAGATGGGGAAGAAGACCTCCCCTGGTTAATTGGCTGCTACGGGGGTGCTCTGCGGGGTGGCTAGTGGTCGCCTGAGGTTGCGGAGAGGCTCGGGGCATCCTTAAATAGGTGATCGAGGTCGGTTCCGACGATGGCCTTGGATAAGGACATCGGCGACCGACCTTCTGTAACTTAGGGCGACGTGCGCTAGAGGACGGGCTTGCGGACGATCTGGAGCTGCTCCAGGGGGCAGGTGGCGAGCGCTGGTGGCTCGGGCGGCGCTGTCCGGGGCAGGAGCTGCTGTGGCCGCCCGCTAGCTGCCGCGGCCGACCTGACAGCGGCCCTGTGGAGCTCCAGTGGTGTCTCTGCGGCGAGGGAGGGGCAGGCGTGCTGGCTGTGTGAGATGAGTGGCCAGAACGAGTGCGGGGTGTCGGCAGAGGGACGCGGCGGCTCGGTGCGCGCACATGCAAAACGTGTGCTCTGGGCGCGCCCAGAGCACGCACGCGAGCTGCTCGACTAAATGCCAAAGCATGCCACAGAGCTTGGGTGAAGCTGGAAATTAGCAGGTCTAGGCTAGAGGCTTTAGGGAGATTAGTTGACATGCCAGTATGTACAGAGGGGCATGATCACAGTGCAAAACAAAAATCATGCCAAAACTGGCCATGCACACCAGGTGTTTGACAAAATGCTAAGGACAACTAGGCAACCCTTGGGGTGGCCAAATTTTCCAGATTGGGGTCTCTTTAGGTCATACAGATGGTGGAAATGTTGTTTTGCTAAAAGCAAAAACTTGTCAGTTCAAGTTTGTGAGAAAACTGATTCTGGACAGAAAGAAGAAGGCACCAATGCATGCACTTAAAATCCCCCAATGAGTCCACTCTCCTGGACTTAAGGTTCTTGCAGGGTGTGCTATAAGTAGAAAAATGAATCATAGCTAGAAGGGGAAGTTAAATGGTGGTTGCTATACAAATCACCATGCTGGACCAGAATGAAAAAGAGGTTGATTCACTCAAATTTTTCAAAGGGCAACTCTGGGTTTTTGCATAAAGTTGAATAATATACTCATATGAACATCCCATAATTTTGGTGGAAGCTTTACAGAAATATTTAAAGGGGTTGTAGTGCAAAATTGCCCACTGGACCAGATTTGAAATCTTGGTGTGGAGCTCAAAATATTAAAAGAAGGTAATGTATTCTTGCATAAAAGTGATCTAACAACATCACATGATATCTCCAATTTTTGGTGGAAATATTAAATAAATTTATCAAGAGGTTGCAGTTCAAATGGGGCCCTAAAACTAAGGGAAACCATTTATAGAGAGAAGAAAATTAGGGAGACAATTACATAATTAATTCCACTGATAAAAGAAAAGTTTTAATGGGAGAATATGAGAGTCTAACAATAATTGGAAAGTTTTCACTAGTGGTAAAAATTCCCTAATAAGAAGGAAAAGAATGGTCCTGAAATCAAAAGCAACATCCAGTAAAAGAATTTTTTCTAATTTCCTGGCAAAATTTTAATTAATAAAACATGGTTAAATTTTTGGGGTGTTACATGAGTTCTGATCTCAGACTTTGGTTTGGGGGCTGCTGGCCCCTTCGCGTCGACAAGGAAACTGTGGACGACAATGGGTTTAGAATTCCAATAAAACGAAGACCCTATCGAACAAATAGAGGAAAGGGCGGAAAGGGGAAAAAGTAAAGTCTAAGTGACATACGGCACGAAAAGGAAATCCAATTTCGGTAAGACTTGATATGAATCGTAGTTCAGATCCAATTCGGTGCAGTGAGGGCGACCGCGAAAGTCACCGAATGGGTTCGGTCCGTCTTTTCCTGATCTTTGTTTGTCCCCCCAAATAAGGTGTAAGAAGATGTTGCAGCTGTCCGGGATGGACATGACTTCTGCTAACGCTAGAAGACCATAGGAAGAAACCAGGGACAAGAGCATGTCGTGAAAGGCGCACCAGGGGCGGGTGTGCTAAGACCGTGTCTCCGGGGCACAGTTGAATGTAGATATCATGAACGCGAGGATAAGGATACCAGGCCGAGAAACCCGGGCAAGTATTCCCATAATGTGCCGATCGCTAGTGCATCCGGGGCCCATTACTATCTTTTTCTAAAAAAATAGATTATTTTTCAATTTTTTCAAAAAAAATTGTTTTTTCTTAATCTATGGCTTAATCTCGAGTCAATATGCTTAATCTCCAGTCAAATCGCACTCTGTGGTCAAACTTCCCGGAAGGTCACCCATCCTCAGACTACTCCTGCCCAAGCAAGCTTAACTACTGAGTACTATCCAACCCCAGCACCAGCTCACTTAACAAGCACTTGTTGATATATCTATCATATCAATCCTATTTTTTTCATGTCTAGGACTTTGTTCATGTTCATGAGTGTGATAAAAATTTGAAAAAATATTTCAAACTTTTCGGTCATATTACGTATCCTATTTTGAATATTTTTTCAAAAAAATTACTCGAAACCAATTTTTTTTTGGTAACTAGCGGCGCACCTAGCAAATGGTGCACCATTACTTAGTTTGAAATTTTATCAAAATTTCCCCCCTCTAGATCTTAATAGCCCCGTATCTTTTATTCTGTTAGGTTTTTGGGGATTCTAAAATTTTTCAATGGGGTCCCCCCCCCCCTTTGAATTCGGATGTAACTTTTCGACTAGATGATTTTTCATATGAAAAACCTTTTAATCCGAGTTCGTGTGCAAAAGTTATGCTCGTTTTACTAAATTCCAGAGAGATTTTGCAAATAAAGTCGAAATTCATATTTGTAAATTTTCCCAATAACTATACCACCTATCACATGGGAAACTTATTTTCTTTTATTTTTTTGACATTCCCATCATTTCCTCTTATTTATTTTTAAACTGGAAAGGCGGTCAATGGGTGCATTACTAGTTTTAAAAAAAACGAAAAAAATAAATGTTAGTAGTGGCACACTGTGGTTGCGCTGCGCCATTTTTTGACTATAAACAGTAGTATAAAACCCCACTGCAATTTTTTATTATTTAAAAAACAATCTACAAAGAGTATCTGAGGAAGGCTTGAGTTAAGCCTAAAACTAAAAAAGAGACTAAAAACTAAAAAGAGACTAAAAGAAATAGAGAAAGGAAAGACAGAAAAGAAGTCTTTACAAGAGGCTTTGAAGCCAAATAGAAAATTGTCTATCATGCTTCTTCTTTATTCTGAACTTGAGAAGCTTTAAATCTTCCAAGAAAATGAACTTCCACCCTTGGAAAGAAGGTTGGATGTTTTCAAAAACCTTATTGTTTCTGGTTATCCAGATGGCCCATGCTCCAAGGATTATGATTTCCATGTAGAAAGGGTATCTCAGTTTGTCTTTAAGGTCTTGGAATGCTTCTAACACAGATAAATTTGGTGTTCTTGTTGGACAGATGAAATCCCAGCATTGTTGAACGAATTGGCAGCCCCAAAATAGGTGATGAAGAGTTTCTTCTTGCTGACATCCAGCAGTAGCACAGTTGTAATCTTCTAGCACAAATTTCTTTCTTCTAAGTAAATTTCTTGTGTTGACTCTATCATGTAGAAGTTGCCAGAAGAACACTTTATACTTTGGCTGGCATGAGCTCTGCCAGATCCAATTAAAATGTGGAGGTGTCTGTTTGTATCCAATTAGAACTTTATATGCTTTAATGGAGGATTAGTGTTCATTTCCCCAAATGTAGCTCCAAGTGTCAAATGTGTCTAAGTATTCTGATTGTCTCATGGAAATGCAAATGTCTTCCATCTGTAGGAATTCCTCATATGCTTCAGTTGTCAAAGGGAGAAAAAATAGGTCCTGTAAGTACTCAGTCTGTAGTACTTGATTTACACTTAGTTGAGGGTTTTTGACAAAAGAGAACAAGTGAGGGAATTGGTGTTTAAGTATTGCTTGGCTCCATAAGTCTTCCCAGAAAAAAGCACTGACTCCATTTCCCACATTACATCTGGCAATGTCTTTGTATTGATCAATGAGAGCTAAGTTGGATTTCCACCAGAATGATCCTATTGAACTTCCCCCTGGTAACCTTCCATCACTATAGTACGATTCCTAGATAAGATTGACCCATGGGATGTCATGTCTGTTGAATAAATTGTGAAGGTTCTTCATGAGCAATGTTTTGTTGTGTGTGTAGATGTCTAGCACTCCTAATCCCCCTTGATCTTTGGGTCTGCATACTGTTTTCCATGCTACCAGAGTAGGTCTTTTGTCCTCCATATCAGGTCCTCTCCAGAGGCAGTGTCTCAAGTATTTGATGATCTGTTTTTTAATTGTAATAGGTATGTCCAGACAGCACATGAAGAATACTGCTAATGAGGTCATCACTGATTTGACCAGCAGAAGTTTACCAGCTTGTGTCATGAATGTAGAGATACCAGCCACTCTTTTTGCAATCCTGTTCACTAGGGGGAGGCATTGCTCCACTGTTGGTTTGGAGATCCCCAAAGCCATGCCAAGGTAGGTAAAGGGGAACTGACCTCTAGCACATTGCAAGGTGTTAGTATAAATTTCAACCCTGTCCTCAGCAATGTTCAAAGGTACCATGATTGATTTTCCATAATTTACTTTGAGCCCAGTTGCAGTGGCAAAAGAATTCAGAAGTGCTTTCAAACAGAACAATTGTCTAGCATCAACTTGCATAACCACCAGAGTGTCATCTGCATATTGTACAATTGGGAAATGTGGGCATGACCTGATTGGAAGTGGAGAAGTGATCATGTTTAACCTCATGGCTTATTTAAGGATGGATTGCAAGAGATCAGCAGCTAGTACAAAAACCAATGGAGAGTAGGGATCTCCTTGTCTTACTCCTCTTTTTATGTAATTTTTTTTACCAGGTACCCCATTCAGTAATACAACAGAGGTGCAGTTGTGAACAGAGATTGCATCCAAGAAATCCATTTCTCTCCAAACCCTTTTGCTCTGAATATATCAATAATTGCATCATGTTCTATTGTATCAAAAGCCTTCTCAAAATCCAATTTGATTACTAGGGTTTCCTCTTTAGATTTATGGCATTGGTGAATGTATTCATAGGCCCATCCTAGGCAATCCTGGATCACTCTATCTTTGAGGAAGCCATATTGATTAATATGTACCATTTGTAGGATAACTTGTTGTAATCTATTGGCCAGCAGTTTTGTGATGACTTTCAGGACACTATTTAGCAGTGAGGTGGGCCTGAAGTCATTGTGTGAGAGTGGTACCTCTGTTTTTGGCCCTAGAGTAATGTAAGAGGAATTAATGCTCTCAAGATTAACATTCTCAGCATGGAAAGCTCTAATAAGCTCAAAGACATCAGTCTTAATAATAGACCAACAGATTTTGATAAACTCATTATTGAATCCATCTGGCCCTGGTGATTTATCAGTAGGTAGCTTTTTGACCACATCTTCAATTTCTTCTTGGGAGAAATGTTTTTCTAGGTAACTGAGGAGTTGTGGATCCATAGTGTTTACATAGAGGTCTCTTAGATCAAAATGCATTGAGTGCTCATTAGATTGTCCCAATCTAGTTTTAAAAGCTTCCCATAGTATTGCTGCCTTGCCATCATGGTCTGTTACTTCCACTTGGTCCTTCTTCAATAGCATAGCAATATTATTGTGCTTGTGGTTAATAGAGGAAGTAGTGTGAAAGAATTTTGTGTTCTCATCACCAAACTTAACTCCTTTAATTTAACCTCTCTGCTTCCAGTAAATCTTCTGATCATTGAGCACAGTTAGTAAATGTTCCTTGAGCATAGTTCTGCAGTTATTTTCATAAACTGAAAGGTCTCTGTATTCTTCAATCATGTCCCAAAGAAAGATACAATCATTTAGGTCTGAAATTTGCTTCTTATGGCTTGCAATGTTTTTGGACCATAGCTTAAGAGCTCTTCTGACATTTTTGAGTTTAGCATTGATCTTATTAGCACAGTCAGTATGACCCACTGGTATATTCCAAGCTGTTTCAACCACCTATTTAAAAGAGCTGTGTTTAATCCAGTAGTTTTCAAATCTGAACACCTTTGATTTTGGAATATTTGTGCCTATTTTAATCATGCATGGAAGATGGTTAGAGATTGGTTTGGCCATTGGAAGGTCTAAAGTATCTGGGTAACTAGTCATCCATGCAGAAGAGGTGAAGAACCAGTCTAGTTTTTCTAAGAGAGGGTTTTCTTGCATATTGCTCCAGCTGAACTGTCTGCCCTTGAGAGGGAGTTAAAGTAAGGCCAGTTCACTAATAGCCTCATTAAACATAAGCATCTCATTAACATCTCCTCCAGGTCTGTTTCTGTCTTCAGGTGTTTTGATGAAGTTGAAGTCTCCCATGATAATCCAATCTAATTCATTAGGCATTTGTATATTACCAAACCAGTCAATGAACTCAATTTTTTCTTCATGATTGCAGGGACCATAAATGTTTGTGAGAATCCAACTTTTAGAAGATGATCTACATGTGAACTCAATTGAGAGGGAACACTTGTTTTGAAACACTAGATCTCCAGAAAATAAGGATCCATTCCAAGCAGTGAGAATACCCCTTGAGGCCCCAATAGATGGAAGGAATTCAAATTTGTTGAATCTTTGAGGGCATACTTTATGAATGTAAGTTAAATCAAAGGTTTCTCTCTTAGTTTCCTGCAAGCATATAATCCCAGCAGCACTTTCCTCTATTTTCTGTCTAATAGCCAGCCATTTGTTTGAGGAATTAATACCTCTCACATTCCAATTTAATATATTACAGGTTCTGTTGCTATTCATTAGAAACTAGAAGATTGATTACTAGATCATCAGGATCCATCCCCTGGTGACAGTCCCAAGCCTGGATGGTAGTGAGGTTCACATACACAGCAAGATATCTTGATTAAGAGGTATTGTTGCACCATTTACTAGGGGTATAGGGCCAGGAACACCCCATCAACCAGAAATGTGAATCAAACATTTTCTCAGTATGAGATATAGAAGTAGTGTCTCCCATAGCATAAAAACACAACTGACTTTTCAGCAGGGCAGTGTTGACCTGCAAAAGGTGCCATTCAGTGCAAGCATTCATTGTGCAGTAGATGCAGGGTTTACAGTTTACTCCAAACAAGTGACATCCTTTAACCAAAAGAGGATAACAGGTCATGATGCTATCTATTACAATTTGATATTGAAGATTCATCAGCACACTAATGTTTGCTGGCTGTGTCCCTAGTGGCCTTGGATGCCTAGGCCATCTCTTCTTGTCCCTTCTTCTTTGGCTTCTTGGACAACTTCTCTTGAAGCTCCTCCTCAGCAACCTTACAAAAAGACTTGGTCAGGTTTTTAACCACTGAGTGATGAATAATTGGGGGCATAGCATTGCATGGCAGACAAGATTTTCTTCTAAAGCCTTTATTATCTTTTTTAATTCTATCACTCCTTCTTACCTCAGTTTATACCATAGGTTCTTTGTCTCTCCTTTTTCTGGAGATGGCCTCTCCAAGTGGCTGAGCTTTGTTTGGGGACACTTGTTGGAGAGGGCTACTTGCCCCAGTGGAGGAGTGTGCAGTAGGGCTAATGCCTTCATTCTCCTTGCCCAGCCCAAGATTGAAATCCTTGCAGGTTGGTGCCTGGGAGGAGGTACACTTATCAGGGATATGAAAAAGCATTGTCTTTTCTTGTTCACAATTAGCAGTCAACAACTTCCAGATATCAGATTTGAGCAAGTGCATAGTCCAGCCAAATTTATCAGGAGTCAACAGCAAATGGATTATGAAGTTAAACCAACTTACTAGAATTTCAATTTTGAAAGTTTGCTTTGCTCCTTGGGTTGCTGGTGCAAAATGTTGTATCCAAAGATCTAGTCCTTCTTCAGAAATTAAGGGAGAGCCATCAATAATTTGCATAGCATGTTCTTGAGCCAATGTATGAAATTCAAGTAATGAGGGGGAGCCTGGTAGAGAAAAAGTTCCATAGTTACCTTTGGGGCTTGCTTGTGAGGAAGGTCGAATGGGTGGAATGGGAACATCTGCTTTGCCCTCGATATCTGTAGGAATGACCTGTTGATCAGAGTTGGGAGCTTCAGTATCAGTAGTATTGGCAGGAATATGAGTTGTCAGCAAATTTTGCTCTGCAGCTTCCACATTAATGTTAGGTTGAGCAGGTTCTATGGCTAAATTTAGAGGTTGTTCCTCATTTGGTTGCAGCATCCGTAATTCTTCCTCCTCTTCCACGGCATTATATGCTAGAGCAATGTTGAGTAAACCTTGACCCATTGGAGGAGCAAGAGAAGCCTGGTTGACCTCCTCACTGGCTGAATGTGTTAGAGATAGAAGACCATCAGAGAGAGAAACAGTAGTAGTGATGCTACTGTTGGGAGCTCCATCTTCAGGCAGAACTTGTATTGCCACTTGAAGCTATTCTGGAGGTCCAGGAGCAGGTTGTTGGAAGGCCCAGTGGTCCTCTTGTTGAGCCTGATCTTCCCAAGCATCCCAGTCCTCATTTGGGGCATGGATATTGTGGTTTGGCAGAGGTTGAAACCTTGGGAAATCATTAGCATTTTGTGGGACTGGGTGGGGGTCTACACCCTCAGGTGGGAATGGATCCTCATCAGCAGGCCCCCCACCCACCATTTCTTCCAGCAAAACTTCAACAGAGCATGTCCAAGATTCTTCTTCAAATTGCTCTCCTTCAGACCATCTAATGCTCTTAGGTATATCCTCGAGCTCAGTAACTCTAGCTTTAACCAGGATCTTATCCTTCAGGGCATCCTCTCTCTCATAGCTTATGAGTTTTCCCCATTTGGAAATTGCAGAAGCAATATCTTCAGTATTGCAGAAATCGAAAGGAACACCCACAAACAGTAACCAGCAGACTCTGTTGAATTGAACTCTGCGCCAATTTCTACCCTGGTCATGCTTGCTAAAGGAGATAAAGACATCCCCAAACGCTTGCGGGCTCTGCCGAACGAGCCTGTCTCTGTCCCTGACGTGCACAAACTTGACATAAGCCTCCCCAAAGGGGCAGGGCTGAATTTCTCTGAAACCAACTTGTTCCACTCCTTGAAGAAATTCTTCTAGCACTTCACGAACGTTAGGGAAGAATACCTCGTTCGGGTGTGGGTGGTTGTTGGCAATCGCCCACTCTTCGTGTCGCCGAGGACGATGGGGAACGATTTCTCTAGAAACCCCATTGTGACCATCAATCACTTGTATCTGGAAACCATGCGGGACGAAAGGCTGGGGGTCGATAGGGATGTTAGCCATCCAAGACTCAGGCGAGGAAGCAGGAACCACCTTGTGCGACAGCAATGGCAGCGTTGGCGAGCTTGCCAAGGAAGGAGCAGAGGTGGTGGCAGAGAAGAAAGGCGAAGTGGAATGCGAGGAGGCAAGCGACGGTCTCGGCTGAAAGTTTGTGTAAAGATCTTTTACCAGTTCCGAAAATTAAGGTACCTGCCGAATTTGTTCCGCCGGCCCATGGCAACGGAACCAGGTCGCCACTTCTCCTTCAGCCCAAGCCTCGGCCGGTGGGCTCGGGAAAGAGCCGACGCGAATAAAAGGCCAGAGCCCAGGCAAGTTAGGTGTAGAACAGAAACGGGCTATGTGACCGTTATTTCCGCATGCATGGCATACAATGCGGTTACGTGCATTTGAACGTTGCACGATCATGTGCTCCATCATAGGCTTCCCTTGACCACGATTAAGGTGTAATATGTTGTTGTTATTGCCTTGAGTAGCGCCCTCTTGAATGGGCCCCGATAATCTATCGAAAACGGACCGGCCATCTCTGACCACCGTGGAGTAACTCCGTGATCACCGTGGCGGTGAGCAATGGCCTTGCCAGCCCTGCCCACCAAGGTAAATTCCTTGTCAAGCTCATCATAGAAAAGAGCTTCTTCCCTTTGCCAATTAGGACCACCAAAATTCCAGAGGTTAAAGACTAGCTCAAACTCTTTCTCAACAATTTTACCCGCATTGTAAATCTCAAAGCCCACTGCTTTTGAAGCAACTGAAAACTTGTAGGTTCTGTCCTTCAAGAAATGAACACAAAAACCTTGGGCATAACCCCCAAACATGGCGAGAAGCGAGATACTAACCGTGTGCACATTGAGCCTGAAAGAAGCACGGCAAAAAGAAACCACCATGGTGAATTCCTTTTGATGAAAACCCGGAGAGAACACCACCGGATGACCAAACTTGGCCTTCATATCCGCTTGAAACTTCTTGCCCCGGTCAAAGTTGAGGGAAAAAGGCGCCATGGTGTGGTGGGAGGAGGCCACCAGCGCCGGAGTGGCCGCTGGCAGGGGGGTGTGGCCGGAGGGGCCGGAGTGGCCACCGGCGCAAGGAAGAGGGGCTAGGAGGAGGGGCTAGGAAGAGGGGTGCGCGTGTGCGCTGCGCCATTACTACCCTGGTGTGCCACTACTAACATTTTTTCGATTTTTTTTCATAACTAGTAATGACGCACCGCACACGAGGTGCGCCATTAGTAATATGACATTAATGGAGCACCTATATCTGGTACGACACTGCTATATAGCAATGGCGCACCACATACATGGTGCGCCATTAATGTTCATATTAGCTATAGCCCTTTTCCTAGTAGTGCAACTTTCCACCATTCCATTCATATGACATGCTTCATCATCATTCACATAGAGTCATATTTTGTTCTAGCTTCGAGTTGTAAGTCAACAAAAGTGTGATGATCTTCATTATTAGATCATTGTCCCATGTGAGGAAAGGCCAAATAAAAAAAGAGATGGACCAAAAAAATGAGGGAAAACAGAGAAGGGACAATGATACTATCATTTTTCCACACTTGTGCTTCAAATTTGCACCATGATCTTCATGATAGAGAGTCTCTTGCTTTGTCACTTACATATACTACTGGGAAATTTCATTATAGAACTTGGCTTGTATATTCCAACGATGGGTTTCCTCAAATACCCTAGGTCTTCATGAGCAAGCAAGTTGGATGCACACCCACTTTGTTTCTTTTGATGAGCTTTCATACACTTATAGCTCTAGTGCATCCGTTGCATGGCAATCCCTACTCACTCACATTGATATCTATTGATGGGCATCTCCATAGCCCATTGATACGCCTAGTCGATGTGAGACTATCTTCCTCCTTTTTGTCTTCTCCACAACCACCACTCTATTCCACCTATAGTGCTATATCCATGGCGCATGCTCATGTATTGCGTGAAAGTTGAAAGGTGTGAAAAAATTTGAGTATGAAAACAATTGCTTGGCTGAAACCAGGGTTGTGCATGATATGAATATTCTGTGTGATGAAGAGGGAGCATAGCCAGACTATATGATTTTGTAGGGATAACTTTCTTTGGCCATGTTGTTTTGAGAAGACATAATTGCTTTGTTAGTATGCTTGAAGTATTATTATTTCTTATGTCAATATAGACTTTTATCTTGAATCTTTCGGATCTGAACATTCATGCCACAATAAAGAAATTACATAGAGAATTATGTTTGTTAGCATTCCACATCAAAAATTCTGTTTTTATCATTTACCTACTAGGGGACGAGCATGAATTAAGCTTGGGGATGCTTGATACGTCTCCAACGTATCTATAATTTTTTATTGTTCCATGCTATTATATATTCTGTTTTGGATGTTTAATGGGCTTTATTATACACTTTTATATTATTTTTGGGACTAACCTACTAACCCAAGGCCCAGTGCAGATTGCTGTTTTTTTGCCTATTTCAGGGTTTCGCAGAAAAGGAATATCAAACGGAGTCCAAACGGAGTCCAAACGGAATGAAATCTTCGGGAGAGTTATTTTTCGAACTGTATCTACCCAGAAGACTTGGAGTACACGCGAGGGAACGAAGGAGGTGGCCACCAGGGTCCAAGGCGCGCCCCCTCCCCCCTGGGCGTGCCCCCACCCTCGTGGGCCCCCTCTGGCTCCCCTGATGGCCTCCTTCCTCCTATATATATATATATATATATATATATATATATATATATATATATATATATATTCATATACCCTGAAAACATCGAGGCAACAGAGAAAACCATAATTCCACCGCTGCAACCTTCTGTTCCCGTGAGATCCCATCTTGGGGCCTGTTCCGGAGCTCCGCCGGAGGAGGGATCTACCACGGAGTGCTTCTATATCAACGCCATAGCCTCAACAATGAGTTGTGAGTAGTTTACCCCAGATCTTCGGGTCCATAGTTATTAGCTAGATGGCTTCTTCTCTCTTTTTGGATCTCAATATAAAGTTCTCCTCCATCTTTGAGGAGATCTATTCGATGTAATCTTTTTGCGGTGTGTTTGTCAAGATCCGATGAATTGTGGGTTTATGATCAAGATAATCTATGAGAAATATTTGATTCTTTTCTGAAATCTTGTATGTATGATTATAATATCCTTGCAAGTCTCTTCGAATTATCGGTTTGGTTTTGCCTACTAGATCTATAGTTCTTGCAATGGGAGAAGTGCTTGGCTTTGGGTTTAATCTTGAGGTGTCCTTTTCCAGTGACAGCAGGGGCAGCAAGGCACGTATTGTATTGTTGCCATCGAGGATAAAAAGATGGGTTTTATATCATATTGCTTGAGTTTATCCCTCTACATCATGTCATCTTACTTAAAGCATTACTCTGTTCTTATGAATTTAATACTCTAGATGCATGCTGGATAGCGGTCGATGTGTGGAGTAATAGTAGTAGATGCAGAATCGTTTCAGTCTACTTGTCACGGACGTGATGCCTATATTTAATGATCATGCCTAGATATTCTCATAACTATGTGCTTTGCTATCAATTGCTCGACAGTAATTTGTTCACCCACCGTAGAATTCTGCTATCATGAGAGAAGCCACTAGTGAAACCTATGCCCCCGGGGTCTATTCTCAACATATTAATCTTCCATCTACTTTACTTTTCGTTATTTACTTTCTGTTCTTATAACTAAAAAATACCAAAAATATCAACTATCATCTCTATCAGCCTTGCACGGGAGGTACTTCTTCTTCCTCCTCTTCATCCTCGTCATCGTCCTCCGCCTCGTCGGAGGAAAGAATATGGAGGTCCTCGGGCTGCTTGCCCGCAGTACGGGGGCTATTTCCAGGCCCCTTGCCCTTTGTCTTCTTGGGCTTCTTGGTCGGCGCCTTGTACGGCGCCGGAACCAACATTGCCGTCAATAGAGGCTGCTGGGTCTTCAGGCAGAGGTGTCGGACACTTGATCCGGGTTGCCTTCTTCGTCCAAGCCTGTATATCACATAAAAATTCCAACTCGTATTATCATTAAGTAATAGGAAAGGACAAGTGTTCAACAGAGATCATTATTACCTCAGTGGAGATACTTCAGTACTGAAGCCCGCATCCTCATTCTCTTCGGGCCATTCCTCCTGGCTCTTGAAGAGGTGCTTCCAGATCTCTTTGTGCATGGAGCCGAAGAAATGCTTTAGCGGCTTGTCTCCTGCCGGATTGAACTCCCATAGGGAGGAATCCCGACTTTGGCAAGGGAGAACAAGACGGGTCAGCATCACCTGGACCACGGAGGAGAGCAGGTGCCCTGTCAGGGATATTACTAGAAGGTATAAACCAGCTAGGAAGATCCGGATTACGTTAATATAGTTGTGTTATCATAAAGCCCAGTAGGTTATGAGTCAGGGGTTACGGCCCGTGGAGGCTTAGGGCCCATATGTAAAGCTTACGGTTTATGAACCGTCCTATCATGTAACTTGAGGTATAAGGTAGAAAGAGTAGAGACCGAGGCAGACACATTTATGAGCCGGCCTGAGGACTCTGTAAATCGGACCGGGCGTCGCCTCCTATATAAAGGGACTACCCGGCGATGGTTCAATGACAAGCAACAACCCATCGAGACACAGGCAAGCAATCCGCTCCCTATTCATCGACGCCCAAGCAATACCAAACCAAACTAGATGTAGGCTTTTACCTTCATCGAAGGGGCCGAACTAGTATAAACCCTCTGTGTTCTTTGTGTACTTTAACCTCTTCAAGCTAACCTGTGCGATGGCTCCACACCTAAGTCCTCTAAACCGGACATCTGCCGTGCTAATTCCACGACAGTTGGCGCCCATCGTGGGGCTATCGCACGATGGTTTCGAGTTCTTGAAGGGCAACTTTGAAGGACTCAAGGGTTACGCGGTTGGCCGGATGACCATGAGTCGCCGCGGCCGGATCTACATCGACGACGTAGGCTGGGGCCCCGAGGCCGATTCAATCAAATACGGGTACCGGGTCCCCTTCGGCAGCATCCACGTCTTCATCGGCAAGATTGGTGAACCAGGACCTGAGCCAGACATCTTCCCCAACATCGTCGAGCCGGCTCAGCGTGCGAGATCGGCCCGGATTCAGCCCGCCGTGAAGCGTGTTTTCGTTGGAGCAGTACATGGAGTCCAAGCCGAGGACAGATCGGATTCTGGTGGTGAGACCGCTGTCTATTCTGACGATGAATCTTCATCTGGAGAGACCGAATCTCTGTATCTGTTGCAGGACGGCCGATCCGGGGGTGTATCCGATGGTGACAGTATTCCGGACCCCTTCGGTCCGCCAAACCGGGTGGCTGTCTTCATGGGCGGATCACAGTCTATGCAGCAGCCCACGGTGACTGGGGCATTCACAACAGAGGCAGCTGGAGCAGGGGCAAGCAACCAAGCCCCCTCACCCTCTGACACTCTATCCACCTTGGTCGAGGAGTTGATAGCACGCGCAATAGCAGAAGTAGCTCCTGCCAACAAGGCGCAGCATGCTGTGGAAATCCTCCAGCTGAAGGGCCGGATTGAGCAAGCTAAACGGGATCTGGACGCAGAGAAGGCCATGATGGTTACAAGGCAAGCGGAGGTAGATTCCCAAGCTTTCCGGCTCAGGATTGATCAGGCTTCTGCGCAGGAGGTAAGGAACAGAAGGTATCAAACTCGTCTACCGCCGGTCTATGAGGCGATGAATCTCTTTGGCACACCAGGAGCGGGAGCCAGCAATAACCTAGAAGTAAACCGGGGAGGAGCCCTAGGAGCAGGTGCGCCGGTTCAACAGCCGGCCACAGAGCGAAATCGTCAGGTTGTGCCCACGCCGCACATCCCCACCCCTCCTGGCCATTACTCAAACCCGTTGGAAAATATTGTCGCCGCCGCTTCACGACTGGTCGCTTTACCTATTGAGGGGACATCCCCCGTGGCGATGGAAGCACGTCGGGCCAAGGAATTGCTGGACACAGCGTTGACACAGCAACAGGCATACTCTTACAGCGAGAAAAGGATTCATTCAACCCCCCGCCATAGCAGGAGTTACACTATGCGTTGGGATGAACCGGAAGTGTCTAGCAGCGAACGGAGACGTCACCCTCACAGGCAGGATAATCCGGCAAGAGCAGAGGCGCACGCCCAGGAGGCAATGAAGCGGGCCAGACCTACCGCCCGCGAGGATACCCGTCAAATGACGCCGGTTCACCCAACCACGGCAGAGACAGGAGTCACGGCGAGTTCCTTTGGAGTACAGTGTCTTGTCCCCGCTTTACGAAGCGTAAGGTTACCCAAAGACTTCAAAGGTCCGCGCAAGGTGCCCAACTATACGGCAGACCTGGCTCCAGAGGCATGGATTGAGAGTTATGAGATGGCTATGGAGATGCTAGATCTGGATGAAGCAGCATGCGCAAAGTATTTTACCATGATGCTTGAGGGTACATCCCGGACATGGTTAAAGGGCTTACCACCTAACTCCACCGGATCATGGGGTGAGTTGCGTCGCCAGTTTATCAAAAATTTCAAAGACACGTGCAAGCAACCAATGTCAATAGTGGACTTAGCGGCATGTATTCAAGGAGAACAAGAGCCTACGAGCACCTGGGTACGGCGAGTGTCAGAAATCCTGCACTCTTCCAATAGCATCAATCCCAGTACGGCGATAGTGACACTGGAAAACAATTGCCAGTTTGAGTCTCTGAAGCTGAAGTTGGGATGGCTCAAGCGGGATTGTAATGAGATGGGGACACTCATGAGCGCTCTAGTGAAGTATGGGGACTCTGATAACGCTAAGTACCCAGAGGCAGATGGAGACAAGTCCGGAAAAGCAAACAAGGCTGGTAAACCGGCGCAGGCTAATCCGGCAGGAACAAGTTTTAATGGTAAGCGAAAGGCAGAGAGCAGCTCTGATTTTGTGGCCAATACCAATGTTTAAGGAAATTTTCAGCGCCGCAAGGGCAGGCCACCTGGACAGAGTGGCGGAGGATCCATCAATCTGGATCAACAGTTGAACGAGCCTTGCCCGAAACATAACACACAGGAACACCCAGCTAAACATACATGGGGGCAATGCCGGATCATGGTAGAGGCCATGAGACAAGCCAAATACGACAATGGACCACCAGGGTAATGGGCCCGGATCAGGATATCATGGCGGCAACAATAACTACAACCAAGGCAACCACCACCAGCATGGTCAGGCCGATTATAACAACCAAGGAAACCACCAGCACGGTCAGGGTGGTTACAATAACCAAGGTAATCAGCAGCGTCAACAGCAATCCGGATATCAGAGTAATCCGAAGGAGCTAAGTAGTGGACAGTACAATGTCTTTACTACGAGTTTGTGCAAATGAGATCAAAAAATCCTGAAGCGGGCGGTACATGCAGTTGAACCGGCAACCCCACGTTTTCTGCGTTGGTCGGAACAGCCTATTGTATGGAGCAGAGAGGACCACCCGCCACGAATTGATAATCCGGGGCAGTTGGCCTTAGTGGTGGCACCACAGGTGGGTGGCTACAAATTCACAAAGGTACTCATGGATGGCGGCAGCAGTATCAACATCTTATATTACGAGACTTTCCGTCGTATGGGGTTGACGGACAAGAAGTTGAGACAGTCCAATACAGTGTTCCATGGAGTGGTGCCAGGTAAATTGGCTTACCCAGTTGGGAAAATTGATCTGGAAGTCACCTTTGGAGATGAAAAGGACTCCAGGTCAGAGACAGTAACATTTGAGGTGGTAAAGATTCGGAGCCCATATCATGCTCTATTTGGAAGGCCGGTTTACGCCAAGTTCATGGCTAGACCGTGCTATGTTTATATACAACTCAAGATGCCAGGTCACAAGGGAGCCATCATGGTTCACGGAAGCCGCAAAATTGCATTGGAGTGTGAGGAAGGAGACGCAGCCTATGCAGAGGCAGTATGTGCTACAGAGGAGTTAAAGTTTTACAAAGACAACGTTGATACGGCAGACATGTCCCCGTTAAAGAAGCCAACTATAGGGCATGATCCGGCATTGAAGTTTAAGTCGGCAGAGGAAACCAAGCAAATTGACTTTGTACCAGGTGATTCATCCAAGCAGTTCACTATCAGCGCTAACCTTGACACCAAATAGGAAAGCGCGCTCATCGAGTTCGTCCGTGAGAACCGGGATATCTTTGCATGGAAACCTTCTGACATGCCAGGTATACCGAGGGAACTCGCTGAGCACAGTCTTAATAATGATCCGAAGTTCAAACCGGTCAAGCAGTATCTGCGCCGCTTCAACGAAGAAAGGCGCAAGGCTATAGGAGAGGAAGTGGCTAGACTTTTGGCCGCAGGGTTCATAGTTGAGGTATTCCATCCGGAGTGGTTGGCTAATCCGGTACTGGTGTTGAAGAAAAATGGAAAGTGAAGGATGTGTGTGGATTACACAGACCTAAACAAGGCTTGTCCAACTGATCCTTTTGCTCTCCCACGTATTGATCAGATCATTGACGCTACGGCAGGATGTGAGCGGCTAAGTTTTTTGGATGCATATTCAGGGTATCACCAGATCAAGATGGCAGTTAAGGACCAGGAGAAGACAGCCTTCATAACTCCCTTTGGAGCCTTCTGCTATGTATTTATGCCCTTTGGGCTCAAGTGTGCCCAAGCAACTTACCAGCGTTGCGTACAAAACTGTCTTAAGGGACAGATTGGAAAAAATGTCCATGCTTATGTGGATGACATCGTTGTAAAATCAAGGAAGGAGGAGACATTGATAGAGGACCTAAAAGAAACCTTTGACAACCTTCGGGTTTATAAGATGATGCTTAATCCGGAGAAGTGCGTTTTTGGTGTTTGGGCAGGCAAGCTCCTTGGGTTCCTACTATCAAACAGGGGAATAGAAGCCAATCCAGAGAAGATCAAGGCGATCACGTCCTTGACTAAACCGGCTTGCATCAATGATGTCCAGCGCATAGGAGGCCGGATTACAGCGTTAAGCCGATTCATCAGCCGTTTGGGAGAAAAGGCAATTCCACTTTATCAGATGCTGAAAAAGACAGATCGGTTTATATGGAGTGATGCTGCGAACGCTGCATTTGAGGACTTGAAGCGGCAGTTAGCAGAACCGCCGGTCCTTGCTGCCCCTGTTGACAACGAGCTGTTGCTGTTATACGTGGCCGCCAATGCCCGGGCGGTTAGCGTGGCAATTGTGGTGGAACGCAAAGAAGCAGGCAAGGAATATCCGGTTCAGCGCCCGGTTTATTACATCAGTGAGGTCCTAATTGAATCGAAGCAGAGGTACCCACACTGGCAGAAACTGGTGTATGGCGTGTTCATGGAAAACCGGAAGCTGAAGCACTACTTCCAGGGCCACCCAATCACTGTTGTTAGCTCAGCTCCGTTGGGGGATATAATCCAGAACAGAGAAGCCACTGGTAGAGTAGCAAAGTGGGCCATTGAGCTTAGCCCACACGGATTGAAGTATGTACCCCGTACTGCTATCAAATCCCAAGCATTGGTAGATTTCATGACTAGACAGAATTGCGAGCACTAGAGGAGAAGCCGGGTCATACATACTGGACTATTCACTTCGACAGTTCAAGGCAATTAGAAGGTTTGGGTGCTAGAGTCGTGTTAACTTCCCCACGAGGTGATAAATTTTTTTACGTCCTCCGACTAATGTTTCCTTGTACTAACAATGCGGCTGAATACGAAGCACTGCTTCACGGCCTCCGGATGGCTAAGGAGATGAATTTGAGCCGGGTCAAGTGCTTTGGCGATTCAGATCTAGTGGCGCAGCAATTGTCTGGCAAGTGGGACTCCAAAGGCCCTCTCATGGCAGCTTACAGGCGAGCAGTTGAAGCAGTTGCAGGGTGTTTCAAAGGATATCAGGTGGATCACATAGACTGGCGAAAAAATGAGGCGGCCGATGCTCTAAGCCGGCTAGGATCTCAGCGTAAACCGGTGCAACCAAATACTTTCTTAGACGAACTGCACAGTCCATCAGTTCAGGTACCATCAAAGGAGGATTTGGCTGTTCCTGATCCGGAAGCGCAGCTGGTTGCGGCACTCCATGTTATTCCGGATTGGACACTCCCTTACTTGGCATACCTGAGCCGAGGAGAGTTGCCAGATGATGAGATTGAAGCTAGGCAGATAATCCGGCGATCCAAGTCCATGACAATTGTTAACGGAGAACTTCATCACCGCAACATTTCTGGGGCGTTTCAGCGGTGTGTATCATCAGAGGAATGTTGTGATATTCTTCGAGAGATTCATGAAGGAGATTGTGGTCATCACGCCGGTTCAAAATCCTTGGTAGGTAAAGCTTTCCGTCATGGGTTCTACTGGTTAACAACCCATGCTGATGTGGAGGATCTAGTCCGGAAATGCAACGCTTGTCAGAAATTTTCATGGCGTGCTCTTGTTCCGGCACAGGAGCTACGGATGATTCCAGTTACTTGGCCGTTTGCGACTTGGGGGCTTGATATGGTTGGGCCTTTTAAACGATCTCAAGATCAAAAAACTCACCTGTTGGTGGCAGTAGACAAATTTACAAAGTGGATTGAGGCAGAGCCTGTCAGTAAGTGTGATGCGGCAACAGCGGTTAAATTCATCAAGAAGGTAATTTTCCGGTTTGGCTTTCCACGCAGCATTATCACTGATAATGGCACCAATCTATCTAAAGGAGAGATGGAAGAATTTTTCCAAAGGGAACATATTGGCCTGGATGTGTCTTCAGTAGCTCACCCTCAATCCAATGGTCAAGCTGAAAGGGCCAACCAAGAGATTTTACGAGGCATCAAGCCCCGGCTTATGACTCCCTTGCAAAGAATGCCAGGGTGCTGGGTTGAGGAGTTGCCTTCTGTCCTCTAGAGCATCAATACTACGCCTAATAGGTCTACAGGCTACACACCTTTCTTCATGGTATATGGTGCTGAAGCGGTTCTTCCAAGTGATATCCGGCACGACTCACCACGGGTGGCGACGTATGTTGAAGCGGCCAATGAGCAAGCAAGACAGGACAGCTTAGACCGGCTGGATGAAGAGTGTGACATAGCAGCAGCATGATCTGCAATTTATCAGCAGGACCTGCGCAGATATCAGAGCCGCCGGGTTAAAACCAGGACGTTCCAGGAGGGGGACCTGGTACTCCGGCTTATACAAGACCAGACAGATATGCACAAGCTATCCCCACCTTGGGAAGGGCCCTTTGTGGTCAGCAAGAACCTACACAACGGTTCATACTACCTGGTGAACGTTCGAGAACACAAAGACTTACGGACAGCAGAGGAAGAGACGAAGAGGCCGTGGAATATTGCTCTTCTACGGCCTTACTACACTTGAGCCATGAGCTCCGCTTCATGTATCCTGTATATATTATGATTAATAAATAAACCGGCACCCCTGGTAAACCGGGGGATCGGACTTTTTTCTTCTAAATAAATGTCTTATGAGAATTAACTCAGATACTTTGATCAGTCTATTTTGCTATGCATGACAATTTTATAAGGGACCAACCAGGACTTGCCATTCAAGCGCAACTCTTTCATAGGTACCCTACGTCCACGGTCACTAGGGGGCTACGGATCATATTCGAATCCTCGATTAATCCCTTCTGGTCCGGTTTATATGATCGTATTCGAATCATCGCCCTTTGGATCACATACATTGATTGGCAAAAGAAAAGTTCTTGCTCCTTGGATTACATCCATTGATTGGCAAAAGAAAAGTTCTTGCTCCTTGGATTACATCCATTGATTGGCAACAGAAAAGTTCTTGCTCCATGGATTACTTACATTGATTGGCAAAAGAAAAGTTCTTGCTCCTTGGATTACATCCATTGATTGGCAAAAGAAAATTTCTTGCTCCTTGGATTACATCCATTGATTGGCAAAAGAAAAGTTCTTGCTCCTTGGATTACATCCATTGATTGGCAAAAGAAAAGTTCTTGCTCCTTGGATTACATCCATTGATTGGCAAAAGAAAGTTCTTGCTCCTTGGATTACATCCATTGATTGGCAAAAGAAAAATTCTTGCTCCTTGGATTACATCCATTGATTGGCAAAAGAAAGTTCTTGCTCCTTGGATTACATCTATTGATTGGCAAAAGAAATCATTGCTCCTTGGATTGCACCCATTGATTGGCAAAACGAATCATAGCCCCTTGCGTCACATCCATTGATTGGCAAATATGGAGCCTGGCAGCTCGCAAAAGCCCCGACTACATGGTCTTATTTTCAACAGTGTTTTGTGTTTTGTGATTTTTCAAAGTTTTCTGTGGTTTTTGATCCGGAACTGGGCAACTTCAAAGTTGACCACATAACTACAAAAAAAGTCTGGGTCATAGAACACCAGCGTGATTTAAACCGGTGTTTATCATAGCCCGGAACAATCATTGGGTAAACGCCAAGAGGGCGAATAGCCTAATCAGAATTTAAATGTTCAATTATGCCTACCGGATTAAGGAAGTCAGGGACACTTAATCAAAGGTATGAAGTATTTTTGGGTATAAAGCAGATACTCTTTCAATATATGCCCATGGGAGAAATATAATTGGTCCGGTGGTAAACCGCCAGGACATCTTTGAGCTTTGTTTATGCAGATATAGATAACATAAATGGATCAACCATAGCAGGCAAAGGATTAAAATTGGCAGACGCCAAGTCAAGCTGTGACATCCAAATTGAGACAGACAATGTTTCGAACTATCCTATTACAAGGCACTTGCAGGCCTGAACAGATTAAAGTTTTCTGGCAACATATTACAGCAGCTAAGAGTTAAACTGAGCGAACTTATGCTTCTTCTTCCTGCTGTGAAGGCTGCGGATCGGCTTGTACCGGAACTTCTTCATCTTCTTGAAGCGGCTGGAAGTCAGGAACGCGCCAGTCGATCTTGGATAGTGCACGGAAGTACATTTCCTCAGTAATAAGATCAGACGGATCAATATCTAGAGCGAAAGTATGGGCACGCACTGGCGGGATCAGATTCACGGTATCATAAACCGGCCGGTCCACCCGTTCATTTTCTAAGTCATATGCCGGATGATACCTAGTCAGATCCGCTTCATCGGCAACCATGCTGGCAAGAGGACGCATCTCCTTGGTTAAAGCGCGGTGGTCCTTGCCAGAGAAGGCAGATCCATCTTCCTTGTTACTAGGGTACCCATTCATAGCTTCCTCCGGATCAATGTCCAGAACCCATGCCATGGCCCTAGTCAGTGCTATAAGAGAGCTGGCCCGTGCAGCGGATTTCTTCACTTCTTCCAAGCGTACATGCAGTATAGATAGCTTCTCCAAGGTACCTTGGATAGTTGTGGGGGCCGCTTTTTGATGGGACATCGCACTTATAATCCTTTGAGCGCCGGAATACAGCTGCTCAACCAGAGTATAAGAGGCCTTGAGTTTCTTCCGGATGTCATCCCCAAGATGGGTTATGCGTCGCCCTGGATATGATTGTTAAAGTTAAACCGGAGCGGAACAAAGATTGCAGAGATGAAAACATAGGCAAATTGAGTGCTTACCAAAGACAGCAGAGGTCATAAGTTCTATTTGATGTCTCAAACCAGTTAGCTCTTGCGTCACTGGATTAAGGGCAGCTTCAGCGTCCTTTGCTCTTTTCTCAAGAGCATTCCTCTTCACCTCCCAGGCGGACCGCTCTGCTTCAAACTCCTTTTTCAATTTTTCGGCGCTGGTTAAGTTTAGAGCAAGCTCTTCCTTAGTTTTGGCAGCAGCAGTTTCAGTAGCATCCAGTCTATTCCGGAGCTCAGTTACCTCTGCAGCCCTCCGGGTCAAGTCAGCCTACAAGGAAATCAAGTGGAGTAGAAGACAATTCAGACAAGTCTCAAGCATATAAACAAGTTATCCACTTGACACTTGGGGGCTAATGTGCAGTTGAAGTATTAAAAGTGAAATTCAGACAAGTCCCAGGCATATAAAACAAGTTATGCCCCTGGCACTTGGGGGCTAATGTAAGTTCATTCTGCATACATTGGAAGTATCGGTTTACCTACAACGAAGCTAAACCGGTACTTGGGGGCTACTATGGCATAAAGACAGAAGTACATAGAATACAAAACAAAGACAAGTGAAGGAAGTTACCTCGTACTTATCCTTCATGATATTAACCCAGCCCAATTCATAATCACGGCTGGTATGAAGCCGGTTCAAATACCAAGAATAAAGTTCATGGGCAATCAATTGGGCATAGCTGGACAAGTCCGTGCTCCACTTGCCCTTTTCTTGTTGAAGCTTCTCCTCTTTAGCAGTATGCTTGGCCAAGATGATAGGCTCAGCAGGAGCAGTAAAACCTGTCCCGGTTATCTGAACATCCGGAGAAGAGGCAGTGGTTGGCTGAGAAGGGGCAACAGTAGGGGCCGGGCTAACAGGAGCCGGGTTAGTTCGAGGAGGGCTAACCCGGACAGGACTCGCCGGTTCAACTACATTTTCCACATAGGTATTTTCCGGGGCAACAATGTCATTGTGATCCATGGGAATAGGATCGTCAAGCTGAGCTGCAGGTTCGTTCTCTGGAGGGATGACTTTGTCCGGATCAGCTGCCGGTTTAGCGGTAGCAGTCTCGGTAGCCGCTTTGGTGGCTTTCGCCTTCTTGCTAGGTTTGGGCTTGCTGGAGAAAATTGAAGGAACAATGAGAATCATCAAGGTACAAATACAAAAGTAAACCGGATGTTGAAAGGGACTTACCCAGGCACGGTCTTCAGTACAGGGACATGTGTGGCAGTTGACTCACCAGAAGAGGACAAAGGAGTCTCCTGATAGTTAGGATCACACGGTTTAAGCGGTTTACGTATAAGTCCGGCCTTTGGATGGAGAAGAGTTGGAAAAAGTAAAACCTCAGAGCGGCGCATGCGAGCCGGAGTAAGAGATATTTCGGAGGATCTACATGGCCACTATGGCGCGTAGTCTGGCGTGCTTCATGCTGCTGCTGCTTCAAAAGAAATTTGGGGTCCAGTTGAGCGTAAGGATGAGAAAAAGGGTATTTCCGGGACAGCCGACGAATTTTGGGCACCGGCAGTTCAGAGTCTGAAGAAAGAGAGATTACCTCAACTTCTGCCGCTTTACTTCCTTCAGCCAAATCCTGTGGAAAGACACTGCTAACATAAATTTGGATAAAGGGAGATTAAAACATATCAGGATCAAGTCATACCTCGGAATCTGGATCATCTTCCTCAGGATGTGAACCGGAGGCAGCAGCCGCCTTTTTCATCTTGACAGCATACGTCTTCCGGCGTGGCTGCTTGCCTGACTTATCCTGAGGCTTTCTCTTCCAGAAGGGGTTGTTGGCCTGTGCAGAAGATAAGAAATAAATAGAAGACAATTGATATGGATGAATCAGAAAAAGCAGAAGAGGTCAGAAAGAACTTACTGCTGGCGGTTTGTTGTTTTCATAAAAAGGAGCCAATCCGGTCTGGCTGCACTCTTCCAGGGAGATGTTGAGCATCTTCTTTGCGGATTCATTGACTTCTTTCTCAGGAAGTATTATGTCAATGTGGCGCTGAGGGTCATCCGTCTTTCCGGTATACTCACACATCAGGCCGGAGCGCCGGCTTAGTGGAAGGATACTCCAGGCAAGCCAATAGCGAACGAAATCTACTCCAGTTAAACCGTTGGCCATAAAGGCCCTAAGCTTAGCAAGCTGAGGAGCAAACCGGGCCCGCTCTGAAGAACTAAGGCGCTGCGGCAGGGGATGATCCTCAGGTAGACGATGTTCACGGTAACCCGGCAGTGGGTTTTCTCCTTCAGGCGAGGTATCTTTGCAATAGAACCATGATTGGTTCCATTCGTTGGGGTGTGTATGGAGAGCAGCGTGAGGGAAGATCACGTCTCTTCTCTTCTGAATACTAACACCGCCCAACTCTTGATGCGGTCCGGCAGTAAACTCTGTCCGCCGGTTTAAGTGGACAAAGTCTCGTAACAGATCCACAGATGGTTCTTCTTGAAGGTATGCTTCCGAGAAGACTTGAAAATTGCAGACATTTGATATAGAATTCGGACCTATATCTTGAGGATGGAGCTGAAAAGCGGCCAGCACGTCCCGGAATTTTTTTGAACCGGGAGGGCTAAAACCCCCCGCCATATGATCAAAGAAAACGATGACTTCTCCTTATTTAGGGGTAGGAGGACACTCATTTCCTGGGGCCCGCCATTTCAGAAACGCTTGGGGGCCCAGAATACCAATTGAAGCGGCGTTGGTTAAGTCCTCTTCCGTAATGCGGGAAGGAGCCCAGTTGCAATAAACGAACTGCTTGGCAGCCATCTTGACTAAAGAAAACGCTGAAAGATACAGTGCGAAATCCGGATTACTAAGTACTGAAGCATAAACCGGAGCGTAACATCAAATTATATCGACGTTTTAGACAAGGGACTAATGGCATTGACAACCCGGAAGCAGATGTGAAGCGAGCAGCTACTGGTTTATAATAGAAGAAAAAGAGGAGGTGTAGGATCGAAAGTAGGTCTAGAGGGGGGTGATTAGACTACTTGACTTTATAAAAATTTGCCTTTTGATCATGCAATGTTTTTGGCAGTTTTGCAATTAAGATCAATTCAAGTATCACCCTACACATGCAATTCTAGAGTAATAGCAGCGGAAAGTAAATTGCACATGTAAAAGAGAGGTGGAGAAGATCAAACGCAGTTTGGAGACACGAAGATTTTTGTCGTGGTTCCGATAGGTGGTGCTATCGTACATCCACGTTGATGGAGACTTCAACCCACGGAGGGTAACGGCTGCGCGAGTCCACGGAGGGCTCCACCCACGAAGGGTCCACAAAGAAGCAACCTTGTCTATTCCATCATGGCCTACGCCCACGGAGGACTAGCCTTACTCGGGGTAGATCTTCACGAAGTAGGCGATCTCCTTGCCCTTACATACTTCTTGGTTCAACTCCACATCTCAAAGACGGAGGCTCCCAAGCGACACCTAACCAATCTAGGAGGCACCACCCTCCAAAAGGTAATAGATGGTGTTGATGATGATGAACTCCTTGCTCTTGTGCTTCAAGTGATAATCTCCCCAACACTCAACTCTCCTCACTGATATGGCTGTGGTGGAAGAAAGGTTTGAGTGGAAAGCAACTTGGGAAGGCTAGAAATCAAGTTTCATATGGTAGGAATGGAATGGCTTGATCTCAACACAAGGGTAGGTGGTTCACTTCTCAGAAAGTGTATGGTAGGAGTGGTAGACTTTCTGATGGCTCTCTCCACGAATGAAGAGGGGGTGGAGGGGTATATATAGCCTCCACACAAAATCCAACCGTTACACACACATTTGACCAATCTCGGTGAGACCGAAGTGAAAACTCGGTCAGACCGAAAGTTCAAATATAGTGAACGTTGGGATTTTCGGTGGGACCGAAAATACCATCTCGGTGTGTCCGAAGTGAGTCAAAGGTTGGAGCTTGCCATCTCGGTGGGACCGAAAATAACAACTCGGATATTCCGAAGTGATGTCAATTGGTTACAGAAGGTTGGCAGTCCATTTTTGGTGAGACCGAAACTCAAAATCGGATGGACCGAGAAATTAGGCTTTGGAAGAATAACTGAGGTGGTTCATCTCGGTGGGACTGAGTTTGCAGAATCGGTTTGTC
This sequence comes from Secale cereale, assembly GCA_902687465.1. Classification (NCBI taxonomy): domain Eukaryota; kingdom Viridiplantae; phylum Streptophyta; class Magnoliopsida; order Poales; family Poaceae; genus Secale; species Secale cereale. The sequence goes on along the minus strand of LR738710.1, from coordinate 6,341,841 downwards.
CGAGATTACTTATGAGTGTGTTAAGTAGTGAAGAGTGCTGATAGTTGAGGGAGCTAGATCACTAAGCACTTGAGCAACCAGATCATTAACACAACCTCATCCCCTTTTAATAGTATTGGCTTTTCCTATGGACTCAATGTGATCTTTGATCACTAAACCAAAAATAGAGTCTTGAGCTTTTGCCAATGCTTGTCTTAGCATTTTGAGGGGTCCACTTCTTCAGACATTTCCATACCCATATCATCGAACTTCTCTGAAATGATTCTCAAGTAAATATTAGTTCAATGATATATATGTTGTTATTAATTACCAAAACCACCCGGGGATTAGTTGCACTTTCAATCTCCCCCTTTTTGGTAATTGATGACAACATATAGATCAAAGCTTCGACAACGGATATAATCAATGAGTAATATCGTCGCTTTGAGAAGTATGTGATAAACAAGAGCTCCCCCTAAATTTGTGCATTATTTAAAATTTGCGTTTGAATGCAAATGCACAATCGATTAGGATTATGGGTCACTCTTCCATGTCACATACATCTTGGTGGAGCGCACAAAATGATAAGAATGAATAACATGCACTCAATCACCAAGACAAGAGTAAATAGCCATACAATAAGGAATAGCATATGATAAGCATTAAGCACACATTAAAGCATAGTATGACTAGGCACTCATTAAAGATAGCATCAAACGTAGTAGCAAGCACACTGAAAGTTTCGAAAGACCAAAAGAAACCAATGTATCTCAAAGAAACCGGCAAAAGAACGAAAGACGAAAGATCACTCTCTCTCTCGAAGCCCTATGATCTATGACAATTTCTCCCCCTTTGGCAACAAGTTACCAAAAAGTTCGAAAAGGTATAGAGCTAAGCGTCACTGCGGGCTCTGCTGGCGGCTCCCGTCTGGGTAGATGTCGGTGTAGAGATAGCTGCATCGGCGAAGACTTCTGCTAATGTCTGCGCTGGAGGAGTGGATGCTGAAGCTGGAGCAACTGCTGGAGCTGTAGCTGGTGCTGAAGTGGTAGCCCTGGAGTCAGTCACTGGGATAGCTGCAGATCTGGATCCTCTGGGAACCTGAGCAGTGTGACGATGAGAGTCCTAGACTAGATCATCCTGCATAAGCTCTGCTCTCTCCTGCCTTGTCTCCTCCATGTCTGCTTCAAGCTTGTTGACAGACACCTGAATCTCAGTCAGCTTCACGTCCAGAGCGTGGATCTTGTCCTCAACAATCCTCTCTAGGCTCTCCTGAGATTGCTCAATGCTGGCCAGGCGTTGTTCAATCCTCTGGGTAGCTTCAAGAATTTGTTCTCCAAAGCTCTTTGGCTTAGCTGCTGCTGCTGCTGCCTCTTTGTCAGCTTTAGCCTTCTTTGCAGCTTCGATTTTGGCCTGTCCTTCAACTGAGGTAGGATCCTCTTCATCCATCACAACTACGTTGTCCTCATGCTCTGGCTGCAGTGGCAAGTGCTTCCTATCCAACATGAATTTGCCCGTGCCAAACTTGGCGTTGATGAGCATCTGTATCTGCGGAGCAAACCCACACGACCTCTTCTGGTCAGCTGCAGTCCTCTTAATGGTCTCTACCATCAAGTCCATCACCTTGAAAGGTGCCTTCTCATCGAGAATGTGCAGCATGTTGATAGAATAGCCTCGAATCATGCGGTGGTCTCCAGACTTAGGCATCAATGTATGCCTTAGAATAGTGTTAGTGGTGGTCAGACCTGCCTGGAGATAGTACACTGAGCCAAGCTTCCATCCTTCCAAATCAGCAGCCGGGATCTCCTTGTACATGTTCTTCATGGAATCATGACTCTTCTTAGGAATCCCATAGACATCAATGTCGTCCTCTCTCTGCACTGGAGCGTTCAGAAGTTCTGCCCATTCTTCAACAGTCGAAGAAAACCTTTGACCTTCAGTCATCCAGGTGATCTTGCCATCAGGATAAAAGTGGGCTGTGGCATAGAACTGCATGATCATCTCGTCATTCCAAGCTGTCAGCTCTTGACCCACAAAATCAGCAACTCCACGTGCAGTAAAGCTCTCATGCACATGGGGAAAGAAGTCCCGGTGCTCTTCAATGTCAATATACTTCCAGTCAACATACCTGGTGTCAGCAACAATGGGCTTCTTATCCATCAGCACGGTCTCATAGAAATCCTGCTGCTCTCTGGTGTGGAATCTGGGGTCCACAGCAGTCCTTCTCCTTACAGCATATGGATCAGACTGTCTCCATAGCCTGAGACCTTTGTCCTTCCTTGCCTTCATGTCCTCAGCTTGAGGATGAGCATCATTGTGGAGTGGCAACTTGGGACGGAGCTTAAGCAACACATGCTCTTCATCTGATTCAGACGGTGGCATCTCACCTTTGTTCTTCTCAGAAGCTGGAATGCTTCTGGTTGTTCTCTTGGGCTTGGCTGGAGCTGCCTTGGCTTGAGCAGGCTTCTTGGGCTTAGAGGAGGCTTGAGCCCGAATAGCATCACCCATGAACTTAGCTTTCTGAGGAGGAGGCTGGGGTGCATCTTCTTCTTCTTCTTCTTCTTCTCCAGCATCAACTTGAGGTTCAGCATATACTACCCTCTTCCTCTTGGAAGTCTTCTTCACCTTGGTTGGAGCTGGCTCTTCCAAGTTGAGCTTCTTTGCAACTGCTGACTGCTTTACTTTGCTTGTGCCTTTCCTTGTCTGCTGCCCTTGGTGCTCTTTGGCAACCACATTCCTCTTTGGCTTGGAGGTAACTTCCTCAGCAACAAAGTCAGAGTCCTCATCATCAGAAGTTCTCTTCTTCCTGGTTCTGGTGGCTGCAGGAGGCAAACCACTAGGGGTGCTCCTCTCACCATCATCACTGGAGCTGCTCGCAGGACTTGTATCTGCCTCTGGAATCTCAGCAAAAGGTGATTCAGACCTGTTCTGGCTGTCACTGACATCTGACATGGCTGAAAACCTGTGAAAAGTTAAGGTATAGGCAGAGTAGAAGAGTTATCACAACTGCAGAGGTTTTTGCAAAAAAAAAATGAGTTCAAAACTTAGTTTTGAGTTTTCACAGAATGTATTTCGGTCAAACCGATTTCAAGTTTCGGTGAAACCGAAGTGTTCAACAGAAACCTACACACCACTTTCGGTCAGACCGAAATGGGTTTCGGTCCTACCGATAACTTAGGGTTTCACTGAAACTACGTTTCGGTCATTCCGATTGGCACAACTCGGTTAAACCGAATGATGCAGTGCAATGGCCAGAGGCCGAATCGGTCATACCGAGTTTCAAAATCGGCTTCACCGAGATGCGTTCCGTGGAAACCTAAACCTAAGAATTTTGCTCGAAACAAGAGGATCTAAACTAATGTATAGGGAATATCTCAAACGTGGACAGATTCAAGGCAAGCCATTCGTGCAAGAATCGGAAGGGGAGCACGAAAGGGATCGGGACACACCCTAACTTGGTGGTGTCCCTCTACGGCGGCAACGGTGGAGATGATTACCGTTGACGGCGGCGGAGACCTGCGGCGAGGGCGCACAGGCGACGACGGCGACGATCCGTAGACCAGGGCGACGGCAGCAGGGGTCTTGGGGGCGAACGGTTTGAATAATTAAATCGCGCGCAGCCCTCAGGTATATATAACCCCATGCTGTCGGTGGGACCGAGTTGAAAAACTCGGTGTCACCGAGATGTATAACTGCTGTGCAGTTACGCATATCGGTCAGACCGAGATTTTGAACTCGGTTTCACCGAGATGAAACCTAGATCAATCTAATCGTTTCGGTTGGACCGAGATTGAGAAGCCGGTGAGACCGAAATGGACTTAGAAGGTTTTGGAAGTCAGCCTTAGACGAATCGGTGGCTCCGAGTGCTCCTCACTCGGACTGTCCGAAAAAGACTTGTTCAAAGTTGTGATATGAGCATGAATAGAATTTGAGACAAGAAAGCATAGATAGCTAGGGAAGGTGCTTAGGCATTCTTGTCCATCCATTTTGCCAGAAAGATCAAAACAATCAAAACAACAAATGGATGTCCTTGAATGGATGAAATCATGCATTCAACATGCTCACACAATAAGATAGCAAATGAAATATGTGTCAAACATGCACAACCAACACTCTAGCTACTAGCACACAATTTGTCGATGACTAGGTCATCTATATATGAGTATATTGACTTAGGAGCCAAATGAGAACATTTGATCATAGGTCATACTCATCGTTTAAGCACAAGTGGGGTTACCACTTTTACATAAAGCATTTATGTGTTCACATCATTTGGAGATGCTTTAGATCAATTTTTAGAGTAAAACTCCCCCTAGATGTGAGAACCCCTTTTAAAGGGTCAAACTAACCTTGGGTTGTCGCAGAAGACTTCATGTAGATGTTGAAGATGTGGATGCTCAATGTTGATGCAGATCATCAAGAGTTGGGAGCAATCCTTTGGATTAGGGCACTTTCAATACCTACATGGGTTAGTCCCACAAGGAACAAACAAGAATATCCATAGACATAGAGTGAAGTACATAAAAGATGATGTCCATGAAAGCAATGATTACCTTGTCCCTTGACTTACCAACAAGAGGGTTTGTGACTCCATGAACTAGTGCATGATGTGGAAGTTGATTGCACAAGTTCTTGCCAAAATGAATATGAGTGAAGTTTGTTGGCGGAGTCACCCTCAAGAACCTTCTAGTTCTTCTTCTTTGGGATCCACATCATCTTGATGGGAATCCTTGGCGTTGTAGTTGAGCTTGACGAAGTAGAACTTGATGTGTCCTTGGGAACCCACTTGACCATGGCTTGAGGTGCTTCAATGAATGCATCAATCTCCTCTTGAAGCTTGTCCTTGGCCTTTAGCTTGTGGTCTTGTGGTGGAAGGTCATCTTGAGCTTGTTCCACATTGGAAGAAGTAGGATCATACTTCTCCTTTTGTGAAACAAAATGTGGAGTAGGGTATTGACCTTCTTCCCACTCAACACCTTCGGCGTTGAACTTTCGTTCAAAACCAATCCCTTGATTCTTCCGGTGTCTTCCTTGTTTGCGAACAATCTCCTCAAAGTTCTTGCTTCCGGCAAGACTCTTGTAGACACCTTTCTCTATGATTTCCTTCAATAAGCTATTTTCTTGCTCAAGTGTAACTTGGCTTGAAACATTGTTAGTGGAATCAAGAGAACTACTAGAAGCAACAATATTGGATTTAACATTGTTATTGTTACTACTAGAGGAAGAATTTTTCTTGTGCTTGTCATGCTTAGTCTTAATAGGTGGCAAGAAATTAGACAAGAGAAGTCGTTTGGCAAGATATGAAGAACTCTTCTTTCGAAGATCGTCATTGATCGCTTTTAGAAACTCATGTTCTTGCTCTAGAGTGAGCTTCTCGAAGCGTAGCTTCTCATGAGATCTTAGGAGCTCTCTATGATCTTCTTGAGTTGTTTCATGAGCTAACTTAAGAGTGTTTAGTTCTTTAGTTAGACGCTCAATCTCCTTCATAGCATTGTCATTCGACTCTTCTCGACTATAAAGACTACTAGCATTTTCATCATTACTAAGCTCACTAGATTTATCATGCAAGAGCTCATCTTCACCAAGCAAGTCATCCTCATCACTATCAAAGTCAATGAATTCAGGATGTGTTACCTTGGGGCCTTTAGCCATGAAGCATCTTCCAATTCCCTCATTTGGTTAATCAAATAAGTCGTAGGAGTTGGAGTTGGAGGATACAAGTGCAAGTCCGGCAACACCTTCATCTTGACTGTAGTCGGAGTCGGAGTGATAGCTTCCATCGGATTGATTGTCGGAGTCGGAGCCGGAGACCCATTCACCTACATGAGCTTGATGTCTTCTTCTTGTATAGCTCCTTGATGACTTGTCTTTCCTCTCCGAATCCTTGCTTCTCCGAGAGGGTCTTCGTTCATAACGATCATCTCTACTCCTTCTCTCTCCGAGGTGACTCATCTCTTGCTCTTCTTCTTGGAGATTCTTCTCTTCTCTTGTGGGGAGCCGTACACTCATTTGAGAAGTGTCCGGGTCTTCCACAATTGTAGCAATTTTGATCACGACTAGAAGATCTCTTTTCATCATATGATCTAGACTTTGAGCTTCTTTCTTTGCCTCTATTCTTGTAGAACTTGTTGAAGTTCTTGACCATTAGGCTTATCTCTTCATTGGAAATTAGCTTGTCACTTGAGGTAGTAGGAGCATCACTTGTAGCTTTGTAAGCACCACTTGACTTGTTGTGAAGCTCTTCCTTATCCTTAAGTGTCATCTCATGAGCAACAATTCTTCCAATGACTTCAGTTGGCTTGAGGGTCTTGTAGTTTGGCATCATTTGGATCAAAGTGCACACGGTGTCATACTTTCCATCCAAATCTCTGAGAATCTTCTTAATGATGAATCGGTCGGTCATTTCTTCGCTTCCTAAGCCGGCAATCTCATTTGTGATGAGATCAAGCCTAGAGTACATTTCAGCGACTCCTTCACCATCCTTCATCTTGAACTTGTCAAGTTGTCCTTGAAGAATATCTAGCTTTGATTCCTTCACAGATTCAGTACCTTCGTGCATTTCAACCAAAGTATCCCAAATCTCTTTAGCATTCTCAAGACGGCTGATTTTGTTGAACTCCTCGGGACACAAAGCATTGAAGAGAATGTCACAGGCTTGAGCATTGTTTTGCAACATCCGCAACTCTTATGGTGTAGCTTCGCGATCCGGAACTTTTCCTTCTTCGAAGAAATCACCTTGCATGCCAACACAAATAATGCCCCATGCAGCTGGGTTATGACCAATAATATGCATTTTCATTTTATGCTTCCAACTAGCAAAATTTGTACCATCAAAGTAAGGACCTCTACGATAATTACCCTCACTAGACGCCATACTCTCCTAGGTTGTGAAACCAAGCTTATGGAGTCCAATGCAATGGAAACCAAAACAATGGAGACCAAAGCTCTGATACCACTTGTAGGATCGAAAGTAGGTCTAGAGGGGGGGTGATTAGACTACTTGACTTTATAAAAATTTGCCTTTTGATCATGCAATGTTTTTGGTAGTTTTGCAATTAAGATCAATTCAAGTATCACCCTACACATGCAATTCTAGAGTAATAGCAGCGGAAAGTAAATTGCACATGTAAAAGAGAGGTGGAGAAGATCAAACACAGTTTGGAGACACGAAGATTTTTGTCGTGGTTCCGATAGGTGGTGCTATCGTACATCCACGTTGATGGAGACTTCAACCCATGGAGGGTAACGGCTGCGCGAGTCCACGGAGGGCTCCACCCACGAAGGGTCCACGAAGAAGCAACCTTGTCTATTCCATCATGGCCTACGCCCACGGAGGACTAGCCTTACTCGGGGTAGATCCTCACGAAGTAGGCGATCTCCTTGCCCTTACAAACTTCTTGGTTCAACTCCACATCTCAAAGACGGAGGCTCCCAAGCGACACCTAACCAATCTAGGAGGCACCACCCTCCAAAAGGTAATAGATGGTGTTGATGATGATGAACTCCTTGCTCTTGTGCTTCAAGTGATAATCTCCCCAACACTCAACTCTCCTCACTGATATGGCTGTGGTGGAAGAAAGGTTTGAGTGGAAAGCAACTTGGGAAGGCTAGAAATCAAGTTTCATATGGTAGGAATGGAATGGCTTGATCTCAACACAAGGGTAGGTGGTTCACTTCTCAGAAAGTGTATGGTAGGAGTGGTAGACTTTCTGATGGCTCTCTCCACGAATGAAGAGGGGGTGGAGGGGTATATATAGCCTCCACACAAAATCCAACCGTTACACACACATTTGACCAATCTCGGTGAGACCGAAGTGAAAACTCGGTCAGACCGAAAGTTCAAATATAGTGAACGTTGGGATTTTCGGTGGGACCGAAAATACCATCTCGGTGTGTCCGAAGTGAGTCAAAGGTTGGAGCTTGCCATCTCGGTGGGACCGAAAATAACATCTCGGATATTCCGAAGTGATGTCAATTGGTTACAGAAGGTTGGCAGTCCATTTTCGGTGAGATCGAAACTCAAAATCGGATGGACCGAGAAATTAGGGTTTGGAAGAATAACTGAGGTGGTTCATCTCGGTGGGACTGAGTTTGCAGAATCGGTTTGTCCGAGATTACTTATGAGTGTGTTAAGTAGTGAAGAGTGCTGATAGTTGAGGGAGCTAGATCACTAAGCACTTGAGCAACCAGATCATTAACACAACCTCATCCCCTTTTAATAGTATTGGCTTTTCCTATGGACTCAATGTGATCTTTGATCACTAAACCAAAAATAGAGTCTTGAGCTTTTGCCAATGCTTGTCTTAGCATTTTGAGGGGTCCACTTCTTCAGACATTTCCATACCCATATCATCGAACTTCTCTGAAATGATTCTCAAGTAAATATTAGTTCAATGATATATATGTTGTTATTAATTACCAAAACCACCCGGGGATTAGTTGCACTTTCAGGAGGCTAAACCGTCGGGCTTACGACTAATTCTTTACAAGAAGAGCATGTGATTGGTTAAACCGGTGAAAAACTTACAGATCTACAAAGACGAAGAAACAGGTTTCTACAGAAAGCTAAAGTAAAAATGGATCTGAGACGTAAGAAAAAGACGAAATATACGCACGCCTTAAACAGAAAGAACCACGAAGGGTTTCTACAGACCAAATGAATCAGAGGTTTAAATCTAAGGTTCGAATCTAAGGTCTAAACTACGGAGCAGGAGCACATTCGAAACGAATCCAAGGTTTGAATCTACGGCAAACGTAAGGAGGAACCCTAGATTCAGATCTACGATGAGAAGAAAGGAATACCTGAGAAAGAACAAGACGGCGGCGGAGTACTCTGGACACGGTTCAGGGTGATGCAGCGGCCTGGCTTGACGACGTCGACGGGCTCGAAGACGGCGGCGGAGCTTCGGGCGACGGAGGAAGACGAAGTGCGGAAGGAAGAAAAAAGGACAGGGTTCAGCGGTATTTATGAAGGTGGTGAGGTGAAACGGCAAGCGTGAGAATCAAGGAGGTCAGAGATTGGATAAAGATTCCATTGTCGCCTCGATCTTCGGGATGACATTTAAACAAAGGTAACAAACAGAGGTGAGCAATAAATGCAGGGGTGATGTCACGACAGATTAAGATGATTTCCGGAGATGACGTCATAGCTGGTTTACAAAGCAGAGAAGCTACAGAGAGGAAATTTATGCAAAAGACTTAGAAGACTAACATGAACAAGTTCAAATCAATCTGGGGCCTAATGTCAGGGATATTACTAGCAGGTATAAACCGGCTAGGAAGATCCGGATTACGTTAATATAGTTGTGTTATCATAAAGCCCAGTAGGTTATGAGTCAGGGGTTACGGCCCGTGGAGGCTTAGGGCCCATATGTAAAGCTTACGGTTTATGAACCGTCCTATCATGTAACTTGAGGTATAAGGTAGAAAGAGTAGAGACCGAGGCAGACACGTTTATGAGCCGGCCTCGGGACTATGTAAACCGGACCGGGCGTCGCCTCCTATATAAAGGGACGACCCGGCGATGGTTCAAGGACTAGCAACAACCCATCGAGACACAGGCAAGCAATCCGCTCCCTGTTCATCGACCCCCAAGCAATACCAAACCAAACTAGACGTAGGCTTTTACCTTCATCGAAGGGGCCTAAATAGTATAAACCCTCTATGTTCTTTGTGTACTTTAACCTCTTCAAGCTAACCCGTGCGATGGCTCCACACCTAAGTCCTCTAAACCGGACATCTACCGTGCTAATTCCACGACATGCCCCTTGGAGATCACGTCGGACACACGGCCCACGAGAGTCGTCACCTTAGTGGGCGACCCCCAGTTCAGACCCTTTTTGGTCTAGGAGGTTAGCCTCTCTGGGGGTCCGGATCTGAAAGCTGGCACCGCCGACCAGTTGGTGTCGCGGGGCTCGGTGATATAGAACCACTCCTGTTGCTAGACTTTGTTAGTCTCCACGAATGAGCCCTTGGGCCAAGTTCTGTTCGGGAGCTTACTAATCATTGCGCCCCAGCACTCTGCGTGTTCCCCGTTCACCACCTTCGGCTTCACGTTGAAGGTCTTAAGCCACAGGCCGAAGAGTGGGGGGGGCGCGGAGAAAAGCTTCACACATCACTATGAATGCGGATATGTGAAGGATTGAGTTCGGAACTAGATCGTGGAAATCTAGCCCATAGAAAAACAGAAGACCCCGAACGAACGGGTGGAGTGGAAACCCTAGCCCCCTAACAAAATGAGAGGTGAACACTACCCTCTCACCCGCCTTAGGGACGGGAGTCACCTGGCCCTTAGGGGGGACTCAGTGTGCGATGTCGTCGGCGAGATACCCCGCACTCCGTAGATCCTTCACGGTCTTTTTGGTGACCGTAGAAGCCTCCCACCTTCCTCTGGCACCGGATCCAGCCATTGCTGGGAAGGGGAGTAGTGGTTGAGGAACGAGGAGTTGTGGGCGCAGGAGATGAGAGTATGGGGGCAAGGGAAATTGGAGAGCTCGAGCTTGAGGAAGGCGTGGGGCTGATAAGAGGGATTGGAGTCCTTTTATAACGCTGTGAATACAGAGCGTCCCCCACCTTAGCCATAAAACTCGCCTGTTCCCAAAGCGGTCATGTGTAATGCACGACGTGGGTGCTCACGTCACAATGATGAAAATCCCACAATAAGCGGGCACGATCTCTATTCTGGCGGGACGTGTCAATGAGGATATGCCTCGAAACGCGAAACTAGGACCAAATAAAACGGTTCGATATGTTAGGGGGTTGGACGCGACGCTTCACCCAAATTTGTCAATAAAGACACATTATTCATTTTCTTTAAAAGCCTTGCCTTCGAGGCTAAGGGTTGTACTAATATTGCAGAGCCGAACACAATCCATCAATTTGCAGAAGATATATTAGGGAGGAGGAACAAGCCTTGCAATGTCGAAGACAATACGGAAGACGAACTCATCGTCATCGAAGATAGGTTCAGGGGCTACGTAGGGAGTCCTGGATCGGGGGGTCCTCGTGTGGCCGAACAAACTCCTGGTGGGCCGGACTGGTGGGCCATGAAGATTACTATAGAAGATCATCTCTCGTATCCGGATAGGACTCCTGAATTCCTGTAATGGCAAGTTTAGGCTCGGGTGTAGATTTTCCTTCCTCTACAAGATGATATGTACAAACCCTAGGGCCCTCCAGTGTATATATAAACAGGAGGGTTTAGTCCGTAGAGGCTAATAGAGAATCATTCAATCCTCATAGGCTGAAACTTAGGGTTTTAGCCTTTACGATCTCGAGGTAGATCAACTCTTGTACACATATTCATCCATATTAATATAGCAGGATGTAGGGTTTTACCTCGATCGAGAGGGCCTGAACCTGGGTAAACATCGTGTCCCCTACCTCCTGTTAACATAAATCCTCAGACGCATTGTTCGGGACCACCTACCAGAGCTCCGCCGGTTTTGACACCGACAGTAGTACCAATGTAAAATTTAATGCCTGCTTTGCAAGTCAACTTTTTCTTTTCGTTTACTAAGATCATTAATGTGTCGCATGCATGCAAGGAAACTAAGTGGAGGAAGTAGTTGACTATCATTAGTAGACACGATTATCCTTGATCTTTTAATCATCATACTAAGTTAAGGAAACAAATGCATGTATTCTCTCTTTTTGCTCTATGTCCATGTTTTATTGAAGATTGGTAGAGACAAACAATATTCTTGATCATGATGTATGAAAAAAGGTCCTCACGTCTCATTTGAATGTGATTGACTTGTCTAAGCCGAGCTTCATGGTCGTTTCTCCCCTCGTGGTAGAACCAACTTGCCGTTGTTAGCCTATGAGGAACTGGAAAATGATGTGTTGTGAGTTGTGACTCCGGTGCTCCAGATCATGCCTGAGCTTCAGGGCCTGTGTGGGGATTCGTTTCTACCTCTGTCTGTCGAACAACTGAAGGTACACCGCCCCGAGATCTCTATTGTGGCTTTACCGCCAGCATCACCCCAAGAGTCTAGCCAGAAACTTAATGCCAAGGAGTGTTGTGACTTGGATGTTGCAATCTCTTGCTCGCCTAAGTTCGTTGGGTGTCAAGCATCGGCTAGCCTACCTCTCGGTGTCATGGAGCGTGGAGTTTTGGATGTTGCTACCATTCCCTCATCCGCGACCATCGAGCAAGTGATGCATGTGACTGGCATGACCATTGAGCCAAGTGTGTTGGCACCTACTACAAATGCAGATGCTCTCTTTGCGAAGGAACTTTGTGACTTGCTCGCCAGTGCGGAGGTTGCTAGACCTGGTTTGGGCAGGTCGGTTGCTTGTCTCTTGACAGGGATGCTAATAAAGGGTAAAAAAAAATAAGGTGGGCAAAGGAAAGAGTGGTGCCACAAGCAAGGCGTCTGTGGCTGCTTGATAGATTGACCTTTGCTCTCTTGGCATGTCCTCTCGGACTGGGTTCTCATTGTGGGTTGAGAGGTGTCTGATGTCTTGTGTCGAGGTGTTCTTCTCGGGGTCTCTTGGCGTAGTAGGATGTCGGGGTTTGTGGATGTTGTGTATTCAGAGAGTCTGGAGAGGTTTATTGCCATGTGAGTAGTTAGTCCGTGCTCCGTATGTATGATTTTCGCCCGGTTTTCCGTTAATTAACTTGGCAATTATCTTCTTCTTAATTAATCGACAAGGCAAAACTTTTGCCTCCGTTTCGAAAAAGTCGAATAGCAAGATAATAAGGTCGTGCTTGCAAGCGGCCAAAAACATTCCCTGGTGTCTGTGTGGCTACAACAAAAACAATATTCGTGTTCTCTATTTTTTTTGGTGAAGTAGAGCAGTGCCAGGCAACGACGAGAGAGAGAGAGGGAGAGGGAGGCAAAGATTTCCTGTGTGGGCTGGAGCCAAGTAGAAAGCAAAACAATTTATAAACGAAAAAAGCATGCCTTATTGTGTGTGGTATATTTGAGTTGAGGCTGAACTGGGATCACTCTTTTGCATAAGAGTGTGAAGGAAACTAAGAAATGAGGGCCTATTCGGATTGGTTTCTATCCTTCACATTTACCGAAAAAGGCTTTCACCAAGCATCAATCAACAAGCACTCAGTACAAACACAAGCCACGCCACCGCAACACACGCACACACTCAGGGCAGGATACATAGGCGCTGAATCCTTCACATTTCAAAATAAGAAGATATATTACGTAAGACCTAATGAAAAGAAACATCACAATAGCTAAATGTCAGTCACCTGAATGGTCAGTCTTTTTTGCTAGAAGGAAGGAGGTACCGGAGGGAAGGAAGAAACAGCCGCAGCGGGTGGCGGGGGGTGGGG